>OW052231.1:4007500-5207500 GCA_932527175.1 Operophtera brumata | reverse complement strand
ACATTAAAAAATAAACATTCTGAAAAAAGGGAATACTTCTAGCAACTAAAAGATGGACTCACCAGAGAGAAAAGAGCAAACTTCGGTTACACCTAGATTAGTGCGAGCGCGAATGCGAGCGCGAGTGCGAGTGATAAGTGCATACAAAACGTGTATTGCTATTAGTGTTCAATACTGTTTCGTACTAATCACTAATCACTAAGCACCTGCACTAATCACTAACACTCTCAATAATCAAAGTGTGAACCTTAAGCTTAGTTTTACCACAGTTTTTAAAATGGAATGCACTGCAATTGGCCGCCAATATAGGAATCTCTGGAGACAAAGCCATCTACTCCAGTACTGCAAAGACTATGATCATAACCGACCTACGAAGTACTGACCACAGAGAGACAAATAAGATATAATCATCATCATCACCATTATCATCAGCATACAGAAGTCCGCTGCTAGACATAGGCCTCCCCCATAAAATGCCACAACGAACGGTGTTGAGCCACCTCCATCCAGACAAGGGTAGGACCACAAACCAGACGACGCAGAGGGGGAAGGCCCTCCACTCGATGGGCCAACGCTTAAAACATTGGACCAACAACATAACATATATACAGTTTTTTTTTAAACTTGTTATTACGGTTTTAATGCAAAATTGTATTTATCTAAGTTAATCCGAGTAACTTTATAATTAAATTGACATAAGAGTATAATATTATACAGGACTTGGTTTATTTACATTTCTTTTCATTGCTAAAGTTTTTTCTGCAAAGCTTTCAGAGTTATTGGCGATTAAAGGAGCCTTAAAGGGTTATGAACAAATAGGGGTAGATTGGAACGATTATTTTATGGCGGCTAATAACCGAAGGGGATTAAATTGAGCTGATTGATTGATGCGATGGAAATTTTAAAGCACATAATAGAGCTTTACTAAGCTTGTTGGGAACCGAGCGATTAGACTTTTGGAACACATAGACAGAGCTGGTAATATAAGGCAGAGTATCTTAGTATTATATAAATATGCCGTATAGTCATAGATGTTATAAAAAACCTGCATTTTGAGGACACAGCAAGCCACTTTGCATAGTCTTAGTAGGGACGAAAATAAGCATTGTTTTCCGCAGCAGCGTAAGTTTCAACCTGAAGGAGCACAGACGGCGCCAAATATTAAAACTTTAAAAAATTCTACCAGCCTAACGGGTGAACAGATTTCAATTAAAAATGTGTTATTGAAAGAAAATTACTTACTGTATCATAAAATAAAACCACGAACCAACCCATTTCCTAAGAAAACCTCTAAAAAACACAGTTCTCGAGTAAGGCGATTCACAATTACTTGGCGATTAATACAGAACTAAGCTAGCTCTTTTCAACCATAAAAGAGGCCTTTTGAGGCCCTGCCTACCTCCTCCGAGAAAAACGCGAATGTATGTATGTAAGCAAGCTAGTCGAGAATCAAAGTGGTGGTAAGTATTAATTTAACAACGTCAGATACTAAACATAATTTAATTAATTTACCTGCTTATTTCCTTTGCAAGAATACAAAATATAGTTAAAAACTCCCAATATTATAGCGAACATAGTCAAACTTTACTGAAAACAAACTCAAATGTTATGTTTATTCTCTAGACTCCACAAATAGTGAAATAACAAACAAAAACCAAAGGGGAAGCAAACATAGCAAAACGGCGCTTTTCCTTTAGTGTTGAGTACGAATTAGCGTGGGTAGTAGGTACATGTATACCTACCTGATGTGTTCTCGTCCAGAATTTAAAAGAGAGAAGATAAGCGGTTGCATCAAGCATAGTTGCAATAAACACAGTTAATTCTGCTGGGAATCATCCGCCGTCTTAGTTCTAATTTGTAAGGTAGATATTAGATAATATAGGTAGTGTTAAAGGTAACTTTATACACGAGATCTAACTTCATTGCTATTTTTGCTGAAGTTAATGGAACATTTGCGTGCTTAGAAAAAAACAATAACCAGGTTTAGGTACACTAGGTACCTAGCAATTTGTCAATGATGACATTAACTTTTTCAATCAATTTACAAGAAACTAAGCTCATACATACATACATACATACATAGACACAGGCCTTTTTCCCCGAAAGGGTAGGCAGAGCCTCGAATGGGCCTCTTTTCACCGTCGGTTACACCATCAAAATAAACTTTTACTTTACTTTACTTTTTTACTTCATCGTGGGATATAGACGGGACAAGTTGTGAGCTCATCGCCGCAATTGCTTCCCACGACTGACTCTGCTAATGCTTTCTTCCTTTTCTTTTTTTTCTTGGAATGTATTATTACATACATTCCTAGCAGCCAGGACAAATATTATACCATCGAATCTTACTAACAAGTCCGGATAACCCCTTAGTCGGCTTTAACGACATCCACGGGAGGAGATGGAGGGGTCTATTTGCGTGGGAAGCAAATGTATGGTTCAATGCATGCTCTGAAGCGCATGCAAAATTTTCTACCTTTTTCCGCTAAAGTCACTCTTGTAAACTCTATCCTACTTCCTATCCTAGATTATGCAGACGTGTGTTATCCCGACGCTACCGAAGAACAGCTTAACAAATTTAAGCGGTTGTTGAATCTCTGCATGTGTTACGTTTTATGGTCTACGTAAGTACAACCACATTTCACACTACCGCTCATAGTTAAAATGGCTCTGTCACTTTTACAACATCCTCCACAATCCTCTTTCTCCAAACTATTTAAAAGAACGTTTCCCTCCCCTTTTTTCTCCTGACTATCTATCTCGATCCTCTCAACATCTTCTACACATGACCCCTGCCTATAGGACCTCTTTTTACTCATACTCTTTTACGGTCACTTCGATCCGCTTGTGGAACTCTCTTCCAGTAGAAGTTAGGAAAGCCGCTTCCATGGGTGTCCTCAAGTCCAAACTTTACCAATACTTTTTGTCATTGCAAAATGTCCAACAAAATTGAGCTTATGTTATTTATTAAATTATTTATTTATATAGCTAGTTATTTAGAGTAGGTATTTAATTATGTTAATCATTTAATCTCAACCTATAATTATTTTAATAGCACTACCACCCACTCCACATTACACAAAGCTTAGCTGGAAGAAAATGCTAATTAGCATTAAGTTCGCCTATGTACTGATTTTTGTTTTATGCAATAAAGGATTTTCTATCTTTATATCTATCTATATCTATTCTTGGGCCGGACACACCATTTCAAACAAGAGAAATACAATAAATCTAATAAATTCACAAGAATATTAATTTACTTGGGCATTGACCTAACCGCATCATCTGACATAGCGAGCTCATACCAGGTTATTTGCAAGCCAGTCCTGGCTTCTGGCCTCAAGGAGCAATCGCCTCCGCAGTTTATGCGAGGTTTAAATTAAGAATCGAATCGGTTCAGTGTGGGGGTCTAGACTTTATGAACGGTTTACACAGCAATGCATTTCATGCTTGTTGAAAATACGAGAGCTTTGAAGTAAAAATCAATATAATTATAACAAATGTAAAATGATTTAACACGTAAGTATTTTATTCTAGAAAAATTACGACTATACACCACGTACTTTACTATTCTCCTGCTGACAAGTGAGTGGTTGTGTATAGTCGTAATTTTTCTAAAATGATACCAATCCACGGTAATTTAAATTCTAGTATTTTATTAATTTTTGATAAACCTGTCGTTTCGAAAGCTTTGCCATGCATGCCAGCTTTTAAACCAGATTATGACGATTTTATGAAAAATGATTGTTATTACGAAAAAGTCTAGTCTCGTCGTAAATTAGTGATGTAGGTCCAGGGTAAGGTAAATTTACGTAACTTTTACCAGAAACTGAGAAACTAAGAAACCATTTACAATACAGAAAAAACTACTTTCAAAGAAACTGTAGAAAAAGACCTCACGATAAAAATAGCTTTTTATCCAACTTTTTCACCTGACCGTTGATACAAAATAGTGAATAATAAATTATTCAAATGTAGCTCTTTGGTAACTCCAATCATGTATGGAAAATATCAACAAATTTCAAAAATATCCGACATATATTCTGTAAAAAATGTACAGAATTCCCGGGGCACTACCATCAATATCTAAATTACTAATCAATAATGGAGAGCGTCCCTCGACGGGACTTCACACAAAACGTATAAAACATACAGAATTGACTAATGTATATTTCAGAGGGTATAAAATATAGCCGTAAAAGTCGTATCTGATGTTGTGTCAAATATCGGGATAAGATATTGGCAAAACGGAATGTTCTAACATTTCAAATATTCTCAATGAAAAGTGAAAACCTAAGTGGAATGAGTATACTCCAGATAAATGCGGAAGAGGTGTTGCTGATTTTCTTTCTAATATTTAAAAGGGATTTATTTTTAAATTTATATAACCGTTTCAATTTAGCAATAGTATCTAGAAAACTTGTTCTTAAGTTATAAAAATACCTACTTGATTGCCTTATTTCACAAAGTAGTAAGTAGTAGTGCTCGCATTGCTGTGTTCCGGTTTGAAGGGTGCCGGTGAAATTACAGGCACATGAGACTTTTCATCTTTATGTCTCAGGGTGGCGGGCGCAGTACAATGCCACATAGGGCGCGTCCTAGGTGGATGAGACCTATGAGGTATAATGCACTGTTCATAGGCAGAGGTTACCGCTTAACATCAGGTGTGCCATCTGATTGTACCGCCATTCAAGTAGTATACAAAAAAAACCTTCCTTTTTAAATAGATTTTACAATATCTGTCCTCGGTATACAAGACGTACTGTTCTGCACACAATTAACTAAGTGGTATCAACATCAGCCTCCTACCAAATTCTCGATACCGCCCAATACATTACGGTCATGTCCCAGCTATAGATCGGCACCAGGTGTGCTGCTGCATTTACCCTAAACGGTTTTACCCCACGTGTGTCGTTAGCCGAACTAACCTATTGAGCTTAGTGAATTTAAAGAGGTTATTCTATTTAATCTTTGTTGTCGTGAGGTGGACCTTTTATATTTTAGATAAGATGCAACACCTGTGAACTTAAAGGCAAGATGTTGAATTACAATTTTTGAGAAATATTGTGTTAGCTTGATCCTAGGCTATTATTGGCTTATATTTTACAAGTAATTAATTTTGTAAAAATTAAAAAAAACCTCCTATGAAACGACTGAACCGATTTTAATCAAACATAGCTAAGAACACTACCGACTAATTCACCTTCCAAACAAAAAAAAACAAAATCGGTTAATACGTTCGGGAGCTTCGATGCCTCAGACACACACAGACACGTCAAACTTATAACACCCCGTCGTTTTTGCGTCGGGGGTTAATAAAACCAAGGAACACATAAATAAAGGCAAACAAAAATAACACTCCTATAAAACAAGATTTAGGGAAAAGACAGATCGTTGTCAAAAATACCAAGTGCAAACTTCTAATTACGTGGATCCTACTCTAATAAAGTCTAAGCTAACTCTGAGTAATCGTGACGCGTCGAAAAGGGAAACAATTAAAGGACAAAGCATTACTTAGCCAATAAACTGAGGGTATCAGCCGATCTCCATACAACGAGTTGTTTTATTGGGAGGCGATCGGCCTAAGCCTGGGGTGACAATGCAGTAGGCCTCAAGGATTTAGGGAGTTTCTGTCACATTTTATGTTAGATTGGGTTGTAAAGATTATTGTGTTCGGTAGGACATAAGCACAAGGTATTGTGTAACAACGCGATCAAAATAACAGTTCATCTACTTCATCAGTCGGTAGATGTCCACTGTTAGATGAGGCCTCCCATAGAATAGGGGGGATTAGAAATAAGGTAGGCGGATAGGTGATCGCACTATTTTTAATTGTAGTCAATATAACATAATTATAAGCTTTATTTTTTTAAGAAAGCATATTCTGAATAATGTCCAGTCATCACGAAACTTAAACCTTTTTTTCTTTGAATCAATGTTGTTGGTACCTTCGTGATAGTTTTGTATTGAATTCTCGAATTTGGCTATAAACATCTTGGAATAGTCCCGTAACTTAAGAGAACCATGTCCACATCACAAACTAAAGGTTATAGAGATACGGAGTCGATTATCCCAGATCTCAGTGACAAGGGAGCGAGGCACTTGTTTATCCTGGCCCCTGATGGGCTCCTGTTTTACTCGATTGCGATCAAATTGGAATCGAAACCGTTAGCCTTTTCATTGAGTAAGGAATCAAGTAAATGAAAAAGTACTTGTGACCATCAATTTTTAACTGTGTTCATAGCTAAAGGTGTTCAAAAAAAGAAAAACATCAAAAAAATAACACCTAATAAACGTCTTGAAAATAATCTTAAGACGGAATCAATTTTAAAGTACAGCATTGACATATACTCGTAGTTATAAAGTGGAATGCTACTACCACAAACCACATACAGAAGCAGCGCGCTCTACTACGTCAATGAAGTACATTTTTTTTACATTAAAACAGTAGTAGGATGAATACAATCAAACAAAATAGGTACCTCCTACTTATAAAATGTATCCATATATTTTAACAAGGGATTAAAATATCAATTCCGGGGATTCTACTGAACAATAAATAATATAATAACAATATATTATCAATATAAAGTTCATAAGACAGCAGGCCACAACTCACAATAAGTCGCAATTAGCGGTCACACCAACTCGTAAATACTGGTGGCTATTAGTTGCATAGTTGCGAACTGCACCACACTTTATGTTTACAACACCTTCAGTAGGTAAATCTTGCAGGAGATTAAGCAGCAGGCAGTTCCATGAAGGAAATTAAAAACCAGTATGAATAATAAACATAAACTGCCGAGATTCTAAAATAAAAGACAAACTTAATACGAGTAAGAAACACTCATAAAAGGATAGAATTTCATCATCAAACAACTAAAAACTGTATTTATACATTCATTCTGTTCATAGACTAAAAACAAGCATAAATAAGTAGCGCAGACAATACCGAATGCACTAATCAAAATGCAAGAGGAACATACTTATTAAACAACTTATTTAACATCTACTCGCAAAGACTTAAGTCAGTTCTCCCGTGATCATGGCGCATGCAACTGTGCCGAAATAATCGGGAACATATAAAACTCAAAAATCATGGTAAATATCCCGTTTCTAGTGAAAATTATATACTTATTAAAAGCGGTAAAATAACTATCTGGTGAATTCGAGGGAAATAAGTACGTATCTGACAATTGGGGAATCTTTACATTATAATAACAATATTAAGGTGTTTGCACGAGTATCAAATCCAAACGACAATTCTCAACTGCATGGCACATGTTTTTCTTCCTAATGGCATTATAACAAGTAAAACACTCCACACGAACAGGAAATAGGGGTAGAAAGAGAATAAATTCACTTAATGTAATACAATGGAGCGAGAGCAAGGTAAACACGTAGAAATTAACGAATGCCGGGTCTTACCGGGTGTCACATGAGCACATTGCTTGGAAAATCCAGAAGCTTTAGAAGAATGTGTGAGGTATTGTGTTGTTTCAGTAGTTGGCAGGAAAGAGAATATGATACAATTTAAATCTCAATAAAAAGAGAAAACATATTTTTCTATTAATCATAAAGCATTGAGAAGGTAAGAAATACTTAAATATAAATAAAATAAATAAATAATAAATAATGCTGGACAAATACACACAACATTATCTAGCCCCAAGCTAAGCCAGAGCTTGTGTTATGGGTACTAGATAACTGATATACTTAATATAATACATTACATAGATAGATATTTTTTATTATGCATAGAAAACACCCAGAACACCCTGAACAAATATCTGCAGAACGCACAAATATTTGTTCCGAGGCGGGAATCGAACCCGCAACCTCCTGCGTCGCAGGCGAAACATCGCCAGCCGCGCCACAGAGGTCGTCAACATAAAAAAATACGTATAAATATATGCTATATAAGGAACTATGTAAAAATACCTATGAACTATTCGATGATGCGGAATGCGCATGACTCTAGCACGGAGTAGAATAACCTACCTCTAGTCTAGCGTGTAAGACTACAATCAAGAGCACAAATATTTTTAAAGCTAATATTTGACGAACCACCTTAAGCAATTAAGTTCATATTTTCAAGACCCAGTGTTAAATCTTACTACGTTTTAAATCGGCGTGGCTTGAAGATTGTGAATTAGATAGTGATGGCGCGGCCGTCGCATCAAATTGCACCGCTGGTTGTCCAGAACTCGTCCGTCCGGTGCAGACCTTCACTACTGGTTTACGATAATAGCTCCTCACAACTATCAGGAGTTTATCTTTCAGGATGTTTATAAGCAATGAACGTTGCTTTAACTCACAGTCTCACAAATTGTCGACGGCCAAGCGTCTCGCCAATGATATATTTGAATGACGACGTGATTTTACGTATGAGGGATGAGTAGCAATATACATAAATTATCTAGACAAGTAACAAGTGTAATACTTTGTCTAATCAATCTTTATTCACTGCATTTCCGTTTCACAGTTTCAAGTTTACAACTTTACTTTGAAAATGAATGGAGCAGAAAGATTGAATCACGACAGAACTCAGAATAATTGAATACCCGACAAATAGTAAGGGTATTCAGAATGAATGCGAAACGCCCCATTTCTTCGTCGCCCACTAATTTGCTTCTTGACAAACTTTCCGTCGTCGAAATGACCGAATTTGCGGGTAGTTGGAAGTTGTCCGTTGTGAAGTCACTTTCTGCAGCTGCTGTTATTCTATATAAGATTTATGTTGGTAGATTCATGATCTTATATTATTTTAGACGAGATGCCATAACATCAGATTCTGGTAAGCTTTTTTTCTTCTTATCAATTTTGAAACCTGTGTGGGTCAGACCAAGTTTCGGAGAGTACATTCCTTTTGTGGTTTAGGGGATGCATTAAGAAAGGAGCTTCTGAAATTCACCTTCTACGGGGTGCAGCGGGGTGTTGAAGTTTGTATAAAAAAATATACCACGCGAGCGAAGTCGCGGGGTTTCCACTAATATACAAGTAAAATGTTGGGATAGAACGGAGTTCCATCTTACCCTACCTCCTCTCAAACTCCGCTCAACTGTTACAGGGTTGTTAATAGTATCACCTATTATTTAGTTATTATTTGCTAATATAATATGAGCCAGGTAACCTACCTAAATATACCTAAGTTTCAATAACAACGCTCTTTTAACCGTGTGTAAACCTTCATTACTCCACGTCTAGTATCGCGTTTCTTGCAGCTATCAATTATACGTAGATGCGCATTTGTTTCACTTTTTTTGCTACACTTATTAAATTTTGTTTCATTTTGTATTTTTAAGTTGGTCTTCTAGAATTCTCAATCCGTCCAAACAGAAAAATCAACCAACTTAACCTGACAGAGACGAGGTTTTCTATGCCCGTCCTTGCGTTCGCAACGAGACGTGACCGGTACGGAATTAACTCGGACTACAATCTATTGCAACCGCAACCTTCTGGTGCAATTTACGACCTTATTTCTTTCAGCTACGACTTGCTAAACTGCATTGATAAGTTTGTAGGAGGATTTGCAGGCAACGATAGAAATGCTGCTGGTTTAGCGAAAATGGATTGTGTTACGAGCTCGAAAGGTTCTATGCGAGTGTAATAGGAATTGTTTTCGTACGCAACTAAAGCGTTGTCAAGAGGCATGAAAGCAGAAACGTCCTCGTCTTCGGGCCACAGTTCTGTCCGGACACCAATTTGTCTCTTAGATTTATGTTTTCCATTATTGCTGTACAGAATAACATGCTATTTCTAATTTATAACGTTTTTAAACGCACAGTCCTGTGTGAGGATACGTTTAGACGTTTATAGCTGAATTATGGAGTAGATTCGTTGTTCTAGTGGAAAAGAAATTTAGAAAAACCTTGGTACTAATAATATTTGACAATCTCTGTGGCGCGGCAGGCGAAGGTTTGCCTGCGACGCATGAGGTTCCGGGTTCGATTCCCGTCTCGGAACAAATATTTGTACGATCTGCAGTTCAGGGTGTTCTGGGTATTTTCTATGTATAATAAAAAATATCTATCTATGTAATGTATTGTATTAAGTATATCAGTTATCTAGTACCCATAACACAAGCTCTGCTTAGCTTGGGCCTAGATAATGTTGTGTGAACCATCCAGCATTATTTATTTATTTTATTTATATTAAATTGTTGTTGGATTGTTGGATAAATAGATGGGGTAGTAATACAGAACGATGGACTTGCAATTGATCGCGTCGTCATCATCATCATCATCATCAGCCTGTAGAAGTCCGCTGCATGGCCCCCGTCATAGAATGCCACGATGGCAATGCCTTTGCAATGTCGTCAGTGCTCCCTACACTGCGTCGCGTCGTCCGGCTCGAGATCGCCACTCGAGAACCTTTGTTCACATACGGCTGTCGGTTCTACGAGCTATATGGCCATTGGCACTTCAACTAGCTGAGATCTGCACGTGTCACGTATGTAATGCCAACAACTAATAACTACAATGAATAAGTGGGCATTTGACAAACCAACCTAATAAAAGCGTTTGTAAAAGTTCTCATCTATTTTTTTATAGTTTACTCCGTGTTTTTGTTCATTTGCCATTGAATTTTCAATGTATTTTGCGGTCCCGGCTGGTATTGATTAATAGCAGTCGATAAGCCATGTCAGAGGCCCTCGGGCGGCTTGACAAACTCCGACACCAGAGGCCAGCACTACCTCATACGAAACGAAACGAATATTTTTTGCAACGTTTCACTCCATCGAAGTCGTCAAATTCAGTCAAGTCATGTTTTAGTAAAACGGTGGCCGTTTTACTAAAACTTTGGTAGTAAATTTCCACCAATTTGAAAAGTCACGCAATTCACTTCCATTTCATTTCACTACACTTGTGCTCTTTAAACGAGCTACATTGTTTAAAATGCCACCAAAATAACATAAAAAAAAAAAAAAAAAAAAATAACTTTAAAAAACACTAGAAAAAGAAATAAAATAAAAGTAGACGACGTCTCTTTTCCAAAATGGCGGAAAGAGTCAGTTCTCATCTTATTTTCGCATTTATTAATATCGATAGAGATATTATTTCCATCTGTAATTTTCCTTATCGATAGAGTAACCAATAAAAACAAAGATAGGTCGGGGCGAACAAAACCGCTATTTACCGCCGGGTAATTCCACCAGCCGTCACGTAACTGCAGTACTTGCGCTGTATTGCGGTGCTCCTAGACGTTCCATTCTGAGGAATTGTTTGGAGATTACGGCCAATATTTGGCGATCGACAAAGAGCAGATCGTAATACGATTGGATAAGATCAGCTCAGGACAGAGTGGCGTAAAATGGTGGAGTCTTTAAATATGAGGACAAATATTAAAAAGCCGTTAAAAAAAAATGTGTACGTTCACTTTACAGATAATTCTTTTCGAAAACAAACCGACTTCGAACCTTGAAATTTTTCCCCGATACGAGCTTTTATAAAATTAGTGATCGTAACCGTGGGCTGATCAAAATGAGCCTAAACACGGCTAGCCTACTATTATCCAACGAGGAGTTCCGTTGTCCACCTTCCGTCTCCATCATCAGATCAGCTCGCTGACACCATCATATTCTATTGTCATCGGAACTTGACCTATGCCAAATTTCAGCTCAATCGGTTGAGGTAATAAACTGCTTTAAAATTCAGTTGCAAGATTCCACCCGGACAAACAAACATTGCAAGTTAAATAAAAGCTTGTAAAAAGCAGTTTAAAATGTTTTCTACGGTCACTTTACAGATAAAAGGACAATTAATAACATATTTTTTTCAGCACATATCTTTGACTCCTCTTTGAGGAGAAATCCTTTAAATAAGACCAATCAGCTGCTTAGGCAAGCAAGGATTAAATGATTTACATTTTCCCAGCAAGTAGAAGCTTATAATATATTTAAAAAAAATGGAATAGCATGACCAAATATAATTTAAATGGGCAACTTCTGAGTCAGAAACGCATTCAGTTCCAGTGAAATCCGGATTTGGGAAGGATTCGCGGAAATCCGGGCAAATCTCGCAGAATACGTGTGAAAGCGTCGGCAAACGATACGCCGCCAAGACACGGCAACTCAGATTGGCTAAAACAATGGCATATTTAGAGTTCCGCAGCCAAATAGAAAAAAGCGGAAATCTTATAGTTTAGTTGTGTTCGTCTGTCCATCCCCAGCTAGATAGATTAACACAATATTGTACACCAAAAAAAAACTTAATAGGATTAACTAAAATAATACAGTTCAATTGGGCGGCCTTATCGCTAAAAGCGATTTCTTCCAGGCAACCTTCAATCTAGGCAATTTGTATACTACAGTACAGTGCCATCTCACGTGAATAAAATTCCCTAAATGGCACTCCCGATGTTTGCTCTACGAGTTTCTGTTGTAGCTATTTTCGTTCGACGTTTTTGTCCAATTGCCACGGAAATGAACCAGTGCTCATTAGCGTATGGAATATCTCAAAAATGGTATCAAGGTTTCAGTTTTACTTATTTCATTGAAGTCAATAGTTATTGAAATATGCGCACCTTAAGTAGTAAAAAGTGTGTAAAGCCCTCTCTATTAGTTATCAACTATGGAGTTGTATTTGTTTTTTTTATTACATGTTTTTGGAACTTAATAAAACAAATTTAACGAAAATTGGTTGAATAAGATATACGTAGGAGGTCGTTTATAAGATATGGGATATTTTCGGTTGCACGCTATTATTACATTCATTACCCGGGCGTTTGTCCTGGCTGCTAGCTTATTATGAAATGTGTTATTTATTACTGGAAGAAAGCGTTAGCCGAGTCAGTCGTGGGAAGCAATGGCGGCGATGAGCTCACCACTTGTCACGTCTATATTCCACGAGGCGGCGATGAGCTCACCACTTGTCACGTCTATATTCCACGATAGTGCAACCCACTGTGAAAAGAGGCCCATTGAGGCTCTGCCTACCCCCCTTCGGGGAAAAAGGCGTGTATCTATGCACCACAATTTCAAATATACCATGAAAAAAAACCTGGATAAACAGAATTCCATAAATATTGAATCTTCGCAAAAAAGTAACCGAATATCATATTCCAGGAATATCCATAAAAAATGGGAACAATTGGTCAAAACTATTTAATAGTGCATGCACCATAGATCGCAAAGTTATTATTTCGACGCGTCGCGCGTCACCGCATAAACTCAAGCACGAGTATTATTATGTCCATAAATTTATTCCGATTTTGTCAAGAAAACAAATGTTAATATTTTTTTAATTCCATTAGAAATAAATAAAAAAATACGCAGATTAAATTTGTACAGAATACTTAATATCCAGTTATTTTTTAATCGCATATTTGGAAAAGTGGTGTGTATGCGTGGTTCGACACACACTAAGCCGTTTTCTGTTATAGCGAAGTACTAGTATAATTTGCGAAATACCTGGTACAATTTCTAGTTTGGCCATTTCAAGTCGTAGTTAAATGTATCGTTTAAACGTGGTCTCTGTACCAGCACGTGAACTTGAAGCTTTATTAGCCTGAATTCTGTCCCTTTTCTGCTGCAGTTACTCCCGTAAGTAGTTCTACAGACCGTTATCAGAGATAGATTAGACACAAAACAGTAGGGACAAGACATCCAACCCTCAGTTGCCCAACTCGTTAAGCCAGCAACTTTACCGGTTTTGTTTAAATTAAAGCTAGCCCAAAACAAAAAGGGTAGCGATATAACCGGCTTTTTAGGCCTTTATCCGCCTAAAATACCGACTTTGTGGCCTTTACATCTTTATTTATGGGACACAACAGGAGAACTCGGGAGTAGTCTCAGGAAAGACCTTTGTTCTGTCCACCAGTGGACTGAAATGGCTGATGACAAGTTTATAGATCAACTAAAGTATACCTAATTTAACGACCTCTGTCGCGCGGCGGGCGAGTAGCCGGCTGAGATGCAAGAGGTTGAGGGATTGATTCCCGCTGCGGGAACAATGAAAACAAAATCAGCAAATATTTGTGCTGGTTCTACATATTGTGGTACCATGGTACTCGTAGTTCCTAATACCCACGACACAGGGGATCCTGTGGGATAATGTCATGCATTGCGATTGCATTGTAATGATGGGAAGTACAAACTTAGTTTTTTTAACCCCCGACGCAAAAACGACGGGGTGTTATAAGTTTGACGTGACGTGTGTCTGTGTCTGTCTGTGGCATCGTAGCTCCCGAACGGATAAACCGATTTTGATTTTGTTTTTTTTTTGTAGAAAGGTGAATTAGTCGGGAGTGTTCTTAGCTATGTTTGATCAAAATCGGTTCAGCTGTTTCATTGCGTTGGGGGTGTTTTAATTTTTACAAAATTAATTACTTGAGCTATATCCAAACCGAAAATAAAGAAAAAAAATTTTTTTAGTTAGGCTTATTTATTTTCCGTCTTTCCTGATATGTTATTTGAACCCCTATTCCTTACCCGAACGTACACATAGTCCAAATTGAATTTCCTACTCGAAAATGTCTACGGAATTTTAAACAAACCGAGCGCCTTAGGTGTCTTGAAAACAAATAGACACCTACTCGAAGAAACATTGGACGAGTTGGCACAATACACAAAGGTTTGAGTCTATTCTAATGTTGTAATATAAGGTTACCTTTGCAAAAAATTGACCGCCTATTTTAACTCCTACTTTAGTAGTAGTAGAGCTTTTTGTGAGTTCGTCCGGGGAAGTACTACACATGAGACTTTTCATCTTTATGTCTCAGGGTGACGGGCGCAGTGCAATGCCACATAGGGCGCGTCCTAGGTGGAAGTGACCTATGTGATAATGCACTGTTCCTAGGCAGAGGGTACCGCTTAACATCAGATGGACAGTCTGCTTGATCCGTCAATCCAAGGCGCAAGGTGTAAGGTGTGCAATAAAGTATTTTCATTCATTCATTCATTCATTCCAAGTAGTATAAAAAAAAATAAAAAAACTCTGTAGCAGCTGGACTCATTCTCAACTGAGAATGAGTCCAGCTACTACGGAGTTTTTTTCAACAGTCCACCCATCTAGTTAGGTGGATTCGAAACTGAACAGATTTTGTGTCGATATTACTAGTGTAAAAACTAGAGTGAGAACGATGTTACACTCACTGAGTGAGCACGGTAACCTATGATGTAGAGCAGTTTAAATATGTTACTACGTAACCTTTACTACGCTTACGAACGATTGATTTGATGCTTTGAAATCTGTCTCCTCTATATACCGCTTAACATCAGGTGGGCCTCTAGCTTGTTCCGTCATCCAAGTAGTACAAAAAAAACAAAAAAAAAAACAATATGATCTTACAGTTCTACCAATTCAGGTGGTCTAAATTGGAACTTACGCCGATTACAATTAATTTGTACGAAAAAAAAAATATTGTAAAAAAACCTATACTTTTATACTTTAACCTTGTCTATAGTTCTACATGACTCTGTCCTGTATTTGAACTCCCCGTTTTTGGTAAATTTCTTAATGCCGATATCAAAATGGCTGCACTAGCGACGCTGTCAACTGAACAGATATGTTAGCGGATCTGTATCATATTTCGCTAGGTATCATAAGATACTGATAATTTTGAGGTCTACTTACCTACTCACAGAACCAGCAGCTCAGTAATGGATCCTCAAAACACATTACCTAAGTGGTCGCCTACCAAATAACTATTTCATTTCGTGTTTCTTGGAAGCGTGGTCGATATTTCAGCCTGTGTGTTTGTGATGATGTTATAGGTTTTTCTTGAAGCTTTTTCTGTGATAAACGAAAAAATAAACGTAAAAGAAACATAAGTAGCTAGATTACTTAGGATTAGGCATTGTAAATTCGGTACGACACGGTTGTAAGGGTTTCGGTTTTAAAGAAATGTATTCTCAAAAAGACATTATGTCACTTACATGAGAAAAGGTTGAGGGTTTTTTGTGCGAGTTCGTCCGAGGAACTTCACCGTAGGTCCTGTTTATGAAACATTGTTAAACGCTCTACTATTCGACGAATAGCACCAATCTTTAATATTGATAGGTGCTTTTCGTGGAATAGGATAGTACTTAACTACGTAACTTTCGTGAACTTAAATCATCTTTTTTTAGCGGTCCGTACCCAATGGGTAAAACGGGACCCTATTACTAAGACTCCGCTGTCCGTCCGTCTGTCTGTCTGTCTGTTTGTCACCAGGCTGTATCTCATGAACCGTTATGGTCAGACAGTTGAAATTTTCACAGATGGTGTATTTATTTTGCCGCTATAACAACAAATACTAAAAACCAGAATAAAATAAATATTTAAGGGGGCTCCCATACAACAAATGTGTTTTTTTGCCGTTTTTATGGATAATGGTACGGAATCCTTCGTGTGCGAGTCCGATTCGCACTTGGCCGGTTTTTTTTAGAGTATTTTATTAATTTTATACAACTGTGCGTGAAAAAAAAACTCGTTTTTATAAAATGAAGGAACTCTTCAAACTGGTGTCCGTGGAATGTTTCAAATACTACATCTATATTCATCATAGGACGAACAGACGCTAAAACTTACACATTTTAGAACAGACAAATCTTATACTTACTACTTACTGGTTTATTGTAATAAACCTTCCGGAAGAATTTATCTAAATGATAGTGAAAGCCTCATCAAAATCTGTGGCGTTAACTAAGCGGACAAACAGACGAGATGAAAACGACTTTGTCTATGTTACTATGTATTGATAATTCCTCTCGTTACTTGATCGAAATACACATAGGCATCCATCCCATAGAATTCACACAAAACACGGAAGGCAGTGATTCCCGTAATTTTATGTTCCAACTCCAGATGTAGGATGTGTTGAAGTAATTACGCGTCCCAGGTGGCGACTCAACGCAACTAGCGGAGTTATCTGCTTAAAAGGTTTAATGTGGGAAGTCAGGCAACTGGAAGAGATTTTTTGTTAGATATTGAGTGAACAAAACCTCCATCTATTGGGAGTTCAGAGGTTTAAAAGTTTGAATTCAGTACTTTCTTGATGTTACTTATTATTAATTTAAACCTTACGGAAGAAATTCTCTAAATGATAGTAAAAACCGCGTCAAAATCGGTCGCTAGTTTTGAAAACGAAGCGGACAAACAGACAGACAGATTCGGTATGCGACATTGTTTTTATAGAACGTATTGATTAACAGAAATTGGAATTAAAATATTGCGTATTTTTTTTACCAAGAAGATGTTGTGAACAAATCAGTCATTGGGAATTTCTAATATATACAAAATCTTCTTTCTTTTTCTACAAGTGTTAAAAATCTCACAAAAAATCTCTTTCAGATAACGTTTTGGAATGGGAGCTAAAATTATTGCATTTACCTACTTTTTACAAAAGACTATTTTTGTATTTTTCCGTGTAAAAAAAACTACCATCGTCTGTCTTTCCTGAAAACTATAATCTGGGTATCTTCAAGGCTAGAGTGGATAGGTGCCTTCTAGATCTTTGTGCTCCATCTTCGGCCACATCGTCACTTACAAACGGGAGAGATCGCGGTCAAACGAAGGTCTATTAAGAGGCAGACAACTCGTTTAACGAAAAGTGAACGAAAATCATGAAAAACAGTATTTAATCAAATATTTGCTGCGTAATTCGAAAATATAAATATTATTTTTATTAATTTTATCAATGTACGTAGGTACGTTGCCAGGTAATTGAGATATTTACTTTATAAGCGCATTGTAGAGGTTTGTTCAGGATTTTTTTATTGAGAAAAATTAATCGACATCTTATTTTGGGCTCTAATAAATATGCCCTTGGAAATATGATGAAGTTTTTTTTTGTCATAAACTTTGAAGACTTTGCTAAATATATGTTTAGAGTTTACGTTTACCACGTGACTCTTGACAGCCATTTAAAAATACACCAAATATTTCAATTAATACTTCTGTTAATATAGAAAATAATATTAATACATTAATTCATCCAGCAGCGCGGTGGGCGGGTCGATGATTTTATCAACGTTCCAGGGCATACCTGTATGAGAGATGCTGGACAAGACCAACCCTGCTTGCAAAAGCTAAAGGAAGCATACCCCCGGAGTGGGTGATAATGGGTCTTGGTGATGATGATGATGATAAAAACTATTATCATACTCACAAGCGATTAAACATTACGCTCAAATCAAGTAAAACATGATGCCATACGTGCGAAATCTCTCCAAACTATGCCCAAGCCACATCCAGCAATCTTACCATTCAAGTTTATTGTGTCGCCCGGTAAGTGGCCCCCGGTGGGGGGTAGTAAACAGCCCTGCTAAGTTTAAACGTCAACCCTTGCGAGACGTCACAAATTATTACGGTATTTTTGACCCGTACGCGTGACTCGTGTTGTCAAATAGCGGAAGAGTTAGGCGATATGTAAACATTTTGGTGTCGCCGCGTTACATGCTCAGTCAGTAACGGTAAAGGTTACAAACTTGCAAGGTTACAATTTTACTTATTTAGACTACATTCTCAAATAATCACTGTAACAATACAGTGATTATTTGAGATTGTAGTCTAAATAAGTAAAATACAGAATCACGATATGATATATTTTTTTTTTATAATATTTATAACACAAAATATTTATCTATGTAATATATTGTATTAAGTATATCAGTTATCTAGTACCCATAACACAAGCTCTGCTGAGCTTGGGGCTAGATAATGTTGTGTCAATTGTCCAGCATTATTTTTTATTTTTTTATTTACGATTGGTGAAACTTTTCTCCATAAATTTATTTTTGAAATCGGCCATCATAAATCCCGTTTGAGGTCACTCCTTCGAATAGACAAAATATTGACGTTTATTTTTTATTCTATTCAGTATCACAGTAGGTACTTAGATTAATAGAAAAGGTATTTTTTATATTTGACACTTTTAAAGCAATACGATGTTGTATCATTAATCCAGTTTACGAGGTCAGTTCCATAAGACACGGGCGCGCCCTAAACAATCTGTATCAAAATGGCTAAACGCGGTAATAACAGAAATGCCTTTTATACTTCTCATACAATTAATTAAGATGACGCATTGGAAATTTTCTGTTTTTCCACTCTGACCAACTAATCTGACCAACTGAAACGGATCAACTATTTTTCTTTTTCCAACGATATAACTTTTTAGTTGGTCTGATAGGAATATTTTGGGTTATTCGTCTGTCATATACCTACTATTTTGTCATACTTGGTGGCAGGGATTTTTCTCAGCCATTACTACCATATGAAAGTGATATTCCTGATTTTTCATATCACTTACTTTTTATTGTAGTAGCTTTACATTGGTTAACTTTTATTGCAGATAAACAATTAGCAGAGAAACCTCTTTTAAAACAGAGATATATATTTTACAGGCAAACGGGACCGATTTACGGCTCTAAATTTTCTAGGTAGATTCATCCAAACACACACTTCAATATTGTAGTAGGATTTTTAAATTAATCGTTGTTTTTTGTAAAACTCTTTTAGCGTTAACAACCGTATACGTAATCCTATCCAAAATAATGGTTTATCAATGCCTCGCCTTGAAATAACGTTTCGTACTTGCTTTTAGGCAACAATAATAACCATTTTGGGTGGGTTTAAATTTCGTTTACCCTGTCATTTAGAGTATATCTAAGCAGATTTTTCGAACATCGAGCATCCCTCTGCAAAATGTTGTACGTCACACCTCTGTCCATGTATCAAACAACACCGTGACACACGTTACACAGGCGTTACATGTACACGTGACCCCGACATTTTCAGAGGCTGGCCGACCCCGATATGGTACAACATTTTTTTCTTTTTTTTTTAACTGCGTGGGTGACGGAGCAAGCAAATGGCCCACCTGATATTAAGCGGTAACCTCTGCCTTTATCAATGCATTACCTCATAGGTCACGTCCGCCTAGGACGCACCCTATGTGGCTTTGCACTTCGTCCGCCACCCTCAGACATAAAGATGAAAAGTCTCATGTACCTGTAATTTCACCGGCACCCATATCCTTTAAACTGGAACACAGCAATCCGAAAAAGCCCTACTACTATTCAAAACTAAACAAAACCAGCCCAGAGCGCGTCGGACCTCGAGCATTCAGGGTTCCGTACCAAATGTGTACGAGAAAACTCGAAATGTATCAAGTTCCCTTGAATATTATTATTTGTTAGTATTAGTAATTAGTAGCATATTAACAAATTCACTAGTTCCTAGTTCAAATGAAAGTTAAAAAAACTTGATAACAACATTTTGGAAAAATGCAGTCTTTGACGGTCACTCATGACTTTGTAAAACCAGTACTTTTTAAAAAAAACAGACTATCTCTACAAAGTGAGCCCTAAAAAATTATAGCACGGATACTGGGGTAGGGCAGATTTATTTTATCATGCCTCACTATTTACTTGTAAAACTTACAAACATTTCAAAATAATTTTTATTATATATTTAGCGTTGGGCCATTAAGATACAGAAATAGTGCAAATATGAAGACTGTTGCTTTAACGGTTTAGCCGTTAGACCATTGTGACAGACGGACGGACGGACGGATGAGCTAGAGCAATAGGGCTCCGCTGTATAAAAAAAAAAGTAAGACGTACTAAATAGAAGGGATAAATTGAATCTGCTGCTCGGAATGGAACAAAGGCCATTTAAAACGGTCCGTCCGTACATCTAATCACGGCGACATCTGGCGCGCCATCGATCATGTTGCAATTCGCCGGCGCGCACAAATCCGGCCCGCGTCGGATCATCCGGCCCCGCTAATGCGTCACGGGACTCACGGCCCGTCATGACGGTATTCCATTTTTATCTCGCATTCGAGGCTACATTAGACTGAACATATAAAGGGCAGTGTACACTGAACAGTTAAAATGATTTCAAGACGCTTACATGGTGTAATGTTCCAAATGGCCTTCTAAGCTTTTGTGCTCCATGTTTGGCCATATCGTCACTTACCAACAGGTGAGATCGTGATCAAACAAAGGCATCCTGATCAGGAAGTCTAATTTCCAAAATGCCTAGGATGTAAAATGCCTAAAATTTAAAATAAAGGTCTATCAGAGTTAAAAAAAAGACATACGAGTGTTGGATAACAATCATTCAACAGGTGCATTCGGAATGAAGACAGGACCCAAGCCCGCTCAACGAAGTTTGATACTCCATTTGGATAATATATTACTTCATTCAAGTCAATACAATTTTACAGAGACCATCTAGAGACAATGAAGATTAATTAAGATTTATCCCTTAAGGGTTTTTAAACAAGTTTGGTTCAGCAGGGGACTTCTACAAGCTGATGATGATCAGAATTACCATTAGCATCACCAAAAGGGTAAATCAACGCGATCTACGGCGACCATAGACTAGTATTTACATAGAAACGCGGCCAATCACGTGATAAACGCGGTGCAATGGCGCAAGGTGCATTATCGTAATCGGCTGTACCGTTATGGCTTTGAAACTATTACAACAATGCTGAAACTTAAACTAGTTGCTAACTTTTACTGGGACTACTAAGTAGAAAGAGACTCAAAAAGCTTTGTGAGCAATTTCATGTATTTTTTAAATGTAAACTACACTTTAGAATGACAGCTTGGTAAAGTACCTTTTACACTAACCGTGCTACTTATAAAACACGGAATATCCGTCGAGTAGTTACACCGTGTTTTGTCTCTTTCGGTCGAATTTGAAACTGCTTGTCAATGCATAAGAAAAAACACTGTGCAACTGTTCTAAGGATAATTAGAATGTTATAGTTACACGGTTACTGTATATACAACTTTAAGGTTCCGCACATATGTGACGAAATCGGACCTGCTTTCCATACAATATTTTTGTGGGCATTTGGATATTCCCCTCTGGTAGATAAAAAATAATAATTCAGAGGCGGACAAATTAATATCACGCGGGGTCTCCAATCAAGTTAGCACTTTATTTGCTGGACTAAATACATTTCGTCTCAGTTCAAATTAAACTTACCTACTTGTTTGAGCATGTCATCGCTATATCCAGTAGGTACATGTCAAAGGAAAAACTTTAAACAAACTATAATTGAAATCATGCAGTTGTCCAGATATGAAAAGTAGCTCAGAACGTAAATAAGTACAAAGTATTTTATCTGTACTCCCTTTTGAGACAAAGGAGTCGCGGTCCGACCGTTATTGCATTTTGCAAAAACATTTCAAAGGATACTTTCCTAGAGAAAGGTCGATTCTGCCAATTCTGCAAGCTACTTTACGACCGTGGTTTATTATTATTGGCAACAATAAGTGCATGTTTCCTATTTGAGTGGAAATTACAATTGGTTTCCATGGCTTAAAATACAACCGCATCACGAATTGATTTTATGAAATTATAGCACCTATAAAATGGACGGTGGTTTTTTTTTTAGCATCGTTCGTCTTTTGCTCTTGCGCTTTGAAATAGTATGTAAACTAGGTACTTCACATTTTGACCTCATAAATAAAGGCGTTATCCAAAACTTAAAGAGGCAAAGAGTTTTTAAACCCTAGGTACGTTTGCGTGACCTTTATCTTTTTCCTTTTCTTTTTTTTCCGTTTTTTTTAAAGATCTAGAAAATCTGAGAAGCCTAGCCTCGAATGTTTTCACTTACAGTTATCAGCAATTCAATTTGGTTTTATAGGAGCTAAATCGTAACGAAAAGTAGTTATTTCATAACGAGACTTACGTATTCAATTTGCAGTAATAACGTGACAAACGTTTATGGGCAATAAACAATAGCGGAATAACGAAGGCTGAATCTATCGCGATACAACATGAGCCAGAGAAATGAGAGAAAGTATCCAGAAAACTCGCGACATGCGTTGGTCATAATGTTTGGTTCAAGTGGTTAAGTGAAGCGGGTTGGGCCTAGTTAGCTGGCCCAGTGAACAGGGGTGATTTGCGTAGTTTTGACGTTGGTGGCCAACGTTGCTGCACCAGCCGTGCCGTGTCGTCAATTATAAAATGTGGTATCGAAGCGCTTTGTGGCTTTTTGTGTAGCTTTAGTACTTTGATACCACATTTCATCATTTCCTGGTTGTCTGTCTGAACTAACAGTACCCTATAGATAGCTAAATGATTCAGGTGTGCGCGGAAATCCATTCTAAAATATTGAATAATCGAATAAAATTTAGTAATAATTCTCTTAACAGAAAACTCCGAAAACGACGAGCGCCGGACAGTAAGTACCTTAACTTTCTGATCGGCGCTCGGCGAAGCAACTGTCTGCCGAGTTTTGCGGTGTTGTTGTTTCATTGTAGAGCGCAGCGAGTAAACTTTTTCCTGAGGATGTTTCCTGCGACTAGTATTCAGGTATCCTATAGCTCAATTCAGGATTATATCTGTGAGCCTCATCGAAATTGAGTTTCAAGCTGATTTAGTAAGAAGTAAGGTTAGTGTGATGATATGGGATTTCATAGGCCTAACTGTCGTTTTTTTGTATAAAACGCTTTTTTTGGTAGGTCCTACACCACAAATACGGAGTTACTGTTTCCGTAGTTCTACGTTTATGGTATATATATATATGTGTATGGTGATATGTAGATATATATATATATATATATTTATAGTTATATATCCCAAAGATTTTGCGACCCACTGTAAAAAAAACCTTTTCGGGATCTGCCTTTACCTTCGGGCTCACAATATTAGCACTTTTCGGGGGAAAAGGCGCAGTATTTAAATGTATTAAATAGTTAGTTGAATTAATTGAAAATTTGAGTTTTCAATTAATTCAACTTAATTTAATTAGAATTCTACTTTATACTGTTCACCAGAAACTGTGTATTTAACATGATTTTCTCACCATATTATATGGTGATTATATCCAAAATATCGGGAACAATCAAAAGACAAAAATCATGGTAAATATCCCATTTCTATATAGTGAAAAGTACGTACATAACCATGATAGTTTCAGAAGTTATATTCTACTAATGAAAGAAGAGGGATTTTTTGTATAATCTCATGCCTTTCTTCACTTGTACCGTAAAGGAGCGTGACATCGGAATCGTCCTCGGCCGACGGTAATTTAATAACAACCTTCACAAACTTTCAAGGATCAATTTACATCGGTCGCGCGCGGAGGGCAAAGAAACAAACGTTTGAATAACAGTCGCGACGAGAGAACGATAAAATAACGCCCTTAAAAGACCCCCAAGCTGATATTATGTTGGTAATTGAAAGAACCCTTCAACTGTTTCGAAATTCTTGGAATTTGATACCTAACTACGTTTTTGTACGAGTAATTACTTTTTGAAAACCGAACAAAGTTAAAAGTGATCCAGAAACTACGATCCAGTGGGACTCCTCTGATTGGCAATGCCTAGACCAATTCGGCCACCGATCGAGTGGACGCTTTAGGCCACATTGAAATTTTATGTTCTTCGTGTGTGGCGAAAATAATAGACTTAAAGTAAAATAATAGTACTTTATGAAGCTTTACATAACCAGGTATTAAAACATACGTATGGAACTATGAACTAGCCGAGTCAGTCGTCGGAAGCAATGGCGGCGATGAGCTCATCATTTGTCACGGCTATATTCACACGATAGTGCTCAAAGAAAGTGCAGCAAAAATTATATTTACCAGTACAATATATAACGAAACATCGGCAAGAATATTTTCTTTGCATTCTTCAAATTCAATTCAATCTATATCATAAAGCCAACCTATACCTTACAAAAATTATTACTATTAACCTTTATAATTATTCTTAGATTGTATCGGTTATCGGAATCGGTATCGCCGATCTAATCGGTATTATCGGTATTGTATCGGAAAAGGTGGTTGCAACCCACGGTAAAAAGAGGCCCATTGTGGCTCTGCCTAGCCTTTTCGGGGAAAAAGGCGTGTGTCTATATATGTGTGCTATGTATGTATGAAGATAAACGTCCATATTTCGTGTCACTAATTATCACTAATTGTCACTATGACCTGCATTCTATCATCAGGGTGTTCTGGGTATTTTCTATGTATAATAAAAAATATCTATCTATTTAATGTATTGTATTAAGTACCTATATCAGTTATCTAGTACCCATAACACAAGCTCTGCTTAGCTTGGGGCTAGATAATGTTGTGTTAACTGTCCAGCATTATTTATTTTTTATTTATTTTATTTTATCTGTATTCGAATTCATCACCCACATCTATAACATGTTACAGTAACAAATTCTATACATTTCAATAATTTATCATCGTACCAGCCAACCAGTTTGCATTTCTACACCCATGAAAAAAGGGAGCTCGTGAAAACAAAACAAAATGAAGAGAATGATAAAGCACTTGCGCTCAAGTATCTTCGTCGATCCATTAATAAAACACACATAACAAAAAAGGTTAATATTTGAGAGGGGTTAGTCAAGGAATACTAAATATTACTGCGGTTTAGTATTGTAAGTGAATTAATGCTACAGCTTATGACGCGAACAGCTGACTCAGTTAATAGAATAGAAAATACTTTATTGAACCCACCAATTTAACAAAATAACAAAATAATACATAGCATGGATAATGAAAATTAAGTACAATGGGCGGTCTAAAGGACGGTGCCGTGACAGCTACAGAACGTTCACCGTAAGATGTCCCCTGCTTTACACTCTTAGTCTGTGTCTTACTACTAAGAGTGTAAAGCATTGTTCCCTGCCTTGGGAATAGTGCCAATCATATAAAAAATAAATACTCCACGGCAGGGGGCATCTTACGTTGAACGGTCTCTAAACAGCGTTTCAGAGAGTTGAGTCTATGTTTTAACAACAACGGGGAGACACAGTGCTTATTTATCACGCTAGGTGGCGCATAATCGCTGGTGTTGTTTCGTAGCCAAGCAAAGGTCTAAAAATGTTTAAAAAAAAACTGTCAAAAGTGTCAATTATCAATGGATAATTTTAGTAAATAAGCATTAAATAATAGTCTGGTATAAAACATGCCTCTGTGTAGTACATTTCAGTGTAAAAATAAAGGTACACACCGTTTCCCTGCTAATGAGAAAAAGACAAGACCAATAAATGACAAGCACCAGCGATTGTGGCGCCATCTGAGAATAGTTTTGCCTGTGGCTCCCCACTACAGACGGACGTTGGTGTAGTGTAACATGGGTTTTGTATGGAGGCACTGACAGGCGACTCTAGCGTACACTTAGCGACCCTAAATTTCTATACAATAATCCGTGTTACACTACACCGAGTTGTACGTGTCAATTGCTTGTCAAAACTTAGGCTGAGATAACTTATTACGTACTAATGCTTAGCATTGTCTCTGTCCCTCTCTAGCACGCGTGATTTCAAATGTGTGTGAAAATGAAAGAGATAATGCCAAGCATTAGTACGTACTAAGTAAGATCCATTTATCTCGGCCTCAGACTCAGCACTCAGTAGTCTCTAAGGCTGAGATAAATAGTCGTATCGTAACTTAGCATGTACTAATGCTTATCATTGTCTCTGTCCCTCTCTAACACGCGTGATTTGACATGTATGTGAAAGTGACAGGGATAATGCTAAGCATTAGTAGGTGCTAAGTAAGATCTATTTATCTCAACCTAACACCCATATTCCTCGTCGTTCCTCGAACCTTCCTCTACATACTCCACTCAACCTTACTTTTGTTATTCCATTACAATGAAGATTTTGAATAAAAATCCATTTAGAAAATTTCCATGAGTGAGGCTAAGTCGAGTCGAGGAAAGTTGTAGGAACGACTTAGAATACCGGTGTAAGTGACCTAGTTATTCCCCAATACACTATGTTGGAACGTGTATACCTAGACTACTCGGTTCGCCGTCTTCTCGCGAGGACATTGTTATTGGATTGAGAAGTGGATTCCGGATCAGTCTTCTTTATACAATTTCATTGCTTCTCATGGACTTTATACTTGAATGCAATACAAAACAGTACAGTTGAAAATAATTACTTAATACTTAATTACCTACTGGTAGTACAAGTATTTTCTAGTTATACTAGTAGTTCGCCCCGAATGGACAACTCGCCTATATCAACGAATAAATAAATAAAATAAATAAATAAATAATGCTGCTCACTTGAACCCGGGAAGAGATGAGGTATATATTACTTCAGCTCGGAAGTAACTGACGTACCTGAGCGACAAATGATAAAAACTTCGTTTTGCTTCTAAAGTAGCAAATATAAACAATAAATTCTCTTATATTAATCTAAGTAATGTGATCACCCACTGAATAGTATACAAATTTAAGCTTAACATTTTCTCTTATCGAAGGAACTCTCTAAAACGGGTTTTTATAGGGCCAATTTCTAAAAATAAAGCTGTCAAGAAAAGTTTCACCAATCGTGTTTTTTGTCTATGATTTATTTAGATTACATCCTCAAGTAATTACTGTATTAACGTAAAGTTTGTAACCTTTACTGTTACTGAGTGAGCATGTAACGCAACGACTCCAAATTCAAATTGGTATCACCAACCTAGCTACCAAATTTCAAGGCAACGATCAACGAGGATCAACAATCAACGATGAACGGTTCGAACAAATTTCCATCAAACATAATCATGCTCATAGCGATAAGACCGCCCATTGTACATTACTGTTATTGTTTTGTTTATTTTATCTTTTTTATTTTTTATATTTGGTGTGCAATAAAGTGTTAATCTATCTATCTATCTATCATGTACTTGAGCCACGTTGCATCGCAACAACTCGTAAAAGCGACATCAAGCTAACTTCAGTCGATGTTTGAACGCCACCAATCAACTCCAAGTTCAATACCACGTCCGTAAGCGTCCGTTTAAGTTTATAGATTATAAATCAGCTATTGCACAGGCAATCCCCTTGCACTAGCTCGAGATATGGGGCAATTGGGCCAACTCGAGTACCAACGGTTCGTAAAGGCGACGTTACGCTAAATTCATTCGGTGTTTGAAGGCACCTAGCAGTCGAGTTATGACTACAGCTAGTTCATTTCACGGAAAGAACTCAAATAAGTAAATGGATATCGGGTCAGCGTTCAAAAAGTGTCTGAACCAAAAGAGAGACAAAACGCATAAAGAGGGACAATTCTGACAAGTTTTATCCATCCATTGCTGCTTGATTATTGAACACATTTGAAGGACTAGAGTGTGAACCGGCAATGTATCGAACTCATTTGTCATCGCTCGTTTCAAAGGTGCCATATTTTGGCAGTGATAGTGTATGGAATACTAAGTCTAAACTAGAGTTTAAAATAGAGTTTCTTTGGTTTTATGCATACTATAGACATTCACAAATGCTCATTAAAACACACTACACACTATTACACGTATAAATTAAGAGGAATGGCCTCCACAGTGCAGCAATGAAATTCAAACCATTTTCAAGTCTTAACAAGTCTTAAAGAAACAAGATGCCTTTGATTGCCTTTCTGTTAAGCGAAAAATTTATGTTTACCACTTGGGAGATCAATGATAGAGGTCGTTGCGTGAACCCAATATATTTCCGCGAATAATAAACTCCATGCATGTGACCTACTTGTGCGATGGAATGGAGATGACTGCTTGTATGCACTCGTCGTTGCCTAGACGAAACAAGCGTGTCAGCTATTCTGTAGCGCACACACACACACACACTGCTACAGGCTGCATCAAACAGATAATCGCTTTCGATTACCAGTTTGCAGTACATTACGCCGCGTGTTTCAGCCTCTTTTCAAGAATAGACATATTCATAAAAGACAGCGCAATGTACTGCAAACCTATAATCGAAAGCAATTACCAGTTTGATAGGGAATAGGGGGGCTTACCAGCTATCTAAACACGTTCATAATATGTAGCTATACGATCCACTTGCGAAGAAAGTAGAAATGATCGAACACTCTCTCCAATGTACTGCATCAAACTGATAATCGCTTTAGATTACCAGTTTGCAGTACATTACGCCGCGTGGTTCAGCCTCTTTTCAAGAATAGACATATTCATAAAAGACAGCGCAATGTACTGCAAACCTGTAATCGAAAGCAATTACCAGTTTGATAGGGAATAGGGGGGCTTACCAGCTATCTAAACACGTTCATAATATGTAGCTATACGATCCGCTTGCGAAGAAAGTAGAAATGATCGAACACTCTCTCCAATGTAGTGGGCTACAATATTTTTTGTATTTGTGTTACTTAACTCTTTCATATACAAAGATTTATATCGTAGCTGTTTATTGTCCTTGAATAAATAAATGAGTAGTAGAGTACGGTTCACAAATGGGCGAGAAACTATCAGACACTTGGCGCCAATGATGAAGGCGCAGACGTTGGTAAAGCTTCGGATTCTGATGAGGAATTTCACGAAAGACATCTATGGAAGATGTGACGCTAATGCCGGATCCTCCTCGGCTCATCTCCAGGACTTCGTGTAGCTCTGACGTGTATACTCGGAACTCGAATTAAGATTTTGAGAGCAGTGTTTTCTTTTTGCTACAATTAGTGAGCCCAGCAAGCATTGTCAACAATCTTGGAAGCGTTTATAGTAGAAGTGTGCTAACTGTTTTTCCAGTCTGTGACCCGGTCTAGCAAATGTGCCATTTGTTCGGCCGAATAGGGCTGTTACCGTCCCATTATCGGTTACGGATTATGATTTTCTATTCTGATTACGGCATTTGGGCTGTAGTTACAGTAGTTAGGCATCTGATTACGGATACGGTTCGCTGTTCGGAGTCAGAGCGTTATTTACAGTCGAATGGGGCGCGAATGTATTCAAAGTAAAGTTTGTGTGGTATAAGAGATAAGTGCCGGTGATATGTCACTAAATATTTCCTCCGGAACATCTGACCACCAAATCTCACCGCTAGTCAATTGGAACAAAACACTATCCATTTTAGCACTGGTGGTCAATTGGGAGTTTTTTGTTATGAATTCCGAAATGTTTAGTCTTAATTTACCACAGGTGGCGAGATGCACCCAGTTTACCACTGTTTTATTGACCTTCATGGATAGGCAATGCGCCTATGTATCATCAGGCTTACCTACTAGAAACCTTACATCCACTGAATCTGCTGAATGCCTATCTATTTTTAAAAGAAGCCAATGGATTTATATTGCGGGTTTTGTCAATTGAAAATTTTAACAACCAATCAAATATTTATAAGTTTGTTTTACGTAGGTAAGTAATAATAAACACGTATTCATCGTCTTCCGACGTGTAACTTTTCTGATGGCGAGATTTCACTTAAATGTACTCGTATTATAATCGGTTCTTGCTCTCTTATATTGTAAAAAGCCACATCTCTTTACCAATCGGATAATATGAATCGTGTAGTCCTTTGCACTACACTCCATAAAAACCATAAAAAACGGTGTAACAATGTAGTAAACTCCATGTTTATGTGTATATGTCTATGTGCATATATTTAAGTAAACGAAGCGGCTTATTTATTAAACACAGGCATAGAAACCGGACAATTTTTTATTCGACAGCAAAATATCGATAGGTAATCGATACTACATATTAAATAAAGAGTCAATAATCGAATCTAAAATCCAAATGTTACGTTGCTGCAATCACTAGTTCCATCTGTCAAAAAGTTAATAACGTGGACAGAGTTATAATACTTTACAATATATTCAAAGCAATGAATGAAACCCTTGACTTCATGGTTTGTTTCCCCAACGCAATCAATTTTAAAACACAATAAAAATAAATCAAACTCCGTCAAAACGTATCCGAAATTTCAATTACGGATAATCTTCAACACGGCAGCCCTAATCCAAAGTACGAGCAGGCCCTTGTCACTTTCAAATCGGTGTTCAATGTAAAATGAGTTTTACCGCCCTTATTTATGATTCAATTTGGCTCGGATGCGACCAGTTCTGAAGGAGTGTTCTGTGATACGACTATATCTAGACTGTGCAAACATAAAGAGATTTTGGTACGTGTAAGTTACTCGTTTACTTCGCATTATACCGCTGCCTTTGTTCAACGAATCAGCAATGGTTGTTAACTTATAGTTTTACGTAACGTACGCGGAAGATGAACACTGATGAGTTTGCGTTAAAATTATTTAGAACGGGCGCCTGCCTCCATTATCGGAGCTTAGCGTATCAACTTGTTACGTAGAAGTTTTGCGTGTGAAATTATTCATAAAAGCTTAAGTGCAATGGGTACCTAACGCTACAGGTATCGTATTAAATAAAATAGTTTAGCCTCACCTGAGGTACTTAAAACAATTATGGAATAAGAGGTTAATAGGAAGATAAATATATTTTTTCCCAGAAATAAACATAAAATTAACGTAAATAAATTAAAAGTAAGTATAGAGAAATGGAGGCGCAAAGCCATAATCCCAACGAACTGCCGCTAATATCGCCAATAACCATTTTGCTATAAATAGCAGATACTTTGGCCGTTAAATTATCGTTTTTCGGGCCCTAATTATTTTTACAAATTACTTTTTAAACGACAACAGGTAAACTTTAGGTGGAAATCTTAAGTTCTTAACTAAATGAAACAGTACTTAGCCGAGAGCGATAAATTCTGAAATCGACTTAGCGGGCTTTGCAGAACACTGTCACCAAGTTTTGACAACTTGATTCAGTTCCGTTTTTACGGTGACATTTAGGCAAAGTTTTGACTGTGGATCACTGTTATTATTAATGGTCCGTCATAAAACAATTTGCTTTAATTGTCTGTTTTAGTGAGCCCTTAGGCTGAGAATACGAGTCATCTTCAAAATAGAAGCTTTTAAGTTCTATATTCTGTACCCAAAATCTCTGTTTCCTTACAGAGATTTTGGGTACAGAATATAGAACTAATTTAATCAACATTTAAAAAAAGAGACAACAAATATTTAAATAAAAAGTCCTATGCGCATTTTTGACTGATTTCAGCTGTAATTCAGTATTATCTCCCGACGCCTAATCGATAAGGAGTGCTGTGGCTTTCATCATCAGCTCACGAGCCTGAGATGATGACTCCCAGACGCAAACACCAGAATAAGATATGATAAATTAACAAACGTGGTGTGTCCGGCCTAAGAATAGACCCCTCCATCTCCTCCCATGGATGTCGTAAGAGCCGACTAAGGGATTACCCGGACTTGTTGGTAAGATTTGTTGGTATAAGATTTGTCCTGGCTGCTAGCTTATTATAGAATGTGTTATTACTGGAAGAAAGCGTTAGTTGAGTCAGTCGTGGGAAGCAATGGCGGCGATGAGCTCACCACTTGTCACGTCTATATTCCACGATGGTGCAACCCACTGTGAAAAGTGGCCCATTGAGGCTCTGCCTAACCCTTTGGGGAAAAAGGCGTGTGTCTATGTATGAATGTATGTAAATTAACAAATACACTGTACCAACGTGCAATTTTTTTAGGAGTTGCCTTGATTTTTCTGAGTTTCCATCATCTGATTTTTTTTCATATTGGTTTTCAATTGACGGCGATATCGGTGAATATAAAAAGAAATATAGAAGAACGTAGCACCTTTTCTGAAATCGGTTAAGAACCCCACTTATATTATAAATGCGAAAGTTTGTGAGTGTGTTTGTTACTTCTTCACGCTGAAACGGCTGAACGGATTTGGAAGAAACTTGGAAACTTGGCTGGATTCCTGGAATAAGACATTGGCTGTTTTTTATCCAGTTATTCCCACGGGTTCGAGACTTATGCGGGTAACAATGCGGGGCGCAGCTTGTGGATTATAAAATAACCACTACTCATTTTTGTATAATTGACAGTAGAACAACCGTAAGAAAGGGCGCAAAACATACTTGATTTTGACTAAACAAAACAGTTTTGTCAAACTCGTACACTTTTACGATAGCATCAGCGTACAAAAATATTATTTTAAGCAAAATATGGGCACAATTTTCGACAAGCTATACTTTCCCATGCACCATTAAATAAATTAGAGAGCGTGATAAAATGCGTCCTCCATGTTTTCCTTATTCCACGTCCGTCCGTGCGTTATCACTGGAGTACGGTGCGCAAAAACGTTTCGCTATAATAAATCAGATAAATCATTTGTACACAAAACAATGCTTTTTGGTCGTTAAATTAGCTGTGATCGTCATAATGGGCCTCGTAATTTTTTTATTAATTTATTTTATAATAATATTGCTTTGGGGTTTATGATGAATTCATGAATTAAATGTTATTTTTTTTATCATATTTGAATTTTGTAATCAGTTATTTACTCATTCTAGTTGTGGCCCGTACAAAATATCTAGTAGTTACTGTTGAACCCGGCGGCGACCCAAAGCTATTTTACTACTGGATCAACAACTTATATATTTTACTTACCTACTGTATAAATTACCAGTCGGTTTGCCTACAAAACAGAAATCATAGCTGCTACACACTTCAACATGACAGTAAACGTTTACGTTGAAACGCAATGGTAATCTATATTGTTTGTTTGTATTGAATAGGCTCCGAAACTACAGAATTGATGTGAAAAATTATTTCACTGTTGGGAAGCTACACTATTCCCGGGTGACATAGAGGCTATATTATATATTTAAAAAAAACTAGGGATCCTTACTAAAACTCCAATAATGTAACCCAAGGTGTACAAAAATTACCTAAAATATTCTTTACATCGCGTGTGGATAGATGGGGGGTTAAGGGGGACGGGAGGGAGGGGGGATCCCGACACTAAACGTGCGAAGCCGGGGCGAGTTTCTAGTATAAAATATTTTAATTATAATGATCCCTTGCACACCACCCCGTAAACGCTTTCGCAGTTTAATTGTTGATGTCGACAGAAATTTGGAATTACGTTGTATGCTTTAGCTTCTTTTCAAGAGCAGAAACATTCGATATATACAGAGTAATATATTAGAAACGTAATCGAGAGCAATTATCAGTTCGCTAGACAATAGCATGTGTGCAACGGATCTAAAATTAAAATATTTTTGATTGGCATTACGTCTTTTTTTTTATACTACTTGAATGACAGATCAAGCAGATGGCCCACCTGATGTTAAGCGGTAACCTCTGCCTATGAACAGTGCATTACCTCATAGGTCACGTCCACCTAGGACTGAACACAGCAATGCGAGCACTACTGCTTTGCGGCAGAAATAGGTATGGTGGTAGTACTTCCCCGGACGAACTCTTTCACAAAAAAGCTCTACTACGTTTCATCCTAAACGTTTATGTCATGTAAAAGTGTGTATAGAAGCTATGGTTTTTGTATTGACCCCTGTTTTCTCATCAACACTATCAAAACTAACGCAAGTTTGTTACAGCTTACAAAAATATACATATTTTCTTTCATGGCGTCGACAATGGATGCCTCCAAAGCTTATCTCCGGCCAGGGACAAATAGCCCCAGGGTTGGGGATGAAAGGCTGCCCTAGCAGTATGTGTGAACTTTCACTTTCATGTCGACAAGCAAATGTTATTTCATCTTAATGCACGGGGTGCGTCTAGACTGCTAGAGGGTATTTATAGTAAGTATTATAGTAATTTTAATCAAAAGTATAATTTTGAATATTTTAACCTAAAATTACTTATGGTTCCAACGCGACCAAACCTAAAATAATGGGGGAAACAAACACGGCTTGGCAAACCTTTTTTATAATCCTTTTTACTATACTAAGTGGGAAGCGCCTGTGTGAGCCTCGACGACAAGGGAAGCTGATTCATAGAAAAAGAGATTATTAATTTTTACAAATTTAATTACTTGTTTATAATTGAAAAAACAAGTATACATTTTAATAATCTTATAAACTAAATCTAGAAGAATCAGGACGCAACAGTAAAACTAAATTGAAGGTAACAAATATATAACATCCCTGTCTTCCATTAACTGCCAGAATGATGGCCGTGCATACTTTCGTAACAGATTAAAATAGACATCGATCTACAGAGTCTATTAATCACTCAGTACATTAATAAACTAAGCCTAATTACCGTTATGAACTAAACGCAATATCGTTTTAACGAGTTCCATCGGATCTCCAATGGCCCAGTAATTGATAGCATCATTAAATTTAGTTAGAGATAATATTGGAGACATCCTTCGGGAAAAGAGCCTTCAACTACATCTGTTACTTGATCTTTGACGAACGTTGATGCTTTATTGAAGTTTTTTTCTTCGCGCAAAGTGCCAAGTGTTTAGGCTCATTTTGATCAGCATCCGATTCCGATCACTTTTTTTTACAATTGTTTACGCCATTGCTGCATTTTTTTTAGTTAATCCTACTATGTTTTTTTTCGTTTACAATAAAGTGTTAATCTATCTTATATATATCTGCAAACTTACTCTGAGGGTTTTGTAAAATTATGTATTATGCTTTTCAGTTACATGGTTCCAGCGGAAGATCAGCGTTGTGTTGCTACAACACAACAAATGCTGAGCTGGACGCCAATTTGTGTCAGAGTGTTACGTGACTGGTACTAGGAACAACAACTTAGTTTTATATTTCTTTGTTTCTGTGTGTGTGTGTGTGTGTGTATGTGTGGTGTGGTTGTAATTTTGTGTGGAATATTGTTTCCATGGTTTGTTGACACAAATAAGTGTTTTTTCTTTCTTTCTTTATGCATATTTCACGATATATACATTTAAAATACATTTTACGAGTGCAATGGCACCGGCCTTTTTTGTAAAGTGAGTTCTGTTTGCTTTATGCACAGCCTTAATCTGTGGTAGGCCGGTTTAGTTCCCAGATGCTGACTAGATGGCACTGCAGAACTATGTAATTTGTTGTCAATGGGAACGATCTTACACGCCAGAACTACATACACTGACATTTCAGTCTTCTTTAGAGCCACTTGTAGATATAAAACCCTAGGCTTTCAGAATAAATAAATCATTTTCGTTATAACTTCTGGTTGAGTCTCCCTTTTTCAAAGACCGACCACTTTCATATTCTCAGATCTCCATCGTCTTACCGTTTTATATCCTGTCGACATTGACATTGGCAAAACTGTGGAAACTAAAGCCACAGTAGCCACAAATAAAAGAAGAAGAAGACGTAGATATAAACATAACTATCCCACTATTCACAGCAGACTACAAAATCCTCTGGTTTTGTTAAATGTAACTGAGCTGTCCGCGTTGTTGTGTCACATGTATACACAATAGAGTCCATCACTTCAAGGAAGTCTTGGCTGGGGCAAGGTCTATGCTCAAAGCGATAATGTTCTACCTGATAACCGTTAGTTCCTCAAATGGCCGCGGGACTTTTTTCGTGAAACGGACTACAGAGTCATTTTTCGTATCGTCGGAGTGACTTCTGTACGCTGCTGATTATTATATTTTCTGTACCTACGAAACTCCGTGGGCCGCAAATTATAATTTTAAATCAGCTACGTATGAATTCGGCTCGCATTATGCATTTCGTATGAGTTTTCCTACATGCTCTGAATTCGTCTGAAATCCGAGACCAGACGGACCAAACAAATTCGGAAATATTTCATTTGGGTGAACTTGTATTTGAATTATGTTCTGAATAGTTTTAATGTAGGTACCGTAGAATGTGGTATCAAGCGAGATGTTTTTAGTATATAAGGTTGACAGATACTTTAAGATAAAACTCTAGTTTGTATGGACAAACGTTGGAAAGAAGTTATTTTAAATAACTTACTTCGATCGTTGTATTCAGGAGGGATCTGGAGGGGGTACTTGTTATCAGAAGAAAAACTTCCATCAACCTTCACGGTCAACCACGGTCAACTTTATGATCGCACCCAACGTCGCATAGCTCATGTAACCACCTACGAAAATATAGCGATTTATTAGTTACAGAATAGTGGTCTCTTAGAATTGCAAGGATCAGTTTGAATCGTTTTAAAAACAATAATTACCCCTGTTCCAACGCGACCAAACCTAGAAGAATCAAAGCACACAAGGTTTTTTTTGATGACCCTTCTTACTCTAGGTAGGAAGCGCCTGAGTGGTGCCTCGAGAACAAGGAGAAGCTGATACTAGAAAACGTGAACTTTAAAACTTTGGGTAGTCAAAAGTAATATGCAAAGAGAAGTCAATGCAATCATTTCATAAAATGAGACTATAGTCAAATCAATTAGTCGATGGAACTTTACCCTATAGGGTAAAGTTCCCTCGACTAGTTGATTTAATAGTTAAAGTATAATCAAATACCAGGTATTTCTGCCAATCGACTATAATAATAAGTTAGTTACTATTTATAATAACAGGTAGTAGTTCATGATTACATGTTAAGAAACGTCGGGTTTACCGCCCGCGTGATTAAGTTTTTACAGTGCTGTTCATATTTACTGTTTTATGGCCATGTTTGCTCAGAGTTATAGTTACCAAACTACGAAGCTACTAAATAAGCAGTATGAACAATCCCACTCGTGAGTGCGATAGCCTCAACATATCGCTTGTAAAGGGAAACAAACTAGCCATATTGCAAGCGTCAATGTTGGCAGCATTGACAGAACATAATTGGCACCCTATTTCTTAGTTGTTCATTGAACCCTCCTCGAACTCCACTCCACTCAAACTCACTCAATGTTTGTTATTCCATTTCAATGATGATGTCCAAAATAATTTACAAAATTTCTTAGAGTAGGGCTAAGAGTCAGTCAAGGAAAGTTAGTGGAACGACTTAGAATACCGGTGTCAGAGCTTAATTGTAGGATGCGGCGTATTTGTAAGTAGGTATGTGTGTTTGTCCGACGATAACTGCAGAACCGTTGATTCGATGATGATGAAACTTGGTAGGTAGGTAGGTTATGTGAATATAATTTTTAAGTTCGAACATGAGCTTGATCGGTACAAGGGTTTCAAAAACCTGAGGTCACGGTTCGGGGCGATACTAGTATACACTAGTATAGTACTACTAGTGTAGTTTTTAGTAGTGGTAGAGCTTGTTTGTGAAATGTTCGTCCAGGAAATACTACCACTGTTTCTGCCGCAAAGCAGTAGTGTTCGCATTGATTTGCTCCGGTTTGAAGGGTATGAATGCCGGTGAAATTACAGGCACGTGAGACGTTACATCTTTATGTCTCAGGGTGCCGGGCGCAGTGCCAATGCCACGTAGGGCACGTCCTAGAAGACGTTACCTCTTAGGGTCATATGCTTGTTCAGTCATTCATTCATTTAAAAAAAACTACTAAAGGGTGGCCTAGACGGAAACTAAACGTGTCCTTACTGTAGGTATGTTCCTCAATTCGTTCGTCGTTTCGTATGAGGTAGTGCTGGCCTCTGGTGTCAGAGTTTGTCAAGCCGCCCGAAGGCCTCTGACATGGGTCAATTCGTTGACTCAGTTGCTTCCACTACCAGCTTTTGGAAACAGCAATACGCAACCTAAACTTATTGATTTTAAGAATTGTGCTTGTGCTAAAGCCTTTTTTATGCCTTTGTATATTAAACCGTTTAACGACTGGAGGGGTAGTTCTATTCCCGGTTTATTGTTTAACGGCTGATTTACATTTAAAACTAACGGAGTTTTCCCCCTCGGACCTACAGGGTTATTAATGGAAAGATGAACTTAATTACCAGAAAGAACTAATACTAATACAAGGTATGTACAAAATACATATGAAACAGTTGTGCTACCTGAAGACCGCTGCTAGCGATCTAAAGGTAGCTCATCTGATCCAAATCACTGCCAGACGGAACCCACTACCCTAAGATGCTGGCTACCAGATACCAGATATTCAATAAAATAAACTTGGTGATGACAAGCGGACTCGACAGTACGCGCGGTTCTCATACAAAACCATTGAGTTACCTCAGTCTACACATGAATGTAACTACTACACAAGTAATTAATTTTGTAAAAATTAAAATAACCCTCAACGCAATGAAACGGCTGAACTGATTTTGATCAAACATAGCTAAGAACACTCCCGAAAAATTCACCTTTCGAACAAAAAAAAACTAAATCGGTTCATCCGTTCGGGAGCTACGATGCCACAGATAGACACACACACACACACACACATACACACACACACACACACACACACACACACACACAGACACGACAAACTTTAACACCCCGTCGTTTTTGCATCGGGGGTTAAAAACAAGCTATGTATGAACAAGCTGGCTGCTCCGTGCTTCAAAGTGAGTCTTAACTCCTATACACCTCTACATGTTCTTCTAGATTTTAGGTCTTGGGTGTATCGGTTCAAGCCTACTGAGCTACACAGTCTAGAAAATGTACTACCAAGCAACCAGCATGTACGCAGATTTTTGTGTGAAATATAAGATTCTCAAGATGTCTAGTGGTTCTTTTCGGTTTTTCTGTACTAAAATCCGTGTAGTGTACACAACACGCCCGCGTAGGCACTGAGCCGGACATGTCCAACCAAAATACACACTGTAAATAAGTTCGGTTACGACTATGTAGCGATTGTAGGAGAAAAGTCACAGCTACGCCACAGTAGAGAAATAGTACGTACTACACAGAAGACAGCTGAACTGGGGTGCAGAAATATCAGTCGTCCAATGTACCGTCCAGATGGGCAGACGATATAGCAAACACCGCGGCTCAAACCTTACTACCACTACTTCGTGACACTGTTCTTTTTTTGGTCACCCTGCTTTCGGCCAGAGGCCAGCTTGCCTACAAATTATCAGGTTATTATTTATAAGTATTAGCGTGTGCTGTCTTATTAACTTTTGCTGATTCTCTTACCATCTTACTTTTGTCTACCTTCTTGGTTTTAAGTTGGTTCTCTTTTTTTGTTTGAATCAGCTTCCCCTTGTTCTTGAGGCACCACGCAAGCGCACCCACCTAGCAGTAAGAAGGATCATCAAATATAGCCAAGCAGTTGCCTGATTCTTCTAGGTTTGGTCACGTTGGAGCAGGAGTAAATTTAATTTATAAGACGATACAAAATGATCCTTGTGATTTCAATGAATAAAATATTTTTGACTTTGACTTGAGGTATGGTGGCCTAGATCAATGGTGATAGAACGAATACAATACAATACAATATCTTTATTCGTAACACCAAGTTATAAGTCAGGTAACAGTAGAATATAAAATATGGAATACAAAAAAATAACCATACTATAAATCATTTAAAATATAAAAATTAATTACTTTTAATTTCAGAATTAATTATACATTAAAAATATTATTACTTATTAAGAAATCGGCAGCTCGTATAACTCGTTAAAAAACTAATGTGGTGAAGGGATCAGTGCGCCTCGCAAAGGCTCCCTACATGCACATGCGTATTACATTGTCATCGAATTTTTGGTTCTAGAACTTGCCGTTTCTCACAATGCGATGTTTTCTTTTGCGAATGTACAGGGAACCTACGATCTTAAGATCGGAAATCGGAACCGAACCTTTCAGAGCAGGCTGCAAGACATACTTTCCAGACAAACGCTCGTGCTCAGCTCCTACGTGATTATGAAGTTGTAACAATTTCCGCATTAGATTCGTGGAGAAACATTTTTTTTTAACTACTATATTCAGTAGGTCAGTGCCTTCGTTTATTTGCACAATTTTACCTGAACTTTGGATGTTCATAATGTACTTAAAAACTATAAAAGTAAAAAAAGGCTTGCGCGAGACCTTGCCCATATTATGAAGATTCTAAATGACAGAATTTTTTGTCACATTCTAGTAAGGCTTTCCCAAAAACACGTACGTCCTGGAACAAGTTTTATGAATATTTTGCGCATTTATTGCCGTATCTCAAGTAAGTAACGGAATTTTCCGAATTCCAACCAAGGGATCTGGCACTGGCTCTCATTTTTCACAGTGCCTCTCTTTCAAACATTGAATTGGACGAACCTACAAGATTTTAGACCACGCCTGCGATGTACTTCGGTGCGTCACGCAGCGCCACCTTAAGAGTACACACCTTAAGGGCACAGGTAAGCAGAGACCGGTACTTAGCAGTGGGTAAAGACAAGCTGTTTATGATGATGATGATAAAAATGACGACAGTAGTAGACTTAATAGATAGTTATGTGAGCAGTTCACTAATGGTATTGGTTCGGTAGAAGGCATTGTTTTCCCGCGCGACAATCAGCCCGAGTAATAACGTCGTGTAATGTATGTGTAATAAATAGTTTTTATCAGGATAGTGGTTTTATGTATAAATTATCTTTTTACTTTTCTAGAGTAGGAAATAAACTAGAAGTTTGTATATTTGAACAATAAACTACTCACTCAGTCAATGATGGTAGTTCATGCTACGCGTATATAGGTGTAGCGTATGAAAGGAAGAGGTTGCATTTAAATTTAATTTTAAATTGATTATTAAATAAAAAGTTAACTTTAAACATTATTTCGAAAATTTAAATACTGCAAAAAAAACATAGTATCTCAGGATATTATCTAATGCTTGTAAGTGCCTAAAATCCGGCTCGTATTATATAGGTCGATCAAAAAAAAAAAAATTTGTTAATTTGTGGGTCAATACAAATTTTATTTGAATAATAACTACTAATGCGATATGGTATTAGTAGTATGATATTAGTAGTAGTAGAGCTTTCTTGTGAAAGAGTTCGTCCGGGGAAGTACTACCACCATACCTATTTCTGCCGCAAAGCAGTAGTGCTCACATTGCTGTGTTCCGGTTTGAAGGGTAAGGGTGCCGGTGAAATTACAGGCACATGAGACTTTTCATCTTTATGTCTCAGGGTGGCGGGCGCAGTGCAATGCTACACAGGTTGCGTCGTAGGTGGACGTGATATATGAGGTAATGCACTGTTCATAGGCAGAGGTTACCGCTTAACATCAGGTGGGCCTCTTGCTTGAACCGTCATCCAAGTAGTATAAAAAAAATAAAAAAAATAAGGATAAAAATTTGGCAGAGTGAATAAAGGTGCCCATTTTCATTGTTTTTATTCGGAGGTGAAATAAAAATTCAAAACCAATAAAAATCAGAAATCGCGCGCAGTGCTTTTGTCGCACCGCCACACTGAAGTTTGAACTGAATTAGTCTTTAAATCTAAGATGTTATAAGATCTATGTTTCTTTCAAAAAGCATTGACTTGCTAATTTTGGGTTAACTATCGCCTTAAGCCCCGACTAAAAAGCCGGGTGTGATAAGTTTTAGGGTACAGTGTGTTGTTCTGTCTCTCTGTTTGTCTGTGGCCTCATATCTCTGGAACGGCTGCTCTGATTTCAATGAGGTTTGGTTTTTGTATGAAAGCTGGTGTGTGCGAGATAGTTATTACCTATGTTTGGTGGAAATTGGTGCAGCCGTTTCCAGGATCATGAGCTTGAAACAATTTTTTTGGAAGGAACTCCGGTATTTTTGCAGTTAGAACCTTCAGTTTGAGCTCAAATTGTCTCCAGGTTCTGATGATGAACAGCATAGGATGAACAGAATCTAGGGTACTACTGAAGCTAAATCTTCAAAGTTGAGCTCAAACTTTAAATTAAGATGATATTACATGTCTTCCTCACGCAGACTCCAGGGTCTGATGATGACCAGCACACGATGAATAGGATCTAGGGTGAAAGTCAAAGTCAAAAGAATTTTATTAATTGAAATCACAAGGATCATTTTGAATCGTCTTATAAAACAAATGTACTCCTGTTCCAACGCGACCAAACCTAGAAGAGTCAGAGATGCCTACCTAGCTCTAAGGTGTGCGGATGAATCCTCTGCCGATGGCGAGCGGTGCGATTACAAAAGGCTATGGTTACAGATCTTTTTTTTTTAACTCGTAACCTGCTCGAAGTCTAGTAGAGCTATACACAGCCTTATATAAAGCCGTAAACAGCTGAAATTAGCAGACACCGAACAGGACAGGTGTTGCGTGCGATCCACTTCACTTCAATTACAGCAATTGCGTCGCGTGCCGACTGTGTTTGACGACACGATTACTATTTGACGTGCGTAGTGATGCGAAAATATCGATAAAAGATCATTGAGTTTCAGTTTCAGTGACATAATTATTATAACCAGACGGAAGCGTCCCTAAGATGCTGGCTGCATTGCCACGCTGAATGGCAATACTAATGCGTTAAACCAGATAAGAGCCAGCTCTCGGGTCAAGCGTCGCTTCGACCAGATGCCCTGAAATAATTTTGAAAACGCGAAGGGCTCCGGTACCCCACGGACCCAGAGTCTCGACCCCGAAAGGCTCAAATAAGTAAGCTCTGTCGAGACTTGCTTTGTGATTTGAATCAGTTGAGCTACCTTTAGATCGCTAGCAGCGGTGTTCAGGTAGCACAACTGTTTCATATGTATTTTGTTATTCTTTCCGTAAATAAATGTAAAATAGCATAATTATTCGTGTACGTTTAAAATAATTCATACAGTTGTTCGAAAAATGTAAATACAAGGTCAGTAAACATAGCTTGAAAGTAAATGTACTAGTGCGATTTCTTTTCAATTATTACTTTATTCCTGTCCAATAAAAAGTTTTTCCAGAAAAAATAAAAAAAGTGGCCAAGTGCGTGTCGGACGCCCCCATGAAGGGTTCCGTAGCAGCAAGTAACATAATATAAAAGTTCTTGGATGGATTACGATTAATGACGTATTAAAAAAAAATACTTACTAGATCTCGTTCAAACCAATTTTGAGTGAAAGTATACATGGTAATGTACATTATATATTTTTTTTAGTTTTATCGTTCTCTTATTTTAGAAGTTATGGGGGGGGGACACACTTTTTACCACTTTGGAAGTGTCTCTCGCGCAAACTATTCAGTTTAGAAAAAAATGATATTAGAAACCTCAATATCATTTTTAAAGACCTTTCCATAGATACCCTACACGTATAGGTATGATGAAAAAAAAAATTTTGAGTTTCAGTTCTAAGTATGGGGAACCCCAAAAATAAAAAACTACTTACTAGATAGAATTGAAACTATCGACCTAAGACCTATCCATAGACAACCCACACGTATAGGTTTGATGAAAAAAAAATTGTTGAGTTTCAGTTCTAAGTATGGGGAACCCCAAAAATAATTGTTTTTTTTAAATTTTTGTGTAAATATCTTAATGCGGTTTACAGAATACATCTACCTACCAAGTTTCAACAGTATAGCTATTATAGTATCGGAAAAAAAAGGCTGTGACATACACGGACAGACAGACAGACAGACAGACAGACAGACAGACATGACGAATCCATAAGGGTTCCTTGTCTTTAACTACGGAACCCTAAAAATGATGTTGTCTTCATTTGAACAAAAAATTATTTAAAGATATGAAACTAATCAATTAATTTACAAAATGTATTAAAATTATAATAATCTTTATTTATTTACTGCAGAGTTTCTTACTTAAAATGCGGCCAAGAATTAAACAGATTAGGATGTGTCGATAGTGACAATATCGACTGTGTCGTTTCACAGAAAGACAACACTTATTAAAACGACAAGTAATTGTTAGGTTTGATAATAGAAAATAAAGCATCAACAGAAAGTACACAACGAATTCAATATTTCTGAGTGGCAGTTGCTATAATGAAATTAGTTTATTTTTTATAACCATTGCTTTGTATTAAATGTTAACTTGGTTATAAAGAGAATATTAATTTTGTTATTACAATCAGTTTTTTCGGGTTTTGTTTTTCATTTGGTTTCAGAAGCTTATAAAAAAGCTCTAGACACCGTCGAAATACTGAACAAACGATATTAAAAAAGCTTGTTATTTTAGATTTCTCTTTTCACTCATTGTTAACATTAATTTTATCATTGAAACGTCCTTGTTTTTGTGATCTTGAATCTTAAAATAAATTTGGTATGTCTGTACGAGGTAACACCTGAAAATATTGATTCCTTTTTTTAAATTATTTTACCGATTGAAAGCTACTCTATTCCCAAGTAAGTACACAAGGCTATGTTTATTCTGATACAAAAATATGTTTAGGTCGAAATCACTATATTTGTAAATTACATAGAATACAAAGTTGATATAAACAACATACATTTTGTTTTTGAATGACAAAAACAAAATAGCTTCGGCGAGATTAGCCAATAGTACAAGTAGAGGATGAATGGATGCCTCGTGTTGGTATGCCTGAGGTACTGTGAGAATGGAATAGTTGTAATATTTGACAGTATTTTTTTTGTCATTCTTTATTAAATAATTTCAAATGATTTTTTTGTTAGTTATATTAATTAATCAATGTTTTTTTTTAATTGTGTGTAATTTTAATAATTATTCTACTTTAATTGGAGTAAGTGGTGTAAGTGGTTTAACGGCCGTTCTAATTAAATACACATTTAAATAAATAGTGAGTTGTGTAGTCCGCACGCATGAATCTTTTTTTTTTATACTACTTGAATTACGGAACAAGCAGATGGCCCACCTGATGTTAATCACCGGGAACAAGCGAACGAAGTCGCGAGCGGGCTGCTAGTTCTATATACTGACGACCTCTGTCGCGCGGCGAGCGAGTGGCTGAGATGCGAGAGGCTGCGGGTAAAATTCCCGCTACGGAACAAATGCCTGTATGATCTGCAAAGATTTGTTCTATGTCTGGGTGTTGTGGTACCATGGTATTCGTACATTCTGATACACACAACACAGGGAATCTTAGTGTGGGATCAGGACTATGTCCACGACTGTTGGGTGTTATATGTTATAATGTTATATAAAATGCTTAGTCGCATTATACCGCCCAACGTTAGATGGTTCAATAAACAAGGTGAACTAATACAAAATTATAAAACAGCTTATATAAAAAACCTATGAGTAATATTACAATTGAAGGTTATTTTTATTAATTCATTAAAAAAGTTTTCTAAAGCTATAAACAAGTAAAAAATTATTTACTTAAAACTTTAAGGTAAGTAATTGAATTTTTTTAATAGAAATTATCACAAATTAAGTAAAATTTCACACACATTTTACGCGTCGACAAACGAGTGAAATCATTCATTCAAATCATTGCGTGACATCGTAAATTATGACACGACGACTGTTAAAATATTACAGCTCACGTGTCAAATTAATTACATATGTGCGAGAGACAGATTTTGCTTCGTTTGGGAGGCGGTTTGTACGAACGGATTTATGTCGCGCGCTCGCGAGGTCGCGAACTGCCTCGTCAATCACAACTCCGCGTAAATCATAAGGAATCAGGTTTTTTATAATCAGGTCAAATAATATATAAATCGCACTGCCTGGACAATTTAAAACCGCTGCGGTTTGCGGGAATACACGTGATGTAAACAGTATTTAATCCTTACGATCACCACACACGAAAGTTTCCACTGAAAATATGTTAAAATAATGTTACTACCTACATTGTGCAAAGCGAAATAATGCCGCTATAAAACATGGAGCATGTAGAAATGGAACAATATCGGCTGTAATAAACGGTATTTTGGCGAAAAATCGTGCGTCGATATTTTTAATAGCCATGGCACAATACTATTTCTTGCTATCTAGTTTCATCTTTATATTTTACTAGAGGAACGCCCGTGACTTCGTCCGTATTGAGCTTTTATCCATACAAATACCTAGATTTTCATTCGCAACGCGGTGGTATTCTATGCCAAGGGAACCATTCAAAATTAAAACCCCGCTTAGGGGGTGAATTTCTGGTATTCTTTTCTTAAAGCACCCCTAGACCACAAAATGAAAGTACCCTCCAAATTTCAGGACTCTAGGACTTACGTTTTAGGCTGTGCGTTGATAGTCAGACAGTGAGTCACGCAACGATTTTATATACAGGGCGTGGCAAGATAATGGGGCTCTCAGGCTATATAAGTAGGTACCTTTTTGATTGTAGTTAGAGGTTTGTTCTTAGGAAACATTAAGTAAATTCTGAATGAAAAAAACAGAATTTTTGTTTTTGTTTTAATAATACAGGAAGTTAAACGACATTTCTAAAGAAAATAGTCAACAAGGCATTTTTTTGTATATTTGGCACATTAACCTCTGACAGCATTTTTTTTTAATTCTTGATATTTAAGTACCTTGTTCAATTTTTCTTCAAAATTATCTTGATATAATTTCCTGAGAACCATCCCATCTAACAACAAAATTAAAGGTCTAGAGTAAACTTACTACTGTTTCTCCTAAATAATATTCAGTTTTATGTTACAATATTATAGTTTGGAAATAATGTATTTTCTAACGTATTGTCTTATCTATTTCTATTTTTACTTTTACTATATTGATCGAATCACTCCAATATTTTACACCAACATGCACACTGAAATGTCAAAGTAACGAATATACTTTCCCAATGTAAATAATTTGCACAGAAGAATAAATAATGCAATGTGATCGTCAAGTTCCACTACGACCCGACGTCACTGATAAATTAATAACAGATAACTGTTAGGTATGGTATAAACCTGAGTCAAGCGTGCGTGCCACAGGTGTCATAGCACGCCACACAAGTTATAGACAGCGTATGAATGTACGGCCCGGCACGGCGGCGTGTCAGCTAATTTTCATTTTCAAGATCGCAACATACTGATTTTCTGGATTCAAAGAGCACGCATCCGGGCATTTTAACCGCTTGGCGTGCACATGTGTCGGCCGACACAGTCCATAGACGCATGATGGTAAACTGACAAAGAGGCAATAACCACTTTTTACGATTAAAGTTAAGTTAGTGAACAAATAATATTCGATCGACATCGGCTGCCATTTTGTTGCCGCGTCTTATAAAATAAAGAAAATTGTGTGTTTTCTGGTTATTTGAGTGTAAATGACTGCAATAATAATGTTTTTTAGGATATAGGACCATGTGTTGTTGCCAATAAACTACTAGAAAGTGCTTTTTGAAGATGTTTATTGTGATCTCAAAGCAAGTGGTCAGTTGCGCTGACAATTTATCCACAGTCAGGAAATGTTTTTTTTTTTTTTTTCAACAGAACTGTTAATTTTTATAAAATATTTGCTTATAAAGAAACCACTAAGAAATTTCAAGACGATTGTATTGATCTTGTAGTGGTATTCGTTTTATTATCCGTCCATTCATTAGGCCACAATTAACGATTTAGGCTGCGTTTCCATTGACGCGGAGCTGGGCGGAGCGGAGCTTAGCGGTGCATGAATTGACCAATCACTATGGCGAGCGAGCAGCCAGCAGAGATTTCGAGCATAGTGATTGGTCAATTCATGCACCGCTAAGCTCCGCTCCGCTCCGCTCCGCGTCAATGGAAACGCAGCCTTAGTGATGAGTCGCCCATCCATCATTTTTGCCGTGATCTGCCCGCGACTCAAGGGATAGTACCTATACAAGCGAAATCGCGCTACTCGACCGGTTAATCGAGTTCAGAAAAAGAGGATGTTCTATGTTCGTCTGTACATATTTTTTTTCATTTATGTTCACTGAAATCGCCGTCAATTGTGAACCAATGGGGAGACACACTGCTTATTTATCACGCTAGGTGGCGCATAATCGCTGGTGTTGTTTCGTAGAAAACAAAGGTATATAAATGTTTTAAAAAAAACTGTCAATAGTGTCAAAATTATCAATGGATAAAATTAGTAAATAAACATTAAATAATAGTCTGGTATAAAACATGCCACTGTGTAGTGCATTTCAGTGTAAAAATAAAGGTACACACCGTTTCCCTTCTCATGAGAAAAAGACAACTCCACTAAATGACAAGCACCAGCGATGGTGGCGCCATCTGAGATTAGTTTTGCCTGTGGCTCCCCATTGGAAAAACTTTTTGATTGAATGGAAGTACTCCCAAGGTTGTCCAATAATCACCAAGACAGGCTCTGATGATGGAATCTCAGAGAAATCGAGGGAAATCCTCATAAAATAATGGCACGTACAGTGTGTTTGTTATTTTTTCATAACATATTCTGGTGTTTCCGTCTGGTAGTAATGATCTCAGGCTCGTGAGCTAATGATGAAAGCCACAGCACTCATTATCGATTAGGCGTCGGGAGATAATACTGAATTACAGCTGAAATCAGTCAAAAATGCGCATAGGACTTTTTATTTAAATATTTGTAGTCTCTTTTTTTAAATGTTGATTAAATTATTCCTTACAGAGATTTTGGGTACAGAATATTGAACTTAAAAGCTTCTATTTTGAAGATAACTCGTATTCTCAGCCTAAGGGCTCACTAAAACAGACAATTAAAGCAAATTGTTTTATGACGGACCATTAATAATAACAGTGATCCATTCACTCATTATCGATTAGGAGTTAGGAGATAATATAATGTTTTACCTGAAAATAAAACAATTATTATATGCGGAACCTTATTCGAGACCTACAACAAATGAGATAACATGACTTCCGATAAACACGTCACTTCCTATTCCGTCCCCACTCACGCCTCGCCCCGCCCCTCTGGAGCGAGTGGAGGGGGGTAGAATGCAGCTTGCCGTTGTGGCGACTTCTCTGCTCACTTTGCCTCTCATTTGAGATGGCCAAATAATTAAGGGCCAGCAGGCAGGATTGAAAATGTAGGTCTCGAATAAGGTTCCGCATATAATAATTGTTTTATTTTCAGGTAAAACATTATATTATATGCTATGAACCGTTATTCGAGACCTACAACAAATGAGACCTGTTTATTATCGCCTGATGGCAAGCTAAAGGTAACTAAGTATGCCAAAGTGTGACAAGTAGGTAAGTAATTTGTCGATGAGGACAAATACTTAGATAATGCTTACAAAGTATAACAAAAACTATATTGGCCACCCATGACTACTACTACTAGGTTGGGTGCTAGAGTTCCCTGCTGACCGCATGAAACTAGTTAGGAAAATAATGACATAAAATTGAACAGTAAATCAATCATTATTTTATTTCACACATAGGTACACATACCATAATCACAGTTCAAAGAAATGATCACAAATAATTATGTCTATGTTCATATTCTGCATATGCATAAGGCTTGTATAATTATTACAAAATAACATTTACACCGCTTCAAATGAATTAGATAAATTCTTATTATTCTGGAATGATACAATTTCAGCAGAATAAAAATTAGCAAATGTGTTAGGGACACGCCAGTTTCCCTTTTCCATGATTTCCTCAATTTTATGATTCTCAAGCCAGTTCAGTGATGCCGAAGCACTCCTGGTGGAGCCAGGAGTTGCTTCAACCCCAGCATCTCTGAGTAAAGTTTTAATCCAGCCTCCAATCACGGTACGAGAAGCTGGCCTGACCTTACCTAAAGTTGAAATAAACAATTCACTAAGATCACTATTATGTCTTCGTGACGATGACACATCAATTAGCTTTCTGAGCCACCGTACTGGACACACATTTTTCTCCTGGTTTTCCTTCAACTTCCATGATGATTGTCTATGTACATAATTATCAGTCTTAGAGCCAAACACTGGATGCATGATAATGTTGTCTCCATTGTCTTGGAAATGGTCTGCATCTATGTGCAATAATGTAAGATCGTGCACTCTTCGGCTTGATGCCAGTAGTAGAATTATTGCAGTACGCCTTGATACTTCCAGTAAGCTGAAAACAGAGGGTGAATTTGAAGTAAGCCATTCTATTACCACTCTTGGATCCCAAATATGTGCTGTTTTCGGTTTTGCCTGTACATTCGCTAGTGATATAGCCTTTAATATTCTGTGTACCAGAGGATCATTACTGAGTTTCTCTGCTTGTGAACACACTAGGGTGGATATAGCAGATTTATATACCAAAATAGTTTTATAAGATAACTTTTGCTGTAAATGTAGGAATGCCAAATATTTAGCTAATTGAGCACTAGATGGGTTCGCATGATCAAATGAATGAGATAAACACCAATCATGCCACTTCTTCCAGATACCTGAATACATCTTTTTGGTAGAAGCCCTCCAGCTAGAATTTAATAAATGAAGCTCATCTTGTGACCACCCATCTAAATGTTGGGACCACCTTTGACTAACCAAACTTCCAGGTGAACTTGGTTGACCTGAGGCGGTGGTAAGAGCGTTCGCGTATCGAACAGACAATTGCGTAGATTGATTATTGTGTACGGTGCACTTACTGCTCTCATCTTCAGATCCGGACGCCAATAAACTCTGTGCCAGCGCGGGGCCACTATCAGGTAATGGCCTCTCGCGTTGTTCAGATGTGCGAGGACTCGCGGCATCAGGTGCGGTGGCGGAAACACCCAGGCCAGGGTGTACTACCATGTCCTGCTGAATGCGTCGTGATATTCTGCGTTCGAGTCGTTGCAGTCTCGCGAGACGTAACGTGCAAGAACGTGTGCGCTCTCGGAGGCGAACAAATCTATCATGGGTACGCCGAAACGTCTGAATACCCTCTGACATGCTTGTTGCGTTAGCGACCATTCTCCCGCTAGTTTGTGTCGGGACAGACCGTCTGCCTCGGTATTGAACCGTCCTGGGATGTACTGTGCAATCAGATGAATGTTGTGGTTGTCTAATAGTTGGATCAGTTCCCGAGTTAGTTGATAGAGTTTCTTTGATTGCAGGCCGCCCTCGTTTCTTATGTAGCTTACCACACTTCTGTTGTCTACTTGGGCTAGTCCTGTGGAATTCTGTAAATGCAGTCTGTATAATGATATTGCTTGTATCAAAGCCCACATTTCCTTTAGGTTGCTGTGACAAAGCTTTTGTTCTGGGCTCCATATCCCGCTGCCCGGTAAATTGTCCACTAGTGCACCCCAGCCCTTGCCAGAGGCGTCGGTTGTGATGTGATGTGACACCTGACGCTGATGTATCGGCGTGCTCTGCGTTAGCGTTTCGAGCCACCATGAGAGTTCCGTCGCAGCTTGTGGATCTATTCGGAACTTTAGAAAAGGGCCGTTTTTCGGCAATTTGTTGTAAGCCATCTGAATAGGGCGGCAGCGTAGTCGACCTCTGGGTACGACGAAGGCAGCAAAATTCAACATACCTAGTATGCACTGGGCTTGTTTGACACTCCAACGATTGTCCCTTAGTAAACCTTGGATTCTGGCAGAGATCCTCAGTACTTTGTCGATCGGTAATTGTTTGGAATTCATGTGGAGATTCCATGAAATGCCCAAATATTCGATCACTTTGGTGGGATTCAAAAATGACTTTTGAAAATTTACCATCCACCCCAGTAAGGTTAGGACACGAATAGCTTCCGCAGCTTGGTCCTGTAACATGTGACGATCTTGATGGGCTATCAGGAAATCGTCCAGATAGACAATTATTCGTAGGCCTTTGGTTCGAAGAAGGTGTGCGACCCAATTCGATACCGTTGCGAATGCCTTGGGCGAGGACGAAAGGCCGAACGGAAGACACGTTATTTGCAACAGTTCTGGCCTTCGGGTAGCTTCGGGTGTGTAAAGGACCCGTAGATAACGCTGATGCGACTGGGCGATTGGGAGATGGAAATAGGCCCGAGTTAAATCTATCTTTACTACCCAGTCGTTTGCTTGTAAAAATGTTGGTACCCTCTGTACATTTATAAGACGGAACTTTACTACCGACACATAGTCGTTCAAATTCTGCAGATCGAAAATTGGACGGTTGCTTGAATCTGATTTTTTTATTAAAAACATCGGACTGACAAAACTTGGTGTTGCTAGCTTTACGGGAATCAAAACTTTTTGATTTTTTAATGTTATTATTTGTTCTGACATAGACGAGCTTGTTGGCGTTTGAAAGCGTTTTAGTAAATTTGGGTTTTGGAGTGGGGGTTTCACTTGAAATGGAATGCGATACCCCCTGATTAATTTTAAAATATGGTTGGGAGCGCTTAAGGCTTCCCAAACCTGTATGTAGTCTTTTAAACGCCCGGTATAAAAAATTACTGATTCCGAGTCATTTACGGTACCTATCAGGCTTTTTATTTTGGGTAGTGGGATATTTTTTGTCACCTTGTTTCGGACGTCTGTTATCGAAGTTTTTCTGATTCTTGCCCTTGAAATCTTTGAATGTTGCCGCTCGAGAGCTTGTCGAGGGCTGTGGATCGTAATCTGGTTCAGCATTTCGAAAGGACCTCCGCGGTCTTTTAGCTTGAGGGCCACCTTGTCTATTCCGCATGGACATCTGGTGTGGTTCTTCCGCAGAACGTTTTTGAGCTGTAAATAGCTTATTAGTGCCACCCGCCTTCTCTAAAAAAGTGCCTAGCTGCTGTGGGTTGAAAAGGTTAGCATTTGTGGGTGGAATCTTTGATAAATCATGCTTTATATATTTGTCCTTGACACTTGATAAGATGCAATCACGGCGTCTTTGGATAATATCTGCTCTTCTTCCACAGATCAGTTGAAGCAAATCCTCTGAAACCTTTATGTAGGTAGATTTTTCCGAAAACAGAGAGTGCATTTTTTCAAACAGTGTATCAGCACTCAAAGCAGTCGTAGGCAGTTGACTCCATTCAATTAACTGTTGAAAATTTTGCTTTAAAAGTTCATTTTGTTGCACCAGAGCATGAGTCATAGCGCCGAACGACCTATCAAGAAGTCTTAACCAGTTCGAGTTCGAGTCAAAGTGCCGTAGCTCTGTGTTAACATCAAGTTCGTAAAAACCTGGTCTGGCTACATACTTCTTTTCAGTTTCAACATATCTAACCCTCTCCCACTCATTAGAGTCAAAGTGATGCAACTTATCTAGTAATGCGAGCCTGTTTGTCGTGGAGTCGTTGACCTCAGGCTCTTTCAGATTAGTGTTAACCTCAAATTCTAACTTCTTTGCTTTATTACGCTCACTTAGCAAGGGTTGAGCAAATAGAGACACTTTAAGCTCCTGAGCAGGGTGTAAAGATATTGAGTCAGACTCAGGGTCAGAGTCGGCCTGGTAATTTGTGAAATTCTTAGGCATGTTACTCTTTAAAAAGTTAACAATATCGCTTACTTGATTCGTCAGCACATCTAACCTGTGGGCGTCTTCGCTTTCCCGTGGTTCCTTTCTACTCCGCTTTCGATGACGTCGAGGGGCTGCAGGACTTGATGATGACGACGACGAAGACGCAATCGACGATGATGGCAATGCCCCATACTCCGGAGGAGCATCAGGAGCAAGCTCCTGATTACCCTCGCCTATTAATTTATTTTCGTTCATTTTATAGAAACGATGGTAGGCGAGCGTTTTTTTTTAATCCTAATAAGTAAAAATAATAATAAAATTATTATGCGAACAGCAACGCTGTTTTATTTTGATAGGAAGAGTTGTGAACTCACCGAAAATCAATGCCAAAGTGAGCAGAGAAGTCGCCACAACGGCAAGCTGCATTCTACCCCCCTCCACTCGCTCCAGAGGGGCGGGGCGAGGCGTGAGTGGGGACGGAATAGGAAGTGACGTGTTTATCGGAAGTCATGTTATCTCATTTGTTGTAGGTCTCGAATAACGGTTCATAGCATATAATAACAATAATAATACTGAATTTGAAAGATTTTTGTTGAAAAACCTATTTTTCAATGCAAGCTTTTTTAAGATTAGTGATCGGAACAGTGTGCTGATCAAAATGAGCGTAAACACGGCTAGGGTTTATCCATCGATGAGTTCCGCTGTTCCGTTTTCATTATCAGATCAGCTCACTGTCACCATTATATTGTATTGTCATCTGAACTTGGCAGGTATTCAAAATTTCAGCTCAATTGGTAGAGGTAAACTGGTTCAAAATTCAGTTTCAAAATGTGTCCCACACTAGCAGGTCAAGCTAAATAAACGCTTATAAAAATGATCATAAGACTTTTTATTGAAAGCTTTGAAGTCAGTTGTTATTTCTGTAAAAATGTATGGGTACTTGTAGAAGCTCGGATAAGCCCAATAAAGCTCGTTTTGCACTGTGTTTTTATTCGGAGTGAGGCCTGATATCACCAACTAATTCAGTTATATCATCCTCACGTTCGCACACATTTATGGACATTTTATGTTCAGTTCTCATTTTGTTATTCCATTACCTTTTTGTAGGGAGGTATACATTATTCTGAAAGGCACAGAAAAGCTTTGGCTATATGGAGTGACGAACAATGATATTAAAAGTAAACAACGCCTACAGGGTTTCACGGCTTTTGCATTATTTTCGGTACCTGTTTATAAAGGCACCTCAGTCTACGAAAAGATAAAATAGGACCAACTTTTTAAAAGGTTACCACTGTCGAATCAGCTTAGGCGGATTCTACTGTAAATTAACAACAATAAGTTACAAAAACAATTACAACAACTGAAAAGACAACGTCAGGTTAAAATTAAACCTCGATAATTCACCACGAACCATTTGCAAAGGCAAACATAATGCAATTATTGTTTGTCTTGGTCACACTGAAAACGGACTAGAATTCGTCGAGAATATTGCATTAACAAAACAATGGCGACTTCGGTCGGGACAAGCCGAATATTCTGGCGCCAACAGCTGGCCCGTTGCGACTGTCGCAAGGCTGAATCTCTCGCGACTTTACGATTCATTTAGGGGTCCTATATAATCGTAAAGGTCGATACCGATTTTGCTTCATTTGACAGTTAGTTGTTAAATACGGCCTCGATCAGCTGTTACAAAATTGATCCCAAGAATTATTGTAAATAACGTATAAATGCGATTCAACTCAGTTTGTGCTCAGTCATTGACGTCAGGCTGAATTTAGATTCAAAGTGCTCGTGTACCAGCTATTCCGAAATTGTGTACTGTTTTGATACTGTCTGAATTAATGTCGTCGCAGCACAGCATAAATCTCCTTTGAAGCGCACTGGATATACTGGTTCCTTTCTACCAAAGGTAATATTTGTCTCTTTTAAGCCTACCATACTATCAGGGTAACAAAGCATCAGTGACTAGGTCGAAGATAGTACAGTGGAAGCAAAACTTCTGTTCGTTTGTACCTATTATATTTCTCCTGTAGCAACGTCATCCATATAGCTAGCTAGCCGCAGCTGTGACGTAAATACGGAGAGAAACAGGGAAATAGGGAATATCCGGGCCGGACACACGGCACCGCAGACACTCACATTGCAGGGATTGAGCAGGTGGTGACTTGTCAGGGGTATCGATGAACGCCGAGTCGTTATAGGAGCTTGAGCTGACAGTTGATAAAAGTCAAAAGCGTGCGTTTACGTATTTCATCACAAGCATCTCAGTAAAATTATAAATGAGAATGTGTGGATGAACGTATGGACGGATAGTTGTAACATTACACCGTATCGGCATAACCGATTTTGATGAAATGTTTATTTTATTTATTTTATTTTATTTATTAGGATTTCCAATGAGTAATACACATCACTTAAAAATATAATAAACTAATGGATGCGTTCCCTGTGCTTACTCTGTAAAGGAAACCACAGCTAACGCAGGTATAATAAACAAAGAGTAAGTGCATATTAACAACATTTTGAAAAAGTACACCAGAAGATTATACATTGACTAAGAGAAGAAATTATCGGGACTGTAGATAAATCACAATTATTAACAAAACAAAATCAAAGAAAATAATTAAAATAATTTTAAATATATCGACACAGTACAGGACTTAGATAAATTAATATTAATATTGATACTGAGTAATAATTAAAATATACATATGGCAATTGATAAAATAAAATAACAATTGAACAATGTGCCAGAAATATGAAAAAAAAGACAATAATAATGACAACACTAATTTCATGATATTATTAATAATTTAATTAAAGTATTTGCGATTATCAAAATATATAAATGGCAGCAGCCTTACAGATGACACTATAAAAAGTAATGGTAGACATAAAATTTACAACACTTTGTCAATCAACAATTCACAACAATCTAACATTACACAAATGTACACAAAATAATTCCAAAATGTATTAACATCGTCATAATAATCATATTTAATATGATGAAAAATAATGTTAAAGGTATACCTAGCATAGCTACCTAGCCATAAGTATTTCAAAGCATTTTGTAGTTTTGGGAAATGCTTCGAAATATTATTTTTAAATTACACAGACAAATGATGTGAAAACGCACATCATATCTAGATGGTATCCCATCTAGATTTCATTCATTCACAGACACACGCCTTTTTCCCCGAAAGGGTAGGCAGAGCCTCAAATGGGCCTCTTTTCACCGTGGGTCACACCATCGTGGGATATAGACGTGACAAGTGGCGAACTCATCGCCGCCATTGCTTCCCACGACTGACTCAACTAACGCTTTCTTCCAGTAATATAATACATTCCTTAAATAGATATAATCGGTTAATCAGATAATAACTCTTTCTGGCTCTTTATGCTCTTTTTGCTTTTAAGTTTTATTGATTTATGGTCTTCATTTGACTCTTAGAGATAATTTATGTTTTGGTGAGGTGAGCCGGGCCGCGGCCGTTAAAGTATAAGTGTATCGCCAGAGTTCCGGCTTTGACTAAATGTTTCGAAACGGGTTTAAAATTTCCAGAAAAGGGATGACAAACCATTTAATGGTTCCATGAAAATTCGAAGCGCAAAAATCTGATTAATTACAAAATTTGTTCAAAGGATCCATTAATGAGTCCTCAATCGTCACAAACTCAATAAAAAATCTATTCAACCCTATAAATTGACATAAAAAGCTCAACAGGTAGGATATCGAAGCCATTTCAGCATAGGCAATGAGATGAAATACTTTTTTCGTAAAATACAAAGTGGGCCTCAAAGCGGACACATCGGGTTGGGACAGCAGTTGGACATTTGACACTGGTATACGAGTAAAACAAAGTAGTCCACGCTAGTTCAACTGAAGTTTTCCTGGTCTAAAACAAAAGAGTGACGGAACGCATTGATCGACACGACACTCACACAAGAGCATTGGTCCTCGGCTTTTTGGTTGCTACCCGGAACTGGTAGGTTTTGGTTTTGCTGTTTTGGACTGTTTCTGTACATCTCTAGGTGCTAGCGAGGTCACAGGTTATGAACCCGTACCATACCGTACGTTACGGTCGTATTTACCTGTAGTAGACTGGTTCAAACGTGTACACAAAGGCTTTTTTATAGTAAGTGCGTAAGGTTATCATCAGAGCTAATTTAGTAACGAGATAATATAGTAAAACAATCCGGTATTGGGAGGGCTCGTTAAGTGAAACTTTTAGAAATTTTGACAAAAGGTGTATCGTAGTTTATCTGGCCTAAGAATAGACGCAGGAGGTCCCTCCTGTGGATGCTGTACAAGGCTATAACAACGGGGGACGGGCAGCAGCATCCACCTGAGTACTCAACATTAAATATAACTACGATCATGAATACGGCTGCTAAGCGTGGTGATTATGGGAAATCCATTGTATTCTATGGGGGAAGCCTCATCCAGCGGTGTACCTCAACGACTGATGATGAAACAAAAGATGGAAACATTATTCAGCCTTAGCTGCAGTATTAAGAGCGGTAACATGTCAAAAACAATTCAACATAGAGAAAGGCTTTCGCGCCTAATAAAAAGCTTTGGTTGGCTCAAAAGCCTGTCCTAAAAACGGCTAACTCCGGACATGTTATGAAAAACGGTTAACTTCGGACGTGTATGATTAACCCTGCTTCATACAGTTCATTAATCAAACGTTATTTATTGTGTGAGGGTGTGTTCGTATTGTCTCAGCAAAACCACAGCAAAACGGTGGCCGAAAAACTGGTAAATTTTGTACAATAATGATGAAGGGACAGTCTACGAGCTTCACAGTTTACTCGTGGATTATAATTATTTTAATGGCGTAGACTTTACTTAGGTATTCTAGCGTATCTAAACTGGCACGGCGCGCGGCGGGGGTATACTTAATTATTTCAACTGAGTGCTTAGAGTAGACTTTACAGAATCTACGTATCTAGAATATAACGTAGTTTCGTTCGTATTTCGTAGTAGTTTTTTTAGACCTTTGTATTATTGTTATTTTCAGCACATCCTTCTTAGTCGTTACACTCTTGGCAGAGTGGTCGTGGTCGTCACTTCAGGGTCTGTGGCTCGCTTCACAATCCTTCGCCACTCATCTCGCACCGCAGCTTTCCTGGTGCATTCAAGCAGTGGACCGTCCAAAGCTGGCTTGATTTGGTCAGTCCATCTCATGGGCGATCTGCCCCGTGCTAATTCTACCCTGTATACAACAAGGCGCTCAATGGATACCTCTCCGCGTCGCGATACGTGCCCGAAGAAAGCACATAAGAGTATTTATATACAGAAAGAATAATAGGTAAAACTATTACAAGTAAGTAGCTTAACAATTTTAAAAATACAAAGTATACAGTTTAGCTACCTAATAACTGTTGCAAACTATCAAAAGATAGCTCAACTGGTCCAAATCAATACCAGACGGAACCGTCCCTAAGATGCTGGTTGGATTGCCTGCCATGCTGAATAGCAATACTAAGCGTTGAGACAGATTATGAGCCAGCTCACTCGTCGCTTCAATCAGACGCCCCTGAAATAGTTTTGAAAAAGCCAGGACGCGCCGGTATACCGCGGACCCAGTCTTGACCCCGAGAAGCTCAAACACGTAAGCTCTGTCTAGACTTACATATTTACGCCTTTTGAGATTATTAGCAGCACATTAAGTTTTTTGCCGTTGTAATACCGTTGGGGTAAGCGAGTTCTTGAGTGGAGACCGCGTCTTGGCAAACGTAGCGTGGAACGCCCTCTGGCTAGCTAGGTCGAGCGATGACCAACGAAAGACGGCGGACAGAAAGTGGATGAGAAGAGCCGAACACCGGGCTCAGCGGCGCGTATTGGGAGAGGCCTATGTCTAGCAGTGGACTAGTGTAGGCTGATTATGATTAAGTTTTTTTACAGAGTAGTACCTAAGACTAAAATCCTTGAGCGATGAAGATGCCTTGCCTACAATAGAGGCGACCCGCTGCGCGGTTGTTCCCGACCAAGTCAACCGCAAACCCGCGCCGTGACATCCGCGCACCGCGCCCACTCCTAATAAAGTTTTTGTCGGTCGGGTCACTCGGGTCCTCCGGTTGCTCTTCAGGCGATTACAGTTTATTCTGAACTGCTTCATGTTTTACTTACGTTGAGCAAACGTAGCTCTATGTTCGGGTAAATTGGATTTCTAGTTAGTATTCATAATGATCCTTGTGATTTAAATGAATAAAATGTTTTTGACTTTTGACGACTTTCGTAGCGTAGGAAAAAAATATCTGCCAATATTTCTTCCAGGTCTGTTTGTTGCGGTACCTGGTACTTGTAACAGTGTAAACTACCACAGGAACCAGTGTATCACTACTATGTCTACATATATTCATATTCATATTCATTTATTTATTGCTTATTATGTAATATGTACATTATTGTTAGTATTGATCTTAATTATACTTTTTGTTAGTCAGGTACATACACATAAACCCCGTTAGGGCGTTGCAATATTATTAGATTAGATTTATACTATTCAAATTATATTAGATTATCACATTGTATGCATGCATTGATTTGTTCTTATTAATTTATATCTAAAACATCAAGCTAGTGAATAAAATAGAATCGAGACAATAATACTATAATATAATAATAATAAAGAAAAAAAAAAGTCCGTTAGGACCAGTCAAATTAAACAATCAAATTAAAATTAGAATTAGACCGGTAAATTATAGGTTAGTACGTCAGAAAGAAAGAAAATCACTGGTACAATAGGTATGTCATTTTAACCGAGTAGGTACATTTGGTCATTTATAATTTGTCACATATAAATTCATCAACAGAGTAATAACATTTTCTGAGTAATAAAGATTTAATTTTTTTAATAAATATATTGTCCTTGGTTTCGATTTTTAATTCTTGTGGTATTTTATTATAAATTCTGACAAGTCTAGAATGGGGGCTCTTACTAAATGTGTGTAAGCTCGAGAAGGTTGTCATTAGCTTATTTCTATTTCGTCTGTTATAATTTTCATGAGTTTCAGACTTGGACCTAAAATAATTTTTATGTTTTCTTACAAATATAGCTGCTTGTAAAATATAAATACATGGAAGTGTCAAAAGTTCTTTGTCAATAAAATGTGGCCTACAGCTTTGGCGATTAGATATATTAACTAGTATTCTTATACATTTCTTTTGCATCACAAAAAGCTGGTCAAAATGTACACTGTCGCCCCACATGACTACGCAATAATTAAGAACTGAATAAGCTTGGGCGTAGTAGGCAGATAGCGCAGTTTTATAATTAGTATTAGATTTTAAAATACTTAACGCGTACGTGAATTTCGATAGTTTCGTTTTAATATTTTCAATATGCGTTTTCCAATTCAAATGTGTATCAAGTGTTAAACCTAAGAGACTAAAATTGTTTTTCTCTTCTATGTTTAAGCTATTAGTTAGCGTGCTCAAATTAAGCTGTTGTTTTTTGTATGTTTTAAATTGAACGATTTTGGTTTTTTTGTAATTTATTTCCAGGTTATGTTCTCTCAGCCACCGTTCGCAATCATTGAAGGTAGCTTTAATGAGGTTATTATCAATATTTGGAGAGCTATTAAAGAGTAGCGATATGTCATCAGCGAAAAGTACACAGATAGTGTTAATTGAATTAGGTAGGTCATTTATGTACACTAAGAAAAGGGTGCATCCAAGCACACTTCCTTGGGGAATTGATGTATTTATAGTTAGAACTTCTGATTGCACACTTTCCATTTCTTGTCTGTCTTTGTCATAGTGGTCTAGCTGTACAAACTGCTTCCTATCGCTCAGGTACGATTGAAACCATTTGTACGTAGTTCCACGCAATCCTAAGCCATAAAGTTTTTGAAGTAATATTTTATGATTTACTTTATCGTACGCTTTTGTCATGTCAAGGAACAAACCAATAGCATATTTCCTATCATTTATATGGTCGTATATTTTTTGTGTATAGTTGTAAGCCGCGAGCGCAGTCGAGATCTTTTTTCGCAAAGAAAACATTTGTATATTTGTATAATAACTTAACAACCTTCAGTAACTGCAGTCGGTTGCTTGCTGTTTGAGTTTTTTTTACATACTACTGAATTACGGAACAAGCAGATGGCCCACCTGATGTTAAGCGGTAACCACTGCCAATGAACAGTGTTTTACCTCATAGGTCACGTCCACCTAGGACACGCCCTATGTGGCATTGCACTGCGCCCGCCAACCTGAGACATAAAGATGAAAAGTCTCATGTGCCTGTAATTTCACCGGCTCCCTTACCCTTCAAACCGGAACACAGCAATGGGAGCACTACTGCTTTGCGGCAGAAATAGGTATGGTGGTAGTACTTCCCCGGACGAACTCTTTCACAAAAAAGCTCTACTACCGCAAATCTACAATCTAGCAAACTGATTCCGTACCGATTCCAAACGTGGCTTTCCAGCCCCCTTATTCGCTTCGACCAAACGTGACATAACGTGAACGGGACATACGATATCTGCGTGTAATCATCGTTTATAATGCATTATGACGTCAGACGTTATTGGCAAAGAATCTCTTATGGTCATAGTGAATAAGGGCCCCGTACGCTTTTATCGTACGGAACGTCCAAGGCGCGAGTCTCGTTCGTACTTGTTATTTTTTTAGGTTAACATCATCATACCGCCAGGTAAAAAGATGTCAAATTGAATTCAGAAAACCCTGAACAACCGTAGACAAAAGCTTTTGAAAATACAAAAATTTAGAAGGTTTTCACCCATCGTCGACTTAACGGGTAATCAACTAAACAAATCGATTGTAAAATGAGGTCGGACGGAGGGCTTCCACAACAAATTCGTGTCAAAAATTAATTAAGTCCATCAAGGGTCGAATGGGCGTAGGTGTTAATGCCATTAAGGTACGTGGGCACTTATTTTTTAATGAACGGACCTTTTGTTTCCTCAATCAATTGCTGATGACAGCGAGGGCACTCTATTTGGTTCGTATAATCAACATCAGCAAGTAGAGGACACTGCTGGACATATGTCTTTCTAAAGGATACCACGAAGAACGGTCTGAAATCGCCTCCATCCACCGATTTCCTGTAGTAACTGTGTTATTTTTGTGAAAGAATTCGTCTAGGCAAGTTCTACCACCATACCTATTTCTGCAGCAAAGCAGTAGTGCTCGCATTGCTGGTGTTCCGCTTTAAAGAGTGTGGGCATAAATACATATGGTATGGGTGCCAGTGAAATGACATGAGTCTTTTCTTGTTTTATGTCTCAGAGTGGCGGGCGCAGTGCAATTTCACGTAGGGCGCGTCCTAGGTGGACGCGACCTGCGAGGTAATGCATTATTATAGGTAGTGGTTACAAAATATTCATATTCATTTATTGCTTATTGCTTGCTTTATTGCATAAAATAGTCATACGCTACCAAATCACCTCAGAAAAAAAAAATACCCCACATGGTGTGGTAGGACAATTTTTTTTCTACGGATCTCATTTCGGATTCTATCACGTAGTGAAACCCCGAGCATAGCTCTCTCCATAACCAGCTGCGCAACTTTGAGCTTTTGTATCAAATACAGTTTTGAAAAGTTGAGGTAAAATAAAACGGCACGTGCGATTTTATACAAATTTACGTGTTTGCGGTGCCTATCTTGATATATAGTCTGTGCTGTTTGTACTCAACGAAAACACGTATTCTACTCGTTACCAAAAATTTAACTTTGATATACAACGTAAACATATTTGTTGTTTTTCTGGCGGTGTATCAATGTTTACCGGATGTAATTTAATAAAATGTTTTCGGGTTTTTTTTTCCGGAACAAACACCCATAAATTTTCCGCTCGTTTGCACCCGGCCTTAGAGGTAAATTCAGTTTTCGAATAAATTCTTTGGCAAAAATAATCGTAGGACCATTTTAATTGGAGATTTTTAATCGTTTGTAAATAAAGTAGACATCCTCTCGACACAGATTGATTAATGATTCAATTAGAAGTGAAATCAGTTTTAATTAATGACGCTTTAATTGTAATCTTGCTTGACCCAGTAGGCGTAAATATTGAACGTACAAGTCATATTATGATTTTGCGAGAAGGTACTAACAACCTACTCCTTGTTAGGCGTCTATTTCATAATACTTATTATTGACAACCTCTGTGGCGCGGCGGGCGAAGGTTCGCCTGCGACGCAGGAGGTTGCGGGTTCGATTCCCGCCTCGGAACAAATATTTGTGCGACCTGCAGATATTTGTTCAGGGTGTTCTGGGTATTAACTATGTATAATAAAAAATATCTATGTATTTAATGTATTGTCTTAAGTATATCAGTTATCTTGTACCCATAACACAAGCTCTGCTTAGCTTGGGGATAGATAATGTTGTGTGGACTGTCCAGCATTATTTATTTATATTTAATATTGTTTTTTCAGGTTCCCGATACCCAAACTATTCCAAACGCGACCTTATTACGCAGTCCGTGTGGATTTGGTCACAAGCCTATTGTTAAGGTAGCCAGTTGAACCCTGTGCAAATAATACAAAAAAAAACAATCCCTGTGTCCCACACAAAGAGTGACAATGGTAGCGCGTTTTATTTTTTACAATCACGACATCTAGTTTTGACTAGAGTACATTTTGGGACCTTCTATTGTGCGTGGTTCCTTACACTCGGGTTTATTACCTCCTACTTTTTACAAAACATGACTCATATAAATTGTGACTAGAGTAAACTTCGGGACCCTCCATTATGCGTGGTTCCTTACACTCGGGTTTATTACCTCCTACTTTTTACAAAACATGACTCATATAAATTGTGACTAGAGTAAACTTCGGGACCCTCCATTATGCGTGGTTCCTTACACTCGGATTTATTACCTCCTACTTTTTGCAAAACATGACTCATATAAATTGTGACTAGAGTAAACTTCGGGACCCTCCATTATGCGTGGTTCCTTACACTCGGGTTTATTACCTCCTACTTTTTACAAAACATGACTCATATAAATTGTGACTAGAGTAAACTTCGGGACCCTCCATTATGCGTGGTTCCTTACACTCGGATTTATTACCTCCTACTTTTTGCAAAACATGACTCATATAAATTGTGACTAGAGTAAACTTCGGGACCCTCCATTATGCGTGGTTCCTTACACTCGGGTTTATTACCTCCTACTTTTTACAAAACATGACTCATATAAATTGTGACTAGAGTAAACTTCGACACCCTTCATTATGCGTGGTTCCTTACACTCGGGTTTATTACCTCCTACTTTTTAAAAAACATGACTCATATACATTTTTAAAATTTAGGTAGACACTGGTTGTAATTATTCTTTCTTTTGAATTGTTATGATGTTAGGTTCTCTGTTCATTATTTTCAAGTCAACTTTCCGCTTCAGGGATTAAAAATTAATAAGTAATTTTATGACAAGGGATAGCCGTTAATTAAAACATCTCCGGCCACAGTTCAGAGTTTTTAAAACTTTTTATGGAATTCACTTCGGTAGTTAACTTTTTAAGATCCTGCCTACTAGCACAGATACAATAATACTATACTCTACTAGTAACTAGAAGGTACCTAGCTATTTTATTCTGTAAAGCAGAACGACTATAAAAAAAAACCTATAGGATCACTTTAGCCGTCTGTCTGTCTGCCAGTCTTTCAGGGCTTTTTTTCGCAGGAACAAGATTTTTCCATACCTCCAAAAATAATCCAATCAAAATGATCCTTGTGATTTCAATGAACAAAATACTTTTGACTTTGACTTTTTTGACATCCTCCCATTTTAGGGGTAGAGTCAAAATGCCTACATTCAAGACTAACAAATGTGAAGGTGGGGATTCAATCTGCCAGTTTAGAAAGACATTTCGTCATTTTTATTTAATTACATTTTAATGTGTTTTATTCAAGTTATTACGTGTAATTTTAGTGCCATTTTAACCGGTGTAACTTGGATAAATATCACATTGTGTGATGTAGTGAAATTAAAGAGAAGTGTGTTTTTTTTTTATACTACTTGAATGACGGAACAAGCCGTTGGCCCACCTGATGTTAAGCGGTAACCTCTGCCTATGAACAGTGCATTACCTCATAGGTCACGTCCACCTAGGACGCACCCTATGTGGCATTGCACTGCGCCCGCCAGCCTGAGACATAAAGATGAAAAGTCTCATGTGCCTGTAATTTCACTGGCACCCTTACCCTTCAAACCGGAACACAGCAATGCGAGCAATACTGCTTTGCGGCAGAAATAGGTATGGTGGTAGGACTTCCCCGGATGAACTCTTTCACAAAAAAGTTCTACAACTATTAAATAATAGCAATCTGTTCGAAATGGTGGATTCTTCCCTATAAAAACTCGGTTTTTCTGCCACTATTTAAACTGGGTTATTACTGGACGGAGACTCTTGACGACTTGACTATCAAAATATAATTAACTATATCACTTAACATGGGCGAAATTCTTTGGAGCACTCCTCAGATGCCATCATATGAGGAAGAAGAAATGTGAGGGTGGAGTTTGTATGGAAATGTCTACAAAACCCTATACTCGGCATGGTAGGCAAGTTCAAGATAACGTCTCAAGAAGCAAGCCCTACTCGCACTTGTCCTTTTTTGCCTAAGTGTAGATATGAATACAGTTCGTCGGTGTTTTTTCAAAGTCACGAATCACTTTATTTATCAGATTTCATAGTCAATCCTTTATTGAAACCGAGCCGAAAATATTCAAGCTCTATTCTTTTATTCAACTATTACTGGCTCAAAGCCAATTCACACATTCACAGGATTTCTACCGCAAAGAATCTACAGAATTTGGTATTTCATACTGTTTGTTCGTTCGAGTGGTGCCTATCTATTACGGAGAGTGCGTTTTAGGGCCTCGCTCTACCTAGCACTTATTGTAAATTTCGCCTAGCAAGTTTGTCCGTTCGAAAACATTAGACTCATCAAGCAAAAACTTGCTCCTACCTTCAATTATGCATTTATTCATATAAGGTCCGCGGATGACGGAACAAGCGCAGTACAATGCCACATAGGGTGCGTCCTAGGTGGACGTGACCTATGAGGTAATGCATTGTTAAAGGCAGAGGTTACCACTCAACATCAGGTGGGCCACCTGCTTGACCAGTCATTCCAAGTAGAATAAAAAAAAAGAAGGTAATGAAGAAAATTTTAAAATGAATTTTTAATGCCATTTTTAAATGCAGAGATTACCGCTTAACATCAGATGGGCCATTTGCTTGATGCGTCATTAATGTAGACAAAAACAAAACAAAAAGTTGAATCATGTTTAAGTTTTCTGAGGATCTGTTTGCGACAAGAACACAGAAAGCGGCTCTAAGGTCAAATTTCCGACCGTTGTTCTCCATAGACTGAACTGTAGCACGCGAAGTACTAGTAGTACTGCGAAGTACTAGTAAGTTTTAGTAGTAGTAGAGCTTTTTTGTGAAAGAGTTCGTCCGGGGAAGTACTACCACCATACCTATTTCTGCCGGAAAGCAGTAGTGCTCGCATTGCTGTGTTCCGGTTTGAAGGGTAAGGGTGCCGAGACTTTTCATCTATGTCTCAGGGTGGCGGGCGCAGTGCAATGCCACATAGGGTGCGTCCTATGTGGACGTGCCCTATGAGGTAATGCACTGTTCATAGGCAGAGGTTACCTCTTAACATCAGGTGGGCCTCTTGCTTGTTCCGTCATCCAAGTAGTATAAAAAAAAAATAAAAAAAAAAAAAAAAAAAAAAGTGGTACTCAGCATTATGCTGCGCACGGACCTTTTTTGATGGCACTATACACACAGCAACAAATATTTTTTGACGGTGTAACTATTGTATTGTGTGTATTTGCTGTTCAAAATAAATTATTTATATTCTAAGGCCCTCGGGCGGCTTGACAAACTCTGACACCAGAGGCCAGCACTACCTCATACGAAACGAAACGAAATAGTTATTTAGATGTGAGACCGCAGACGGGCGCTAGTCCCGCTATGAAATGGCACGGATGGGTGCGTCCACATTAATCATTTCAAGATGGCTCGAAGTATTCTACGGATTGCAGTTACTTAGGACTAACACGTATCGTAATTTGGTGGTTGTTCCGCGTTTAAGTTTAGATGAAATATTTAGTCTTTTATTGAGGCTAAGTTTTTTTTGGGCTCGAAAAACTGGCATTCGTCCCGCCTGATGGTAAGCGATTACCGTCGCCTATTGACATCTGTAACACCAGAGGTATTGCCAATGCGTTGCCGGCAGGGCAACGCATAAAGGCACTAGGCACTAGGCACTTTTCAGAGCACAAAAGGACTCTTTAAAAAAAAAATTGAACCGGCTCATGTTGTTCTTTAGCGGATACACCTCAGGAGGGAGCTCAATCCACAACTTTCACGTACGTTTTCATTATTACTATTACTACTAGCATATACTGTCCCATTGTTGGGCAAAGGCTTCCGCCCATTACCGTCACTACGGTTTTGCGCAACCGTTTCCCATTCTAAAGATTATTCATTATCAGTCGGCTGACGTCCACTGCCCAATATAGGCCTCCCCTTAGAACGCCACGACTAAAGGTCTTGAACCGCCTCCATCCACCGATATTCTGCAACCGTTACAAATACATCGGTCCATCGAATGAAAGGCCGACCGAACCGCATTTTTGTATAACGTAGGTATTTAAGATCTGATTGTATTGTACATGTTACATTTTCTTCACAAACTAATCGGTTATCTACGAATATATAAATAAATAATGCTGGACATTGCACACAACATTATCTAGCCCCAAGCTAAGCAGATCTTGTGTTATGGGTACTAGGTAACTGATATACTTAATACAATACATTACCTACATAGATAGATATTTTGTATTAACATAGAAAATACCCAGAAAACCCTGATCAAATATCTGCAGATCGTGCCAATCTTTGTGACAAGGCGGGAATCGAACCCGCAACCTCCTGCGTCGCAGGCGAAACTTCGCCCGCCGCGCCACAGAGGTCGTCACTCACTTCGTCGACAATAAATTCCAATAAAATTAAATCGTTACGGAAATATACCTGCTTAAAACAATTTATATATTTTCACCTCAAAACTCGTATGAAATCATTGCAACCCGCTTTACTAGTGGCGTTAAATTTTAAAAGCAGCTCAATTTACGGTGCTCTCTCGACTCTTCGGCATCATGAATCTTGTTCCCGTAACCGAAGGAAATTGCTTGCTAAAAGTTTGCCGATTTATTGCGTATTTGTACGTCCGAGGTCTACAGTGCACGGATTAGAAACATGCCAGTTACGGATACAGATTAAAATGTTTGTTGCGTTGAAACTTAGCTGGATTATCATAAAATTGTTACGAAAAGACAGCTTGTCTGTATATACGCGGGCGACTGTATCAATCACACCGAAATGTATAAACATTGCCGCTACAAGTGATCTCGTAGCACTCGTAGCACCGTAGCAGATATACATAGTTGCTGCAACAGTTGCAAGACGTCATAGCTCATATACGCGAGCGACTGCATCAATCACACCGAAATGTAATAAACATTGCCGCTACAAGTGATCTCGTAGCACTCGTAGCGCCGTAGCAGATGTACGTAGTTGCTGCAACAGTTGCAAGACGTCATAGCTCATATACGCGAGCGACTGAATCAATCACACCGAAATGTTACATTGCCGCTAGAAGTGATCTCGTAGCACTCGTAGCGCCGTAGCAGATATACATAGTTGTTGCAACAGTTGCAAGACGTCATAGCTCATATACGCGAGCAACTGAATCAATCACACCGAAATGTAATAAACATTGCCGCTATAAGTGATCTCGTAGCACTCGTAGCGCCGTAGCAGATGTACGTAGTTGCTGCAACAGTTGCAAGACGTCATAGCTCATATACGCGAGCGACTGAATCAATCACACCGAAATGTAATAAACATTGCCGCTACCAGTGATCTCGTAGCACTCGTAGCGCCGTAGCAGATATACGTAGAACACTGTTGCAAGACATCATAGCTCATGGTTACACGTACTACATCTTCGTTCTTGAATGACTGTCGGTTGACTCACTTGCAATCATAGGTCTGTCTCGAAAAGACGAAGACAGCCGAGGTGCACTTCTTTTGAAGCAGTAGGCACTATACAATATATACAACTAGCGACTCGCCCCGGCTTCGCACGGGTAGCCCCCGGTGACCTCCCCCCCCCCATGTCAATCTCCTGGTTCTAAGCTACCTCCCCACCAATTTTCAGCCAAATCGGTTAACCCGTTCTTGAGTTATAAGTGGACTAACTAACACGACTTTGTTTTATATATATAGATAGATATATACAATATCAATAAATATATATAATATACTATACAATATATAATATACTATACAATATATAATATACTATACAATATATATTGTTGTATGCATTCAAGAAAAATAACAGTTCTAGAAAACCCTGTAATTACATACATTTTCGGCCTAATATTATCTACCATTCTTTGAGAAAGTCGGGGGCTAACATACGAGACTTGTAACTTATAGCGATTGTTCGCTCGCTACTCCAGAACAATGTACTAAGTACGTGATTAGCCCTAAAACCCTAACTCTATTTACAAGAACACGTAGAATTGGGTTAATGGTTCATTCTTGTTAGAGATTTCTCGGAGACAATTCAAATTGTGGCTATTTGTTGTTAGTACGTACTTAGGACTCAATGGCAACAATTCTTAATGAAACGCCGAGTGTTGTAGAAGTAAAAGACAAAAGAAACAAATGGTTTAGGTAAATGTCCATCTTCATCTGCACTAACATTATAAAGAGAGCTTGTAAGTTTGTATGTAAGGAGTAATATCAGAAAATAATTAACCGATTTAAAAAAATCACCCGTTTGTTGAATTTACCTTCAGGGTGGAGATAGACATTATCTCGTTAAAATAAAAGGGCTTCTCGTAGCGACCAATTTTTCAACTAAAGTCAACGCAAAAACGGTCCCGTCAACAGGACAGAATGCGTTTTATACGAACACTGCCTTAACAGTAAGATATATTGAAATGCTTTCTATTATAGACAAGTTGTAGAACTCAAAAAGGTCTAAAAAAGTCCGAGACGACAGTATATATCTATATGTTAGATTTAACATACAAGTTGATAAAGTAAGACTAAAAGATACCTATATTTAAAATTATTTTTAATCTGTTAAGCGTAATTTCAGTAGGTAATGTTAAATTCTTTTTAAAATCAATTTGCTTATCGTCAGGGAAATTTACATACGCATACATATTTAAATCGCGGGCGGCCGCTAGTATAAACTAAAATTATAGGCAGTTTAACAGCAACATTTTACGCGGTGTTTTAGGATTACTTAGCTTAAACCGTCCATCCGTCCGTATTCTATCACAGGGATATATCTGTTGAAATGTTCATAGAGTATGTGTTATTGTGGAATAAACGTAAAGCGTATAATAAAAAAGCATAAAATCAAATCCCGAGGGGGTGAAATGGGAAACCGTCTATATGCGTTCCTATACGCATTTAGCCAATTTATTATCGATACCTAATTGGATGGCTTTTATAAAACTGTATGCTATGTTTGCCGTGGCGTGTCCGGCCTAATAATAGACCATACGTCTCCTCCTGTGGATGCCGTAAAAGCCAACTAAGGCATTATGCCAGGGGATGGTCAGCAGCATCCACCAGAGTACACAGCACTAATAATGTGATCACCAATCCGCCTGCCAAGCGTGGTGATTATAACCAATCCGCCCATTGCATTCTATAAGGGAGATCTCGTCCAACAGTGGACGCCTAAAGGCTAGTCCTCAAAACATTCAAAAATACGCGCTTCCAAAAGGTATAGGTATAAACATTTAACAACAAATAAACATAAAGTAGCGTGTTGCGGTTGATTCGAAAGTCGCAAGGAAGTTAGTTAATTATGTAAATTGCGGCTTGTACTGAAATATGGAGCGAATTCACTCAGGCCGCCAGATAAAACCGGGCTGACTTATGTTACTATGCTTACATGGGAATGGATTTCGTCCTATTCTAATGGAAAACAAGTGTTCGACTAGTTACAGTTTTACATTTTATATAAGCAAGGTACACGGTTCACACGTCACATTTGCTTTAAAAGCAAGCCAATAATCCGCTGAATAATTTTGAACGACCAAGCATCATCATTAGCAGCCTTTAGACATCCACACGGAACAGGAATAAATTCTGTATAGAAGACGATTCATTAAGATCCTTGTGAATTCGATGAATAAAATACTTTTGACTTTGACTGCTTTGCCATTATCACCACGCTTGGCAGGCGGATTGGTGATCGCATTATTAGTGTTGTGTACTCATAAAAATTTACAATTCTAATGATGTCCAATAATAAAAATGCAGATTCAAATAATGTCCAAGTATGCTGCTGCCCATCCCCTTGTATAATGCCTTAGTTGGCTTTTACGGCATCCACAGGAAGAGGACAGTCTTTTCTTAGGCCGGACACACCACGGCACATGAGCACACGGTTTATAAGGCTCTAAACATACTGTAAATCTAAGTAAGGGTGTTATAGTAGACAAGTAGTGTTAGGACACAGCTATCCCCAGTTATTTGCTACCTATAATTTGGCAGTTCAATTAGGTCACAGCACAAATTATTCAAATAAACTAGGTATCACAGGTAATTATAGCAGCCGCCATTCCAGAGACCATAGGTCCTGCCATACCTAGACGGATCTAGATAGGTAGTTAATGGATACTAGAGACAGTGTCTACTAGATAGGTAAACTAATGTCATCATAGGTTACACGTAGCTTGACAGCTGCCCACGCTGTACGAGATAAGGTTTATTTAGTGACTATCGGAAGCTTTAGAAGATTACGCACGTATATAGCTCATATACGTGTTTGGATAAATGAGACTGAAACAAACGTTACTAAGGCGCATACAACAGTCAAATTCAGTCACTTTCTAACTCATTAAAGTTCAGGTAAGTTAGAAAGTAACACAATAGCGCTTAAAAGCCTTTTTTGGACCCCATTGAAAGCTAATTTTCTCAGTCAGTCAGGACTTACATTTATCTTTTATACACCACTTATCCAAATATACCATAAAAAAAATACTGGATATTAAGTATTCCGTACAAATGGAATTAAAAAAGTTATTAACATTTGTTTTCTTGACAAAATCCGAATTTAATGGAATTTTTTTTGACGACCTCTGTGGCGCGGCGGGCTAAGGTTAGCCTGCGACGCAGGAGGTTGCGGGTTCGATTCCCGCCTCGGAACAAATATTTGTGCGATCGCAGATATTTCTTCAGGGTATTTTCTATGTATAATAAAAAATATCTATCTATGTAATATATTGTATTAAGTATATCAGTTATCTAGTACCCATAACACAAGCTCTGCTTAGCTTGGGGCTAGATAATGTTGTGTGAACTGTCCAGCATTATTTAATTTATAATACTCGTGCTTGAGTTTGTACGGTGACGCGTGACGTGACGCGTCGAAATAATAACTTGGTAGTAATCTATGGCGCATACACTATTAAGGCGCGATAGGTTCTCAAATGTCTCTAGAATTTTAAAGTTTTTGATAACAATTTTCATAGTTTTCTACGAAGAAAAAAATATATGATATTCTTGAGCTTTTTATCTAGTGAAATCAATAATTCAATACAATATTTGAATTTCTTCACTCGATAAAAAAAATAAATAAGATACCTCCTTTTTAAAATTGAAATGCTATTTTTCACTCACTACTCTCACGTTTTAATTTTTGAAACATTTGGTTACATTTTAGTTATTATTTAAGCTAGCGAATTCATTAACAAAATTAAACAAAACTTTGAACGACATTTTTATATAATTTTTTTATACATAAAAACACGGTATCAGAGCGTGCGCTCGCCTTCTTCGCCTCATACAAAAATGTTCGTTGAACCTATAGCGCCTTAAATAGTTTTGACCAAATTGTTCCCATTTATTATGGATATTCCTGGAAATTGTTATTTGGTAATTTCTTTGCGTAGATTCAATCTTTATCGAATACTGATTATCCAGGTTTTTTTGTAATGGTATATTTGGAATAGTGGTGTATATTAGATACATAAATAGAAGACATAGGTAGGTTAGGCACGCATAATTTGGTTATGTCCCGTCAAAGCGTCTACACTACATCATGTATCCATTTAGTTACGCTGTAGGTATTAGTGTACAATAATTGACTATTAATTACTCGTGGCGTAACTTGCTCTATCTTGATAATATCAGAGACAAACAGTTATTTAACGTCATTACAGTGAAATGCGGATTGCAAGGAAATTGGTTTGTAATTTACGATCTGAATAATATGAGTATGTCATAGTTAATAGATAGATCTATCACGATAAGGGAATAGTAATAACACCTTTAGACGACCTCTAAGGCGCGGCGGGCGAAGGTTCGTCTGCGGCGCAGGAGGTTGCGGGTTCGATTCCCGCCTCGAAACAAATATTTGTACGATCTGCAGATATTTGTTCAGGGTGTTCTGGCTATTTTCTATGTATAATAAAAAATATCTATCCATGTAATGTGTTTTATTGAGTATATCAGTTATCTAGTACCCATAACACAAGCTCTGCTTAGCTTGGGGCTAGATAATGTCGTGTGGACTGTCCAGCATTATTTGTTATTTTTATTTATTAAGCCCGACGTAAAAACGAAGGGGTGTTATAAGTTTGACGTGTCTGTGTGTGTGAGAGAGAGTGTGAGATAGTGTGTGTGGTGTGTGTGTGTGTGTGTGTGTGTGTGTGTGTGTGTGTGTGTGTGTGTGTGTGTGTGAGTGAGTGTGAGATAGTGTGTGTGTGTGTGTCTGTCCCATCGTAGCTCCCGAACGGATGAACCGTTTTTTGTTTGAAAGGTGTATTCGTTGGGAGTGTTCTTAGCTATGTTTGTTCAAAATCGGTTCAGCCGTTTTCCGTTGAGCGTTTTTTAAGTTTTACAAAATTAATTTCTTGTACCATAACACCACAACATTCGCGTACATGTCCTGATCCCACACTAGGAGCATCAGTAACTACGAGATCCACAACACCCAGACCCGGAACAAATATTTGTACCGCAGCGGCAAACAAAGTCAAAGTCAAAGTCAAAAGTATTTTATTCATTGAAATCACAAGGATCATTTTGAACCGTCTTAAAAAATAAATTTACATTTACTCCTGTTCCAACGCAACCAGACCTAGAAGAATCAGGCAACAAACACGGTCTGTTTTTCTTTTGATGATCTTTCTTACTACTAGGTGGGGAGCGCCTGTGTGGTGCCTCGTGGAAGCTGATTCAAGGAAAAAAGGAAAACCAAATTAAATGCCTTACTTAGGTAGGCAGTCAAAAGTAAGATGATAGAGAGAATCAGCAAAAGTTCATAAGGCAGCACACACTACGCTAGCACACAAACGAACCTGCTACCTTTCGAATCTCGGCCACGCCACAGAGGTCGTCAAGAGCGTACAACCATACAAAGTTCCAAGTTTGCACCGTAAGCTTTGGTCTTAACTTTCTCAATGTACTATGATCTTAGTTTATCCGAGTAGAAATAAAACTTTCATATACGTAGATATAGGTAGCTATTGGCATACAGATCTGCCACGGAGATTATTTTGAAAGTTCTTGACAACAATCGAACACGAACTTTACTGAGCATTTCCAGAGTTTGCGGTGCACTACAGGCTTTCAGTGTTGCCGTTATCACTAGACATTCCGTAATCTTCTTCAGCGCAGGAGGTGGTAATGGCCGTCCGTACACCAGCTCAACGCAAATGTAGCACAATTTACTGTCAGCTTGCATGTGGTGCACCCATTATGTGGCATTTCGCTTTCTACTGCCAGCTACAATTAGTTTTGTATCTTTTCGTTACTAAGAAATACTGGCTAGAAGGGGGCAGGCGCGTCGTCAATGGTGTCCCTATGGAGCAAATAAGAGAGAGGAGGAGAGCGAGGAGGGCGAACATGGTCACTATATACCGAATAAATAGATGTAGGTAACTACCCTATACGATCAAATATGTAAAGTAAGTAAAAAAAGTAAGTAAAACTTTTATTTTGACAATAAACCATACACAACACAAATAAGTAAATAAAACAGATAGGCTTTGACAGCGTTTTGGCTGTGTATAGTGCTGTCAAAAGAGGACCGTGCTCAGCATAACGCTGCAGTAAACTGCAGCGCTGATTTTCAGCACGGACCTCGGTTGACGCACGGACTAAGCACGATAACAACAAGAACAAAGTAATGTTCAAATAAAAATAAAGATAGCTAGCTATGTAGCTCCAATTATAAAATGTTATGTAGTTGCGCTTATTTATGCAAATGAACATAATCTTGATTTTAAATTCTTTCGTAGATCATCATCATTACAATTTTGAGGCTGTTTCTAAATTGATAAACATATATACATACATACATACATAACATAGACACGCCTTTTTCCCCGAAAGGGTAGGCAGAGCCCCAAATGGGCATCTTTTTACAGTTGGTTGCACCATCGTGGGAAATAGACGTGACAAGTGGTGAGCTCATCGCCGCCCTTGCTTCCCACGACTGTCTATGATAACGCTTTCTTTCAGTAATAACACATTCCTTAACTAAGCTAGCAGCCAGGACAAATCTTATACCAACGAATCTTACAAACAAGTCCGGGTAAAACTGTTAAACAGGCTGAGAATAAGCTTCCCTTCTGTTTGCCAGTCCTATTCCGGGCGACTCAAATCCAGATCTTGAAACTCCATCCCAAACGTGATTTGATGTAGTTACAGTACGCATGCTCACTAATTGCGTCCACAAACAAATAAAACACTCGTGAAACAAGCGGCTGTAAACGAACCAAAGCCGGCAAGTGTCATCAGATTCTAATAAAAACAACGAGGCTACATACAGCGGACCATTCTGCGGACCTAAGTCAATTATCCGAACAAAACATGTCATCTAAATAGCAACACACAAGGTTAGTACTAGTAGATGCACAGAAGGAATAACAGTACTAGGTAAAGTATTTCACTCTGATGACGCTACAACAGACACGATGAACGAATCTGCCCACGCGATCTGTCGGTACTGAGGGGCTTGTCTGCAAATTTGACAAGCAACTTTCACGGCCGTGTGGTGTACACTACACGGATTTTAGTATGGAGAAATCGAAGAGCGCCCCTAGCGGACACCTTGAGAACCTCAAATTCCATACAAAAATCCGTGTAGTGTACACCACACGCCCATGTAAGTTGCTTGTCAAATTTGCAGACTAGCCCCTCTGATGACGCTACACGATGAACCAATCTGCCCACGCGATCTGTCGGTACTGATGCTTGAAGTAAGCGTGTTTAAAGTAATTCCGTTCAACAAAACATGACGAATAGCGCTAGTAGGCAACGCACATTTTTAGGGTTCCGTAGCCAAATGTCAAAAAACGGAACCATTATGGATTCGTCATGTCTGTCTGTCTGTCTGTCTGTCCGTGTATGTCACAGCACTTTTTTCCGAAACTATAACAACTATGCTGTTGAAACTTGGTAAGTAGATGTATTCTGTGAACCGCATTAAGATTTTCACACAAAAATAGAAAAAAAACTTATATATTTATATAATATAAATACATAGAACTGAAACTCATTTTTTTTTTCATCATACCCATACCTGTGGGGTGTCCATGGATAGGTCTTCAAAAACGAATAGTTTGCGCGAGTGACACTTCAAAAGTGGTAAAATGTGTGTGTGTGGGGGGGTGTCCCCACACCACGTAACTTCTAAAATAAGAGAATGATAAAACTAAAAAAAAAATATGATGTACTTACCATGTAAACTTCCACCGAAAATTCGTTTGAACGAGATCTAGTAAGTAGTTTTTTTAATACGTCATAAATCGTAAACCATCCTAGAACTTTTATATTATGTTACTTGCTGCTACGAAACCCTTCATGGGCGAGTCCGACTCGCACTAGGCCACTTTTTTCCCAATGGGATTGCTCGCATCCAAGCCAAACTGAATCTAAACACAGCTGGAAATTGTTTATTTTACATTGAAGCTCTATACGGAATGACACAAGCCGGTTAGAGGCTCGCAGAGGAAACTACATAGCACAAGTGGACGTACGCAGGGGATTCGAGGGGGGAGACAAAAGGCTGGGACATCAACCTCTACCATCGACGATGCTACGATGATACCTAGGAGAAGCATTTTGTGCAACCACTTAGTTTAATGACTGACGTGCTGTCGCAGCGCAACAGGAGTGATGTTAAGAGGACTTATATCTTCAGGAGTATTCTATCGCCCCAAATAAGTGATAATGAGAACGCGATGCATGATATTAATCACAGTATTCCACCAAAACATAAAGGATAAAATTCGTGAAAAAAAAAATTTGATCTAAGTGGATGTCAAGTTCTGTTATTAACTTCGACTTGGCAATTTTTCAAGATTGAGACGGGCTAGGTTTTATTAATAAATGATTCCTGTATGAAAACTTGCCGACCAAAACATTAATAGAACTTGACAACGACTTAATCGGCGAACTTGGTTCTTTTTTCACATTATGTCTTTGGTGGGTTAATGTATTACCGGTCAAACGTAGCTCTAAATGGTTGCAGCAATGGTGGTGTATTCGTCACCATTTTCTTTTCATACTTGGGACCAATCCTTCAAGTAGGAGTCTAGCTCATCCCGCCATCTCCGTCTGGGCCTTCCACGTTGCCGTCGTCTGTTTGGGATCCAATCTGTCGTGGTATTTGCCCATAGTTCTTCTGACATACGGCATACATGTCCCGCCCAGTCCCACTTAAGTTTAGCAGCTTTTTGAGGGACGACAAGATTTGTAAAAATATTATAGTCTCAGATGAGATGGATGGAGTATTCTCGGATGGTAGGCTCCCGAATACGCTCCAGCAGCAGGCAACATAAACAACTGCACATATTTTTATGTTGTTACGTTGCTGCGCCTCATCACGATAATGGACACTTCAATACAAACATTGCAGGCATTTTGCGACCGCGTCGCTCCTGTGACGTACGAATTCGTATGCAGCCCTATAAAAATATGATTTGATGCATTCGAATATTTTTCGTTCACGGTAAGCGATATCCGAAAGTAAGTAATAACACTGAAGTGGATGAATATTTTTTTATGAAATAGTTATGGGCTAGTGGTAGGTAAGGTAGAAAAATTTAAATGCGTTCGCCGCTCGCTATGCTCCCCATACCTAAAGCCCGTTGGTCACCTATTTTTATTTAATGTAATGGTTCGGATGGCTTACGGGCCCGCCTGATATATTACAGGTATATGGCTGGTGGTGCAGGTATATTTGTAACTGTGTTGGAATCACCTGTTCATGAGGAGAGGGTACCGCTTATCATCAGGTGGGTCATCTGCTAGTTCCGTCATCTAAAGTTGTATATAAAAAAATATAAAAAAAAACATCTTTGGTGTTGATGACTTACTATAACTTTTAAAGGATTAATTCTACGCCAAAAATTCATAGGACCTTTTTTGTATTAAATTTTATTAAGTTTGTAGTTACATAGAATATTTTCCACTAGCATTCATAAACAGAAAGAAATAAATGCAAAAAACTTAAAAAAATACACCTTTAAACCACGCCCCGTGCCCCGCTCAAAACATCAGGACTTTTAGTATGTTTTAGTACTGTACCAAAGAACAACCATGCTAAATTTCCACCGGAATTTATTTCACTCGATTTGACTGGGCTAATTATGCAAACTTTCAAATTGTAATACTTACATTAAAAATTGCCTTTTAATATCAATATTTACAAATATAGCACTTTACTTTGTTATCATTTCCGGTTAGGTTCGTCGGTGGATGGAGGCGGCTCAAAGACCGTTCGTCGTGAGGTCTACGTCCAGCAGTTAACTTCTGTGGGATGATGATGAGTGTATCTGTTACTAGTGCATGTAGGTACTTATACGACGATTACGACCTGAGAGACAGCAGAGCCTTTGTAATAGGGTCCCATTTTACCCTTTTGGTACGGAACCCCAAAAATAAGTAGGAACCTATACTATTCTCACAGTATAACGAGACCAGCAAAAACAGATACACAAGATCACTGATCGAACTGTTTAAACCCACATAGTTATTAATCTAAACAAGAGTTCCGTACCTAATAAAACATTGGTACAGCCCCGAGGATTAATGGCTCGCTATCCAGATTATCCCAATCCAATTTCGATTCAAGAGTGCCCGTTGGAGGGGTCAATCAAAAATAATTATAAAGGGATGACAGCTGGCTGTATTGATGGGCTACGTAGCCTATAGTGAAGTTTAGATATTTGCGAATTAGTATATTTCAAGGTATTTTTTAATTGTAAGATACAAAGTGCTATTGTGGTATTCTTATCATAAAAGTGAGAGTTTAGTTTGGAGTTTAGATCGTTACCGTTTCAAATAATTAGGTTTTAGTAGTAGTAGAGCTTTTTTTTGAAAGAGTTCGTCCGGGGAAGTACTACCACCATACCCATTTCTGCAGCAAAGCAGTAGTGCTCCCATTGCTGTGTTCCGGCTTGAAGGGTATAAGTGCCGGTGTAATTACAGGCACCTGAGACCTTTCATCTTTATGTCTCAGGGTGGCGGGCGCAGTGCAATGCCACATAGGGTGCGTCCTAGGTGGACGTGACCTATGAGGTAATGCACTGTTCATAGGCAGAGGTTACCGCTTAACATCAGGTGGGCCATCTGCTTGCACCGTCATTCAAGTAGTATAAAAAAAAAACATAAACAGGCACATGAGACTTTTCATCTTTATGTCTCAGGGTGGCGGGCGCGGTGCAATGCCACATAGGGTGCGTCCTAGGTGGGCGTGACTTATGAGATAATGCACTGTTCATAGGCAGAGGGTACCGCCTAACATCAGGTGGGCCATATGCTTGAACCATCATTCCAAGTTGTATACAAAAAAAAATGCTTAAAAAACCGAACAAGTACGAGTCAGACTCGAGTCAGATTCAAAACCTGACACTTGCTTGGGAATTAGCATTTATCTAACTCACTTTATGGAATTAAAATGTATCTAATTTACTTTTCAGTTATATCCCAAAACTTTAAGAAAAACTACAAAAATTTAGTAGATTAAAAGTAGTTTTCAACGTAACTAAACCCTACTATGCTATCCTAAGCAGTAATGACACCGTTGCGTGTCAAACAGTACTCGAAGCCTACGTTAATTAATTGGAAGTTTCCTACAAAACTTTTGTGTTAATTGCCTTCTCTTATTATTATCTGTAGTCTACGTATAGGTATTCATAAAGTCAGTTTCCTAAAAGAAAAGTTGGGCGCCAACCAGTTGCACAGAGTCGTAAAAGAATTTTACTGATCGTAAATATTCTTGTGCAATAAGAGTATGAATTTGTCAACTTCGGTGTTGGGAGGTACAATAAAGGCAGATATAACTTCAGTTAATAGGATTGTCCGCTATAATCGAAGTTGTTGACCACTGTCTATTCAGAGGCCTTAGACAAAGTAACATTCTAATAGCGATGACGCTAGTAGAAAAGCCAACAATGTATGAGATTTGACCTCTGTGGCGGGGCGGGCGATCGTTCGCCTGCGACGCCGGAGGATGCTGGTTCGATTCCCGCCTCGGAACAAATATTTGTGCGATATGCAGATATTTGTTCAGGGTGTTCTGGGTATTTTTTATGTATAATAAAACATATCTATGTATGTTATATATTGTATTAAGTATATCAGTTATCTAGTACCCATAACACAAGCTCTGCTTAGCTTGGGGCTACATAATGTTGTGTGAACTGTCCAGCATTATTTATTCCTACCAAATATCTGATCTCACGTATATGCCAAGGTTTCACAAGAATATCATCAAGCAGAAAAGTTCAGGTCGTGTAACGGCGTGCGAGACGCGACGCTGCGCGCTGGTGCGAGGCGTAAATCGCGTTATGTCATCAAATCTGCGTCGGGGTGCTGCTGTAGTGTTGGTAGCTAATGCACTGGCTTAAGAAAGTTTTCTTTGGAAACTAGTAATTTTGTAGGGTTTTTTTTAAAAAACTTTGCTACAATTTTTTCTCGAAGTAATTATATACATTAGCTGTGGGATCCTTGACTTATTCTTATAATTTTATTACATTATACAGCAGCATTTTCAGTAAACATTTAAGTAATTAATAGTTAAACTTTTTATTTATTTTTCCAGTTCCATAAATATTCCGTCTCTCAATAAAATTATTTTTGTTCATTTTACAATTGTTATTTTTTTCAGTCTCTCTCTTTTCCTGCCAGTAACAAAGTACACGGCTCCGTCGACAGGTGTTACATTACAACGCCTAGATTTTGCTAGCAAAGATTTTCCGCGCACTTTATCCATACGACTGGGTACGTTGACTAAAACAACCCATACAACTGTGCATACAAACAATGCCTTCAGGCGAAACTATGCCCTGTCAACGCGAATGGAAAGATGTTTTAATGGAAAACTGCAAGCACTATTTTGGACGCTGTGCTGTATGTAAAAATAATTATCATTATTTCATTATTTGACATACTCTGTAGCTCGGCGGGCGAAGGTTCGCCTGCGACGCAGGAGGTTGCGGGTTCGAATCCTACCTCGGAACAAATATTTGTACGATCTGCAGATATTTGTTCACGGTGTTCTGGGTATTTTATATGTAATAATAAAAAATAACTATCTACTTAATGTATTGTTATAAGTATATCAATTATCTAGTACCCCTAACACAAGGTCTGCTTGGCTTGGGGCTAGATAAAGTTGTGTGAACTGCCCAGCATTTTTTTTTAATTTATTCTACTTATTTATTCATTCGATCATCGCAAGTTAAATATGTTAATAGTCCCTAACTCTCGATTTTACAGCCAACAAGACATAAAGAGTAGAGTAAGGCCAGAGGATACACGAGACGCCTTGGCAGACCGGTAGCCAGGTGGGTGGATGACATAGTTACTGTACAGAGAAAGATCTCGATGCAAAAGGCCCAAAACAGACTCGAGTGGCATTTGAGGAGACTTATGCCCATTAGTGGGTTACTGTGAACTACCCATGATGATGATAGTGAAGATATTAAAAGTTTGATAACAGTTTGAGAGTTTTTACAGGATTTTAATAGTGCGTTCGTCATTTGAATGGATTTTTAGTTTTTCGTAAAAATATTAACTCTGATAAACAGCACATTCTCAGGGCAACACAGTTATAAACAAAGCCTTGCTACTTCATTTGCCTGCGGTCCCCAGAGGCGTAAATTTCGAAAACAATTCCTTTATTGAATCGTAAGCCTACGAAACAATATTTAATAAACCCCCTTGTCCCCTGAGCAGTGCTGCCACATAATTCCACGTTGAACTTATTAAAGCGTGTTGAATCCCGTGAACTTTGTAATATTAATCGATGGAGAATTCAACTTTTATATATACTGGCAATAAAATACGGGCAGCGTTAAATCGAGAAGTTTCAAAGCCTGCGAACGGGACGGGATGCTAAACTTGAGGATAATTAGAAAGTATCTAAGCAATGTTTTGTTATTATTAAAGGCTAAGCAGAAACTTTTAAATATGCTTTGAGAAAAAGGAGCTTTGAAATGGATTATGAACGAATTAAACTTTTAATGGACTGCTGTGTTTGAACCTTGAAGAGGTCAAATAGGTAGACTATCAAATAATCTTTCATACAACATTTAAAAGGGCATGTCATGTATGCCCTTTTAAATGTTGTACGTGAGTCCAAAATAAGATTTCATAAAAAACTCATTCAAAAAATGTCTTACCAATATGCGCTTCTAATTTAAATATATCCATTAGTTTTTTTTTTTAAATTATTTATTCTACCTTATTTAATCTTTTTACATGTTTGCCATCAATAGCATCTAAAAACCACAAAGGTTTCAGCTGGTGCTACCTTGAGACTATACATCAATTAGGTACCTATATAAAGTAGATACTCAATATAATAATTATTTTTATATTTATTATTACTAATCAACGTACGTTAAAAAAAAACAGAGTAGCAAATTTTAAAATTTTATACAGCTAAGTAGATTAAAATTTTCGATATAGCTGCAAATTTTTGTTTTGCGTCACTGATGATCGCTTTTCGTTTCGCGAGCACTATTCTGTCACGTTCTAACATAGCTGAACATTAATGAGTTAGAACAGAACAGAACAGAATTTGGCTGTTCTCCACGCCTGAAGCTGTAGTTGGAAGCTTCAGATCAAAGCAGAACAAAAAAACACGAGAGTCGACCTTAACACGAAGGCATAGGCGCTAAAAAGTAGATAACAAATTAAACGCTCCTATAATTAGTGAACTCATTTATCCACTGACGAGATAACATGGTTGCTTGTTACAAAACCATTATTCAACCAAATACTCAGAGCTTTGATAGTATCGTGTCGGCTTTAGGAGTTAATTAGGTGTAAACTTTCAAGCAATTACATTTGAAAAGCGTATAACGCTATTCACTTCAACAAAATAATAAATTCGAGCATGTTAAATCCTTTCAATGAAACACAAAACATCGCTGTTAAACCAGATTAGCAAAGACAGCTATGTAACTATGAAATTACAAATGCCTGTAGTCACATTTATATTGGGATTTGCCTTCAAGTGTGTTTATTGGATGGAACGAGCCATCCTTATCTAAGCTACGCTATCATGCCGGGCGCCAACAATTATCAAATGAATAATTTAATTAAAAACTTGCGAGTCTACGACGCACGCGGGCCTCGACGGCGATAAATAACATTTTGCAAAGGAAAAAAAAAACATCAGACTGCACTGCATACTTCAGTATGGAATGGAAACAGTCCTTTTTGTGGTCTGCGCTTGGTAACAACTCCGGATGAAAACATTATTTGTAATTAAATACTGGAGCCATCAGCAGAGGGTTCGCGTTGGTTTGTATCCAGCGAAACTCGATTCATTTTCGCCCGCTATAATTTTGCGAACTATGTCTGGCTTCGCAACTAGGGACTATCGTTTTGGGATGGACGGAAACTGCGCTTCAGGTAAACATTGCTTAGTTTCGCCAACCCGACTCGTTATGTAAGAAGTTATAGAGTCTACTATCTACAGCCATATTCTCGTGCACAACCGTTTCCGAGCTTAATTTGGCAAAAAAGAGTGCAATCTGCAAATAGGGGAACGAAACGGTCTCAATTCTACGACACTAGAGAGCAACCATAAACGCGGTTGCCGGGCGCATCGGAACCGCAGCAGACAACAGCTGGAAGCGACAAAAGGCGCAATTAATAGTAAACAAGCGTACAACGGAACGGGCGGTAAGTAAAGTTCTGCGTCCATTAGCGAGTAAAAAACCCTTTAAACGCCCCCCACCACTTTTACAAAACGACTAAACTATTCCGCTGCAATCCCGGGACGCGCGACGTGTTAACGCCGCTGATTTAACTTTGTTTTTCCGCACCGTACGTAAAAACGAATAGGTATTCTATGTTTTGCTTTTGCACGGTTTAGCTACCGTTTACTATTTAAACATGAATTACTATTTATATTATCGCACAAATTATTAGAAGCGAGATAATTTGACAAATGACTAAAGATCCTTTAGGACCATTCGGTTGATGAGCCGAGTAAAACAATACAATACACGAGTGTTCCCTTTTAAGGCGATATGTTGAAATATTGAATGGGCGAAATCCAGCAATAAAACAAAATCTGCAAGAAAGTGATAGCGCTATTTCTCACTTGAACCCGAGAAGAGATGAGGTATAGATTTGTGACGGTCAGAAATAATTGACTTAAGCGATAAATGATAAAACATCGTTTTGCTATAAAAGTAACATATATAAAAATAAATAACTTACTATTATTAACACGACGCAAAAACGACGGGATGTTATAAGTTTGACGTGTCTGTGTGTGTGTGTGTGTGTGTGTGTGTGTCTGTCTCTGAACGGATGAAACATTTTTTTTTTTTTTTTTTTGTTTGAATGGTGAATTACTCGTGAGTGTTCTTAGCTATGTTTGATCAAAATCGGTTCAGCCGTTTCATTGCGTTGAGGGTTTTTTAAATTTTTACAAAATTAATTACTTTTATTCTAAGTACTGTGATGCCTACTGAATAGTATAAAAATTAACCGTCTGCATTTTCTCTATTCGAAAGACAGACTTAAAAAGGGTTTAACGAGGGCCGATTTCAAAAATTAAATCTAACGAGAAAAGTTTCACCAATCGTGTTTCTGTTTTTGATTTATTTAGATTACATCCTCAAGTAATCATTGGAATAACATCAAGTTGGTTACTGTCACTGATTGAGCACGTAACGCAGCGACCCCAAAATTTTAACATATCGCCTTCAGCGTGCATTTAAAATGCACAGTTACACCCCTCTAGTTTCCTGCCGGTGCATAATACAATTTTAAGAGCATCCTGCATTAATATCGTTTTATGCGGAGATAAAAGTGGTGTCTCGATAAGTATAAAATAAGAGTTAAGAGCCGGGAACCCTCGTGGCTCGCACGCCAGACATTATTTATTCGTTCACTCGGTGGTCCACAGAAGCATAATTCTTCGAGACCTTTCAATTTTTAATGGCCATCAAGAATATTATACGGGGCTATATTTTTCATCGTAGCTTTAGTGCTTATAAAGTGTAACAGCATCAAAGCCAGGTGTTAATTCTACCATTGTTCTATTAGAGAAAGAGCCATGCAAGTTATAAGTGTAATTTCATGTTAGTTTGAAAGCAGTCCGATTCCTATTTTACAAGCTTTTAATGTATGTTTGCAGGGGTGGAATCTTGCAACTGAATTTTAAAGCAGCTATCCTCAACTGAATGAGCTAAATTTGGCATACCTGTCACATTCCGATGAGAATACAATATGATGGTGCCAGCGAGCGGATCTGATGATGGAGACGGAAGGTGGACAACGGAACTCCTCGATGGATAATAGTGGACTGGCCGTGTTTAGGCTCATTTTGATCAGCACACGGTGACAATAACTAATTTTACAAAAGCTTGTATTGAAAAATAGATTTTTTACAAAAAACTTATCGATATTGATCCTTGATAAAATGTTGCTCAAGAAACTTTGTATTGGTAGGTACTTAATTTTTTGCGGCGCTTAGCCGAGTTGGTAGTGCCCACAAATTTCGTCTCCTTTCGTCTCCAGCGTGACAGCTCGTTCCATGGTCAAACTGGTCAAGGAATCGCCGATTATAGGCGAAGATGCGGGTTCAAATCCCGCTGGAACGAAATTTGGGGTCATATTTGAATTTAATGTTATCGATAGGTGTGTTTTAAACTTAACGAAAAAATAACAAGCATTGAACTTTATTCATGTAATAGATTATTCAAATGGCTAAAACGGAGGCTTAAACAGGAATGAAATACTTACTGCAAATATAATTCAGGAAATAATTGGCTCCCTAGTCTTAATAAAATCCATGCATGCCTGCACACGTAAAACTTTTCCGCGGGTATTTTCAGATATGGTTGGAAGTTCAGTTGAACACGAAATTATTGGATGCGGGGTTTTTTATGTCTGCTGAGTTGCGTGTACATCATCATTGGCGATATCGCTTTATAATAAGATTTTGTGAAAAATATATTTTTCAATACAAGCTTTTATAAAATTAGTGATCGTAACCGTGTGCTCAAAATGAGACTAAACACGGCCAGTCTATACTATTATCCCTCGAGGAGTTCCGTTGTCCACCTTTCGTCACCATCATCAGATCAGCTCGCTGTCACCATAATATTGCAGTGTCATCGGAACTTGACACGTATGCAAAATATCATATCAATCGGTTGAGGATAACTGCTTTAAAATTCAGTTGCAAGATTACACCCGGACAAACATATTCAAGTTTTTTTTTAATACTAAGAATGACGGAACCAGCAGTTGGCCCACCTGATGATAAGCGGTACCCTCTGCCTATGAACAGTGTATTATCACATAGGTCACATCCACCTAGGACGCGCCCTATGTGGCATTATACTGTGCCCACCACCCTGAGACATAAAGATGAAAAGTCTCATGTGCCTGTAATTTGACCGGCAACCATACCCTTCAAACCGGAACACAGCAATGCGAGCACTCTGCTTTGCGGCAGAAATAGGTATGGTGGTAATACTTCCCCAGACGAACTCTTTCACAAAAAAGCTCTACTACTAGTTAATATAAAGCTTGTAAAAATTAAGCATTAATGTAATAAATGATGTCATTATCAACAATGTAAATCAAAAAGATAACAGTACAACTCGTGTCCCCGTGTAACACGAGCTCGACGCCATGAAAGTTAACTGCTATTCTGTTCAACAATCTGCGGAGTTTAACTAACTGTGAAAAGTGCCCGGAACGATATTCCGTGTTAATAAATGGACGATTGCAGCAAATAATTAGCTTTGTTGTGAGAATGTAGGTAGGTATTTACGTTAGTCAAAGGAAACCTTGGAGAGGTTTTGAACAGTAGCGCATTTAAACAGCAGATGCCTCGTCTATATTTTGTGTTTGGCTTATGACTTGCCGTGGTGTGTTTGGCCTAAGAATATACCCCTTCATCTCCTCCCGTGGATATCGTAAAAGCCGACTAAGGAATTACACCAGTGGATGGGCGGCAGCATCAACCTTAATACATAATTAAAAACAAACTAATTAATTAATTACGTAAAATATAACATAGATAACAAAAGGGCCTGGGAGCTCAGCACATGATTGTTAAGACTGCTATATTATTATTTGTAATTGTACAACCTACTTTATGAGTGAGTACCTAACCTAGGTACTGTATTTTATTATGTACCTAAATATTTATGCACAACTACTATTGTGTGTATTTGTTATAAAATTGTTAACTTCATGACATTGTATAAATGTGTATTTACCTTTGCTATATTTGTAAATCACTTACTTACAAGAAATAAATGATTGAATTGAATTACTGCTATGTAATGTATATGTATATGCTGCTTGGTGACTATGGCAAATCACCCCCATTGCATTATATGGGGAAGCCTCGTCCAGCAGTGGACGTATAAAGGTTGCTGATAATAATACTTATGGTTTTTTTTCCTTGTTGTACCCAACCTATCCGTTTTGTAAACTTAAGAGTACCGTACCCAAAGGGTGCCAACGGGACTATGCTACTCTACAAACACTTTAAGGTAGCTTCAGATAGCTCGCATCCCAAAAATGTAGAATAATAAATCACAGAAAGATATGAAGGAAACTTCCAGTTCCATCCAACGATCATAAATAACACCGTAACGCCATGACATTGATTTTAACCCCAATGCAGTGGACACATTTTTAGTTGACAAGGGTCAAAGCTCATCCCGTGCAATTTGCAAAAATAAAATATAGAAGGTAGATGGATCAGGCGCCCGCACTCACACCGTTATCCCATTAAGAGGGGGAACACGGAATATAAAATGAGTATTGACCCTTATATTTTCTAACCCGTCGATGGACGAAGATAATTGGACGATGAATTTCAATGGCTCTGCGAATGGAGTGATGATAAAATTGTTGGCAGACGTTGGCAAGACGGCATTAAGCAGCTAACCGGTGAAATCGCGGCGCCATTTTTTATTCCCGTTTTTAGCTGCTTTCTACTCGTTAAATAAAGAAAGTAGAAATTAACTGAAAAGTCACCACGTATCTTTGACAGTTTATCATAAAATGTTGTTTAATTGAATGATTTAACGTCGTTAAATACCTGATAATAAGCCCGCGAGTGAAAGAGTATAAACTTACTCATACCCTGACGACCTACTTACCAACTTCAGATTTCTACAATCGGTCCCGGGGGTTTTCTATTTGTGGTTCCATTCCATTCCATTCCGTTTGCTCACACTTTTAGCTAAATGTGCATATGTCTGTAATGATAGTCTTAGATAAATGACAAGCAACAATGTTCATTCATTTGTGCTGGAGATGTACTCTGTGCAACAGCGCAGCATTGTTAACCGTTGTGTTCACAGTTCATTGCGAGGCAACGAAACTGACGAACATTTCCAGTGTTACAGCCACTAGCCATTCCAGTCTATACATCATAAACACCTCGAAGCCTCAAACTGATACTTGATTTGTACGGTTCATCGTAGGGACGATTGCTATTTAGTGTTTAGTGGTAGGTACTCACACGAGAAGATGCAACAAGGTATGTAATTCACTCATCTCCCTCAAAAAGGAATGCTAAGGAGAATTGAGAGGCGCTTGTTGCATTCAATTAAATCTAGTTTATAATTAAGGGAAGTTATTATTATTTTTATAGTTCAATAATTATAATATAATAGAATAGAATAGTTTTTTTTTATTTGTAACAACACAGATATCATCATCATCATCATCTCAGCCCGGAATCACCTACTGCTGGGTATAGGCCTCCTTTTTCTTTTGCCAGCCTCCTCTGTCCTGTGCGTCTCTCAACACAGATATAAACATAATAAAACCTACAGATTGGTATATAAAATAATTGCTAGAATTGCTGTTACAAAAAGGTCTATAACTCAGCATATGCAGGTTGAAGGATTATGCAGTTAAGTGAAGTTATTATTACTGTAGCGTGGAAGAAGCTCGTCAGCATCTCTACAAAAGCCTTTCAGTGCCACCTTCAGTAATAAATTAATAAAGAGACAGCTTACATTACAGATACATTCAATAAATAAATAATACTGGACAGTTCACACAACATTATCTAGCCTCAAGCCAAGCAGAGCTTGTGTTATGGGTACTAGGTAACTGATATATTTAATTCAATATATCATATACATTACATTTTTTTTTTATTATACTTAGAAAATACCCAGAACACCCTGAACCAATATCTGCAACCTCCTGCATCGCAGGCCAACCTTCGCCCGCCGCGCCACAGAGTTCGTGTATCAATATTTCATACGTCATAAGTCATCAATTAAATGACTTAAGATTATGCTACCTTTAAGACTACGACGAAGAAGAGTTTGTAATTGCTATCAATCAATCAAGTTAAAAATTGTCACTGCATGTCATGCTTGTGTTAAAGCAAGTCATCACTACCCTTAATTTAATTAGTTTAAATGAGCACTTCCCCTTAATTGAGCTCACCTTGAGAGTCAAGTTGATTAAGTACCTACTTAAAGAAAACTATTTAGCCAGAGTATTTAGCAAGTCACCTCGTCATAGCACTTCAAGCACAATATACCTCCGTAGCTTGAAAGGCAATTTTGATCATGACTCTAGAATTCTTATAAAACCTATCCTTAATTTTCGTAACATCGTCTTTAATATTTATGAAGAAATGAATTTGTTATTGTATAGTGTCTGCGCTAGACATACGCCTTGTTGCTTTAATTATTAACGCCAGTTATAAATTCTCTAAGCCTTGTTATGTAATAAAATCAAAATCTTTATATATACTTGTTATACTTAATAAAATCTAAATGAGTAGGTACAAAGACTTAATAAGACTAAGGCCCGTATTCTAGAACTAAATACAAACTGAATCAAGACTCAAGCATAGATTTTTTGACAGATTTCAATGAAAAATTGTCACCAGATCTATGCTTGAGTTTCGATTCACGCTTGAGCATAGTTCTGGAATATGGGCCTAAGTCATCGACTTTGTTCTACAAGTATACCTACTTCTAGCATAAATTGACGGTTGTCAGCTGGCAGTCGGGACGTTCCTGTCATCATTTTGATAATACTTTCCATCTTCTATGCCAAAATGAAAATTTACGATCTGATAACGCGTTAGTTTCTTAATAATCTTCATAGTTAGTTCACTTCCTTCGTTTAATTGATCGAGCCTGGATTTTGTCCAAAAAAGGAAACAGATTTTGAAATTTGTAGGAAAACTCTTAAAAATTTTCAATTTCAACATATCAATCAACTAAACCAGGATCGGGTTTCTTCGTATGTATCGAACCAAGCCGATAGTTTAGTTATGGATAAATAATTAAGTAAATAATACTGGACATTTCACACAACAATATCTAAGCAGGTAACATTATCTAGCCCCGAGCTAAGCAGAGCTTGATAACTGATATACTTAATACAATACATTACATGGATAGATATTTTTTATTATAGGTACATAGAAAATACCCAGAACACCCTGAACAAATATCTGGAGATCGTACAAATATTTGTTCCGAAACGGGAATCAAACCCGCACTCTTAAACCTCAGACAGGCGCGCCACAGACGTCGTCAAAAAAAACCTACTACGTCTAAATAATCAAAGGATGCCGGAGATTTTTTAAATAAAAGCAAGTGTGGGTGCGGTTTCCGCAGAGCAATTAACCGGATAAATGGTAATTAAATCGGCGGCACATTACCGTTCCGGTGGTTCGAATGGAGGAAATCCGAATACCCGAGGTGCAGACATCGGGAGCCGCGAGCGAGCACAAGCTCGCTGCATTGTTCAAGTGCCGAAAGTGTTTCGTGATTTGATTTGAGGTAATTAATGTAGATAAATCTTTAGAAAATATTTTACAGTGCGCGCTGTCCATCTGTGGAATGACTTGCCTGTTCACATCAGGCATGCCAACACTTTACCAATTTTTAAAGAATGCGTTTAGTCTTTCCTTTAAATTCTACTGGGTATATGGTATTTTTTTTATATGATTTTATTTAGAGACGTTTATTTTAATACTTTTGTTATTTTATTTTTATTGTTACTTCTTTACAATCCTGTCCATCCAAAGGTTGCCTGTAAGAGATCGCTCTTAGCTATAAGGCCGACCATTGTACGAACTAGTTTGTAAGATAATGTAAGTATGTTGTTATTTCATTTTAAGGTGAGTACAATAAAGAGTTATCTATCTATCTATCTATAAATACTCTTGTTTTGTTCTAAAGCTATCGCATATGAAAAAGCCTTGAACCAAGACCGTAGAACGTGTAGGTTGGGTGAGATGCTTTACCAGTAAACTAGCAGAAAGATGCACTTGAATGATTAGGTTTGGTCTGGTTCATTAATCTCTTTACATAAACGAAAATTGTTGAAGCAAAATGGATGCAAGACTTGTTTTTTTTGGTCCCAACTCTTGAATAGACAATTTAAAACATCATAAAACCCTTATAAAAGTACGTTAAATGAATCCTTTCATTCCGTCAATACAGACGATACAATACCCTTAGCCCCTAACCCAACAGTGTCTTAGTAAACATTATTTGTTAAAGTTTTTTGCCAAAGGGTTCAAAAGCTTCAATGCGTGAATGATCAAAGAGGAAACGAGCTTCTACGTCTATCTCATTCCAACATATCTTAAAAAGTAGTTAGCTATCTCCCTCGAGAGTTGAGTCAGCATCTTAACGAATCAATTCGGTTTGTAACAACCGCACTCGGTTGCGGTTACTTCCCCTGGAACAAATCCCGCCGCTATGTCGACCCGCTGAAAGCAAATGTCCCATCGGTACTGCTATTAAATTGGTGGAGCGTAAGATTCAGTGACGTTTACGTTACGGTGAGCGTCGAACGTCTTTGATGCTGCTGAAGAATGTATGAGACGGATGAACTGACAAGAAAAAAAATAGAGCGATTCTGATATTATTTCTACAGGATTATGAATATAACAGTCCTCAGATTCAAGTACACCAAAACAAAGAAAGAGAAACCTCATTCAGAACAGGCTTACAGGGCTGAACGAAGTTTACACTTTGCTAATGCCTTAATTCCGCCAACGTTAATGGGCAGTGCTTCATCACTATCTTAGCTATCCGCAGTGGCCATAAGCCCTGGATCACAAGAGACGCAGGTGTATTCGGATCCTGCCCGGTTAAACCGATCATTTTACTCAACTTACACTTTATAGACGAAACTTGACATTTCGGAATAGGTAATCCCTCGAAGCTAACGTTTATTTATCTGTAGCGGCATGATAAATCGCAAATTTAGACTAAATCAAACAATTTTTAAATGAACGGCCAATCGTTAGTGTAACCCTAAAACAACACGGTAGAGCTTCACTTCTTCATAGCGTAGTCATTCCGAAAACGTGCATACTTCATAGCATCGAGCGTTAGTTTGAATATTCAATGTGATGTCAGCGAATCTACAAAAATTGACTTTAGGCGTTTTGATCCAAGCCGCATTTGTTTTGTTTTAGTTTTATGGCCTGCGGCAGAGGCTGCAGTTTTTAAAATCGTATTTCTGGCGCTAGGTTTTTTAACCTACGCAATATTTGATTGCTGTGAGTAGAATTTATTTGATTGGCCACTTTTTGTCATAGGAATACATGCAATTTCAAGGGCTTAGTTGCATAAACTACGTACTTTATAAGTGCATAAAAAGCCCACTGAATGCATGAAACAAAATTAAAAAGCATAATTAATTTTAATTTTTCTTCGTGGTACTCTTATGTACATATAAACTAGCCTGGGCGCAATGCATTCTCTTCAGCCACTTTTTACGTTACTTTCATATCCAAAAAACTGTTTTGTTCGCATTATGAGAGGTCGACTAGGCGTTGCCTTTGTTCGGGTAGATTGATAAATGCTCGGAAGCACTCGGCGCCTAATGAATGGGGTGTGGCACGCACGCCGCATGCCATTGCAGTATCTGCAATCCTAGCTAACTGCTCCACCGTAGCGTAGTGTGTGCGATATTTACGGTTTTCACGCTAGCCCAGCCGCAAACACCGTTGCATTTGATGAAAGGGCGCTCTGCTCTACAAGTCTCTACAACCCGATACAGCTCTTTGGCGTGCCATCAATTAGATTTGGTCGCATTAACATCAGTGCGGTGCATCAAGAGTTCAGGAATTCCGTGATTCAACCACTGAGAATGGCAACATAGCTCAATCGCTAATAGCTGTTCAAATTTTTGAGATTAATAGATGAATACGCTATTTGTGTGTGTTCTTCATTAAATCTATTAGACTCTGTTCGGGAGAGTTGGATATATATTCAATTGCAAAAGACACGTGAATTTAAAAGAATTTAAAAGATACTGTGATAAAATAAAATATACATACATACATACATAAACTCACGCCTGTTTCCCGGAGGGATAGGCAGAGACCACGGATTTCCACTTGCTACGATCCTGACACACCTCTTTTGCTTCATTCACTCTCATCACATTCTTCATACATGCGCGTCGGTTAAGGGTACTTTTGCCCTGGCCTTTTTCCAGAACGTCTCCGATCTGGTCTGAATACGTTCGCTGAGGTCTTCCCCTTCCCTCTGTCCCATTCACGCTCGTCTCATTTGTTATACCCGTTTCGTGAATCTACTATCGTCCATCCTTTCTAAATGCCGTTTCTAAATGCGTATAAAATATACACGTTAGCAATAAAGGATTTCTTTATAAGAATGGTGGTCATATTTTCAGGTTCTTAGCAAGTTACACAAAGGATTCAAGGAGGGCAGGAGAAAAATGTAGAAAAATAAAAGTATTTTACTATGATTGGTGATACAGATTTCAATCGGGTGTTCAGTGAGGAAGTGGGCAAGTATCGGTATCGCTAGCAGATGTCAACGTAACGCGGCATCCCGATACCTCGGACATTTCAACGGAAAGCAATTTCGCGAGGAGAACACTTGTACTGCGCTCCCATTCCACTCGACCGAACAGCTAGGCGATTCATTTCCCTGATGACCACCCATTACACCGGTCAAGATGGATGGATAACAGACCGGCAATTATACTATAAACACAACGACAATCGAATGTGTTCACTAATTAAAAAAGCCACACGTAGATCGATTCATTTGAGAGCACTATATGAAATGAAAGTCAGACTAAGGCATGGCGTGACATGACGGCTGATATATTAACTCCATTGACTTTACGAGCGGTGGTGACGTTTATTAATCTAGTGGGTCACCTGAATACCCGTATATGAGTATATTAATCGAGTAGTTTACCGGGTGGACGCATTATGCAAATGAATCGACGGTTCTGACAATCCCAAGTTTAGCATTTCAATTTGGTACGAGCTGCTCTGGTTTGAGTGCCTGCTTGTAGAGTGAAATTATTAATGGATTCATTTAAGGAAGGCATGATTAATAAAATAGACATGTGTTGTGTCTGGCTTAAGAATAGACCCTTCAGTCTTCTTCCGTGGATCTCGTAAAAGTAGAATAAGGGATTAGCCGGACTTGTTAGTAAGATTCGTCGGATGAAAGCGTTAGCCTAGTCAGTCGTGGGAAGCAATAGTGGCGATGAGCTCACCACTTGTCACGTCTATATTTCCAAGATGGTGCAACTCACGGTGAGAGAGGTCCATTGAGGCTCTGCCTACCCTTTCGGGGAAAAAGATTATCTATCTATTTATGCATGTATGTAAAATAGATAAAGATAATAAGGAAAGATAACGGTATATCTGCAAGGAGACAAAAATATTATTAAAAAATATCACGTTTGCGTAAAACTAAAACGATAATGGAGAAATAAGCGAGTCCACGTCACTTGGCAAAGAATCCTAATCATAATAACTCAAGATCGTATCGCGGGTGGAAGGCGATGAACAAAAGGCGGCGGAGCAACAATGGCGCCCAACACGGGCCCGGAGAGGCGCGCTAACAAATTACCAACCCGCAGATAACTAAGCAATATTAAATCATAGTAATTTGTGGTAGCAAGACGTAGCCCCTTTTCCGACGAGCTATCTTTCTAACGCTAAAAATGGCTTAGATATTTTTTCAGCATTTTCTTCGGAAGTCTTTATAAAAAGCAACAGATAAGACAAAGGTTATCCACCAATCTACTACCTCAATTTACGCGAGTACAGAATGTAAATTATTGCAGATAGAAGAAGTATTTAAATCATTTCGGGGCGTAACATCCAGCTGTAGTTGGCAACTCGGCGAGAAACTGCAATTTCGCCGCTCATAAAACAGGAAACCGGCGGAGTCGGGTGGTTGTCGGTGCAATCGCATCTTTTCACTCGACTCCCTCTTTGGGCGGCGCATTAGCAATTCTAACCGTCGCAATAGTTGCTCGGAAGCTGTAATATTTAAGTCTTAATAAAGCCATTCGTAACGTGAATATCCGGAACAGGCGTGAGCAGACGCGGTTTCGGACGAGACCGAGCTCAAGGCGGAGTTATCTACCGAGTAGGTATAAGTAGACCGGTTGAGTTTACGACAAAGCTTATTCACAGAATGTGAGGTTGGTCTTTTCATGAAGTCATTATTAACCCACATAAAGTGTATCTCACTAACCTTTCATTTTGGTAAGCTTACTTTTATCCGACGGAGTTTACGTGCAAAGAACAAGAGTGAATTCATTGAACGGAGTTTTATTTAATTTGTCTTGATTGTACCGAAATGTTATTAAGCCTGCGCCACCGCCAGGCAGAAATCTTCATACAAAAAAAACGCCACGCGTCGCTCGAAAAAGCGGTTTTTATTGAATATCTCGTGAAATAAGTATAGATAATTTTAAAAAACCCCGTGGGTGAACCCTCCGTTTTATTGTAATGATCTTATTTATCAAATTTTTGACCCAATAATCTTTACCATATTGACAAACTATCGAATCTAGCCAAAACTTAGAGGTAACTTTGTGTTTTTTTTTTTATCGACAAAATTTTGTCCTATCTTGTTTCTGTCTGGGTGATCCCTCGGTGTTTGTAGTATCCATGCATATTTAAATATTGTAATAATATATTACTATATTCAATAGGTATTTGAATAATGTAGGTTACTTGATTAAGTCAGTTAAAAATCTAATCTAAGATTGGTAATTTTGCGTTAACTAACAATTGGCCGCAACGAATATCTGTACAAAATTCTAACCGTTATAAATGTTATGCTCGAACAATTCAAAAACCGTTTGCGGCTTTTGTATCGTGTGGTGGGTGCGACGACAGGATATATAGTTTATTAATGAACCAGTAGCGAGCAATATGAGCCACGAAACGGCTCATATAAATTAGTGGAATGTATGTTCACGGACAATGGGCGCTGCAGTGGGCCAGCATGCGCGTAATCTTTTCAAACATTATAAAAGCGATATGTCCCGTGCCAAAATGTGTTAAGACTGCGCAGAAATCTTCACACAAAAAAACGCCACGCGCCGCTCGTAAAAGCGTTTTTTTTTAAATATCTCGTGAAATATAGATAATTTTTAAAAAAACCCCGTGGGTGAACCCTTCGTTTTATTGTATTGATTTTATTTATCCAATTTTTTACCCAATAATCATATTGACAAACAATTGAATCTAGCCAAAAGTTAGAGGTAACTTTGTGGTTTTTTTTTAATCGAGAAAATTTTGTTCTGTCCTTTTTCTGTCTGGGTGATCCCTTGGTATTATAATGTAGTATGCACGCATATTTTTAATTTGAATATTGTACTTGATTAAGTCAGTTAAAAATCTAATCTAAGATTGGTAATTTTGCGTTATTACCTTAATTATTACCTTAATTCGGCATTTATGTAGCATGGTTCACGCCCAGTCAAATTTCTGGAAAAATTTAAAACGCGCAGTGACACACAGCATTAAATTAAGCTCACATTCAACGCGCCTTTTGAGTGAATGTTTAAAATCGTAACACGAACAAGCTTTCAGCCGGCTATTATAATATTGTAATGCAAAGTGTACAATTGTCGGGTGAAAAACTAGCACTATGAATGGCACGCGCGTCGGATGCAAAACAGCGCCTTTTTAATGAACACTCTGTCTAGTTTAGGATTGGGCAGTCTTCGCTCTATTTAGCTCGTTAGTTTTATATATTTTTTTATATTACTTAGATGACGGAACAAGCAAGAGGCCCACCTGATGTTAAGCGGTAACCTCTGCCTATGAACAGTGCATTACCTCATAGGTTACGTCCACCTAGGACGAACCCTATATGGCATTGCACTGCGCCCGCCACCCTGAGACATAAAGATGAAAAGCCTCATGTGCCTGTAATTTCACTGTAATATAATGACGTTGCTGTTTTGACTAGAACTGAATCCATTGTTTCACTTAAAAAGTTGTAGAGATGGCCAACTAATTCACTAACAGTCCTACTAGCAAACTAATTATCGCGATTGGATGAAAGGTATTATTGATTAGCGTCCTTGCACTCACGTCTCCAAGCTTTCTGATAGGTTCAACCAATTTCAACGAAAATTTTTGTATGAGGCAAAGAAGGCGAGCGCACGCACTTGTACCGTGATTTTCTGTATAAAAATTATAATATAAAAATGCCCTTCTATTCAGAGATTTGTAAATTTTTATTGATGACTTCACTAACTCAAATAATAATTAATAAGTTACCAAATGTTTCAAAAAATAAAACGTGTAAGAAGTAAGTCTAAAATGGTATTTCAAAACTAAAAAGATGGTATCTTTGATAAAAAAATATTGAGTGAAGTAATTCAAATAGTGTATTGCATTTATGATTTCACTAGATAAAAAGCTTAAGAATACCATATATATTTTTTATTCAAGAAAATTAAAAACTCTGATCAAAAACTTTAAAATTCTAGAACTTATTAACGACATGTTGTGAAGCTATTGCGCCTTAACTTGATACTTTATAATCTCAACTGCAGACTGCATCAATTCTTACAATATGATAAAAGACATCATTTAAAACCAATGACTACAACTTTAGTCATTATTTAAAACTGATCTGCCACTACCTCTAGCGGAGGGTAGGTAAACTACACAGTGAAGCAGTTCACGAAAGTTTCACCTTCGCAACACAGACACTGTTCCCGTAAACCCGAACCCTCAATACAACGCCATCTAATATCACGAAAGAGGATCCCGCCTAGGCCAGAGTGCGCCATCTATTGATCAACTATTAAACTACGCCACACGTTTGCATACATGAGGGGAAATTGCATACTACGGGAACCCGTAGTAGTCGCGGACTACCGCCAATAGATGGCGTTAAAATAAATTTCTAAAAACTTAGCTGTGACGGTAAAATTTTATACTGTAGAAAACGTTAAGATTTTTCGAATAATATTCAATAACTTACGGGTGTGGTTTCGGCCTCCATTGCGATGGCACTTCGCACCGGAGCTAAAATTGTCTGAAAACAACAAAAAAAAAACTTATATTTTAAAAAAAAATAGTTACCTAGTAGTTGTTAGTGTAACATTTTGTTTTTTATATCATTTCATTTATTCAGGATAATTTTATTCTTCAACTGAGTAACAAAACCCGTCCAAAAAAAAGTTATTTTTAATTTATTTTTACATATCTATGTTTGGACAATGGACAGTAAATTGCTGCCATTTCGGTAGAGGATTTAAAAGTTTAACTGCATGGTACCGACAGCCAACCATGCATTGACACATTCAACTTCGGACCTCGGCAGTAGTGCTCGCATTACTGTGTTTCAGTTTGAATGGTATGGGTGCCGGTGAAATTACAGGCATATGAGACTTTCCATCTTTATGACTCAGGGTGACGGGCGCAGTGCAATGCCACACAGGGCGCGTACTTGGTGGACGCGACCTATGAGATAATGCACTGTGCATAGGCAGATGGTACCGCTACCGGTTAACATCAGGAGGCCATCTGCTTGTTCCGTCATCAAAAGTTACATATAAAAACAAAAAAGCAACAATCATTTACTGGAACCGAAATCGAATTGGGTGAAGCGACACTCATGGGAAACCTCGCGAGAGTACTGGCGAGAGACCATACCAGAACCCGACACTTCCAATTATAATATTTCATAAAGAACCATTTTTTTTAAACTAAGTTTCCGCGTTTCCCCTCTCCCAGGTAGGGGTCCCGTACCCTCAAACCACACTTCCTCTCCATCAACAGCTTTGTTGGGGAGTGGTACCGGGGCGTAGCCCTCTCTCCTACCCCCCCCCTCAAAACCCTTCTTCTTTCCGTCTTTTCTACTGGTACCTACATCTAGAAAAAACTTTACATACCACTATTACTAACTTGTTTAACTAACACTGCTTAGTTGCCTAGTGCCTATTTAAAATACCAAAAAGTCACTTGGGTAGTTAGGTGCATTCAGCAACCAATCGAATCACAATTTAATGCACTTACCTATTTATAGGAAGGTTTCTTGGTTGAAATATTTGAAGAGAACGTAGGTATGTTTAGTCTACAATGCAAAGGTAGTTTATTAGTAGGTAGGTAGGTAATTGGTGGCATATTTAGATTCGCCCTACCACTCCGAACTAGCTTTAAACTGTGTCTCGGAGGGTAGTTTCAATTAGTAGAGATTGTATCGATTAGTAGGAGAGTAGTATTGTTCTTTTACATCTCTCATATTCGGTAAGTAGGTCCTTATTACCCCCAAATGGGGCTTGTAGGTGACCAATTAGCGCTCTAGGGTAATAATGTAGCTAGAAAAGCCCTAGGGCGGTAAGTAATTTAAAAAAAACTTCACTCTTTAAAAAAGTTCGCGTACATCTAACCATCATACTGGCAATAGACATCATGCATTCAGCCCAATGACAAAAGAGGTCGCTTCGCTATTCAGCCTTGTCTTCGTATGAGTATAATACATCGAGCAACACGGAATGGAGACGCCATCAAAGGCATTCCCCGCTGTAGTTCCCCTCTAAATTGAATGCCCTCGAGGGCATACAGCTTATAAAAAACTAGCTGTCGCCGATTGCTCTGTCAGACTGAATAGACTCGCGTGGGAGATAGTGCTCCAAGAAAAATGCCGAGTTGTTCAGTTTTATGCTGTAAAAAAAATGAGTGGATCATCAAATTTACAAGAAGATGGTGTTTCCTTTCACATGTACCTGAATTTCAATTAAATTATTATAATTTATTGCATTAAAATGGACCAAGTCAAATTAAGCCGTATAAAAACAAAAGTGGCCATCTAAGATTTTGTAATTTTTGAGTTAGTGTTCGGGGTAAAATAATAAAACTGAATGGTTTAACAATAAAAAACCGTGAATATTTTATTCAATAACACTGATTCACTCTTCACTACGACTGCACTTCAGTACACTGGTCATTCATTACTCTAAAATCACTCCCAAGTTACTTGATTTATTCGTACTGAAAGCCAATTCCCTTACGACTACCCTGTCCACTCTTAAACCGAGCTCCACTTAAGCGTGTGATAGAGGGGCGACATAAAAGTGACCAGAAGAATAGATATAAATGTGTATAATACATCAATGTGCATGTCAGGATGTATTCTGCTGACGTAAACATGTATATAACGTGTAATGTCAGTAAACCAAGAGGTGGATGATTACTTAATATCCTTGATTACTAAATACCTTTAATTAAACACGTTCGACATCATGTAACATTTGGCATAACGAGTACCGTATTTGACGCCACTAACTAACTGGTAACTACTAACTACTACTACTTCGTGTCACGGGCTCTTTCTTGGTTCAGTGACCAACTTGAGATATAGTGTCCCTGAAACTGGCCTAGTGACCAATGGTGAAAGAACCAGTATGGTAAAAGGATTAATTGTGCCTCGCAGAGGTGTATGATGATATGTCAACGTAAATGTCATGTGCAACTATATTTAAAGAAATAGAATTAAATCACACTACTATTAACAACAAGTGTAACATGAAAAAGTTTGTACATTTGGGAACTTTGATTACAAGAGATGGCAAGCATGAAGATGATATTTAAATGAGTGTAAATTCTGGAAACCAAGTGAACTTAACGCCTTATTATCAGCCGGAACGTATCCAAAAAGGCACCACTGGATGTGCATAGAGGGGTGTTAGTGACAACACTAATGTATCTGGTGGTAGCGAAAGTTGCTAAGGCAGAATAAACATGAAAGTAGAATAAATGCAGTGAAGATGAGAGGTTTGAGAAGTATGTATGGTGGACTTTGAGAGAGAATAAGAAACTGTGTGTTAAGAGAGCATTGTAAAATGAAAGAGCACGTGTAGGTATAGTGACAAGGATTGAGAAAGGTATGCTTGGATGGTTTGGGTATATATAAAGGATGAATGATAGTAGATTGACGAAACTAGTTCATAAGATGAGCATGAATGGGACAGTTGGAAGGGGGAGACCTCGGTGAAGGTATTTAGACTAGATCAGGGTCCATCTGGAGAATGGCCAGGCTAAGAGTGCCCTTAACCAATGAGCATATATGAAGAATGTGATGTGAGTGAATGAAGCAAAACAGGTATGCCAGGATCGTAGCAAGTGGAAATTCATGGTCTCTGCCTACTGCTCTGGGAAACAGGCGTGAGTTTACGTATGTGTGTATGTTTGTAATATTATAAATGCTAAATTTTTCTAAGGCTTGGATGAAATTTAGAACGGCGATAGCTGGACCACCGGAATAGTTTTAAATTTTATTTAGATGTTCCCACAGGATCAAGACTTATGCGAGTGAAATCGCGGGTTGCTTCTAGTTTATAATAAGAATAAAACTACGTGGTTAATATGATCAAAATCGGCTATATTGATCATACTTTAATAACTTTACTCTTTTCAGGTAAAAGTAAATAAAGATGCTTTAAAAAAGTCGTTGATCGCCAATTGTTAGGTTACTGTACAATCTTTGCACGCCTATAATGAGGGGTTTTCACGGCCATACCAAATCATCCAGAAACCCTTGAAAATAGAGGTCACTGCTGTGTACTTAACTGTACAAATAAAGTAAAATGTATAAGTCAACAAGGTAGTGATATATTTTCGTGGTATTTTGTTACTATCACACAAAATAACAGACGATGCATTTTTTAATTTTGACAACCACAGTTGAGCCAGGGCCATCAATTGACCCAAATCGAACTAATTTTTTTTAATTCGAAAATGAAAAGCCCTCATTGGTTTCTCCTGTAGCTAAAGATTGGTATATAGTTTGTAGCACTTCATATATACATGTCGGATCCTCAAGATCCCTCCGCGCGGCAAAAGGCAACTTAGGGGCTTTCCAGTGGGTCTCGTGCAAATGAGGAAAACACAAAAGAGGTTTCACTAAGATTTTATTCAAACTGAATTTGAACTTGATTTCGTATTTTGTTGATTAAATCGTGTGCACTTGGCCAACGCCGATGTAATAATGAGCTCTGTCACTTTCATACGCTCCTTTTATATACGAGCGTCGATCGCTTTGCGTCTTTTCGTAAACAAGACTCGGGCGCATTCGTTTGGGTGGCGCGACACGACAGAATACGATTGTTCACAGCCGTACACGTGGTGTTTATAAGCCTTCAATCTCGGTAGATCTATTCTCCAGATTCATAAAATGACTTCTCTCTCCGACATACATGTGCAGATTGTTGGTAAACCTATTAAAAAAATAATTAAATAAGCAACTGCCAGCAATAACAGCCTCAATGCACACTGAAATAGCTTTATGCTCATTTAACAGTTTTTTTTTTCTCAAAAATTCCTGAAAGTGAGTTGCCCGTATTTTCTTTTATACTACTAAATTAGTGATGCCCCTCAATAATAAAGTAGATTTTTTATCGATAAAATAAATGCTCGTTTAATATGTTTTACAAACTATTGAAATTTTATTTATATTATTCGGGAGCCATAGCCTAGCCTAACCTAACTTTCTAACCGTTAATCCAATCACCATGAACGTATTGGTATGTAACAAGGTAGGTAACTGTTATGATTTTAATTTGAAATCATTCATTTTATGTCATAAATTGACGACCTCTGTGGCGCGGTGGACGAAGGTTCGCCTGTGACGCAGGAGGTTTCCTTCCCGTTTGATTGCCGCCTCAGAACAAATATTTATACGATCTGCAGATATTTGTTCAGGGTGTTCTGGGTATTTTCGATGTTAATACAAAATAAATATCTATGTAATATACTGTATTAGGGATATCAGTAATCTAGTCCATTACACAAGCTGTGCTTGGCTTGGGGCTGGATAATCTTGTGTGAACTGTGTCTAGCATCAAAAAATAAAATTATTATAAAAATATATAAATATATAATGAAATTCACTCAGGTACAATGTGAAAGAAAACACCATCTTTTCGTAAATTTGATGTTCCAGACCTTGATTTACAGCAGAAAATGTAACAATTCGGCATTTCAGTATTTGTAGCACTGTCACACTGTTTTACCCTATGCGTCAAACGATCGGTTCAGTCTGACAGAGCAATCGGCCCATCATGATACAATTTTATTACTAGCAAAAGCAAAACATGCTTGGTGAGGGCTAGCAAGCTTTTTTCCTTGATTATTTATATTTAAACACAGACATGAATTTAAATTACTATGCTAAATTACAACGGATAGTTTTTTCGTTAAGTGTACCACAAAATTGCATGGGATAGTAGAGGACTCGCTTCGCTCGCCCTAATGATTGGGCGAAAACAGTTTTACTAACGCATATGCCCAAATGAAATTGTGCATAGCCAGAGGGGAACGCCTTTACTTGATGTCGCCCCCCGCCGCGACCTCCTCGTGTGTCTCTCGTGTGACCTCCAGCGGCGGCCGTGTTGCTCCAAGATATTACTAGCTAGGCTTGCAAGGGCTTCTAAGTTATTTTTACTAGTTTTTTTGGTGTGAACTCATTTTGACATGAATTTAAATTACTATGTGATATTACAAATCTAGAGGTGTGCTAGTTTTTCGTAAAAAGTTGCATGCCTACCTAGGTTGTGGGATACGTGATCACGATAAATTAACAAAAGCATTTCTCAGTTTGAACTCGTTTACTCATTTTCAAGAAAAGTCGTGTCATGAGTGTCCGTACTGTGTCGTGGGATTTTCCTATTCAAATCCTATTATTTGATTGACTAAAGAATGAAAAAAAAATATAGCTAGGTATTATTTTTTCAACGCGATATTCTGTTTTTTCACTATATAAAGCGATAAGTATTACTTTACCTACCATTGTTTAACATTAACATAACTTAACACACCCAACACATACCTACATAGTTCTGATCCCACACTAGGATCCCATGTGTCGTGGGATAATTAAGCCTGAAATTTAAAAAAAAAAACTATTTTTTACATTTTAATAACTAATGTAGTTTTTTGGCACTTAGGATCATGATTTTTGGTTTTTGACAATAATAGTGACTGACAGATATAATACATTGTATATTTCGAGGCCAAAACCGACATGGATTATGTAGGTTAGAAGGAAGACGGGAGCTAAGTAAAGCGTTTTTTCCTTTCCTTTCCTTTCGTCTCTTTTGACTGGCAAGTCCCATAGTTTTATGAAATTATTGTATGCTTTGAACAAAATTCTAATTAATTTTTCCCAAGAACTAATCATCTCATGAGCTAGTGGTTGTAGGTACTCAAAATTTTCTTGATTTTTTGTCTATACTCTAAGTTTCCGCGTTTACCCCTCTCCAGCCTACTACTACCTCTTAGTAATCTAAAATTTCATAGTTATCCACAAAATGATCTCTATGTTATCCTCGAAGTGGGGCGGTTCCGCAACTCCTCCTTCACAGAGAGCTTTCAACCCTTCCCCCCATCCCTAGTCGCCCTTAAATCCCTTAAATGACCCTTGATAGTAGGCAAAGTAAGTTCCTACCAAAAAGTTATCGATACTATTAATTTATCGACTTGAGTGCTGGAAGTCCCTAGAACGGGTGTTACTGTCAATTTTGTGACATAACATGATGTTTGTACACAGAAAGCATCTACGTGTGTATAAAGATTTTTGATGTGTTGCTGTTTATAGATGTGTGCGTTTATAGCGAAAGAACGACTGGTTACAAAAGTGTGCATTAAAGTGTAAGTGAGTGCGTGTAGCCCCCCCCCAAAAATTTCTGAATAAATTTGTATCGGTTGACAGCTCTATGGCGTCTCCCCTCCGGTACGGAGGCCTGCGTTGCTCGATGGTATAATAGTCATCAATTTTAAATATCGAACGGCGAAGCTCAATTTCGTTTTTGAAAAAAATAATTTAAAAAAAGATGAAAAAAGGCGGTAATGCCGGTTTTTTTCTACTTACCTCACAATCGAGATGTAAAGCAGAGTAGGTAGCTCGGGTGTAAGCATCAATGGCACCCTCGAACTATAGGCGCCCTCGCTGATCTCGGGCTGCAATTGATGCCTTACAGCCCTTGGCTACTAATCTACTATTATAAAAATTTCTGGTATTTCGTACTTTACCTTAAATTTAGTGACCTAGGTACGCACTTATAGAGGTACTAAATCACGCCAGCTCAAAGTGAATGCGATCGATACCAACGGCAATGACCTTCAATAACAATTTAAGAAGTCTAGCTTTCGTCTGCTGATACGTTTATATCACGAGACTGGCCGCAATTTTAGTCATGTATCCAGGGACCAATTTTTTTAGCCGAGAATAGTTAATCTCGACTACAAGTAATACATTTTGAAAAATTTTACGCAATGTAACGGCGTAACCGATTTTGATCAAACATAGCTAAGAACACTCCCGAAAAATTCACCTTTCAAACAACAAAATATATCGAAATCGGTTCATCCGTTCGGGAGCTACGATGGGACAGAGAGACACACACACACACACACACACACACACACACACAGACACGTCAAACTTATAACAACCCTTCGTTTTTGCGTCGGGGGTTAAAAAATAAATAAATAAATAAATAATTCTGGACAGTTCACACAACATTATCTAGCCCCAAGCTAAGCAGAGCTTGTGTTATGGGTACTAGATAACTGATATACTTAATACAATATATTACATAGATAGATATTTTTTATTATACATAGAAAATACCCAAAACACCCTAAACAAATATCTGCGATCGCACATATATTTGTTCAGAGTGCGGGAATCGAACCCGCAACCTTCTGCGTCGCAGGCCGAGATTCGCCCGCCGCGCCACAGAGGTCGTCAATGGCGATAAAAGATGAAGACCAAGGGGAATAAGTCGTAAGACGAAGTTAGGTACTAATATCGTTTCCGCTGTTTACTCTAAGGTCATCGTCTTGGCTGGCACTAGGCATATCAGATAAATGGCCTACAGAACATAAGCAGTAATTAAGTACAGGCATATTGAGCGAGACGGTCTAGTTCATAATAAAACCACAGCTTTATAAATAGTTATTATGTAAACTGAACTCTACAGGGCGTCCGAAAACTATGCGACATGAAGAGAAAGTATCTCAAATATTGTAGATAGGATATTTTGCTGAAAGGAGACTTTACTTTATTTTTTAAACTTAGTAATACTGCATTCAAGGATTTTCTAAAAATTACTTGCTCCGTCTGGTAATAGAACCGACTTAAATGTGAAAAAAAACAGACCGTATTTTTATGACGCCAATCGAAAGAATGGATAAAAAAAACCTTTTTATGTAACATAGTATATTATAACAAAAGTTTTTTTTATTTTTTATGGTACTTGAATGATGGAACAAGCAGATGGCCCACCTGATGTTAAGCGGTAACCTCTGCCTATGAACAGTGCATTCTCACATAGGTCACGTCCACCTAGGACGCGCCCTATGTGGCATTGCACTGCGCCCGCCACCCTTAGACATAAAGATGAAAAGTCTCATGTGCCTGTAATTTCGCCGGCACCCATACCCTTCAAACCGGAACACAGCAATGCAAGCACTACTGCTTGCACTACTACTGCGTTTCCGCTGTTTACTCAATAAAACAAAGGTCATCGTCTTGGCTGGCACTAAGCATGTCAGATAAATTGCCTACAGAACATAAGCAGTAATTAAGTATAGGCATATTGAGCGAGACAGTCTAGGTTCATAATAAAACCACAGCTTTATAAATAGTTATTGTGTAAGCTGAACTCTACAGGGCGTCCGAAGACTATGCGACATGAAGAGAAAGCATCTCAAATATTGTAGATAGGATATTTTGCTGAAAGGAGACTTTATTTTTAAAACTTAGTAATACTGCATTCAAGGATTTTCTAAAAATTACTTGCTTCGTCTGGGAATCGAACCGCCAATCGAAAAAATGGATAACAAATAATAATTTATCTTAAGTAACATAGTATTTTATAACAAAAGAATAACGAAAAATGTTTGATTCCGTTAAATATTCGGTTCGATTCCCAGACGAAGCAAGTATTTTTAAGAAAATCCTTGAATGCAGTATTACTGAGTTTTAAAAATAAAAATAAAGTCTCCTTTCAGCAAAATATCCTATCTACAATATTTAAGCTACTTTCCCTTCATGTCGCATAGTGTTGGGACGTCCTGTATAGTAATTTCAATGTATTCTGTAACTCTATTTAGAGATCCCACCGCATTTCGTTGTTGCGTGAGTAGAAGCACAGATTATGTAACAGTTTCATGCGTAGAAAGTTTAATAAGGGTTGACTTGTAAACACCTATATACATCTTAATCTATAGTTAACAACTTGGAACCTTAATTAAAACTGAAGAAGACAAGGGTAGATTTTGCTTAATGGGGTAAGGGAGTAAATTTTACAGATAAGTTATCCGACAACTTTCATCACTATCCAACTAAGCAATGTCCAGGTTAGTTAAAAAGTGACAGAATAGCGGTTGCACAACAAAAAGCAAATAATTGCTTATGACAAGAAACTATACAATTTATCAAAACACTGACTTTGCAGTTTTAAGAAATAGTTACTATAGATGAGCTATCCGACAACTTTCATCACTATCTAACTCAGTAATGTTCAGGTAAGGACAGTGGAAAGTGACAGAATAGCGGTCCCGCAACAAAAAATAATAATTGCCTATAACAAGGAAACTAAACAACTTACCAATACACTGACTTTGCAGTTTTAAGAAATAGTTATTACCTACTTGTTGTTGTTTTCGAGGTAGTTTTCATATCTTGTTAGAATACTTCCAAACTATTTTTTTTTAAATATATTTTGGCATTTGGCATCGTAGAACCCGTAGATATACTGAGTTCTTGGACGATTTTGGTGGGCAAAATTACATATTACGGCCTCCTCCGAAAGTAGATACAAAACCAACTTCAAAATCACAACAGCATATACATATAACAAATTTCACAAATTTCGTTTCCAGCGTCATAGCTCGTTCTATTGCCGAATTGGTAAAGGCATCGCCGATCACAGGTGAGGTTGCGAGTTCGAGTCCCGCTGGAACTTAATTTTTGGGTTACATTTAAAATTAATGTTAGCCATAAAGTGTAGTTTACACTTGAAAAATAATAAAATAGCATACCTACTTACGTAAGGTTCGGTTTTATAATTGAAATTAGAGGTTCTATTTAATTTAATTGGTAAGTAATTTTAAGTTATGGGATTAGAAAATGTAATGACGTAACGAATCAAGGTCGAACATTTCGCATGCAGGTTAAAATTTACCGTGTTACTAAGTGCATAAAGTTCAAATTACCTTTTGAATAGTTTTTTTTATATATGTATATATAATTGACGTCGCACAGCTTGTGCAATTGCCATTTTCAAGTATATTTATTGTATTTTCAATATAATTTGCAACGATACACTCTTTCCAAGTCGTTAAAAGTAACAGTCAGGTCATGTTTGAGTAAAACGGTAGCCGTTTTACTAAAACTTTGGTAGACAATTTCCACCAATTTGAAGAGTCACGCAATACACTTCCATTTCATTTCACTAGACTTGTTATCTTTAACGAGCTACATTGGCTAAAATGCCACGAAAATAACACAAAAGACCACTAGGAAAAGAAATAAAATTTAAGTAGAAGTCTCTTAAAAAATGGCGAAAAGAGTCTTTGGAGTTCTGCATTGACAAGCAGTTTCAATCGAATCGATTTCGATAGAAAGAGACAAAACACGGTGGTTTGACGACCTCTGTGGCGCGGCGGGCGAAGGTTGGCCTGCGACGCAGGAGGTTGCCGGTTCAATTCCCGCCTCGGAAAAAATATTTGTGCGATCGTAGATATTTGTTCAGGGTGTTCTGGGTATTTTCTATGTATAATAAATATCTATGTAATATTTTGTATTAAGTACAGGCATGTATTTAACGCGGCGACAAATTAATCTGATTTAGGGATTTATAAAAAATTAAAGGGGGTAGCAAAAATAATAAGTTGGCGAATAATTGCGGAGACTAGTATAAAGTAAAAAGTAGCAGCGAAGTTATCAATCTTCGGCTTTGTTTCAATATAAACTAGCATCGAGTTATTGTTTTGGCGACTGAATTAACTAATTAAGCGGAAACATGACAGCGGATAAAAAGTTGAAAATGGCCTACTCTAATTGTTCAATGGAGATTGCATATAAAATAAATCAAGGTCATAAAAAAAATCTAACCTAACCTAAGCATTTTTTTTTTTTCGGTGTGGATAATCCTCAACCTAACCTAAAGATGGAGACCTGTATTTGGCACTAATATAAAGTTTGTTATCCTTCTGCTAATATTAGTCGCCAAGTCATTATTTACAGTACCTCGCCTATGATTTCAGTAATCTTGTTTATTATTTCTGCTACCTTAAAGTAGCTGCCATTATTTGAATTTTAAAATATCCTTAGTTTAAAGCTCATTTAATATAAATGATTGCCAAAATATTTAATCGCTGACAAGTTATTATTTTAGTTGCAAATAGTTTGCTGCTGTTTAATTTTTCTGTCGCTGCGAAAATAATAAGCCTTAAGTATATCAGTTATCTAGTCATAACACAAGCTCTGCTTAGCTTGGGGCTAGATAATGTTATGTGAACTGTCCAGCATTATTTATTTTATTTTTAACTACTTGAAGGATATTCCGTGTTTATTAGTATTGTATAGCAATTGCGAAGCAATACACCTAAAAAATAATTGAGGCTTGGTCTACGATCAAAGCATAGCAAAAAAACTTTCTCAAGTCTCCCATAAGTTGTAATATTATTTATTCTGCGCCATAAGGAAATAAACAAATCGGTCCACGAAATAAATCGCTTCAGACGTTTCATCACCTTCAAAACATCATTTCCTTACACATAATGGGCCGAAGCTACGTTATTTTACGAGCACTTAGAACATCCCATCACAACAAGGAAATCGTATCAAACATTATAATGTAGGTCCACCAATAGCCCCATAATAAACGGTAGTGATATGATTAAGGGGAGAGCAGTTTCCATCAAGCGTTAAACAATGTTACAATGAGGTGCTTGTGTTCCAATGCAAGATAGCGTTGAGATTTTACTGAAGGCAAGCCATTGTGGCCTAGTGAGAAATGTAGGGGATTCAATCTGGCATTTTTGAATCAAAAGTCGTAATTTTTATGTAATTACATTTTAATGTTTTTTAGAGTTAATTCGATTAATTTTGGGCATTTTAACCGATGTAACTTGGATAAATAGCAAATGTGTGATGTGTGTATTGCGTGTATTTTCGAAATGGTGGTTTTTTTTTCCTGTAAAAACTTAAACTAAATTTCTACTTTTAATGCAGAACTTATTATTTTCCAAATCGAGCCTGTATCTCCTGACATCACATCGATAACTCTCACGGTTTCAGACTTCGCCTTAGTGGTCTGGAAAAAACTCCAGTTTATCTTGACAACCTATTGAACAATTTTGCCCATATTCGAAATTCTTGTTTAGAATTGACTACCGATTGTTTCTGCCAAATATTATTAAAATCGACTGGTAAATGGCACTTCAGCAAACTTTCCTCATTTTTGGGGGAAATACGCCTCCATAAATAGCAGACGACAAAAAAAAACTATGAAATTTTAGAACCCGTAATGAAGTTTCGTCAAGATTAGTTTAAAATACAACCTGTACGCGAGTACCAACATACATGTATATATCCGGACAAATGAAAGCATATTTTGCCAGCTGTTGCAAGGACGCTTCGCTCGCTCGGTCAATAAAAACAATATAAGACCTATTTTATGGTCTCATCCATCTTTAACAGTAGCCTTTCTGTTAGCTTGTAAAGCAAATAGCCTGTCATGTCGTTCTGCTTCTTCACACCTGTGTTTCATTGGTCGTCGTGGCTTGCTCTTCTTTTACATCTAGCTCTATCTATCTCTTTCTGTTATCTTGCAGTGTGTATCAAAGCTAAATAAGCTCTCTCGTTAATTGGGTTAAAGCAGTGTACTGTACACTTCGCTTTATAGCGACCGACCATACACAATAGTGGCAATTTGCTATAACTTTAATTGCTTTATTAACTACACTTGTTGTGTTATACGAGACGAGACCTTTTGTAGCGTGCTATGATAGGTCAGATTGTAGAAGCCTATTGTTTCGTAACATCTTTTATCTACACTCAAATCGAAAAATTCGAATTACGAATTCAAAGACGGTTCTATACAGACGCACTTTATGGACGCATATACATAAAATTAAGAATAAAACTCATTATAGTACCGCCAACTGTATCATAAAACTCATTATAGTACCGCTTTTTTTTTATTAATTCATTAACTAGTCTATGGTTATAGCCTGAATATGAAAAAAAAGGCGCACGCATGCGCAGTTCGAACTGTGAAAAAATGGCGAACGCATGCGTAGTTTGAACTTAATTTCCCGCGCTTCCCATATTACTATACCAAATATATTACTTCCTTGTAACCTACCTACTTTGTTTAATTTAAATTTTTCCTATGTGTGAAGATAAAGTAGTGTATGAAACTGCATATAACTTAGGTATTAAAACAAATACCCCTTCTTATATGACAGTTGCATAAACTACTATTACTGTCTCACTATTTCAGAGAGGTTTCAAATGCAGTTATTAGAACTTTGATTATTTTGTCTCGTCTGCGACCCTTTAGCTAAAATTCACCGACACACAAAAACGGGCTACCTGTACCTTCTTCTTCTTCTTACATGTCATAGGTTCTCTGTCAAATTATTTTGGACTAGTACTCTGCCATGGCTATGGCATTATCAGTGGCTTCATTATCATTTTCATTACCTGTACCTACCAATCGGAGTTAGTAGTTTCTGCAGGTACACACATAGCTAATTACGAAAAAATACCGACTCCGAAGCTAGGAATTTATCCCCAATACAAGATTTTATAATATTAGTGATCGGAACCGTATGCTGATGAAGTTGAGCCTAAACACGGCCAGTCTACTATTTATCCATTATCCATCAAGGAGTTCCGTTGCTTACCTTCGGTCTCCATCATCAGATCAGCTCGCTGTAAAACTAGTGAACGGAGCCGTGTGCTAATGAAAATGAGCGTAAACACGGCGAGTCTACTATTTTATCCATCGAGGAGTTCCGTCTCCATCATCAGATTAGCTCGCTGTAAAATTAGTGATCGGAACCGTGTGCTGACCAAAATGAGCCTAAATACGGGCAGCTTACTAGAGGAGTTCAGTTATCCACCTTCCGTCTCCATCATCAGATCAGCTCGTTGTCCACCACAATATACAGGTATCTGGGCAGTTCACACAACATTATCTAGCCCAAAGCTAAGCAGAGCTTGTGTTATGGGTACTAGATAACTGATATACTTAATACAAAACATTACATAGATATTTTTTTATTATACTTAGAAAATACCCAGAACATCCTGAAAAAATAACTGCAGATCAGAAAAAAACAGAATATATGGAAATAATAGCAAAGCAACCTCCTGCGTCGCAGGGTTACTTCCACAATCTGGGTTACTTACACTACTTTACTATGTAGATACTCGGGCCATAATGAGTTCATTGTCGCCTCAATAACGCAGCTGTAACCAGGTAATTATGTGTCGCACACCTGAATAGCATTACATGTTTCTGATTAATTTAAAACAACATCCTTGTAGGTTACTTTCAATGCCAAAGTTGCCAGCCAGCTATATCTATAATATATATAAAAGAGAAGTCCACACACTCATTCACTCACTCACTCACTCACTTACTCACTGACCACTCACGAAATCTCGGAAACTACTTGTCTGAGAGGTCTTAAATTTGGCACAAGCATTCTTAAAGGGGTGTAGGCGCGCACTAAGAGATTTTTGAAAATTCGCACCCTAAGGGGATGAAAAAGGGTGTTAAAGTTTGTATGTGTTTGTTTGTGTTTCATTTTAAGCTTAGCCAGAAAACTTTGCAGTCTTAGCATAGTCTGTGGGTTCCTATCTGTGATGTAAACTAGCAGGGAGTGTTTTTTATTTTTTATTTTATTCTACTTGGAATGACGGATCAAGCAGATGGCTCACCTGAATGAATGGTATGAATCCGGAATAATTATTATTACTTTTAGCTCGTGGGATGAATTTCTGGGATCAAAACGGATGCACCCGATGTTAAGCGGTACCCTCTGTCTATGAACACTGAACTAACCGCGCGCTGAATATCTTTATCACTATCAGTGCCACTATAGACCGTGGCGTATCCGGCTTAATATACCCCCTCCGTCTCCTCCCGTGGATGTCATCAGACCTGACTAAGGAATTACACTAAGAGATGAGCAGCGGCATCCACCTGACTATTTAATACCAATACTGCCATAACCAAACCGCCTGCCAAGTGGGTTTGGTTATGGCCGTTGCATTCTATGGGTGAGGTCTCGAGTTTCGTCCAGCAGTCGACGTCTAACGGCTGTTGATGATAATGATGACCACTGGTACCAATGGACAGTACCACTGGTACAAGCGTCATGCATTATGTTACAGCATGTGTCGTGCGTGACAGGTATGTTATTATTCTTTAGAAATGAATAACAACTGCCCGTGGACGTAAGTAGACAGGTGGTAGTTCAGAATGCTAACCATTATAGCACAGCTTAGATAATGTTACTTAGCCATTACACATGTCAGTGTGCCGTAATCCCTCAGTCATCATCATGGCTCGGTACCATCCTTACCTGATTAGTATACCCTCTATCTACACTAATATTATAAAGAGGAAGGATTTGTATTTTTGTATGTGTGTATGTTTGTAATGAATAAACTCAAAAACTACTGTGCCGATTTCATAAATTCTTTCACCATTGGAAAGCTACATTCACCCTGAGTGACATAGGCTACCAGGGGTGGATAGGAGGGGGGGCTGTTTTTCATCCTGAAACTACCCGTGCGAAGCCGGCGCGAGTCGCTAATTCGTAATAAACATTTCGGTTCTACCTTTGTAATGCGAACTGCTAAGGAGAGGAACTCGGTGCCGTCGCCTTTCTTTCATGAAAACTATAATGTGAAGACCGTTATTATAGCACACTGGTTCATAAACACCTACATTCACCGCCATTTTGCTTTACATTTGATCGCGCGCTTTTGTACAGAGTGATCGCTTTCTTCGACGTCAATTTCTAAACCAGTGTTTTTTTTAAATATTATAACAAGCAGACGCCTGAGGCCTGATGTAAAGCTGTCACCGCCGCCTATGAACATCTGCAACACGCACGGTATTGCAAACGCGCTGCCTACCATTAAGAGCCCTATTAATATTTCCCTTGAATTTACCCATATTGTAGCCCTGTGGGAAGACATCCAATAGGAGCTCATTCCACGCCTTGCAGGTGCGCGGGAGAAACGATCGCGTGAAACGCACTGTGCCTTAATAACGCTCTTCGAACGCCTTGCTAGCGCGCTACCAACGCCCGCGGAACGCAACGCCTAGCGCCCACTGTGTACTAGCTCTCATTTCAATGGATTTATAACGCGAATACCACTCATTCCGTGGTGGTCTCGGCTTAAGAATAGGACTCCTACGTCTCCTCCCATAGATTTCCTAGAAGGCGACTAAGGGATTACTTACACCAGGGGATGGGCAGCAGCATCCACCTGGTTACTCCACCAATACTGCGATCACCTGGTGATACTTTCTCTTTTATAACATCTGTATGTAAACCTGTGTTTCGTACAAACAAATGATCTTATCTTATCTTATCTTACTTGCCAAGCGTGGTTATTATAGCAAATCCCCCCTATTCTATGGGGGAGGCCTCGTCCAGCAGTGGACGTGTAACGGCTGATGTTGATGATGATGATGATAACTACGCTCGCGGTCGTTAAACACACTGATAAAAACGACCAAGTGCGAGTCAGACTCGCGCACGAAGTTTCCGCACCATTATTTATAAAAACGACAAAAAAATCACTTTTGTTGTATGGAGCCCCCTTCAATATTTATTTTGTTTGTGTTTTGTTTTTGTGTATTGTTTTAGCGGCAACAGAAAAACATCATCTGTGAAAATTTCAACTGTAACTAACACGGTTCATGAGAAACAGCCTGGTGACAGACGGACAGACAGACGGACGGGGAGTCTTAGTTATAGGGTCCCGTTTTACCCTTTGGGTAGGGAAACCTAAAAAAAGGAGTAGTTCCTGATGGATCCCTTGGCTAAGATCCCGTAAAGTTTAATCGTTCTGTTCGATCCCTAAAAGTGTCGTGCGCATAGGCTCTGACAAAATTGTACCTCAGAGTAAGTAGGTACCTGAGTACTAATAAACAAACTGTCAAACAACTGTGAAGCGTTCTGACTTCTAATAATGGAAGTTATCTAATCAGCGCTACTTATTCACTCAGACGATTCAACGACCTCTAAACATGTCTCTTCCTCATTAAGATAGCGTTCACCTAAATAGAGTTCAGATTACATCAATGTGAGTGCATAATTAGACAAGGGTTATAACTAGACATCGGATTATATGCATTTGCATGTTTGCATATGCAAATGCATAAAACTCTCTAATTACGGCGTTAGTGCATATTTTTGCCTTTTTCCCCAATCGTGCATATTTCGTTCAAGTAGCGGGAGCGGGAGGCATGTGTGACAATGACGCGTAAGCGCGAGCGCAGTGGCTGAATGACTGACAGTGCGGCTCGCGAGTCGCGCCGCGCGCGGCCCGATCACAGATCAAGTATATGTAGCTAAAGCTAGTTTACACGACTGATGGCGATGTAATTTTCTGCAAGATTTGTGACAAACGTATACCTTGTTCGAAAAAATATCAGATCGATCAACACGTAAACACAAGTTTCCACATAGCAGCAAGAAATAAACCATCAACAAGCCGCCAGCGATTGCTGACACAGGTTACACCTTTAAACGTCACAAATTTGAGCTCAAAAATTTGGCAAAATGCTTAATTGTATATTGCCACAAAAAATATAATTAATTTTAAGATAATTTTGCAGTTTTTGTACAATCTTTGATTAAAATATATAAAAATAATAAAGGTTTTTTGATTTTGTATTGTGCATATTTTAGGCATATTAGTCGTTTTTAGTGCATATTTCGGCCTTTTTTAGTGCATATTTGCATGCATATTTTGGCATTTTGATAGTGCATATAATCCGATATCTAGTTATAACAATAGGTGAGACAAGAGACGCCTTTCCTAACGCATCATTACAGTAGAGATAAACCAATCCCTCCAACGCTTTTACTTTGCGCTTGTCGTTTAAAAATAATCCTTGTGGTTACAAGGAATAAGGAATATTTTATTTGGACCTAATTAAATGGTGGCGTATTCAGTTTTAAATTGATCACCCCTACGCGACATAAAAAAAACAGCATACAACAAAAAATATTATCCAGCGGGACACGAACCCACATTAGTAACTTTTTTTTACCAAAGCAATTTCGGAGCATGCTCCAATCTAGTGTCGATGTCATAATGTTACAAACGGTATTTTACAAAATACTTGCTCTTAAAGTGGCCCTTATTGCAGTGTTTTTAAGGTCATAATTCAGCATATTACACACCTGTGCTTTGTACTTACATTATCGCACTATTTCGGTAAAGAAATTAATTTCTTCCAGTTGAATAAAAAAAGTTTACTAGCAAGGAGTTTATACAGGTTAATACCCAAAAGAAATTAATTTTGTAAAAATTAAAAAACCCTCAACGCAATGAAACGGCTGAACCGATTTTGATCAAGCATAGCTAAGAACACTCCCGACAAATTCAACTTTCAAACAATAAAAAAAAACTAAATCGTTTCATCCGTCCGGGAGCTACGAGGCGACAGACAGACACACACACACACACTCAGACACGACAAACTTATAACACCCCGTCGTTTTTGCGCCAGGGGTTAAAAATGATGAAACATGAACGTTTTTCTGTGAAGTCTCTCTTTCACTCTTTCCAATTATATGCAGCACTAGTAATACTATTATTTTACTATTAGCTATCTAATCTATGGTCGCCATGAATTGAAAGTAGACTAAATTGTTATTATGAGGGAGCAGAATGCCAATTTTCAGTCAATTCACAGTTCAGTCCCATAACACACATCAGTCACATAACGCCCCATCAGCATAACTTTTTGCTTGAGGGATTAAAACTTATAAGCAAAACAGCAAGCTACACGGCTTCGTAGTAGCCCCCTTAGGCCTTTGCAGCGATTCAGTTTATGTCTCCGACACCATTGGTGGTTCGCCAACAATGTCTTGATCTTGGTAACCATATGTGCACTGCCCAAGCAGGGTATTCGCAAAATAACACCCATGGACTTGTTAATAGGATTCGTTGGTATAAGATTTGTCATGGCTGCTAGGTTATTATGGGATGTGTTAATTACTGGAAGAAAGTGTTAGCCGAGTCAGTCGTGGGATGCAATGGCGGCGACGAGCTCACCATTTGTTTATATTACGTCTATATTTCAAGATGGTGCAATAACCAACTGTGAAAACAGGCCCATTGAGGCTCTGCCTACCCCTTCGGGGAAAAAGGCGTGTATCTATATATGTAATATGTACAAATACTGTACTGTACATAGTTACTCTGACCTTGTATCGTATATTAGGAACTAAGAGTACCATGGTACCACAGCACCCAGAACAGGAATAAATATTTGCAGATCTTGCAAACATTTGTCCCGAAGCGGGAATTGAACTCGGACCTCTCACATCTCTACCAGCTGCTCGCCCGCCCCACCATGGAGGTCATCAAGAAAGACTGAAGACATATACAATGATGGATATTCGTTTTACAGGCCCAAGTTTCTTAAGATAGTAAGAAGCAATTAATCAAAATGTCAGAAAATTCCCTCGAAAGTAACACTCCTAATTAATTAATCTCTATAACAGGAACAAATATTTGCAGATCATGCAAACATTTGTCCCGAAACGGGAATTGAACTCGCACCTCTCATCTCTACCAGCTGCTCGCCCGCCCCGCCATGGAGGTCAGCAAGAAAGACCGAAGACATATACCTACAATGATGTAGGTATATGGTTCCTTACCTCACTGTGACTTAGTCGAGTTTACATATTTGATTACGAATCTAGAATATAACTAAATATGCATGTAAGTTTAAGCTAAGTTGATTGTAATCTGTTTTGTAAATCCAATAAATAAAATAAAATAAAAATAAAATGATGGATATTCCTTTTACAGGCCCAAGTTTCTTAAGATAGTAAGAAGCAATTAATCAAAATGCCAGAAAATTCCCCCGAAAGTAACGCTCCTAATTTATTAATATCTAACCTGAGATCCAGATTTTAACCCGAACAAGTAGGCAGGTGCCTGTAAGTTTAATAAATTAACCTACTTGGAAAACAAATTTGCCTTTGCCGCGAATAACTTTATTTACCCGGGCAATTTAATCATTTATCCTTGCCAAGTTCTCTAAGAAATTACTCGACTAGTTTACTTATCTCGAGACGAATGATCCACATGTTCTCTATAGCCGTGCAACTGAGCAATGGAGACAAAGTTTTTAAGACAAATCTTTTTTTTTTTATATACTACTTGAACGACGGAACAAGCTGCTGGCCCACCTGATGTTAAGCGGTAACCTCTGCCTATGAACAGTGCATTACCTCATAGATCACGTCCACCTAGGACGCGCCCTATGTGGCATTGCACTGCGCCCGCCATCCTGAGACAATAAAGATGAAAAGTCTCATGTGCCTGTAATTTCACCGGCACCCTAGTGCAATTTCAGGAATGTACTATATACACTACAAATTTATAGCATCTAGTAATTAAATTTATGTTGCTTTGTTCCATAAAATCTCATAATAAATAAAATAAAATAAATAATGCTGGACAACACAACATCCCCAACCAACATCTCAACTAGCCCCAAGCTAAGCAGAGTTTGTGTTATGGGTACTAGATAACTGATATACTTAATACGAGTACATACATTACAGATCCACCAACTTATCTGTAGAATGAAATGTATGTAGTTTTCTATCATCTACTTACATTTCATTCTACAGATAAGTTGGTGGATCTGTACATAGATAGATATTTTTTATTATACATAGAAACTACCCAGACAACCCTGAACAAATATTTGCAGATCGTACAAATATTTGTTCCGAGGCGGGAATCAAACCTCCCTGCGTCGCAGGCGAACCATCGCCCGCCGCGCAAAAGAGGTCGTCAAAAAGTTACCTATATACCTCGTCAGCAACCCAAAAACTCACCTGGAACCTCACGTATTATTTCTCATGGTATTTCTCAGTATTCTCGTTAGACTACTTGTACTATTATATATTATGTGGTTAGAAGATGAAAAACACTGTAATGTAGAGCTTATAAGAAACAAATCAACATGCGTCTTATTACTATACGGCACAAACAAAAATATTGTCTCCTTTGGGTCGTCTGCAAAATCGCCCGAACGTTGGACATATTGATCAACCAGCGGAGACCTGTAAAAGGTGCGCAACTTTGTCTCTTGAGATGTCGCACGCTGTTTCGATACAAGTTTCACAACAGGATGGTCAGCATTTCATTGGAGTTAATGTGAGTAAATTGATTTATTAAACATAAAAACAATAAGTTTTTTGTGAAAAATGTATTTTTCAATACAAGCTTTTATAAAATTTGTGATCATAATCGTGTGCTGATTAAAATGAGCCTAAACATGGCCAGTCTACTATTATCCATCGAGGAGGTCCGTTGTCCACCATCATCAGATCAGCTCGCTGTCACCATCATATTGTATTGTTTTAACTTTTTGGTATGATGTTTAGTGCTCGTAGTCCTTGTCGGGCGCTGGAAATAGTTTATACTTTTTAATTTCCAGCGTTCATTTTTGTACACTGCTCTCGTGAAACAATTTTTTCCAAATAAATAAATTTTAATTTCAATTTCAACTGTCATCAGAACTTGATGCCAAATTTCAGCTGAATTTTAAAGCAGTTATCGTCAACCGATAAAATTCTAGTTTAAATCAAGCAATGATGTAACATAAATTTTGTTTATTAATTCTCGTCCTTTTGAGTAAATAGAATCAACCTATCTTAGAGAATTAAAAAAAATGTCTGGCGCCAACTACCTATTGAACCTTCTCATTTTTGTCTTATTACAAGCTTTTATTTAACTGACAATCAATATATATAAAATCGCTTCGTGACTGACAGACTGACTATCAACGCACAGCCTAAACCATAAGTCCTAGAGACCTGAAATTTGGAGAGGACGTTTCTTTGGTGGTCTAGGTGTGCACTAAGAAAGGAATTCCAGAAATTCAAACCCTAACGGGGTGCAGCGGGGTGTTTAAGTTTTTATGGAAAAATACACGCGGACGAAGTCGCGGGCATTCCACTAGTGTAGTATGTATGTCTGGGTGGAATCCGGGCAACTGCAAGATTCCACAAGATCTAACTGCAGATTTTAAGGTAAATAAAACCTTGTAATAAGACAAAAAATTTCAATGAGCAGGTTCAATAGATCGGTCCTATTACTCAAAAGGACGAGAATTAATAAACTAAATTCATGTTACATCATTGCTTGATTTAAACTAGGTTTCTGTGAAAACACAAACCTCATTTACAAACCCGCTTCGCATTCAGTTCAGTGATTTCAGTTTTAAATCCACGTTTACCCTCGCTCGATTTGAGAACATTACAAATCACTTAGCGGGTTAAAAGTGTCATCAGTCGGCACGAATACCAATGAAACCAGACATCAACACTACTCCCCACGTAGAATAATGGAGTTAAATAGGCCCTAGAGCCTTATTGACCAGTCTTCGATGGAGACAATCTGGATCAACTTAATATACACGTTTAGTCCTGCTATAGCAGAAACCTCGAGGATTTTTTAGGGTTCCAAGACCTATAAGGTAGCCTATAATATCGTTCGGGCCGTGTCGTTCGTCCATCCGTCATTGTCTGTCACAACGTCATAACTGAACCAGTTATGAAACAAAATGAATGAAATTTGACATAGGGATGCTTTAGATAATACCTTAATCTCAAGTTTAAGAAAATAAAACGTCATATTTTTTTCTTATTAAGAATACCTCCCCATAAAAGTTGACTGGGGGTGTCTTTTTAGCGCACCCCCAGTGTTGTTTATCGTTAAAAACGCCTTGTTTAATGAGACATTGTTTTCATAAACCTTTTTTTTTGTCAGCGAGATTTACCCCTCCAAAGTGGTTTATAATGTAGAGAAAAAACCCCCCCATTACTGTTTTACCTAGACACTGACGTAATTCCTTGTGAATCATGAGAGCTATCTTCAATAATTATCTCAGATATTCTACGAAAAAAACTTGTAGAGTTATAGAGGAAAACTGATTGACTCCGGAGTTTCGGACCCCTACACTGCGAGGCCTGTAACAAACAAGGCCAGTTATTTCAAAAAATATACTCCGAATTTTGGAGCGCTTGGGAACAAGCCAATAATTACAAAGTTAGGATTGCCTATGTCAAAGTTACAAAGTTCTGACGTACAATCGAGATTGTAACTTCGAGGTAGGTTTTGGGAAGGTAGTTTTATTCCTTTCTCACAGAAAACCAATAAACATAACACGCCCAACAGTCACATACATAGTCCTGATCCTACACTAGGATTCCCTGTGTCGTGGATACCAGGAACTACGAGTACCATGGTAGAGTAAAACTATTCTAAGATTGCACCTGCGTTATACTCTTAGTCTGTGTCCGTGCCTTGGGAATAGTACCAACCATAGAAAATTTCATACTCCTTGGCATGTGCAATCTTAAGGTGAATGGCCTCTACCACAACACACAAAGCCGGAACAAATATTTGCAGATCATACAAAAATTTGTCCCGCAGCGGGAATCGAACCCGCAACCTCTCGCATCTTAGCCGGCTGTCGCCCGCCACGCCACAGAGGTCATTCAAACAAAGAGAACTATTAGGGCTCAAATGGACGTATAGTCGATTTAATTTTTGCATGGGGCGCGTCCCAGGTTTGTTAATGCACTGTACATGCACTGTTAACGCTTAACATCAGGTGGGCCAACTGTTTGTGCCGTCATTTCAAGTTGTATAAAAAATAGAAAGCGGCCAAGTGTGTGTCGGCCAAGCGCATTTTAGGGTTCCGTAGTTGCCCGTCACAATACGCCGACTTAGAAGGGGACAACTAACAACTTCATATAAGTCATTTTCAATGGAATTCGACAAAATTTACCTTTTTACTTCTCCAAGAACATTTTATAAAAATTTCAATTTTTCACGTACCGTTATATCAGTGTAGACACGGACAGCTTAGTTTTGAATCATATAGATAGCTCACGAAAGTTTTTATAGCAAAATTTGTTCGACTATTACTCATTAACTTGAAAACCGACTTAGCTGTGATAGTTTTCCTTTTAACTTCGTTATATACATATATACTACTGCCATGTTTTTCACAACACAAAAACAACCGTTGAGCTCGTAGGGGGAGGGGGGGACCTGACTAACAAAAACTAGCACTTAACAGACCCCTGTATGCATCAAAAAATGGGTTTCACGTCCCGCAATATTTTCGAACGACTTAGCATGGGTGGGATAGTCGAGAAAAAAGATGTAGGGCAGGTACCGTACATTTTTTTTTCTTTCTTTCTCCGGTTCCTCAGGTCCAATCTAAGCATACCTAAGTATTTGGTAACAGTTGCTCTCGGGCACGGTTATATTTAAAACGGGACCAAGATCCGATAGCTTTCGGAAAAGCTTAGCGCTGTGAAATTGAAAATATCGGGATACCAGTTTCCCAGTCTGTTATAGCTGCGGCGCGCGGCGACCTCATAAACAGGTGGCTCGTTTACTATCCACATCTGAGCTCGCTCAAACACATTGTTTCTGAACCCACTGAAGAACTAGTAACATTCTGAATTTTCACTTCGACGACACTTACGCTGGTATTCAAGAACTTTAGGTACTACCTACTGCCTTCTTGTCTTTCGTGCGCGGAAGAACGTTACTGAATGAGCGAAGCTAGTTCTCTGAGGCTACTTGGAAGAATCGGCGTTTGTGTGTATGTTTTTTTTATTTTATTTGTATACTACCAAGGTTGCAAACAAGCATACGGTCCACCTGTTGGTAAGCGGTTACCGTAGCCTATGAACGCCTGCAATACCAGAGGAATCACACGCGCGTTGCCGACCCTTTAAAAAATTCCAAACACCCCTTTGAAAGAACCCCATGTAGTCGCTCGGGAAAACCTCAGTAGGGAGATCATTCCACAACCTGAGCGTTCGCGGGAGGAAGTTTCTCTGAAACCGCACAGTCGGGGACCACTCTGGCTCTAAGGTGTGCGGATGAATCCCCTGCCGATGGCGAGCGGTGCGGTGAAAAAAGGTTGCTGTAGGCATCATGTTAAACAATTCCTTGGAACAAAACCCATTATATAAACGGTAGAACACGCAGAGAGAGGCAAAGTCTCTCCTCAGACTTAAGGGCACAATACCGTTCGTGAGCTTGGGATTGCCGACAATTCTCTTTGAACAGAGTTAAAAGGTCCAAGCTGGTAGCCAGGTGCTCCTGCCCAGAGGTGACAGCAGTATTCCATGTGGGGCCGGAATTTCGACTTATAGAGAAACAGCCTTTGCACAGCTTCACCAAGCTTTTTGGCAGCCAGCTTGACCTTATGTTCTAAGTGACTACGGTACTGGACGTCGCTAGAGATGTCGATGCCTAGAATCCCAGTGCTCGTAGAGAAGGTGAGGGGAATGTCCTGGAATTGTGGAGCCACGGTAAATAGTTTACCATGGTGGTATGTATGTTTGTCCGAGTATAACTTCCGAACCGTTAATCCGATCTTCATCATCATCATCATCATCATCAACCCACCGCAGTCCACTGCTGGACATAGGTCTCTGCCATGGGAGAGACCTAATCCGATCTTCATGATACTTGGTATATAGTATTGGCACAATTTGTATGTAAGATTATGAGCTATATCGGTCGGGGAGTTGTTGAGATATTGGGGTCAAAGAGGGAGTAAAAAAATAAAGTGAGACTTTCAGATCAAGTGGAGTGTCATATGAAAGCACTATCCCTTTATCCGAGTACTTATCTTGCATATGTTTTATTACGAACTTTGCTTTCACATTTGTTTTTAGTGAGATTTAGATTACAAGAAAAAAAACAACATGCGTTTAAATCTAGGGGACCCTTTAAACGAAAGCCGATTTTGAGAGACACAAGCGACATGCCTTTACGTTCCTGGAGCTATAGTAAAATACGCGCGGATGCAAAGTAGGCTACGTAAATAAAATACAACCGTGACCTAGCTCAGTCATACACCTCAGAATTTACACAGCTGAGATTCTTTTGCATTCGTTTTATAGGTCTAGAATACAGATTCGTACTGAGAGAGGATTATCCAGATTCTAACGAATGCCTCTCAACTATCAACGTGAGAGTCTGTTCAGAAAGAGACCCGTCATGGGATTTGCGGGCGCAGCTGTGCTTATTTACCTTTTTTGTTTAAATGGCAATACAAAAGCGAGTCTGTTTCGTTTTGATCATTTTACAACTGTAACTATTTATTTAGTTTATGACTCAAAATGTCGCCAATTTGAACCATAAACTAAAGAAAACGTTAGTTCACAATTTGGCCACGACGGCTCTCTTTCTGAAAAGAATAACTATATTTTTCTGTCTATTGACTGATCTGAAAACTCTTATCGAGTTTAATGACATTTATAGCGGGTTTGACATAATAGGGGGTTTTCTGGACATGAAACGCTAGGTCTCACAGCTGTTTTTTTTTAGTAAACCTATTAGTTAAGATATTGGAGCGTCAAAGCTTGTTCCAATAGATATTTTATTCCAATCTAAGAGTTCGCTCGCATAAGGGGAGTGACTTTTGTAACGAATGGGAATGTTACCACCGGAAGACACCACGTAAATCAGTATTTCTAGCTATGATAGAAATACTCAGAAAATGAAGACAATAATATTCTTAATCACGTTTAATTTCATTGGAACATACAAAAAACATTTTACATCAATACTGGAAATGCCTTGGATATAATTAGGCTCATGATTTCTTATGATCAACAAAACTTCCAGCCTTCTCAGCTGGCTTTAGAATTGGATTCTGCTTGGATTTGATGGAAGTTCTCATCGCGGAAATGATATCCAACGTTATAACAAGTATAGGTTATATTCTCGACTACAACTCGACTATTACTCGAATTTAGAATAAACTAAGAACATAAGGCTCATATATGCCAGCTACGGTTACAGTTGAGTGCACAGCATTCTTTCTTTTATAGTTAGCGTCCTTTGTTAGGCATTCATACCTTACCAGACAATGACTTGCGAGAGCAAAAAATATTTGCAAATCGGATCATTGATTCGTGATTCCCCGAGCGACCGTTCAAGAGACATTACGTGATTTCGAATGCCGGGGACAAATGGGTGCCTCGTAGATTATTTTCTGATGAAACTCACGTAGGTACCTAACGTAGTCGGGCTTCTCTTTGACGGGCTTATATAACCCGAAAATCGATCACATTGGTCCATTGCTAGGATGGATAATAAGTTGAGAGTACAAATTCTCTAATAGCGAAAAACTGCTTGATTTCTCAATAGTCTTATTCAGAGTGCCGAGTCTAAGTTTTAACAAGCAAATAGCACCGAATAGCGATTTTTGTATTGAAATTGAGGTTCGCAAAGTGGGCGCTCATCAGTGACTCCATACAAAACCCGTGTTACACTACACCATATATCCGTGTCAAATGGTTGGTAATCAAACCGGCCAAGTGTGAGTCGAACTCGAACACGAAGGTTTTCGTACCATCGTACAAGATTTTATTTTATTTTTATTATTTTTTCACTGGTTTATTCTTAAAACTCGTTATAAAATATATTTTTTTACTATAAAGAAATACTACTACTACTACACTACACCATATGTCCGTGTCAAATGGTTGGTAATCAAACCGGCCAAGTGTGAGTCGGACTCGAACACGAAGGTTTCCGTACCATCGTACAAGATTTTATTTTATTTTTATTATTTTTTCACTGGTTTATTCTTAAAACTCGTTATAAAATATATTTTTTTACTATAAAGAAATACTACTACTCTGCTACTGGTCTTTGACTAATCAACAAAAGTCCAAACTCGGGGTTTGCCAGTGAGCCATGGAGCGCAGTATTCTAGGAGTCAGACTGATAGACCGCGTTCGTAACAGTATACTGCGCTCCAAAACTCAAATCGCGGATGTCGGGCAGAAAGCTGGTAAATTGAAGTGGGATTGGGCGGGCCACGTCTGCCGCATGTCAGACCGGTTATGGGCTAAAGCCATAACAGAGTGGACGCCTCTGAACGGAAAACGATCTCGTGGCAGACCGCGGCGACAAAAGCTGGAGAGAAGAAAAAGATACCTATTTAAAGGATTGGTCTACAGTGGCCCAAAATAGAGAGGACTGGAGAGAAGAAAGGGAGGCCTTTGCCCTGCAGTGGGACAACACAGGCTCTTAATAATAATAATAAAGAAATACTATAAATCAAAAAAAAAACAAATAGTATAAAAACATTATAGTCAAAAATATATATCTAAACGGAAAACCACCGACCGCGGAGCAAGGCCCAAGCGGTCGGAGGCTAGGGCTGCAGAGAGAGGAACCTCATAACGATGCGTGCCGAGTCCAGGAGTGCCTACCGCCTCCTGGATCTGACCCTTGAGCCTCTTGGTGTTAATGTTATTATTATTTTGATTATTGGTTGTTATAGAGACAATAGTAATGCTCACTCTGTGAAAATTTCAAGTGTCTATGTTCCTATTACTGTTTATGAGATACAGCCCGCTGACAGACAGACGGACAGCGTAGGCTTAGTAATAGGATCCCGTCGGCACCCTTTGGGTACGGAACTCTAAAAAGCTAGACTCGTCCCTTAGGCATGTCCTAGCAAGACAGTAATAGAATCTTTTTTTTTTATATTATAATGTGACAAACAAGCAGACGGCCCGCCTGATGTAGAGCAGTCACCGCCGCCTATGGACATATGTAACACCCACGGTATTGCAAACGCGATGCCTACCATTAAGAGCCCTATTGATATTTCTCTTGAATTTACCCTTATTGTAGCCATGAGGGAAGACATCCAACGGGAGCTCATTCCACGCCTTGCAGGTGCGCGGGAGAAACGAGCGCGTGAAACGCGCGTGAAACGCACGTGAACACTCTATTATGGTGACAAGATTTCTTTTCAATCGTTTACTAACAAACTATTGCACAGTAACCATAAAAAGAACACAGGAGTCTAGCGATAGTCGGATTAAAGGCATAGAAAAAATCCTTATTGACTGTTACCAAAATCCACATTACCTCATAAAACAGCTCGAGATAGAGAGCCGACGGAAAAAATATTGACCGTTCCCAATATCAACCTCAAGGCTATTACTATCTACGGTTATACCGCAGAGTTATTCCACGTTTCCTCCGATTACGAGATGAGATGAGGGCAACGACACCATCTCGTGATTTGATTACACGCCTGATAAGATGTACTCGGGCGAGCGAGTAACGTGCAGTATTGTTGGGGAAATGCTACGCAGTTACACACTTATCTAAAAAAAGCGACCAAGTGCAAGTCGGACTCGCCCATGAAGGGTTCTGTAGCAGCAAGTAACATAATATAAAAGTTTTTGTAGTTCGTTGTAACTTTGATCGATGTTTTAATAATAGTGTATTCAAAAAAAACTACTTAATAGATCTCATTCAAACCAATTTTCGGTGGAAGTTTACATGGAAGTGTACATCATATATTTTGTTTAGTTTATCATTCTGTTATTTTAGAAGTTACAGTGACACATTTTACCACTTTGGAAGTGTCTCTCGCGCAAACTATTCAGTTTAGAAAAATATACTATATTAGAAAACACATTTTACCACTTTGGAAGTGTCTCTCGCGCAAACTATTCAGTTTAGAAAAATATACTATATTAGAAACCTCAATATCATTTTTGAAGACCTCTATCCATATAAACAACACATAAATTTAACTTTAAGGTTTAATGAAAAAAAATAAGTTTTGTATGGGGAACCCCCAAAATTTATTGTTTTTTTTTCTATTTTTGTTTTAAAATCTTAATGCGGTTCACAGAATACATCTACTTACCAAGTTTCAACAGTTCTTATAGTTTCGGAAAAAAGTGGCTGTGACATACGGACGGACAGCCAGACAGGCAGACATGTCGAATCCATAAGTGTTTAATTTGTTGCCATTTGGCTACGGAACTCTAAAAAGAGGCAGTTATCTTAGGGCAATTGACATAAAGATTATATTATTGATCTGAAGAATGCTTAGCTTGTCTTCTTTCAGCGTATCTACTTACCTGGTAGAAATCGCTACAAGACCGCCCATTGTACAACAGTTTTATTTTACAAGCTGTGTATATAACTAGACCTGTTATTTAGTTATATTTTTATGAACAAATCTTGAATCTGAATTTTGAACCAGTTAACCTCGACCTATTTGAGCTGAAATGTTGCATGTATACCTGTAAAGTTCCAAAGACAATACAATATTATGGTGACAGCGAGCTGATCTAATGATGGACGCGGAAGGTGGACAACTGAACTCCTCTATGGATAATAGTAGACTGGCCGTGTTTAGGCTCATTTTGAACAGCACTCGGTTCCAACCACTAATTTTACAGCGAGATGATCTGATGATGGAGATGGAAGGTGGACAACGAAACTCCCGGTGGATAATAGTAGACTATTCTAAGTTATATTTTTTTAAAACCTACAACCTAAGTTTTACACATTGATTACAAACACGATCAGATTCAGATACCTATTTTTTTAAAGTTTTGTCTTTTGGTCACCTCTTGGTCTTTTGGTCAAGCTCTTATCAACGAAATTTAATGTTTTAAAAGAAAAAAACATGTAAAAATAAATATAATAACGTAGCGTTTGTATATCCATGATTAAAAAATTTGATTCATAAAAAACACATATATAGGTATAGGTATTCTAAAAAGTCTGGCCCCATTTTGGGTATAGGCCTGCTCCAACTGACAACACGGATTAATAATGACCTTCGAAGTTTTAAATCTCACAAAGTCTGAACTAGCTGCGTAGAGCTTTAGGTATATACCTGCAATTCAGCAGGCTATGTATATTCTGATAACATAATTTTGGGTATGATCACAGTGCGGCATGCCATTTGAAATATTATTCCCATTTACCTAGGTAGAACAGTTTTAAAGGACTTTAGATCAAACATAGGTCGTCCTGTCGACCTCCAACTGAGATTCCCAGGTGTAGGTACAAGTTTAATAGTTTGAGAGAGCATTTTACGTCACAAGTCTCACTCAAACCGTTAGGAGTAGGAGTGTAAGTTGTTGTTGGCTTCTTCATAATTTGACTGCTACATCGTATGTACACTTGCCTAATTCCTACATGTCTGTATGTCTGGACTACCTCTGTGGCGCGGCGGGTGAAGGTTGGCCTGCGACGCAGGTGGTTGCGGGTTCGATTCCCGCCTCAGAACAAATATTTGTGCGATCGCAGATATTTGTTCAGGGTGTTCTGGGTATTTTCTATGTATAATAAAAAATATCTATCTATGTAATATATTGTATTATATCAGTTATCACAAGCATACACAACACATACACATGTTATACACAAGCTCTGCTTAACTTGGGGCTAGATAATGTTGTGTGAACTGTCCACAACATTATTTATGATTTATTATTGTGTATAACGAACTAACGAATGAACGACCTAAGATTTTTACAATTGTAATAACAACTGCTCTGTAGGTACTAACACGTTCAGGAAATTGTTTACAAACATTGAGGTTGATTTAATTTGTCTCGAGGTCAAGCTGTTGAATCAATATAACAGTGTAGTGATATAGAAGGCAACTGGGTACTTTATATGATGTGGTTACACAAATTAAGTACCTGTGTACGTTCTCTGAATACCTAGTACGTTCAAAATTGGTCTTAAAAAGCGGCCAAGTGCGAGTCAGACTAGCCCATGAAGGGTTCCGTAGCAGCAAGTAACATAATATTAAAGTTCTTGTAGTTCGCTGTAACTTTGATCGATGTTTTAATAATAGTATATTTAAAAAAAACTTACTAGATCTCGTTCAAACCAATTTTCGGTGGAATTTTACATGGTAATAGCTCTTATTGGCATGATAATGGCTCTTATTTTAGAAGTTACAGGGGGGGGGGGCACATTTTACCACTTCTATTCAGTATAGAAAATAATAATACTAGAAACCTCAATATCATTTTTGAAGACATATCCATAGATACCCACACACGTATGGGTTTGATGAAGAAAAAAAATTGAGTTTCAGTTCAAAGTATGGGGAACCCCCAAAATTTATTGTTTTTTTTTCTATTTTTGTGAGAAAACCTTAATGCGGTTCACAGAATACATCTACTTAATTCATATAGTTTCGGAAAAAAGTGGCTGTGACATACGTACCGAAAGACAGACAGACATGACGAATCCATAAGGGTTCCGTTTCTTGCCATTTGGATACGGAAACCTAAAAACAATGCTCGTGTCGGCGAAGCGACCGAATGTACACGGGTTCGATAACCATGGAATACCTAAATATTTGTGTGACAATGCGGCATCTCCATCAGGCAACTGACCCAAACTATTGGAGACAAGCAGTCTACAGGCTGCACCAGAGGAGTCACGATCTCACGATCCTCAGCAATGAGAGAACGACGGAGGAGGATAATGAAAGTGGTATTTGCTCAGAGTCTGTGTTTTATTAAGGTAGATTGTATATAATGTCAAGTCCATGATTGTGTAGACTAATTAGCATAATGGTACAAAACGTTTCCAAAATTACTTCACTTTGTAAAACAACAAAACTCACACTGTTAATTCAGCGTTTAGGTTACAGAAATTTACCAGCATTTCTATTTTGTTAATATCCTTAATTAACTCGAAAGAGCCCTGTAATGTCAATCTGGGGCCATGTAAGGAAATTATACTCGAAATTGCTCTAATAGAAGTGCTTTGCAAATATGGTTAAGGGTTACGAGCATTTTAGAACTTTGCTAATGTAAAAGTATTTTTCAAAACACCAATATAAGAGACCAAATTATACTGTGATATTCGATGTGTGTCCAGCCTAAGAGTAGACCTCTCCGTCTTCTCCTGTGGATGTCGTAAAATCCTACAAAGGAATTACACCAGAGGATGGGCAGCATCATCCACCTGAGTACTCGATACCAATACTGCGATCACCAATCTGCCTGACAAGCGCGGTGATTCTAGCAAATCCCCATGGCATCCTATGAGGCAGACCTTGTCCAACAGTGGACGTCTGAACGCTGATGATGATGGGATATTGAGAAAATAAGAACCCTGCTAAAACTCAAGTTATAGTCATTGGAAGCTCTAGGATGCTCCAGAATGCTAGGATTTAATGAACTACTTAATAATAAAATTATTAAGTAGCCAATGTAGGATTACGGGAACGGGCATAGCACAAGGTGACTTCTTATCTCCAATATTGTTTAACGTAGCTACTATCAATATCTGCAAGAACCTAGGTCAATACGTGTTTATATATCAATAAGCTGATAATTTTGCACACTATGCTATGCGTAAAAATATGTTGGATGCGCGGTTACTGTTACTCGGGATGTTTATTGTCATTTAATTTTTAACAGAGTTGGGGTAAAATATTTCTCAAAGGAAAACTAAAGTGTGCGTATTTACAACACCATACACTAGGAGTTTAATAAAAAATAATAAATTAATTTTAATATTAAATACTTATAATGTAACTTTAAATAAAAATATGTATTGGGTTTGTGAAACAGGTTGATATTGTTAAATATTTAGATATATATGGTTCGATAGAAGCCTAAGGATGGATAGACAAATATATGAAAAGCGAGGGAAATAAAATTTAAATGAATTATGAATTATAAATCTATAACATCTAAATGTTATAGAACAACTAAACAGGTCAAGTTGTTATAAAAAATAAATAGGCTGGAGGAGAAATAAATTACCTTCGCTGGTCGAAACACAAAGACAGTATTTCAATTTACCTATGCATTCGGACCCAAAGCTGTTGATTTATTCTCTCAGTGATTGGTTACCTACAAAATGTATGATAGGTATGTGTATAAGAACATCGAGATAACAAACGAGGGTCTGGCGTATGCTAAGAGACATGTTGGCGTAAATGTGCTACGTAATATAATATGTGCTGAGTACTTGCATGACAAATATAGCTCATTCTTTAAGGTTTACAGATGGAGCAAAGGATGCGTTTGTATGTGGGTCAGCGTTTTTCAATCCACAGGTGGATGTATTAGATTCCATAGCAGTGCCGATGTTTCTATAAAGCACTGTGAACTTATCGCGATTTTAGAAGCGTTCTCGTACGTTAAATCAGTCATTCACAGTAAAATCATCTTATCTGATTCAAAAAGCGTTCTTTTGCATTTGTCTCTGCTGACCTCGAGTATTCGAGGACTTCCGATAGCATACAGTATCCTTGATACCATCAGTAAACTTTGTGTGAATAATAAAGTGGTAATTATACAATGGATACCTTCCCATGTAGGTATCACGGGAAATGAGGAGGCCGACCGCGCGGCGAGACAAGCTATAAGCGACGGTAGTTTGTATAGATGTTTCCCAATGCATAGCGAATTATATTAGTGGAGCTAAAATAAGTTGCAGACAGCTGTGGCACGAGTATTTTGATGAACAGTTACTATAAAAGACAGATGACAGTTAATAAGAGACATATGGTATAAAATCATACAGTTTCAACCTCCTAGATACCCGTGGTTTGACCAACAAGAAAGAAATAGGAGATATATTGTAGCACTGTTAAGACTTCATTCCGGACACATTACGACAAACAAGATTGGATTTTTGATGGTAATTTCTGATTCCCCTAATTGCTTAGAGTGTAATGTTGAAGAAGACGTTCATCATGTGCTGGCGGTGTGTGTTTAGAATGAAGCTCAACGACATAACATCAGATTTATGCATGATTCTAATCTAATCTAATCTAATGATAGTTCTTATTTTGGTCGAAGATTCTAATATAGGTATTTGTATGCTCGTCAAACTATATTTTATAAATAGTATTTTAATAGTACATATTATGTACGGGAGTGTCGTTTCCACTGAAAGCTCCCATAAATTAATAAATAGAAGAAAATAAAACAACAAGTCATTTTCATTTGGAAACAAAAGGTTGAAAAGCTACGACTTCTCTATTATTATACCCTCAAAAATAAGTCATGGAATTAACCTGCGAACTATAAAAGCATCAACTTACGCTAGAAACACGTTGAGTGTCAGGCGCGACTTTCCTCGGCAACTTGCGCAAGGCCGTTTTGAATGCCGTATTGCTTAGTGTTTTTACGACAAAAAACAATCGTGACATCATGAGCAACCAAGTCTCTGTGTAAGGCAACTGTCTCAATAACAGCAAAACTAATCACGCAACGACACGTTACAAACATAGGTTAATGTAAAACAGTGCCTGAAAGCCATAGCGCGGTTACGAACGGAGAACTTGTGTTTCTTTATATTATTTGACCGAGCGAGCGAAGTCCTTGCAACAACTGGAAAAATTTGCTTTCATCTGTCCAGATGTATTCATGTATGTACCTAGATGTATGCATGTTGTTACTCGCGTACAGGTTTTTTTTTTAACTGGTCTTTTTTGGTCCTCTGTTTGACCACAATCTCACCTGTTGGTGAGTGACGATGTAGCCGAAGATGAAGCACAAAGGTCACACTGGTCGTATTTTTCAAACGAATCTTGACAAAACTTGATAGACACGTTCTAAAAAATCATTTATAATATATATTTTGTGGTCGGCGATTTTTGATTGGAGAGATATTTCCTCCAAAAAGGGGGAAAGTTTATTGCTTGGTTATTGCTTTGGAGTTAACTGAGCGTCGCGCGTCGCGCGGATGCAAACTGATAGTCGCGTCTAATAGTATATCTTTAAACTCTGCGTGCATGCTAATAGGCTATTATTCGAGTGGCTAATTTTCATATACAAATGGATAATAATGTCAATGGCTCAAGGCCAAAAGCTTGTCTTGAAGGTCACATAATCACTTAATTAGCGACGAAAAGGCACAATACACACCATAATGGACGTAATTAGTTGGCACCACGGCAAGGACCTGTTCAATTAAAAACCTAAAAAGGAGCAGGCAAGCTTTTAATTACCACTTTTGAGTCGACTTCCTTGTACTTTTACGAGAAAAAATACAAAAATTCAATGAGAATGAGATCAAACACGACATTTCAGGATGTTCACACATACTTTTGTTTTTTATTTACAGTTCATAAATCATACATTATTTATTGATGAGGCTAGACTACAGAAGCGATACACAGATCCTTTAAAAGTCGACGTTTTTAATTATTATAAGCTTTATCGAGATAAATCGAACGACGTAGGTAATATTGAACTGCGTGACACGGCGTGCGAGTGGCTATCTTAGATGCAAGGTGCGGGTTCGATTCCCTCTGCCAGACAAATATTTACATGTAAATATTTGTTTTGGTACTTTTCATTCGGGATACTCACTACACACGAAATCTTATTGTAGGATCAGGACTGCATTATGTGACTGTTGGTGATATGTTATAACTACGTTAATTATGTTTTATGTTATAAGTAAGTACCCAATTTAAAGAAGTTTTTACTCATACTCATACAAACATTTGTCCCGCAGCGGGAATCAATCCGGCAACCTCTCGCAACTCAACCGACTACTCGTCCGCCGCCCAACAGAGGTCGCTATGATGATTGATACAAAAACATAATTTTAAGATGAGGTAATAAGTACCTACCTCGTAACTACAAGAGTAGGTACGTAAATTTATTGTCTAGTTCACGCTATCTGAATACCATAAGGCAGCCTATCTTGATAGACAATATCAGCAAAACAGGTTGACGAACCAAATGCTTGCAACATCCAGCAAAGTATATCAGCCTTCTCTATAATAATTATACAAGTAATTAATTTTGTAAAAATTATAAAAACCTTCAATGCAATGAAACGGCTGAACCGATTTTGATCAAACATAGCTAAGAACACTCCCGACAAATTCACCTTACAAACAAAAAAAACTAAATAGGTTCATCCGTTCGGGAGCTACGATGGGACAGACAGACACACACACACACACACACAGACACGTCAAAATTATGACAACCGTCGGGGTTAAAAAAACAACAAATAAAAAGATAAACATTTAATATAAAAGTGCCGGCATAATGAATAATCTTAGATACTAGATGCAGCCGTCTTCTTAAGACGGGGCTTTTTTGCGTCGGGGGTTAAAAAGGCGATGTCGTTCTGTGGCGTTATTACGTAACTCTGTTACTATCCGTTTCAATCTATTTGAAATTATATTTTTGGGATAGCTTAATTTACGCCGACTAGTTGCATCAAGTAGGTACTATGAGTGCAAATCAGCTGTGAAATGTCATTATTACGTATACTGAAATTGTTTTAGTATTAAGCTCTTAAATAGTTATCTATAGATAGATTAAATAAATAGATAAAATGTGCCTCCACAAAATAAATCACAATATTATCAATGTAAGTTTGGGTGAAATAATAATTGAACTGATTTATATATATGTCCCACTTACACAGAGTGCTGCCCGAATGTGGAATGAATCAATAAAAAAGTAATCACTGATCATTTACTGCTCTAATTTTAGAACCACTGGGATAACCTATTTTTAGTTTCTTGGTCACAAGTGTTTGAAATATTGTGAATATATTGAATATATTATTTATATTATTATATATTACTTATTATTGGCCAATAAAAATCCATCCTTATTGATAGTTATTAAGGCCAAGCAACTCTTGTAAAAAATGAAATCAGTTTTTTGACATGAAGGGTCATGTTCTAGAAGTTTCTGATGTTATGAAGTTGCTAATGAGTCCTTCGACACATCTTTTAACCAATCAAATTAGAGAGATTTCAACGTTGGTTTAAATATTGAAAATAATTTATGTAGGTAAGTAGGAACATCTTACTAACATAATAATGTACTGTTCCTGTTGTTGTATGATCTATATCATCCATTTTTTAAAATTATGCCAATAAATTATGTAGGTAAGTGTCTACTCATTGGACACATATATTTAATTATGATAGCAACTCGCCACGGCTTCGCATGGGTAGAGTTGAGGTGAAAAGCAGTCCTTCCTTTTCCCTCCCCCCAACCAATGCTTATCTTCACAAATGCTGTGGTGATAGACCACTCTCCTCCCGTGGATGTCTTAAAGCTGACTAAGGATCATCAGGGAATGGGCACCAGCATCCACCCGAGTACTCAACAAAAATACTGCAATCACCAATCTGTACACCAAGAGTGGTGATTATAAATGCTTCCTACGCAGGAAGTCTGGATGGCCAAAGACTGGATGTCTAGTCTACCGCCTAATGATAGCGGTATATTTTTTTATCAGTTCACACTCTTAAATTAAATATTGAATCATATTAGTAGTCACAAAGGGCACTAAATTACACCATTAATGAAGATTAATTATCCATCTTCATGAATGGCAAGTTTTTACACATTTTATAAAGTGCTAATTCCAGCGCCATCCTCAGCAGATGTCTTATGATTCATAGCACATGTGCCCAATTTGTAAACAGTGTGTCTGGTCTGTAGCAGTTATAACAAGAGTCTTTGGTTATGATAGAAATGTTTGTTTTTTTATGTCTGCCGCCATATTTGTTATGAGATATTAAATCTGTATGCAGTAAAATAGGAGATAGTTTGATTTGCTTTGTTGGTGCTTTAGCAGTTTAAGAGGTTTACTGGGTGCAACTAGTTTAAGTTAGTTTAAACAATTCTAAGTACATATAAGGTACAGATGTAAACACTTTTCCAGAAAAATAACTGAGTTAAATTAATTTTAAAAGAATTTATTCTTAGTTTGTCAGTATAGTAAAATAAGAAAATAAAGAAAAAATGTGTGGATTAAAATCTTGTCAGTAAGAATTTAAAGCCAGTTGGGTCAGAGTGTCGAGAAGTACAACAAGTAGGTACCAGAAGTAAAGTACTAAGGGAAAAATAATTTGTTTTTTTCTAGACCCCCAACGGCCAGTTGCTCTTAATGGATTGAGCTGAAATTTTGCATATCTATTAAGTTCCATAGATATTACAATATTATGGTATCAGGGAGCAGATCTGATGAACTCCTAGGTGATTATCAGTAACCTGACAGTGTTTGGGCTCATTTTGATCAACTCATAGTTTTGATCACTAAATAAATAAAAGCTTGTAATATATTTTACGACAAAAAACTTATTTAGTAAATACTTGTTCCACGTATTTTATAATAAGATATGTGAGCAGACCATAGCGAATTGTTCTTCTTCTGTTAGACATCGAAATCGTAAGCTCAGTGGAAGTTCTGAGTTGAAATTTAAACTCAAAAGTTCTCTTGCAAGCCTCGTTTTAAACTGTACAAGATAGAGACTTTACATCTACTTTAAAACCCATTAAAGCTGCCAAAAGCCATCATCTGGCGATTACCTCAGCGCAAGAGGAGTTATTTCTCAAGCGTCGATGTATATTTGATTTAGCAAATTCGCCACTTAAATACACTGCATAAAACATTCGCGAAATGATAGTAAATATTAACTCTGAAATGCCGACTGAACCCTAGCCCTAAATAGCCGTAGAAGCCTAGAGAAATCCTAAAATCTAACTCAAGCCGAAAAATTTGTACATACCCAAAGTGCGGTGAAGATAAATAGTTATCCAAAAGTCCGGTAGTGCAAAACATTATCACATAATAACACACAAATCACAAGTTCCACTAACACATAATAATTAATAATTGTTTGTCCCACACCCGCGCAAAATAATAGAAATCAGTTTCTGTATTGATATAAACACAAACTGAGCGTCCGCCATATGCATGTACGTTCCATATATACGCAAACGAATTTCTGACATAACTGGGATCAGTTGAATCGTTTGCAGAACTTTTGATGTGTTTGTTTTATTTTCAAGTTTCACTACATATTTTTATCATAAATTGTCCTGTTTCTTATAATTTGTTTCCATTTTCAAATCATCATACACAAAACTGAAAGCATATTTTTTTTCTGGGTACGTGATAGAAGTGTCACGAGAAAAAAATTAATGAACTTCTAGTTTCGGAACGTACCTCAACCTGCAGCCCACTTCACACGTACTGTGATCCTCGCGAACTTCACTGTACTCAATCCCGACGAGCTTTGATTTCGATTTACGGAAGAGTGCGGCTGCATGAGAGAATGAGCCAGCCTGCGTATAGTCAACGGCCTCTGTGAACTGGAGATACATGCATAATAACTATTATTTTATTCTGTGATACTGCGTGATTGTAGCTACTATGTGCTACGCTGTCGCATTTCTCGTAGCATTTCGTAGAACCCGTCCTACTGGTTTGTATCAGAGTTGCCCCACTTTTTGAGAAATCTAAGATTTCCTGTAGAAGAAAACTATTGTGGAGATTCGGTTATGCAATGCTGAAGGAATTCTGTAGGTGGATAAAACAATGGATAAAACTTATTTTATAATTAAAGAAGTCAGAAAAATTATATTATAATAGCTGACTTAGAATAAATCGTTTATAACACCACTGTAAGTAAATGTGTATATGTTTCATGTTGCTTTGAAGTAGGTAAAATCGGTGTTGGTTTCTTTACTTACTATAACTACCATAACTCGTACGTCGTTTTTGTTGTATTTAAGGTACCTAGCTTTTATAGCGCGTTATGTTACAGCGGGCTATGAATAATGGGTATAAATACGTTCTTAGTAGGTATCTAGGTACCTGAGCTGATAGGCAAGCCGCAGCGTAGCCTTGACCTAGAGAAACCGGAAAATTAAACGAACACTTCGTTATGAGTAAGACTTAACCATTCCAGCCAACCAATAAAAATAAATATAGGTATGTAAGTAGAATAAAGTTTCCATTCGCTGCCAATTACCCAACGTGCGGTGGAGCCACGTGCAAATAATATTTTAAAGTAGTAATAGGTTGGTAACTATGTAGGTATTATTTTATATAAACTGATTTCTAGTTTCTATATTGTATTAGGTATATCAGTTATCTAGTACCGATAACACAAGATCTGCTTAGCTTGGGGCTAGATAATGTTGTGTAAACTGTCCAGCATCATTTATTTCAAACACGGTTTCCGGTTAATTTTGTTAATTAAATAAGTACACACGCCTTAATCCCCGAAAGGGTAGGCAGGGCTTCAATGGACCTCTTTTCACCGTGCGTTTGAACCATCATGGGAATATAGTCTATCGTCGAATATATAGATTTTATCTTCTTTCATTCGGTGTTATAATCATTATGATGGTATTCGATTCGGTAACCCGATCTTTTATTTTTTATTTTTTATACTACTTCAATGACGGAACGAGCCGATGGCCCACCTGATGTTAAGCGGTAACCTCTGCCTATGAACAGTGCATTCTCACATAGGTCACGTCCACCTAGGACGCGCCCTATGTGGCATTGCACTGCGCCCGCCACCCTGAGACATAAAGATGAAAAGTCTCATGTGCCACAATGACCACTGTAAATAGTAGAAATTATTTGACTTACAATAACGCGCAAAATATTCTCGATTACCACAAGCCAAACAGCTGACGCGCCGCGCTGGACCCTCGTCCTCTCCGTCACAGCGCGTGGAGCTGCAGGCCGCACACGAGCACGCGGCGCCGCCTGCCCTCTCGACCGCGTCATCCGGAGAGAACACTGACGTGCTCCGACGCCGCTCGAGCTACACTTCCCCCTGACACTTCCACCGCCTGCACAGAATTGAATTCACCATATTTTTTAACACCCGACGCAAAAACGATGGGGTGTTATAAGTTTGACGTGTCTGGGTGAGTGTGGGTGTGTGTGTGTCTGTCTGTGGCATCGTAGCTCCCGAACAGATGAACCGTTTTTTTTTGTTTAAAATGTGAATTATTCGGGAGTGTTCTTAGCTATGTTTGATCAAAATCGGTTCAGCCGTTTCATTGCGGTGGGGGTTTTTTAATTTTTACAAAATTAACTACTTGTAGCCTACAGAAGTCCACTGCTGGACATAGGCCTCCCCCATAGAATGCCACGACAAAAGGTCTTGAGATTTTCATTGCCTTATCCAGATTAAGCTCCGCACTTCTCAGTAGACGGTCTCTGACAGTAGCCAAAAAACACCACAAAATTCGATCCTTGGTCAGATCTTCCAATGTCGAGAATTCACACTTTTTATTTAGGAGACGCAGTGCCATTTGTACTGTTGAATAGATTCACCGTCCTCTCGATTGTGTGTAAAAAAACAAGCATCGCATTTATGTCACATTATCGAACTTTTTGGTACAGATCCACCAACGTATCTGTAGGATGAAATGTATGTAGATGATAGAAAACTACATAAATTTCATTCTACAGAAAAGTTGGTGGTTCTGAACATTAACATCGTCAAGCTCTCCTTTTTTCTCGAAACAATGTGAATCAAACATCGAATCTATCCAGGCCGATAAGATTCACTAATAAACTAGCTTGAGCACTCGAAGGCTTCGTACTCCTGAAGCCTTTACAGACAGGAGGAATTGTTAATTGCATTTATTCCAAATCAAAAATCCCCGACGACAAAAAAAACTGTGAAGTTTTAGAACCCGTATACCAAGTTTCGTCAACCTTGGTTGAGAAATGCAACCTGTAGAGGAGAACAGCCAGATATACTAAATAATTTTTCCCAAGCTGATGCAGAGACACTTCGCTCGCTCGTTCAATAAATAGGATTATCTCTGACAAGTGATATAGGATGATACAACGTGGCTGAAACATGTGCATGCAATGCGGCTACATACTTGTAAGTGCAGCAATTCCCCGCCGGATACACCCTGCGTTATTGTATTTATAGCGCCCATGGGAAATTCCCTGCTCTCGATAATATACAATGCGAATTTCACGAATAAGCGAGGAGTCACGTCACGTTCTTAAAATCGAGACAAAACTTACATCTTCCTTGCTTACTTTTTGGTGTGCTTAAATATCATACGTCGAGGTAGGTAATGGTTTGAAAGACAAACGTGGATTGCTAGAACGGGAACACCGTGCTCGAAGCAGCTGGTCACCCATCGGCATCACTCGGCAGCGTTTACGGGCAGTTTCTGGTACGCTGCATCGAAGTGCTGGAACAAAATTCCACCGCCGATTCGAGTGTTCATAGTTTTAGACACAAACTGAAATTGCTTCTCACGAGTCAACAAATACAGTATGGACACCTGAGGAACGAGGTATCGATCTTATAGTGCACATTTTCGTGGTACACCTACCTAACCCAGGATAGATTAATAAAAAAATAATACCCGTGGTCGCCGCAAAGTTTTGCAACTTCTCTTGTTCCCTATGCTCCATTGTTCATTCGTTGTCTTCAATTTGTTATCATTGCTCCTTATCAGTTCAAAACTTCAGTTAATACACAACGTTTAAACTAAATAGATATATTTTTGCAGTGCCTACTTTTCCGTATTTATTTTTCCCGAGACACAGCTTTTTGATAATAATGTTTTTACGTCTACCCACATCCTAACTTGACGTACAATTTTAATAATCAAATGACTTTTTTATTTGATGAAATACTTCATTATTATTATTTGTTCATCAATTATGTATAATTGAAGCAGACATCCGTGTTTTTCACTTAAATGGTTCCAGCGGAAGATCAGCGTCGCTAGGGGATCGATTTTTGAGTGTCAGCGAGTGACTTAGAGTCAGCAAAATGACTATTAGTCGCTGATTTCCAAAAGTTCGTATTTTTGGAAGTCGCCGATGACTAAAATTCTCATACTATGATATCAATACGAGCGCCTCCTCTATACCCACTCGATTTGAAATCACTCCGTGACTATTTTGGCACTGACATTTATGAACAGTATTTACTCAGTTTTACTCTTTATTTTGTGGCGTTCCTATTCCACCCACACATAATATTTATCATCTATGCTCCGAACGTAGTACACTGTTTTGTCTGTGGAGAGAACCATGAGAGAACAGATGTTCGCTTTTATTGTTAAATTACCTTTCAATTATCTATTGTAAATGTTATGTCAATCTAGATTCCTTTTAACTATTCGTTTCTACAAATTTTCTAACATAGACGAGAATTATCATATTACTGTAAAAACTATATGTGACTTTGTGAACTGTTATAATACTATACTCTGTCTACGGTTATAATAAACCATGGACTTAGTATAACGTCACGTTTTAGGTTTTTCCGAAAAACAACATATCCATACCCTATTTTATGATAAGAAAAACTGGTACAAACTACCTAAATTGGGACGCATGTCAAAAACAACAACTGTGAAATATTTGCAAGTTGGTAGACTCTATAGTATAATGTAGATAGAGCTGTTCTGTGTGGTAGACAGAGTATGACTCTCAAAATGACTATGTATGACTAATAAGTTTGATGAGCTCACCACTTGTCACGTATATATTCCCACGATGGTACATCCCACGGTGAAGAGGCCTTTTTAGGCTCTGCCTACCACTTCGCGGAAAAAGGCGTGTATGTGTTTTTTTTTCAAGCAATACAAATCAATCGTTTAAAAAATTAGATTAGTGGTAAGAACCGTGTGCTGATCAAACTGAACCTAAACACGGCCAGTCTACTATTATCTACCGAGGATTTCCGTTGTCCACATCATCAGATCAGCTCGCTGTCACCGTAATAATATACTGTCATCGGAACTTCACAAGTATACAAAATTTCAGCTCAGTTGAGGTTTACATTTTCATAATTCCCACGCATGATACTAACAGGTCAACTTAAACAAAAGCTTTTAAAAACAGCGTCATATCGTGTCTCGTGTCGTGTATTCGCAACATTTTCCGCCGATATAAAGGAAAGGTTGCATTGAAGGGTAGATGCGATTGTCCCTCGGGTGCAGCTCACTGTTTCATAATTGCATTGAAGGCTCCTGCCAATATCGCCGGCGAGCCATGGTGTCGCCCCTTTATTTATTGGTGTCATTGTTGGTGTAGTGCATATAACGTTGTCTCCACTAAAACGTGTAGTATTATTTTATCTGTGACTATACCAAAGAGGGCGAATCAGGTATTGTAGTACAAAGTTGAAGTAATAGCGTTGAAAGACATTTATTTAAATACTAGCGGCCCGCTCGCGACTTCGTTCGCGTGGTCCAGGTGATCCATTTTTTTTTTTTTTTTTTTTTTTTATGATGTTCAGGAGAAAGTTTTCCTGACAATAACAAACACAACAAAAAAAGAATTAGTGAAATCGGTCCAGCCGTTCTCAAGTTATAGCATGACGGAGAAATATAAGATTCGGACGATCTACAAAATTTGCATTTTGACATAGCTCTAAACACCACAGAGAACTAATCTACTACTGTCTAGCTAGTTTAACTAATATCACAAATGTCAAAGTTACGATGTTTGGTTGGATGTTTGTATGTTTGTTACTCAATCAAGCGAAAACGGCTGAACATATTTCGATTAAATTTAGTACACAGATAGATTATGACCTGGATTGAGCTATGTATATGCTACTAGTAGTTGAGTTTTTGTGTGAAAAAGTTCGTCCGGGGAAGTTATAACCTTGATATAATGAGGCATTAAATTAACAAAATAGAAATAAAATAATGAAACACTTGAAAATAGAATAGGTTTTTTTTAAGGTTAACAGTTTTATTGAAAAGAAAGATAATACTGACGTGGATAATGTACGAAAACCTCAAAAATAATTAGGCAGGTCCTAGCTACCAGTCATCACTCTACTCTCCTCATCAAACAAAGGGCATCATATCAAACTAAACATTAAAATCGGGGGCATTGCGTAACCTGTTTTATTTTTACATTTATAAAGCTTTGTTTGACCACGATCACACCTGTTGGTAAGTGAATATGTGGCCAAGATGGAGCACAAAGGTTTAGAAGGCACCTATTGACTTAAGCATTGAAGTAACTAAGATTAAATAAAAAAAAATAAAAAAACATTGATTGTAAATAGCATTTATAATCATATGAGCTTTTGACTGTTGCCAGAAAGTTCACGCGCCCCACGATTTTATTTTTGAGTCTGGTCAATGCCCTAGTCTGATCATCATATGTTTGTTTGTCACCATAATATAGTTCTTTGAGCACAAATTAGCTTAGCTTATAGAATATCCGTATTCCCGATATTCCAATAATTTGTAATAGCTGCACGTCTCCAGAATGGAGTTCCAGTAGTTTGCTGAAAACCGAGAAGGAACTTTCAAAAGCGGAAAGTTTTAATCCACATCAAAACTGAATATTTTGTTTAAAATTAAGATAAGTACTTAAGATATACTAAGGTCGACAATATATTCGTTGTAATGTGACATTTGGATAATTAAAATAATGTAAACCCATTAGTGATGCAATAAAACGCTACCGGGGTTCTCTTGCTTTGCTTAGGCTTTGTTGAAAATGTATTTTTCAAAAAAGCTTACATTAGAAATTTAGTCTTTTGGCCATTGACATATAATTAGTACCTATACTCTTATTCTTCTTATTGACATATATTATGTTATTGCTAGCGGCACCCCGCGGTTTCATCAGCAGAAGACTTGATCCCCTGAGAATATCAGCCTAGATAGATAGATAGATAACACTTTTTTGCACACCACATAAAAATGAACACATTATAAACAATCAGAAAAATAATTATGGAAGTACAATGGGCGTGTTTATCGCTGAGAGCGATCTCTTCCAGACAACCTTGGGATGGACTGGAATTGACGAGAACGATAAAGGAAGGTTACAAATTGAAAAAAAAAATACGTATACATACAATCTAACTTATACCTAGCCTACTGTGCCTACTTAGCCTATGTGTATTCCAGGCGTTCAGGTGTCTTCATTCCAAATTTTAGCAAAATCCGTCCAGTCGTTTCAGCGTGAAGAAGTAACACACATACTTACACACACTCAAAAATATTCGCATTCATAATATTTTAAAAAATTTGATCCGGGATTGCAAGTTGATCAAATGAGTGCAAAGACAGTATCAGTATCAAGTGTCAAGGAGTTTCATTGTACTCCTTCAGTCTCCATCATCAGATCAGCTCTTTGTCACTATGTCAATCGTCAAAGCTGCCTTTTTAATACTTCAAATTTCACACGTGTTTACACAGAGTCCTACATGTTTTCCTTCCAAATAACGTAGTAATTACACACATTAAGCTTTATAAGCGCGCACAAATTAAATAATTACACGAGCCGACATAAAACCCGTCTTAACGAGTACACTAGGCAGGTACCGTTTTAATTTCACACTCAACTGATTTGCATTTTAGGTGTATTCATAAAGTGAATGGGAGCGAATGAAAAAACGGGGAATCGTGAAAAGTAGGTCAGCCCCGTATTGCGCTAGCAAACACAACACACAGCTATGGGATCATTTTGGGATCCTTATCCCCATAGTTGCGTTCTTGCATCGAGCACAGAACGTTCTTGCTAGCGGAATTGAAGGCAAGTCCAGATTGACTTGCGATCAGATTTCCCCAATCCCATGCGTATAAGGTGATAATTTAGGGGCGCGGGGGAGGAGGGAATAGGGGGGCGGCGGAATGCCGACACTACCTGCAATACTACAGGCGAATTCCTAGTATTTGTTTATTTGGTTCGAATATGACAATTTTTATCATATTCGATACACCGTGGATTAAAATAGGTACTTATTATCTTCGACCAAAGTATTTACGTCGATGCTTATTATGCCAAAATTCAGTTTCCTCGGGAGAGTAGTGGGGGTGAAACCGGGGACGACCGGGAGGGATATAATAAAGTATTTTAACTACGAACTGGGTTTACCTGGGCAGACCAGCCAAGTGACACTTCAAAGAAAATTCGGATTACACTGCTTATATAATATATAAAAGGCAATAAGTATTTTTGATAAAGTATTCGTTTGTAAATAACGCAAAAAATATTACTTCACGGCGGATACGACAGCCAAATTCCGTCACTTTCTAACTCATAAAAGTTCAGGTAAGTTAAAAGTGACAGAATAGCGCTCACAGAACGAAAAGTAAGTTAAATTCACGAAAAACAATTATTTTCCACATGAAAAACCGTTGCATCACAGAATCATACGTTAAACTTGAAGATAAAATATTTGCCGACATTTATGTGAAAGAAATCTAAAAATTTATAAGTCGTTTAGAAGTTGAATCAAATTTTCAGTGAAAACGAGCTGCACTCTTTTATTTTTTTCAGATGATATTTAGATAGAAGATAGATAGATAGATAGATAGATAGAAAACACTTTATTGCACAACACAGAAAATAAGCTATTTAAAAATTAATATTAAATTAAACAAGGAAGTACAATGGGCGGTACAAGGTTAATGAACAGGTAGAATATTTTTGTACCTTCATTTTACAGATTAATGATTTACATATTTTTTCAGCACATAACATTGACTCCACATAGAAAGCCTCTAAATAAGATCAATCAGCTACTGTATGCGCCTTAAAACAACCTCTCTATACGTAGAGTCTGTTCAAAATGTTCCTTTCCACTGAATTAGATAAGTATCCGTCGATTCGGCAGCGGAACAGCTTACCGAACACCACTCGGCTTTACGCAGTAACGCGCCTGATAATCCCGTGATACCAATTAGTTACAAGTAAACCACTTAACTAAAATACGAATCAAACAAATCTATCGGTTTTGGGCGATGGTTCTCAAAGTTTGAGCTTTTGTGATCAAAATAAGGACCAAAAAGAATTTACAAAAGTGTCACCACCATCTTCAGTGTTCCATTAAATATGGAACAATGGACACATCGGTGTCTACAATGACTTTACACACTAGAACTTGAAGATTTAGCTTCAGTAGTACTTACCCGCGATCCTGTACATCTTAGACCCTGGCGTCTGCTGGCGAAAGATATTACAGTGACATACATAGTCTTGTTCCCACACTAGGATCCCCTGTGTCTTGAGTATCCATCATCAGATCAGCTCGCTGTTACCATAACATTGTATTGGCGGAACGTGACAGATATTCAAAATTGCATCTCAGTCGGTTGAGGGTAACTGCTTCAAAATTCAGTTACAAGATTTGACCACACACAAACATTGCATGTTAAATAAAAGCTTGTACAAATGAGTTAGTTGCTTCTATAGTTGAAGCTAGGGCGGATAGCGCAAGCCTCAATCTTATCGGAGCTTGCAGATAACCGTGAATTTTTCGTCCCAGAGATGACCCGATTGGTCACAATCTTAGTTCAAATTATCATTTCGAGCCGTCATAAAAGGTGAAAGCATCAAAACAACATTTCAAAATTCCAACCTCGTTTAGCAGAACTCGGTGTTCGGAACACTTTCCGTAAACGCACCTGCATTGTTCCATCACACTCGGAATCAATTCCGTAGCATGTCGCTCCCGCCGTCGAATGCCAATCATTGTGAATGCGGCCTTTGTAGCCGGCGAGCGCATCCGTTTCTAAATAGACTTTTCAACAAACCCATTACTGAAATGCATTGCAGTTGGGCAATATTTGGTTAGTCATTTTATTGACGAGAACGGACGTATTTTAAGACACCTTTTAAGCACTAAGTACTGAGAAAATGTATTTAGTGTGTAAAGAAACCATCAGTGGCTGTTTTTAGTGATATATAAAAAATCTTCGAAATCTTTGAAGAGTTTTCAAAAGAATAACTTTTAGGATTGTTTACATTATTAAAGTACCTATCGATGGACCGACGATGAAGTCCGTGGGTGGAGGCGGCTCAAGTTCCTGTTGTCCAGCAACAATATATTAAATTAACAATATATACTGTATTAATCAACAAGCAACAAATTAAAAGCACTTTGAGGCCTTAGTGTATTGGTCTTTCTTTAGTATGTACGTCTGTTTGCCTCATAGCTCTCGAACTCTGATTTCAATGCAGTTTTTGTTTTGGTTCGAAATATGGTGTTGGTGAAATGGTTCTTAGTTTTATTTCGAGGAAATAGTTGCAACTGTTCCAGCATCATCAGCACGAACCCTTTTTTTAAGGGAACTTTGTTTTTTTGCGCCTAGAATCTTTAGTTTGAGCTTAAAATGTTATTTTCCGACATCAGACTCCAGGGTCTGATGATGACACCAGCATCGAATGAATAGGAACTTGGGTTGAATCTATCTGAATCTTCAAGTTTGAGCTCAAATATCCTAATATCATACTTTTCGTCCGCAGACGCCAGGGTCTGATCAGCCTAAGATGAACAGGATCCCAGCTAGGTACTACTGGTGCTGAATCATCACGTTCGAGTTTGAAAAGTCAGTGTAGGCACCGATGTGTCCGTTAAAGTGTTCCGTTTTTCCATATTTAATGGAACTCTGATGATAGTAGTAGTAGAGCTTTTTAGAAGTAGTAGAGCTTTTTTGTGAAAGAGGTCATCCGGGGAAGTACTACCACCATACCTATTCCTGCCGCAAAGCAGTAGTGCTCGCATTGCTGTGTTCCGGTTTGAAGGGTAAGGGTGCCGGTGATATTACAGGCACATGAGACTTTTCATCTTTATGTCTCAGGGTGGCGGGCGCAGTGCAATGCCACATAGGGCACGTCCTAGGTGGACGTGATCTATGTGGTAATGCACTGTTCATAGGTAAGTAAGTAGTAAAAATATAAAATAAGTGTAAACGAATTTTCTTTAATTCTTTCTTTCTTTCTTTCTTTCTATGTCCGTGAGTAATTCTGCGAAAAAGACTAAAACGTCCCAGTTACTAACAGGCTGAAGATTTTTCACACATCGTGACTTCAGTAGGTAATAGCTTCTGAATGTTGAACGGACGTCTAAAATAAACGGAACTTCCTACCAATTCTGACTCACGCTTTCACTGAAATAAATTCAGCTCTAGCGCTAACGAAATGGAGTTTAGAATAAAGTGCTTTCAGCTTTCAGTAGGGCTGTCAACGCGAGTTATGAGTAATAGTTGCTTAGTAATATTTTAAGTCGAATAAAGACTAAAAGAGGTGCGATTTACCGCCTGCCAAAACGTATCGCACTCCGTTAAGGTGGTTTTTCATACAAACGTATTTGCACAAATATTTTATTTTATTTTATTTTATTTATTTTTACAATTTTAGAGAAACTAACAGCTAAACACAAACTATGGTATTTATATATAAAATAACATGTTTAAACATGTTAAAAACCAGAAGGCTAATTATAAGTTTCTACAAATAAACTACTAAATGGATATGGGCATACAGAGTATAATTTTACACTGAAATGACTGTTTTTGGCTTTTATATTGGTCATTATTTGCGGCAAATCATATTTGGTTAAAGAAAACAGTGGATTAATAGTGAAAATAACATCAAAATTTTAGTCCATACAAGTAATTTCAATGTTATTTTCGCTATTAATCCACTGTTTTCTTGAACCAAATATTAAAAGAATTAATATTATTAATATTAATTCTCTTTATTATTATTTATTTTGCCGCAAATAATGACCAATATAAAAGCCAAAAACAGTAATTTCAGTGTTAAATTATACTCTGTACCAGTATACATATGTATATATTTGTGCAAATACGTTTGTATGAAAGAGCAACTACCTTAAGGCGATATCTGTTATTTAGTACATTCTGTGTATCATCTTGCACTCTGACTGCTATAAATACTGGTATTATCGGAAAGTGATGACAGTATTAATTGACCGAGCGAGCGAAGCGTCCTTGTAACAACTGGCAAAAAATTCTGTCATCATCATGTATGCATGCATGTATGTATGTTAACTTGATATATTCTAAAATTTCATAGTTTTTTTGTCGTCGGTGGTTTTTGGTTTTGATAATATTTGGCAGAAACATTCGGTAGTGAAATTTCGAATATGAGCAAAATTCCTCAAGAGGTTGAGTAATATTTTTCAGGGTCACTTCGGCAAAGTCTGAAACAGAGAGAGTTATCAAAAAGTGATATTAGGAGTAATAGGCTCGATTTTTAAAATAATTACTGCATTACAAAAAGTAGAAATTCATTTTTAGTTCCTCTGGAAAAGAAAGTTTTTGTAAAAACATTGTCTTTTTGGATTCTTTGTTTGATTATTATGGATCGACATGATACTCAATATATTTATTGCTTTCACATGGTTAACATAATAGTTCTTACATATACTTAGGTAGACTCGCACATGAACCCTGTTTTTAGGGCATATAAATGGAGAGGTAGACCGAGGTTCAGCTGATGCATTTTTTATACAAGTTTGTGTCTCGCGAGGTCTACTGCTCGCAGAAATACTAGTGTGTATCGTCGCCTATCAGTATCAGTATTACTAGTGTATATCGTATTAGGCATTTAGTAGCCTGTATCATCGCCTGTATTATCCGCCTGTGTCCAGGCCGGTATGTTAGACCTTTATGCGATAAACTAACTTATAAATTTGCCATAGGGTTCATTCATGTTTTATATAAAAACTTAAATATAATTTGCTTTATTTTATTGCTAAGCTTGGATGCAGCGTTTCTTCTTTTAGGTACTCATATTGAGGTGTACGTACTATGTGTATGCACAACGTAAAAACCAAGCAACAACTTTCAGTACTTAAGGTTAGATTCAGTGATAAGTGTTTTAGGTAATTTTTAATTCATCATCAGCTTACAGAAGTTCACTGCTGGACATAGGCCTCCTTTTTAGAATGCCAACATGAACGGTCTTGAGCTTTCTCCATCCACCGCCTTCCTGCGACCTCTATAATGACTTTGGTCCATCGAAAGGGGGAACTCCTCTTTTGCGTCATCTGGTTTGTGGTCGCCATTCTCGTGGTCGCTTCTCGGAAGAAAGATTCTCGAGTGGCGACCACAAAACAAAACAAGCATATCTAGAATCTCGAGATTAATTAATTCATTCATTCATAGAAGCACGCCTTTTTACCCGAAGGGATAGGCAGAGCCTCAATGGGCCTCTTTTCGCCGTGGGTTGCCCCATCGTGGGAATATAGACTTGACAACTGGTGAGCTCATCGCTGTCATTGCCCCCACTGACTAGGCTAACGCTTTCTTCCGGTAATAAATAACACATTCCTTAATAAGCTAGCAGCTTATTTCTCCGAATTAGAAACCAACGAGTTACAAACAGATTTGAAAGTTATTTTTTCATAAAAACTCTCAGTGAATTTAGCTTATGGCTGTTCAGTCTAGGTGTCAACCCTGTCCGTATTTTCTACGAGGGTGATGTGTCACGTCACAAACTATATGACAAAACAGGATGTCCCGGCAAGTGTCAGGGAAGCTTTTAAGGAGTGCCCTCGTGTCTACTTGTTTACACATATCACAAGGTTATATCGCTTATGGTTACTTCAGGTCCGTGTTGTAAAATTTTGCAGTATTTTACTGCTGGGCTTGGACACAGCGTGGTTCTTTTAGGTAATGGCCAAAAGCTATAGTTTATTAGCAGCCCCCTTATTCGCTATGACCGTAGGAGATTCCTTGTCAATGACGTGTGACGTTATAATGTATTCTAAACGATGATTCCACGCAGATATCGTAACGAGCCCGCGTTATATCACGTTTGGTCATAGCGAATAAAGGGGCTGAAATAAGTAGAAATATAACACAGATTTCAATACCTCCCCCCGACCTCTAACGACGGACGACCTCTGTGGCGCGGCGGGCGAAGGTTTGCCTGCGACGCAGGAGGTTGCGGGTTCGATTCCCTCCTCGGAACAAATATTTGTACGATCTACAGATATTTGTTCAGGGCTTTCTGGGTATTTTCTACGTAGAATAAAAAATATCTATCTATGTAATTTATAACGGTAGAGCAAGCTGGGTTTCGAAAAGGATTTAGTACTATAGACCACATACATACCCTAGACCAAATAATAGAGAAGCACCAAGAACTACAACAGCCACTCTACCTTGCCTTCATCGACTATGCAAAGGCATTTGATTCGATATCGCACAAAAGCATATGGGAAGCACAGCAGAGCATCAAAATGTCCCAAAACCATACATAAACATCATAAAGAATATATACAATAATAGCGAAAGTAGAGTAAAGCTAGACAGACTCGGCTCTATAATCAAAGTATGTAGAGGAGTGAAACAAGGCGACCCACTTTCACCAAAGATTTTTATAGCTGTCCTACAACACCAAATGAAGAAACTTAACTGGGACAAAAAAGGTATTTATATTAATGGTAAATTTCTCAGCAATCTAAGATTTGCGGATGACATTGTGCTGTTCTCTAGAAATTCCAATCAGTTAGAGGAAATGCTGTCTGAGCTATGCATAGTCAGCGAGAACATAGGATTAAAACTTAATGCAGCTAAGACTAAAGTAGCAACAAACAGCACCAAAAAACCTATAGTTGTGAACCAAAACCCACTTGAGTATGTGGAGAGCTACGTATATCTTGGTAAAGAAGTCTCTCTAAGTAAATCTAGGCATACAGAAGAATTAGAAAGAAGAATCAACATGACGTGGAAAAAATTCTGGAGCCTTAAAGAAATTCTTAAATCAAGACTCCCGCAAAAATTTAAAAAAGTGGTAATGGACTCTAGCTTGCTCCCCTGTCTGTCCTATGGATCACAAACATGGATATTTAATGAACACACACGACGCAGAATACAAACGACACAGCGCTCAATGGAAAGAAGCATACTTAGCATCAGATTAAAGGACAAACAAAGAAGCGATTCCATTCGAGAGAAAACCAAAGTCATAGATGCTCTGTCTCACACACAAAGCCTGAAGTGGAAATGGGCGGGACATTTGGCACGTCTAAAAGACAAAAGGTGGACACATCGAGTAACGACGTAGTCGGGGCCGACGGGAAAGAGAGCCAGAGGACGCCCACAACAACGTTGGGTCGATGATATAAAAAAGGCAGCCGGCAAAAACTGGATAGGTAGAGCGCAGGATAGGGATCTTTGGAAAGATTTGGAGGAGGCCTATACCCGAAAGGGGCCTTAACTAAGGATTAAATATATATTTTTTATGATACAACAGGAAATAATATTTAATATTTTTAATTGTAACTTTGTTTATCTTTTTTTAAGGAAATAAAAAGGCTTTTTATTTTTATTATTATTAATGTATAACAGTATATCAGTTATCTAGTACCCATAACACAAGCTCTGCTTAGCTTGGGGCTAGATAATGTTTTGTGAACTGTCCAGCAATATTAATATTTATATATTTATTAACCACGAGAATTATGAGAAATAACAAAAAGCTGTTTTTTTCTATTTTCCTACGCCATAAAATGTCTAACAGAGGTTGCATTGAATACGTAACACAAGCTCTTTGCATAGTATCATTATATAGGGATTCCCCTCATATCACTGGTGGTTGGTAGACGAAGTGGGTGCATAGGTCGTGCCTGAAAAAATACCCGGGTTACTGCTAGTAGTACTATTCAAATAAATAAATAAACAAAATAAATATTGCTGGACAGTTCACACAACATTATCTAGCCCTAAGCCAAGCAGAGCTTGTGTTATGGGTACTAGACAACTGATATACTTAATACAATATATTACATAGATAGATATATAACTTTTGAAAAAAAAAAAAAAAAAAAATGGTATATATCCCGTTTCTAGTGAAAATTATAGATAGATATTTTTTATTATATAGAGAAAATACCCAGAACATCCTGAACAAATATCTGCAGATCGCACAAATATTTGTTCCGAGGCGGGAATCGAACCCGCCACCTCCTGGGTCGCAGGCGAATGTTTGCCCGCCGCGCCACTCTGGTAATAAAACGCAGTGTCAAAAATTAGTTGTCTGTATTTGTTCTAACAAAAATCTCACAACAAAATGTTTATCGTTGTAATCCCTAATTACCCAAAACTCTTTGAGAGCGATCTCAAACAAAGGCTCCGCAGACAAAGGTATCTAAGTAGAGGGGTGAGTGAGACCGTCACGGCCTAGCGGGTGGTAAATCATCTCGCCGCGTCCCATTTACAAATTGCTCTGAGCACGCTCGATGAAAGCTCTGCGGAGATGATGAATTTGATAGAACAGCCGTGAATTACGTTCACGGCTCGTCCCCATATTAACAAACACAGTCAAAGTGCCTCGGCATTCAGTGAAGCTAGTTATATTTAAGCTTAAGTAGGTACTTACAGGTTCCAGGTAAAAACTACGAAGAGAATAACTCGAGCAACGAAGCAGTCCCATCACTTTTAAGGGGTCTCTCTTCAGGCAGAATTTTCTACGAATAGGGTTCAGGCAGTTGTCAACATCAGCCTGTAGAAGTACACTGCTAGACATAGGCCTATTAGACATGGGACTTGAGCCACCTCCATCAACCGACTCCCTGTATACTGCCTTAAAAATGTCGTCGGTCCATCTTGATGCGTCACGAGAGGTTTATGGAGAGGTTCAGGCAGTAAGGCTTGCGATTGATGATAACGGTGATAAGTTATCAAAAGAACAAATAACTGAAGTGAAAACCCTGTTAAAGAAATTCCTTTATCTTTAATCATTAATTTTACAGAAAGAGACGAGAATCCTGGGTTTTGCTCAGACCGAATTTTTTCCTAGTTCTGTTCTACCACTAAATGATTCTGAGTCAAGAATCGTGGGCTTCTCTAAATTTGAATAAATGGAACTTCGAGAGGCGAATACTGCACCGTTTTCATCGGTCACTATGCAGTTTTCTCCAATAGGTAGCTCTATAAGCAGGTATCAATGTCTTTCTCAGATTAAGCTTCGATCATGAAATGAGATTTGTATAAAATCGCAGAATGAAAGGTTATTAAAACTTCCGTGAGTCGGGTGTTTGACTCGGAACAAGTACCTACGTGAGTTATTACCGGTTTTTTCAATTATGAATGAAAGGTTGTTCAGCTCACCTCACCTTGTTATTTTTAATTCTCTTACCTGACGTTTTATGATCGTTTAGATGTCCTTCTTCTCATGAAGAAGTGCAGCTAAGCGCGCCATCATGGCGTCTACTGCGATTTTAGTAAAATAACGTCTCGTACCTATGGAAATCTCTCTGCTTTCTGACCCGAAGGGCAAACCAATCCGATGGCAAGCAATGACAATTATATCGGCTTAAGAAAAAAGATAAGTGCCAATTTCGTATACATGCTCATAATGGTGAAAGTGTAATGTAGGTAAATATAGTGAGGAAACCGGTATACAAGAGAATCAAAGTGATATCCACCACAACCCACAGGTAGAATGGTTGATTCAGTAGCCAAGAAACATTCGCCTCGTCGAGAGTAGGCTTTCCCAGTACTAAGAACATTGGGTTATGGCTATTGCTACGAAAAGTTATAGGTCTTTTTTAGGTCAACATCAAAACCTTGCATTGAGATGAATCACTGAAGAAAAATCACTGAAATGTTTGAGTTACTTAAAACTCTGTTATTCCATACAAATTAAGGAGATATGAGATGGGTAAGTATTTATTTCCCCGCGGTTACGTTTGCATCTTGTTTGTCTTCAGATTAAAGGCAGTGCCGTTAAGCTTACAATCTCGTAGACCGAGACCGAGCTGCCGGGAAGCAACGCTTCATAAATTCATGTCGCTCATATATCGCGTGCCAAGCTGTGTACATAATTGGTTCCCTATGTGGTAACTTGGCACAGGCGGAGCCTGACCGCTGGAATCAGGGATGGCAAGAGCTGAAAACCATACAAGGGGAAAAAATAAATAAAGGGAAAACCAACAAGAAGTTAGAATTTGTTTAATTCACAAGCTCAATGTCGCGCTGTTGCTAGAGCTAAGTAGATATGCTTGGCGTTTGGCATCCATAAGAAACATAAGAAGAAAAGTTGAATTAGCAATGGGCAACATTGCAATTATACTCACAATAGTAATTATACTCAATTAGTAATTATACTCACAGATCCAACAACCGTATGGGAATAAAAGTTGTTGGATGACGATCACGAACTGGACGAAGCGGTGTAGGACAGCTTCGATAGATCGACGACATTGTAAAGGTCATGGGAAGTCTGTGAACGGAGGTGGCTCAAGCCCGTCCACCCTGTAATTCTGCGCGGGAGGCCAAAGTCCAGTAGTGGACTTCTACCGATTGATATATAATTTGCTCTAAGGATATGAGAAAGTCGAAAAGAGACGTTGGTAAAAAGAGTTTTTCAAACATTATTGTAAACCCACTATGTGTATTATCGGATCAGATCTGATTTATCCATGAAATCCACTTTAATTTTGATGATTACTTTGCCAATATAGGTAAATACTTAGCCTCATTGCAGAAACCAAAGATTGAATCAAAGTCAAATTACTCCCTCCAGTAATTCCAGCAGGTGTTTGGCAACTTTTGATTGATGTTATTATTTGTTTGTTCCGAAGTTAAATATTATCTAAACAAATCTGACGGCAAAGTTTGACCTTTGAGTTTTTATTTTGGATTGTCAGAAAGTTGGAATTATTTAAAAGTTGGGAAATTGTTGCTAACGTTATCGGTGATTGATGGAATGACCTATAAGGTTATGTGTCTACCTGAGATCTATAAATCCAGCAATAGAACCAAGCCTCATCATTATCGCCAGCCACCAGACGTCCACTGCTGGGAAGAGGCCTCCCCCATAGAATGCAATGAAGGATTTGCCATGTTCACCACACTCGGCAGGTGGATTGTAGTGTGTGTGCCAGTAGTCCCGTACTCAGTACCAGTCAAAGGGATTACACTAGGTGATCCTAGTGTAATCCCTTTGAACTGTCTTACAAAATCCACGGGAGGAGACAGACGGGTCTGTTCTTAGGCTAGACACACCACGGTTCATAGAACCGCGACCAGATGACTTGATTATATACTATGTTAGTGACAAAATCAAAAATACTGCACCCAAAAATGATAGTAACATAAAAACCCTCTTCACACTACTGATACGGGAAAACTGATCGAAATTATTTTAGAAAACACCAGTCATGGACTTAAGTCCCATCTAACATAACCTATTTCTAAAACTACGCAATAAATCATAACTTAACCATCGTCCGTCTCATTTTTCACATAGATTCTGTCTCTGTCCAGCATTTCGAGTCGATTAACTGGTAATAAGCTGAATTCCAGACACGTAGAGTGACCATGACGGTCGACGCCTCTGACCACAATCCCGTCTTTGATGAGGTTATATAATACGTATAACATAGTATAATATTATATACTCGTGAGAATAGTACTAAGAGTTACACTATTATTTTATTTGTCACTGAAATAAGCGATGGCGTATTTGTAAATTAAGCTTAGGCTAATTTGGAGCGGATTTTGGTTAATTTTAACTCAAGCTCATGCACTTAAAAAAGCCACCAAACCTCAGTATTGACCACTTCAAATTACCCTGAAAAAACTTTTGTCTGAGTTTTTATTTCAAGCTTGTAGGTGTCACCAATGTACCGTGCTAAATTTCAGCATTATAGTACTTTATATACATAACATAACACCCAACAGTCACATACATAGTCCTGATCCCACACTAGGATTCCCTGTGTCGTGGGTATCAGGAACGACGAGTACTATGATACCATTACACCCAGACCGGGATCAAAAATTTGCAGTTCATACAAACTTTTGTCCCGCGCATTTGATTGGTCCGCATTATAATAGTACTAAATAGTCTAAGAGTAAAACGGCTCCGACTGTGTCCATACAGACAGACGGATATGGCGTAACTTATAAGGGTTCTTTGTAGGATTTCGAAACCCTAAAAATATGGACAGATTTGTAGAGAAGAAACACAAAAATGCTTTGGGTCAACTGTTTCAGATGTAGGTATACTAACTTGATATTGACACAATTGAGGAGGCTTTATTTTAATTTAATTTAATAAGTATAATTTTTCATCCCATCTATTCGAAAAGGACGACTGGTTTCGCCTTTAAGTGCACCCAACGGAGGTGTTTTCTATGAGAAACTTTTAGCGGGCAGTAATGAGTTTTGCGGCGCACTTATTAAGTTCCTAATTCAAAAAGTGCGCGGCAAAGATAATTGCGGCGCACTTATTGAATTTGGAACGAGCGCCAAATAATTCGAACGCAAATATTGTTTGAATAAATACTGGCTGGTACGACGGCCCAAAACCCAAAACAAAAAACACACAAAAAACACAAAACACAAACAAAAACACAAAAACACAAAACACAAAAACACAAAAAAAAAGCACAATACACACAAAAAAAACACAAAAACACAAAAAAAAAACACAAAAAACATAAAACACACAAAAAAACACAACACAAAAAACACAAACAAAAAAAACACAAAAAAAGCACAATACACACAAAAAACACAAAACACAAAAAAAACACAAAAAAACACCCAAAAAAGAACACAAAAACACAAAAAAACAACCATTTGTTTTATTACATAATAATATTACAATAACATATGAGGCGCCTTTTATTTTCTCATAGTGGGTGATGAAAAGCAGAGTGTATCACACGGGCGCAACATATATTTTTGGCTCGGGCGACGTACTTTGAATCCCTCGCTACGTTCAGGATTCTACTAAAGAATCCCTCACTTCGCTCTGGATTCAAAAAAGCGCCCTCGCCGTAAAAATATTATGTTGCTCCCTTATGATACAATCTACTATTTAGTTTTAGAAATACTATGTGATAATGTCTACTAACGACTCTTTACTAACATAATATGGTGTGAAACCGAAATAAATGATAAATATATAATAATAATAAATATATTTACTAATTCAAAGAAGGAAAAATCGAATGCCAAAGTTATCAATCGTGAAAGCAATACTGGGTGTCTGTGAAATTGGTGTTGTACTGCCTTTTTAGTGATAATTCGTAACAAAAATAGATAGATAGATTTATTGATTACCAAACAGAAATAATACAAAAAATAATTAAAAAAAAAAAAAAAAAAAAAAATATGTTTGGAAGAAATATATACTGGATCAAAGTGGTCTTCTACTTACATTTCACAGAAATTGTAATAACTGCACATCGTACAAAGCCTGAAGAGGCGTAGAAGTGCAGCATGCTACGTAACGTACCTAGGACAAGTAGGGTATTGCCAGAGATTCAGAAAGTTACATAATTACCTTGTAGAATCTCTGGCAATACCAGAGATTCTACAAGGTAATTATGTAACTTTATGCGTGTTTACGATATTAAAGCGGAGGATTGTAATAATCACCATGCTTGGCAGGCGGATGAATGATCGCAGTATTGGTGCTAAGTACTCAGGTGGATGCTCCTGCCCATTCCCTGGAGTAATCCCATAGTAGGAACATACACGGGAGGAGAGGGAGGTGTCTATTCTAGGCCGGACACACCATGGCACTGGGGGCCTATGTCCAGCAGTGGACTTCTGTAGGCTGATGATGATGATGATGATGTACCTGAGTAGTTTTTACAAGAAGATACCAGTTCTTTCACCATAGGTCACTAGGCCCATCTCAGGCCACCATACCTCAAGCTGATGAACCTGACACAGGGTGACCAAGAAAGAACCGGTGACACGAACTGGTAGTACCAGTCAATTCAATTTAATAACATTTATAATATTAACATTTATTTATTACTTTCTACTTCCTTTCCTATCTAGTACTTACCTTAGTCCTTATACGTACCTTCCGTACCTAATAGTTTCGGATTGAGCCCGTAGTTTGCTTAGAGGTGTTATGTACTCTTGTTGTACACATAATTATGAAATACATTTTTAAATAGCATAAGGTAACAAAACGTTTCTTTTCATAAAGAAAAATAAATTAACAAATAAATCTACAGTTAAGTACAAAATTTATAAATACAAATGAAACCGTTTATTCCCAAGACCGTTGCAAATGATCTAAAGATAGCGATAATTAAGTAGGTAGACTTGTCATAGTATTAAAATAATTGGCCCGAAGCTCGTTATTTCGAAGCTCGCAGCAAGCATCTTACCCTCTTGGTTCAAAAATTGATTGGTTTCATCTGTCATCAACAGACTTTGCTGTGCTTTGGGTGGGCCGATACGATAGTTCCAGCTGTTGGAATATTATTTTATTATTTTAGAGTGGAAACACTACCTTTCCCTTTGATTTGCGAGACATCCCGCAGGCATTATTTTTTATTTAATAAATATTTGAGGATTTTGTCGATTGTCAAAAATAACATTCTTTCAAATCGCTGAGTCGACTCTTGACACAATACTGACCAAAGGCGTGAAAAGTATCTAAGTACTACAAACTTCGAATAAATTTTTGGAGCTTATCAGGCTTTTTGCAGCCATGTTTTTGTTCTAATGGTTGAGATGCACTGCGCAACCTATTTACCAAGCAAACGGTGAAAGTTAAAACTAACGTACAGTCAAATAAAACATTTGATGAAGACAGCCAACACTGACCAGGTTCACAATAACTTCCAGGCTTTCCAATGGAGCAATGATCACAGAAATGTATTATGGCACAGAACTCTCACAAATCGATCCAGATCACAACTGGACCGGCAACGCTGCTGACCGGAAAATCGTGAGCAAGAATAATGTTCTACTCAGTTAAAAGTAGGTACCTGCTGGGTATAGGAGAATTCGCTAACTTTATACATACACCTTAAATGCGATTGAGTATTTTGAAATAGTCCCACAAATTGAAAACACCATTATAAAAAACCAGGATCATGAACAAGAAAAAGTTTCAAAAGAAGTAAGATTTATTGCCTCGAGGGTTTTCCATTTTCCTAACAAAAAATAAAATCACTCCTCGTGAAACAGATTGAGAACAAATGGCGTCTGCTCACGCTTGACCAAATAAATGAGAAGCTTTACTATTTTATTGAATTAAGGAATTAACCAGCACGCACGATAAACGATATATAAAAGTGTTCCACACAGCAAGACAGGCACAGGTGAGAAGCGACTTCGATGTCGAACTACTCACTTCGTCATACTCAGTTGAAAATAATTCCATAGAGCAAAATATTCCAATTACTAACCAATGTTACAATAGGTAGTGTAAAGTTAATATAATTTTAGTCGCCATTTTGTGGAGCAACAGCGCACAAGATGGCGGACAACTACACAGATGCCATAGGGCCAATGCCCTATCCTCTGAGAATGTAAGTACTTTCATATTACCGAACTTTTGTTTCATAGCTTTGGTTTGTGGTGGTTTTGGTGGTGTCATTTGACGGCCGTAATATAACGATGAAGTCGAATTGAATACTTACATTGCCTTACATAGTTATAAAAAATTGATTGACCATTATTTATATAAAATTACGTTTTTGTATCCTCTATATTACGGCCGTCATATGACGATCATCCCTTCTAAGAACACGAAGGCTATACGTGAAAATAATAAGACTGAAGAAGACTGTAGAGATTCTTCTCAGTTCCCCTTAAAAAGAACTCTCTTTTAACAACATGAAAAAAACGGTTTTTTCTGAATAAAATATTTTTCAATATAAGCTTTTATAAAATGCACATCTAACTGATGATGATGATGATGATGAAATTAGTAAGAAGAACCGTGAGCTGATCAAAATGAGCTCAACCACGGCTAGTCTACTAATAATTATCAAGGGCTTCCGCTGTCCACCATGGGGGACCATGTCCATGTCTCGATCATCAAATCAGCTCGCTGTCACCATAATATTGTATTGTCATTGGGACTTGACAGGTATATAGAAATTCAGCTACATCGAACGAGGCTAACTGGCTAAAAATTCAGTTTCAAGATTTGACGGACAATTGATTTTTGATACATTGCATGTTAATAAAGTTTTAAAAACCAGTTCACACTTGAAATCCCTAGGGTGTCAAGAGATGTGGTGGAGCACATGCTCGGCTGGAACATTCCTGAAGAGCATCAAGACATGGTCCACGACCACTGGAGGAGTTTCCCAGCCGTGAGCAAGTACTGGCACTATTGCCTAGCGCTCATTTACACTATGCTGATGCTGACTTCGGTCACAGGCAATGGCATCGTCATCTGGATATTTAGCACGTGAGTTAGTAGTAACAGTGATCAACACTTTGACTTTGATGATACTGGGCACAAGCAAGCCAAACGAAGCGAGCCCCACAGGGATGCAAAATGCACTTCTCTGGCAAAAGTAATTTTCATCCCCCCATCGCGGAAAGAGTATTTTTGTTCTTCGATATCTGAGTGTAAAAGCCGATTTATCCGCTAGAGGATAAAGTAAAATTGAATTTAGAATTTCGTTTGCACTAAGTTTGTGAATTCAAAACATCATTAAACTTGTTTACTTCTACCTCCATGGTGCCGAATTTATCATCAACCTTTTTTAATTTGTTAAAAACTCGGACTCGGAACCATGAAGTTACTCGGAACCGTCTTGGTGTATTACTTTTTTTGCATTTAGTTATTTTCTCGCTGAGGTGGGATGAAAAGTTACGTGTTGCACTCGAGTGCAAAGATTTTTACCTTGTGCTCTTTTGATTCCCTCGCTAACGCTCAGGATTTAAGGTGTTTTAGAATCCTTCGCTTGCTCGGTCATCAAAATTGAGCACGCGGTTAAAAAGCAACTTTGCACTCTTATATAACAAATAACTATTTTCTCCACAAACTCAGCGTGAGATTCCTGTCTCACTAAGTCAACATAGAGGTACCTGGTCGAAGAGACTTTTTCAAACCAAATAGTAAGTAAAATATCACAACGCTGTTCTCTTGGGAACCTCCAAAACACATCAGTAAATTTTAAAAACTCCCAAAGTCCCACGCCCTGAATTCAAATTTTCAAGTTTAGTTAACCTTTCAAACAATTCCATCACCAACTCAATTTGGTTCGTCGTTCGCTTTTATTATTTCAAATAGTGAAAGGGTACTTAATAGTGTGAAAATCTTTGACGAATAGATCGAGTAGTGCTGTTGACTTCCTTCTCTTGACTCCAATTTAATTAACTCCAAACGTCCCGAGATAGAACGGCTTCTATGTACTATTGGTACAGCGTAGTCTGAGTAGGTACACAAAAGTAACCCTAGGATAATTAACCACAAATAAAGTTCCTGATCCAATCCGTTTACCATACAAAATTTTGAGAAACCAGTGGTGGTGATAGAATAGATATAATTTCATCACTAGGTTTCAAAATGGCAAACTCTCGGATTTATTTTAAAAAATACGCTTAGTTAAAATTGATGTTTGTATGAAAAAAATACGTTTTAATACATTAGTATTTTTTTTAATAAATCCCTGCCTTTTTGTTATTATTTTTTAAAAATAAAACACTAGTGATTAAATTATATAACTTCTGTCTGTCGCTTTAATTAATACATTCAATTTTAATGTAATACTATCAAGTAGGTATGAATATATACTAATGTTACGTAGAAGAAATTTGCTTCCTCGCCATCACACAAACTAATGTGTGACAGAGAAGCGTACGGTGTTGAGGTTAGGAATGCGTTTTTCTATCTTTAATACTAGTGTTACGTGGAGGAAGTTTTCTTTCTAACCATCACACCAGTGTGACAGAGCGGTGTGAAGGTGAGTCGGTCGCGGAATATAAGAAGCAGTGTTAATTATATTCTTTCACGGATATTCGTTCCTCAAAGTTTTGCATGGTAAACGGTTTCGTAGTAATGGTTCCAGTCTTATACGATATTTCCTTTGGGATCAGTGTACATATCTTTTATTATTATTCTGATTGAATAATCTCGATATTTTGCTTGTAATGTAGTTAATTAGACCACATTTAGTGGTCGACCGGTGGCCATGTTGCTCTAAGCGTACTAGATGTGTCAGTTTGATTGACTGAATTTTCTATACTATAGTGTCCGCCCGTGGCTTTGCTTGCGTTTAACCAGGATAAGAAGTAGCCTTTAAGTCAATCCAGGTCATAATCTTAACATCAGGTGGGCCATCTGCTTGTTCCGTCATTCAAGTAGAATAAAAAATAACTATCTATGTACCAAATTTCATCGAAATCGGTCAAGCTGGTTTGGCGTGATTGAGTAAAAAATATACAAACATCCAAACATCGTAACTTAGATATTTATAATATTAGCATTTTCTTCCAGCTAACATTTGTGTAATGTAGAGTGGGTGGTATTGCTATTGTATGTATGTATGTATGTACCATTACCATTATGTACCATTTAGGTCACTACCATATACAAATGAAGGCTTTAATTATATAATGAGAGCATTATAAATCATAAAACAGGCCACATAATTTCAAATTCTAACGATACTCATCAGAACACTTACATTTAAGTATTTCTTATGATCCATTAACTTTATCTTCTTCAAAAAGACTTTAAGTTGGTCATCGTCTCGAGAGCGCTCAGCCGAGGAACCCTTGACAAACAACTGCAAATTAACTTAACTTGCAATTACTCACACCCATTGAATGTAGAGCTGGTCTTAGAGTTTTTGTTTTTGTCATATATAATCAAAAAGAGCTGGTAGATAATTTAAAACAAGAACTTTGTTTTAAATTATCTATCAGAAAAAAATTGGCGCTTTAGCTAGATAGCTGACGTATAGAAAATAAAATTTAAATAGTGTTTTATTCGTGTTCATAGACAAAAGTTCTTGACTGGTATCAATGAATGTAGTAGTACATGGATTGAGTGCTAAAATAGCATAGAGTGTTCCTTCTTACTCCTATCCTAGAAGATAGCTTGCTATCCTATGTTAGAGAGAAACAAATATATTGTCACACGATGTTCCGAGCTGGGATCTGTATTATTTTATATTATTTTCTGCCTATCCAATACTATTCAACATAGGTAAGTATTTTTTTTATATATGAATCGAAACCGGTTCTAACGATTTCGTTGAAATTAGCTGTGTAAGGTTGGGTGTTTTTGGAGGCAAAAAAAAATATCTAGCTAGGTTTCATTTCGGGGAAAAAAGATCATCAACATCAAAAAATACTATTCGCTATTCGATCATCTGTATCAGTCACAGAATATTGATTAGTTTGTTTTTACGCACCGGAGCACCCGAACTCGATTTTCAATAGAATTCAAAAACAATAGAAGTGAAGTGATGTGGTACATTAGAGCTGTAAGGGTAGCAATACAATTAGTAAGAACGATTTCACAACAAAAAAAAACGTTGAACGAAGCTCGGTTGCACCAGATATTTTAAAAAGTACTGCGCACTGTAAGTTTACTTAACTAGAATCTTCTACATACCATAGAATACCTACATTTTTCACATATTTTCACCCAAAAATTGTGGTACGCTATTTAGTGCTACGACGTTACCCCTTTTTTTTGTTTTTATCCCTCTACTCTTAGGCACTACATAATTTTCATAGAACCACCTCACCCTCCTCCAACTTAAGTTTGATGCCCTCCTCATTAAAAGTTATCAGCATCCTAGGCTTTGCAAGCGAATAAAACACATCCACGTCTGAAACGAATGTCAGGAACAAAGTTCTAAACCACGGCGCCGCCCGCGAGCGAGCTGCGAAAAACGCTTCCGATGTCGCTGGAAGCTATTATACGCTTTTATTTGTTTTTTCCTGTTACTGGATAGACCAGATTTGAACTCACATTTGAAGGGGAGTTTTGCTATTGTAGTGTATGTACCTATATCATGTGTCTGGTGGTATGCAAAGGTCGTCAGTTGCCTGTTTCCGGTTAAGACACCAGATACCATAGTCTGTGGAGCACTGTATGAAGATGTCTACCTAGATCGAGTGTTCTGTAACGTGGTGAACAGTGAGGGTCTACCATGGGCCCCTTACGAGGGAACCAGGAATTACTTAAGTTGTAGAGTACGACACTAAACATTACTGTTTTTTTTTTCAAAGAGAACATCTTATGGCGTATTTTTATAATTGTCCTGAAAAATTTACAACTTGAATCTCATAGTATATTATTTTGCAAGTGTAAACCACACTTTATGGATAACATTAAATCAGAAGGTTTCTAATGAAACACCTGTAGATGGCTCCCATCGGCACTATAGCCGAGTTGATAGTGCCCACAAATTTCATCTTCAGCGTCACATAGTGTTCAATGGCCGAACTGGTAAAGGCATTGCCGATCACAGGCAAGGTTGCGGGTTTGAGTCCCGCTGGAACGGAATTTTTGGGTTACATTTAAATTTAACTTGAATCTCTTTACCAAAGTTCAGTACACAATGTGAAATTTAAGCCTAGTTGGATTAAATTAGGGCAGATTTAATAATGTAATGACCGCCTTGACGATCATGGTATTTCTTAGCAAATACTGATAAAATTCGTCAAGTAGTTCTCGAACTACGACAGCAGAACTTACTACAGATGAACAAATATACATACATAGACTGCTAAAATCATAACCCTCCTTTTGGTGTGCCATAGTCGTGTAAAACCCCTTCAATCTCCACTGATAATAAAAATCAGATAAGGCAAGTTGAAAAGTTTAGAGCATTGATTGTGTGACTCTTTGGAAACTTGTGCGGGAGCGAGGATAAATTTACATGTTCTCAAACTGGGACAGTGGCAACTCTGGTAGGTACCTTCTACATCTCCATATACGTATATATACTACACATAGGTGTCTCCTTACTTCGCTACATTGTTTTAAATCCTTTTTTTTTTGAATAGATGTTTGAAGTGAATAGATCAAAGAACAGCTCTGTGTTCCATTTTTTAGCCGAATGTGATTTTATGCACATCTTGCATACGATTTGCACAAAATAACCAAAAATGACTCAAAGCATCCAATATGACACCAGAGGATGGGCAGCAGCACCCACCTGATATCAACACCAATACTGCGATTACTAATCCGCCTGCCAAGCGTGGTATTGCACGCCTAGAATGCATTGCATTCTATGGGGAGGCCTCGTCTAACAGTGGACGCCTCACGGCTGTTGATGATGATAATGATGATGATGCTGTACTAGCTTTTACCGGCGGCTTTCATCGCCTTGCTTCCACCACTCAGACTTTATTCTCAATTAGCAAATACGACATAAACCATCCACCACGGAGTTCATCTAAAATGTGTTCAAAATTATTCTCTTCATTTCCAGTTCCAAATCCTTGCGAAGCCCGAGCAACATGTTCGTGATCAACCTAGCGATCTTCGACCTGATGATGATGCTGGAGATGCCACTTCTGATAATTAACTCGTTCCACCAGCGCTTGGTCGGCTACCAGCTCGGCTGCGACATCTACGCGGTTCTTGGCTCGCTGTCAGGAATCGGTGGCGCTATTACAAATGCTGTTATCGCATTTGACAGATACAAGTGAGTGCTTCTATCATCAGCTGAGTGAGGCAACATTCAGGTAGAAAGAAGGGAGTTTTTTTTTTTTTAATTTTTTTTTTTAACTTGGAATGACCTTTGTTTGTCCACGATCTCACCTGTTTGTAAGTGGCGATGTGTTTGAAGATGGAGCACAAAGGTCTAGAAGGCACCTATTCACTCTAGCCTTGAAGAGACCCAGATTATAGTTTTCAGGAAAGACAGACGACGGTAGTGTATTCCACTCCTTATCCAGAGATGAAGAATGTCCTACTTTTATATAAGTAGTAGTGTTTCCAGCCTAAGAAAAGACACCTCCGTCTCCTCCCGTGGATGTCGTATAAGCTGACTAAGGGATAACACCAAGAGATGGGCAGCAGCATCCACCTGAGCGCTCAACACCAATACTGCGATCACCAATCCACCTGCCAAGTGTAGTGATTATGGCAAAATTGATGAACGAAAAGATTGCCTACGCGTAAAAGGAAGTTGTGATCGAAGCGATCCCCTTAAACGAGTACCTTGGCTTCCAGTGCTCCCAATTTTCAATGTGTAGGTAATTATCCTAATGTGTGGTGCGACGGGCGAGTACCCGGCTGAGATGCAAGAGGTTGCGGGTTCAATTCCTGCTGCGGGACCAATGTTTGTATAATCTGCAAATATTTGTTCTAGGTCTGGGTGTAATGGTACCATGGTACTCGTAGTTCATGATACCCACGTCACAGTGGATCCTAGTAAGGGATCAGGAATATGTATTTAACTGTTGGATGTTATGTTATTTGTACACAGGACCATATCAAGCCCACTAGACGGGCGAATAAACAAAGTGCAAGCGGGTCTTCTCATCGCCTTTACTTGGTTCTGGTCACTACCCTTCACTGTTTTGCCAGCCTTGAAGATATGGGGGAGGTTCGTGCCAGGTAAAACTTATAACTCGCGCCTTAAGGCTTCTATACCGTTTTTTGTTTTTGGCATAACTTATCGTACCATGTCTTCTTCTTTCGTGTCAGTGGCTAAACATGACTAAATTTTATTGGACCAATAGGAAGCAATTGCTAAGCCCCACTCCGTTGCCTGGTTTAGGTCTTCTAATATGTAGGTGGTCGGGCAGAGAGAGCAAAAGCCCAGGTGAGTCATGCCTTGTATAGGAGCCAAATTATAGTGATTTCGAGTTTTTTCTACAAATTTCACCATCCCATTTTAGGGGTAAAAAATTAGAAATTCCAAAAAAAAATACTTTTTCTATATTACAAAGCCTCCCAGCATTCCAAATTTCAGGATTGTTAGGTCTTTACGGATTTGAAAACTCAGGGTGCGAGTCGCGCTCGCACTTATCCGTTTCTTATTTGCATAAATAAGTATAATATTTTGCTCTTAGAATACAAGGTAGAGAGCACTTTATAGACTAGAAATAAACATTACATATTTATATTAATGATGAAAAACATCAAAGTCCTTTAGCATGAGTAGACATAGCGTCCATAATTTACAACTGAGAGCTATGACGACCTCTGTGGCGCGGCGGGCGAAGCTTGGCCTGCGACGCAGCAGGTTGCGGGTTCGATTCCCGCCTCGGAACAAATATTTGTGCGATCGCAGATATTTGTTCAGGGTGTTCTGGGTATTTTCTATGCATAGTAAAAATATCTATCTATGTAATATATTGTATTAAGTATATCAGTTATCTAGTACCCATAACACAAGCTCTGCTTAGCTTGGGGCTAGATAATGTTGTGTGAACTGCCTAGCATTATTTATTTATTTATTTATTTTATAAAGAAGCTAAGTAAAGTTTAAGTTCTAAAGTTCACCCAGTGTTGAGCTCTGAACTGACTTATTCAATAAGCACATTATCAAAGCACTTATCATACTAAACAGGTGCTTAAAATGAGTAATGCATCTCGAAATGAAAGCGTAAATCAAAGAACGTTTCAAAATTATGAGTCGTGGTTTCATGAAAATCTTCTGACGACTCTATTTTCGTCAAGCACTCGAATCAAGGCTCTTCAGTACGATTTCGTCAAGCTTTTGTCAAAAATTTCTTCAAAAGTTTTTGTTCTTGCCCTTTATGAAATAACTGCCCTTCCTTGTTTAATATTTTGAGCTTAAATATCCGTCCTTCCAAATGGTGAAGCTCCAATCATTCATATTTCCATTCATATTATATAATTATATAATTTTATTCATCAAAAAAGATTACAGTACATATACCCAAAATAAGTTGTTTGTGAAAAATACATTTTTCAATACAAGCTTTTATAAAATTAGTGATCGTAACCGTGTGCAGATCAAAATGAGCCTAAACACGGTCAGTCTACTATTATCCATCGAGGAGTTGCGTTGTCCACTTTCCATCTCCATCATGAGATCAGCTCGCCGCCACCATAATATTGCATTGTCATTGGGACTTGACAGGTATGCAAAATATCATCTCAATCGGTTGAGGATAACTGCTTTAAAATTCAGTTGCAAGATTCCACCCGGACATACATTGCAAGTTCTTATAAAGCTTGTAAAAAACATAAAACCAACGACAGCATCGAAGGTCTTTATATATTTATATAGGTACTTATTATTTAGGTATACATAATTACTAGTACCTAAACTAGGCCGAGCCTGTGCTATAGGTACTAGATCCTTCCATTTTAACAACTTATATAAGTGTAGCATCAGTACTCGCAACAAACAACAAAACAAACAACCCACATCTTACCGAATATCACCAATCATGTTTTATTCACTAGACTAAATATCACCAAAACTCGCTCGACCGTTGGCCCGTCCGAAGTTGTCCTGTCCAATGGTTTCGAATTCATACAAAAATCTAGTTTCCAGAAATCTAAAATAAGATTATCCATATTTCAGATTATTCTTATTTGTCTGTATTTGTATTTGTTATTTGTATTTGTATTTGTCTTCTCGTATTATCTTCTTATTCTTCCCAAAGACCTTATTCAGAGTACTTATATTACTTACTCGCCCCCGGTGAAAAACAGCCCTCCCCTACACCAGCCCATCCCCCCTATGTGTTTCTCCTGGTTCTAAGCTACCTCCCCACCAATTTTCAGCCAAGTCGGTTCAGCCGTTCTTGAGTTATAAGTGGTGTAACCAACATGACTTTGTTTTATATATATAGATAAGCCAAATCGGTCCAGCCGTCTCATGTGATGGGCTTACCAACAAAGAGAATTGCATTTTTTTTATATAAATAGGTTTATAGATTTGTAGTAGCCATTCAATACATCCTAACCCGCGTCTAATATTGACCAATACTTGAACATAATTATATTACTAGCATTTCAGTGACCAATCTTGCTAATTGTGTGACAAATCGCGGGCGTCCGCTCAAAACAGATTATAATTTGTCTTCATAACGAACTCGAGTATAATGAATGATTAATCTACGTTAAGTAACCGCTGAGTTATTTGATTTGCGCTGTAATCTGTGAGTTAGATGTTACAAAAAAAAAACACTTTACAGTTTCATAGAAAAACTCCCAGTCAATATTAGAATTCATCACGACACGTGTCATGCCTATTAAGGATTGCGTTATCCAGTGATCTACCTTTCTCCATCGGACTTCATAGTAGTTTTTTAGTAGTAGTAGAGCTTTTTGTAAAAGAGTTCGTCCGGGGAAGTACTACCACCATACCTATTTCTACCGCAAAGCAGTAGTGCTTGCATTGCTGTGTTCTGGTTTGAAGGGCATGGTTGCCGGTGAAATTACAGGCACATGAGACTTTTCATCTTTATGTCTCAGGGTGGCAGGCGCAGTGCAATGCCACATAGGGCGTGTCCTAGGTGGATGTGACCTATGTGATAATGCACTGTTCATAGGCAAAGCGTACCGCTTACCATCAGGTGGGCCACCAGCTTGCTCCGTCATTCTAAATAGTATTAAAAAAAATGCAGGTCAACAATATTGCAGGTTACCATATCCTCACATCCTTTTTGAGCTACTTCATCTGGTCTTTCTGTTCCATTCTGTTCCTTCGAGGCTAGGTAGTAAGGTAGGTATGAATGTCTACTTCAATGTCGATTTCGACAGCTTCTTCAGATCTGTGGTGCTTCTGTGCTGGCTTTCTTCTTCCACGTCACCACATTTCCATTGCTCCAAGTCACGTTTTGATAGCTTATTAATTCTGGTGTAATAATTGTAGCTGTTTTACTCCCAGAGGGCTTCCTGACAACGTGCTCGTTCGACTACTTCACGGACGACCAGGACACGAAGGTGTTCGTGGCGTGCATCTTTGTGTGGAGCTACTGCATCCCCATGTCGCTGATCTGCTACTTCTACTCGCAGCTGTTTAGTGCCGTGAGTATTATGTAGTTTCTATAAGTACAGATGTCGTAAAATCTGACTTAAAGATTTGTAAGGTAATCTTTTGACCGATGCAAGTTTTATTCTATACTAGTGTCCGCGAACGGCTTCACTCGCGTTTTAATTCATCGAAATCGGTTCAGCCGTTTCGGCGTAATCGAGTAACAAATATACAAACATCCATGCAGCGTAACATTGTTTCCAAATAAAGCATTTTGTATTTTTTTTTGTATTTGTATTGACATTTATAATATAAATGGCAAAATTTAATGCGAAACTGTCAAACCATTAGTATCTAGATTAGTCTATAGCCATGCTACTAATGAACGCGGAATAACCTTTGAAGTGAGTTTGAGACCTTTCGAGTGAGACAAAACACGGTGAATCTATCACCGTGTTTTGTCTCACTCGATCGAATTTGAAACTGCTTGTCAATACAAATTAAAAACACTATTCCAGTGATATTTCACGTTTATTAGAAGCAAGGAAAAACATTCACTTGAATTTATTCAAATAGCGACCAAATTTTGTTTTGTAGGGTTTTTTTAGCGATACACTTCCTGAGAAACAAAACCTTTGCATTACTCTTTTGAGCGTATACATAACAAAACACGAATTTGGGTCGAGAAATATTTTATATCAAGATTAGCTGTCCTACTTCCACCGGTTGGTTTCCTCTGGGCAAGAATTACGAAGCCTCGTAGATGCCACTACAATGGGAAATGGGGCCGGGATTTTTCACGAAATTATTTAGGCAGATAAAATCTTATTTGAGTTACTTCGTACGCTGAACAAAGTTGAAATATAACGACAAATAATTTGTAAAACTTACTGTTTGACCAAATAGCATTTGATACTTCGTCATTGTACTGATAATCGTCACTGATTTCGATCATTAGAGTACATTTATTTACAGAAAGAATAATGCAACTAATACAAGGTATATACAAAATTATAAAGAATACATATGAGACATCTTAGGGACGCTTCCGTCCGGTAATTATTTGGATCAGTTATGCTACCTTTAGATCGTTAGCAGTGATCTTCAGGTAGAACAACTGTGTCATATGTATTTTTTAGGGTTCCGTAGTCAAAGACAAGGAACCCTTATGGATTCGTCATGTCTGTCTGTCTGTCTGTCCGTGTATGTCACAACCTTTTTTTTCCGAAACTATAAGAGCTATACTGTTGAAACTTGGTAGGTAGATGTATTCTGTGAACCTCATTAAGATTTTTACACAAAAATTGAAAAAAAAACAATTATTTTTGGGGTTCCCCATACCTAGAACTGAAACCCAAAAAAAAAAAATTCATCAAACCTACGTGTGGGGTATCTATGGATAGGTAAAAAAAATGATGTTGAATATCATTTTTTTCTAAACTGAATAGTTTGCGCGAGAGACAGTTCCAAAGTGGTAAAAAGTGTGTCCCGCCCCCCATAACTTCTAACATAAGAGAATTGAATTATAAAACTAAAAAAAAAATATGATGTACATTACCATGTAAACTTCCAACCAAAATTGGTTTAAACGAGATCTAGTAAGTAGTTTTTTTTTATACGTCATAAATCGTAATCCATCCAAGAACTTTTATATTATGTTACTTGCTGCTACGGAACCCTTCATGGGCGAGTCCGGCTCGCACTTGGCCGCTTTTTTATCATTAGAGTAAGTTGAATGCAGTCAACTACACTACTTACTGTAGTGTATACTTAATACATAAATAAATATCACCCAAGACATACATAGTCCACATTGTTTGTACACTGTCCACTATGATTGTGCCCCAACACATGGTACCACAACAAAACACAAAACAACTAATTTGCAGATTAGTCAAATATTTACGCTCAAGTCTCATCTGGCACCTCGATGAACGCCAACTGCCGATATTTTTAATATATGCTCATCAAAATTCTAAAAAAAAAACGAGAGAGGTACTTTTATATATTTTCATAATGAGGCAATATTTTATTTCGCTCGTGATAAATACTACCCATAGTTATTTCCTGTCACGAATCATTAATAAGATATATATTCCCCAGGAATAATCCCCAATTGGTGCTTAGTTACCGTTTTATTTTTATTTTCTACGTTAAGAATAATTCCGCTGAAATCTTTTGATGTTTTCTTTGCGTCGGATTTTGTTTATATTTCTAATGAATAACCTGTTTTTTTTTTATAATAAGTTGCTTCTAAAATCTTTTTGTACTGTCACAGAATAATTAATAGTACAACTACTGTGTAAGTTCCTCTTTTGCATCGTCCAGTTTGTGGTCGCCACTCGAGAACCTTTATCCCACAACGGTTTCTTTTATACAACTTGGAATGACGGATCAAGCACATGGCCCACCTGATGTTAAGCGGTAGCCTCTGCCTTTGAACAGTTCATTATCACATAGGTAGCGTCCACCTAGGACGCACCCTATGTGGCATTACACCGCGCCTGCCACCCTGAGATATAAATATGAAAGTTTCATATACCTGTAATTTTACCGGCAACCATACCCTTCAATCCGGAACACAGCAATGTGAGCACTACTGCTTTGCGGCAGAAATAGGTATGATGGTACTACTTCCCCGGACGAACTCTTTCACAAAAAAGGTCCACTGCTACTAAGCTATATGATGGACCAATAACATTATAGACGTCGCAGGAAGTTAGTGGATGAACGTGACCCACTACGAGTACCATGGTACCATACCACCCAGACCCGGAACAAATATTTGCAGATCAAACAAATATTTATCCCGCAGCGGGAATCGAACCCGCAATCTTTCGCATCTCGGCCGGCTACTCGCCCGATACAGAGGTCAAATTGCTACAGCGTCTACGGCGTAGACTCGTTATTTCAAATCGTACGTTGTACCTACCTATCATAATTTATTTCTGATGCAAACTGCTACAGCGTCTACGGCGTAGACCACTCAATAACAATAACATTACCGTTATTTGAACAGAATTCCCCACTCAATACAACCGACCGCTACCCACTTCAAGTCCAATACTTACAAGTACAAATTCCGCTCCCACTCTTATAACATTCCGCGAACATTTACGCCCGGGAATCCTGCATTCTCTCAATACGAATAGCTGTGTAATAAAACTTCAATTTGATATTGATTCGGACCGAGATGCAAAATAAATAAACCTATACATAGGCAATAGGTATAATGATCATATTTGACGACCTCTGTGGCGGGGCGGATGAACGTTCGCCTGCGCCGCCGGAGGTTGCGGGTTCGATTCCCGCCTAGGAACAAATATTTGTGCGATCTGCAGATATGTGTTCAGGGTGTTCTGTGTAGTAGTGTTGTAGTATATATTGTATTAAGTATATCTGTTATCTAGTACTCATAACAGAAGCTGTGCTTAGCTTGGGGCTAGATAATGTTATGTGAACTGTCCAGCATTATTTTATTTATTTATATCTCATTCATATGTGTTCAAAGTTGCCAGCTAAACGATTGTTTCTGGATATTAATAAAAATTCACGGCAGCTGTAATATGTACGAAGTTAAAAGGAAAAATATCAAAACTGAGTGGACTTTACAAGTTAACGAGTAATAGTCGAACAGCTTACAATATGTACTTGAAGAAGTACAAGAAAAAACTTAACAATTTAAAAACCCCCAACTTAAAGTAACAGCTGGACCGATTTTGATAATACATCAAAATAGCTAGAAAACCTGCTTTAAAATAAAAAATAAACTCATACATATTGGTTCACCCGTTTAGGAGCTACGGTGCCACAGACAGACAGACAGCCACACACAAATATCGGACAAACTTATAACACCCCTCTTTTTGTCAAAACAGGAAAATTTATTAAGATGAAGTTGTTAGTGACATGTGTCGTTTCAAGAAAAATGACCATAAATTCCTTCAGGTTTTTCCTGCAGCGCATCGACAATACCCCCGGTGTTGCCGGTGTCCATAAACGACGGTGACCACTTTACATCAGGTGGGCCGTAAGCTAGTTTGCCTATTAGTTTCATAATTAAAAAAAAGTTAAGCTGGATAGCCCCCTTCTAAGTTCACATATTGTGATGGGCAACTACGGAACCCTAATAAACGCGTGGTTCGACATGCACATGGCCGCGTTTTATTTTATTCAGGTTCTATAAATCCCACTTGCGTGTCATGCTCATTTAAAAGAAGATAATTTTAATAAACTGTTTTATCTCCGGTTGTACTACGTCATCAAAATCTGGTGTTCCAGAGGCTTTAATTAAAGATACAAAACAGCAATAAATCAATGTAACATTTTCATTTTCGGTGCCAGCCAACGTGTCCGATTCCCGGATAGGGAAAAGCGGAAGGGAGGGAATCACAGTTTTAATTATCACCCTAGTTAAATCACGAGAGATTTGAGGAAAAAGACGTGTTTTTTTGTTTGACCTTTTTGTAGGGATCAATCAGAATAGAAGCCGAAATGGTTGGTTGATTCATTAAACTAATGATAAAAATGATTAAATTAAATTTGAATTTCAAGAAAATATCAGAACTGATTGGTTGAGGGTTAAGATATCATCACCTTCGTTTATCGTTACATTCTGTGGGGCCATTGGGAAGGCATATATCCAGCACTAGATATCTGATGCTGATGGTCTCCATTTGATAGGGTCAGATGTCTTAAAGGTCTAAAAGGTTCAACCAGGTTTTTTAGTAGTAGTAGAGCTTTTTTGTGAAAGAGTTCGTCCGGGGAAGTACTACCACCATACCTATTTCTGCCGCAAAGCAGTAGTGCTCGCATTGCTGTGTTCCGGTTTGAAGGGTAAGGGTGCCGGTGAAATTACAGGCACATGAGACTTTTCATCTTTATGTCTCAGGGTGGCGGGCGCAGTGCAATGCCACATAGGGTGCGTCCTAGGTGGACGTGACCTGTGAGGTAATGCACTGTTCATAGGCAGAGGTTACCGCTTTTAACATCAGGTGGGCCTCTTGCTTGTTCCGTCAACAAAGTAGTATAAAAAAAAAAAAAAAAAAAAAAAAAAAAACAACGAACATTTTTGTATGAGGCTCGAAGGTGAGCGCAAGACCTGATACCGTGTTATTGATAATAAAAAATTAAAAAATAAAACGTTTAGAGTTTTGTTAAATTTTGTTGATGACTTCACTAACTCAAATAGTAATTAATAAGTTACCAAATGTTTCAAAAATTCAAATGTTTCAAAAGTAAGTCTTAAATGGTATTTCAATTTTAAAAATGTGGTATCTTTGGTATTTTTTTCTTATCGATTGAAGTAATTCAAACAGTGTATTGCATTTATGATTTCATTAAATAAAAACTTAGGAATACCATATATTTTTTACTTCTTAAATACTGAGAACTCTTATCAACAATTTAAAATTCTAGAGCTCATTATAGACATGCTGTGAACCTATTGCGCTTTAATATTTATTTTTCATCTTATTTCTAAGTAAGTAAAATCAAAGTACAGAAATACATTAATTCAATGCACATTTCAAGTTGCTCCTAATGGACAATTTCAGAGGTTTCCAAACGAGCATCCGTAATAGACATTACCTGAGTCCATCCGCTGAATTAAATTGGAGAATTTGGGTTTGTTTAAAATTGATAATTACGTCCAAGTGTCCCCGAAGTTTGAGCCCGTCCATTACCAGCTTATCCTTCAACATTTTCCATTATTAATAAAAATAGTTATAGGTTTAGCGGACACGACGGTATTCTATATTACTTCTTACTTACCAACAGGTGAAAAAAAAAAAAAAACTTTTTGTGGTAAAAAAAGGTCTATCAATGTTAAAAAAAAAAAAACTTCCCTTTGTGAAATGCAACGTTATACCGGAGCTATTCTAGGCTTATTAATAAGGCAGTTTGAGAGGTGACGAAGTTTTCAGCGAAAATCTCGCGGAGTTCAAACTTCCAAGTTTTGAATTGCGAAATGTAGAAGGAAAAGTTTTTCGTTTTGGATTGATGTTTGGTGTTTTGTGTGCTTCAATACGTGCGTACAAATCCTGAATCCGTTCTTCAAACACACTGATTGCAAAAGTAATATGTTTTTATGTTTTCGGGATAGGTATTAATAAACCTAAATCATCATCATCATCATCAGCCTGTACAAGTCGTCGGTCCATCGAGACCTAAAGCGTCGTCCGGTAAATATATAATTAGATGATCAAACGAACTTGCCAAGTGACGTTCGATCTTAATTGTCCCGTATTCGGCGGAGAGATTTAATTTGTATAGGTACTTGTAGTAGCGAGTTGAATCGAAGCAAGGCTACTACTACAAGTACCCTTTGGTCGAAGCAAGTACCTGTAACTTATTACAAGTTAGTAGTAAGTAGGCTAACATTGTCTTAGGGTATAAAACTTTGAATAAGTTTTTATTTAGCTAGTGCCCCAGTACCTGTAATCAAATCTTACAAGTTAAATTTTACCCACTTACCTATATTCGGTTGAGCTGAAATTAGGCATGTCTGTCAAGTTCCAATGACAATACAATATTGTGGTGACAGTGAGCAGATCTGATGATAGAGACGGAAGGTGGACAACGGCACTCCTCAATGGATAATAGTAGACTGGCAGTGTTTGGGCTAATGTTAAACAGCACACCAATATCATAGAAAAAATATATTTTCAACAAAATCTGTTTATCCTCAAGCCGAATTTCATCCAGCATGGTCAACCAAAATCGGAAAGCTATCAATAAAGATGTTTGTCAAGACAAGAACAAAATAAGGTGAGAACCTTTTTTTTAATCCTATTATGATTCAACTTGTTAGCAAAATATGGTCTTTGTACTTTATATCTTTGTCATAAAGTTTACGTTCCAACTTCCAATACACTGCAGTCTAGTGCAGCTGACTGTATGTTTTATGCTAGAACAGTGAGGTGGAACCGGTACGGAGGCCTGCGTTGCTCGATGGGTGGAACCAATAAAATGCAATAAGGTTGTGCAGTTTGTTTGTTCGCGACTTCAAATAACTTGCGAATGTTCCAAGAGGGACGAATCACTGGTAGAACTCGATATCATGCGATATCAAAATCTTCATCATCATCATCCACAGCCTGACTTCACCCACTGCTGAGTATAGGCCTCTCTTTGCCTGTGCCATTCCTTACGGTCCCATGCCAGTCTCATCCAGGTTCGGCCCGCGACGCATGCGATATCGTCTGCCCATCTATCTGCTGGACGACCAACGTTTCTTTACACAGTTCTTTATGTCAAAATACACAGTTCTTCTTCTTAGCTTAAGTAATGGCTTTTGTGCATTATTTGCAACAATTTAGCCAATGTCAAGTGATATAATTATTATAGTTTTATAGTCAAGTCGTCAAGAGTCTCCGTCAAGTCATAACCCACAAAATACACAGTTAGTTACAATTAATTATTGACGTAATGTACTGTATGTATTCGTGAGTGCGAGGAGAAACATGGAGGAAGCGTATCGCGGAAGCAACTCACCCTGAACAAGACCCTGGATTGGGGCTGAAAGCTGTTGGGGCGTCCAACAAAATACCCGTGTAGGTACAGTCACTAACGTTTCTGCCTGACCATGCTAAGGGTTAATTTGGTGTGAAAAGTGGCTAGTCGTAGTGACGACATTCTGCCCTATTGCCTTTTTAACATCAATAGAAGCTTCGTATTTCGAGGCACTACCATAAAGTTTTTGTTGGACAACGGTGACCAAAAAAAAGCACCAATAAAAATCAGAAATCAGGGGCTGTGTCTTTGTCGCAAGCGCCACACTAAAGTTCGAACTAATTGATTTTTAAATGTGGATGTCGTAAAAGAATGTAATTTCTAAGTCATCAAACAAAAGACTTTCTTATACAAGAGATATCATGTCCCATTGGTAAACTAAAAAATGGGCGGACCTAGTTTACGGTCATTGCTGCAAGCGAAAATGTTTTGAAACTGGTCAGGGACTTACGTTGGTAAATGTACCTGAAAATTTCCCGTTTTATAAAATGAATGTTCATAGAGTATTCGTATTCCCAGTTTTGTAACAAAGAACATTTCTCTATCCCACAAACGCAGTAGCAATCCATACTCTGTTACATTTATATCCCAATGTAACACAAAATAAAGGAAAGCGGTCGGCGGTAAGCCACAGAAATAATTTATTTCTGCGTAAACCCGTGGATCTGATGCTCGCAGCCGCAATTCCAACATCATTCAACAGTAAGGCCCGGTTTACACTATCAAGCAGATTCATAACTGAACTCGACATGTAACTATGTCGCATGTCAATGTCTAACTGGTTATCCTATGTCAATTAAAATCTAGAGCAATTTATATTTATAGCAATTACTCAATTATAAAGTTTTTGAGTTCTTTGTTCTATCATTAAGGATCGACATGATGCATACGTATAATCATAGACTTAGTCTATGGTATAATCTGCAAGAGTTCGCGATGATTTACTTTTCTCAGGAATACTACAGGTTTAGTGCTTAACTGAGGCAGTCCCTGAGGTATGGGAGCGGTACGGAAAGGGAAGCGGTACGTCTCTCAAATTATCAGACGACATGTGACATAATGACGACGACGACGTATATTCATGAGAAAAGTAGATCATCGCGAGCACTTGTAGATTATACGTACCTATGCATCATGTCGTTCCTTAATGATCAAACAAAGAACTCAAAAACTTTATAATAAAATAAATAAAATAAATAAATAATACTGGACAAAGTTCACACAACATTATCTAGCCCCAAGGTAAGCCAGAGCTTGTACCCATAGTACTTGATAACTGATATACTTAATACTATATATTACATAAATAGATATTTTTTATTATACATAGAAAATAACCAGAACACCCTGAACAAATATCTGCGAACGCACAAATATTTGTTCCGAGGCAGGAATCGAACCCGCAACCTCTTGCGTCGCAGGCTAACCTTCGCCCGCTGCGCCACGGAGGTCGAATTGAGTAATTGAGTACCAAATGTGTCTGTATATATTATCAAAATCGGCCAGTAAATGGCGTCGCAGCACTTTTTGAGGGAAATACCCCTCCAGTCCAAAATCACCGATGAAAAAACAATTCTATTAAATTTTAGAACCTGTATATCAAATTAAGTCAAGATTAGTTGAAAAATACGACCTGTCCGTGAGTACATACATACATACATACATCCAGTCAGATGATACCAAATTATGTCAGTTGTTGCAAGGACTTCGCTGGATTCGCCCGCTCGGTCAGTAAATTGTTCAATGGGCTATGGAAAGAGCTATGCTATTCACTACGTGATATAATCTGAAATGAGGAGTACCGTAGAAGGACTAAGATCACCGGCATAGATCTCAGAATAAGCCTGTAGAAGCGGGAATGAGCAGGCCATAAAGCCCGCAGAAATGACAACCGTTGGGAAATAAAGGTTGTGGCGACCACAAACTGGATGAGAATGGAGAGAAAAAGCCTTCCGGAGAGGAAGGCTCGAAGGACCATCGGCATTATAGAGGTCGCAGGAAGTCGGTAGGTGGAGGTGACTGAAGACCATTCGTCGTGTCATTCTATGGGGAGGCCTATGTCCAGCAGTGAACTTCTCCAGGCTGATGATGATAATGATGTCCTGATCCCACACTAGGATTCCTTTTGTCGTGGGTATCAGAAACAACGAGTACCATTGTACCATAACACCCAGACCCGGAACAAATATTTGCAGATCATACAAACATTTGTCCCACAACGGGAATCGAACCCGCAACCTTTCGCATCTAGCCGGCTACTTATGCTCATATATTATGAATAAGATCTCCTGGATTAGATGACTGGTGACCTGTAATACAGGTTTTTTCTAAAACCTATCTCAGGCACCAGGCTCTCGCAAAACAGGTTTTCTTGGTTCATCACGCTTACCTACACTGTAATATTATGCATGAGTTATGTTACTTGATGTCAATGAAACCTTGTGTGAAGAGCTAAATAAACTTTATACTTATACTTATACTTATATTCCTAGTATAAGACAATGGAAAAATAGCAGCTATTTTCACTTAAAATTAAATGCTCCACTTTTCATGCTTATTCTGACTAATAGGTATACTAATAGGTACACATATTAATTTAATGAGGAAACCCACTTATAGCGGATTGAGAGTGTGCACCGAGCCTTACGTTGAAAAACGACTGAAAAGAAGGTAATGGAATCTTTTTATTGGGTTTTTAATGATTCCTTCTCTTTGAGTATTAGGTTTCACGAAATCAATTTATTTACTTCGTTGTTAGGGTACCGTAAGGGTGCCAACGGGACCCAATTACTAAACCCCACGCCGGCCGTCCGTCTGCTTCTATGTCTGACTGTATGTATTCCGTTTGGGTATATCTCGGCAGACATAAGAGGAAACCAGTTGAAATTTTCACAGATTATGTGTTGCTGTAGCATGAATCATTCACAATATAAATATTAAAAATGTAAAAAGAAATAAATTCCGAGGAAGGATTAACAGTGTTCTCAACCAAAGAACTGCAATTTGCAAACCATTTTTTTTAGCACATATTGTAATTTTGTGGTCTTCACTTCTTTTTTGTAATGTTTTTTTTATTAATGAATTTACGTTTTAATCGAGTATAAACAAAGATAAGGCTCCCAATCACCACAACCAGACGTAGGTACATATCTTGATTATAGATAGTGTAGAATTGATTAGACTACCTAATCATAGTACCTACCAGGAATGTTTGCAGGACCTGTAGTTAAGATTGTTTCCCGGCGATACACGGAGAGCATCGCCCAGGGAACTAAGATAGTATGCTAATGCCCAAACGCACTCTTGAAAGCCTAGCAGAAGGTAGGTCGCGCAACGAATAATGAGCGCTCGGCGAAAGTGGTGGGGTTGATTGAGCATGTTTACATTCACGCATTCGCTGTACAAAAATGACTACTGCGCATTGAAGGTCAGCGCTCATTACTCGTTGCACGACCTATATAGTCACAGACAACCAGTGTAGCCACTATGGTTCATAGTTCCGTTAGATGTCTCTGACGTACGTGCAGAACGGAGAAAATTATCTTATAGACTTAGTACTAATGCTTAGCGTTATCTCCGTCCCTCTCTAGCACGCGTGATTTGACATATGGGTAATTTCACACATATATGTGTGAAAGTGACAGGGATAACCATAATCATTACGGCCCTAGAGTAACGTAGTGATGATAGCTTTTGAAAATGGAACTCTACACTATGCGGTCCCTACGCATTTGGCAGGTTTATTTATATTTGAAATGCACAACAAACATGGGACTTAACCCAATTAAAAGAAGTGAAGAGCCATCCTAACCATTGTTCATCTATTGAATCCATGATTCTTTATAGGTCACGCATAGTATTTAGGTCAGCATTGCTATGTGGGAAATAATATGGCCGTCAGAATAAAGTTGTATGAGACTGTTGGTGGATTAAACGTGCATCAAGGCAGTAACTGATTCAGTTATTAGTAAGTAGGTTTTTTTTTCTTTTCAAAAAAGCCTTTAAATTCTTCTTTGTGGTTCAAACTTAATTTTCGTAAGCTTGTAAGATGTGTAAGTTATATAATATACCTACTCATAAAGGTTAAGATGTGAGTTGCAGTATCTACATTAAAACCATTTTTACTTACCTACGCCGAATGCTGATTTCTAATATGTTTTTTACGCCAAAAATTGGTATTACGAGTATTCGATACGTCTTATTAGAATTGTGCTACTTCGTACACTTGTTCAGTAGACCTATTAGAGCTATCTGAGACATAAACGACTCATCAGTTGAGTCGTTTTAGTGGTCACATATATTTACAGAAATATTTGCTGCATAATCGAAAAAACAACTACTTGGCTCTTTACTAATGTTTTATTGCCTATTCATTGTATCAAAATAAGTTTACAAGTAAGATATATTATAGATATATTTACGTCAGAAGCGCATTCTAAAGGTTAGTTCCCAGTTTTATTATCGAGAAAATCTATCGAAATTGTGTTTTGGACTTGTGTATTTTGGAAATATCTATGACTAGCTGTTGCCCGCGGTTTCGCCTGCGTTATTTTCCTTTAGAGAAGGTTTTGATCTGTATACCTACCAAATTTCATCAAAAGAAAGACTAGGTAACAAACAAAACTACTCCTGCATTCTGCTGCTCGCCTGGTACTTTGGATAAACAGTCGCCCCCATTTCATCGATATTCCAGATATTCGGTTACCAAATTACTCCTACATTCTGCTGCTCGCCTGGTACATTGGATAAAAAGTATTCGCATTGCTGCTGCGACCCGCGGTGTTATCCGCATAGGGCTCGATCCCATTGGAATATCAGGATAAAAATGTGCCTATAAATGCGAAAGTTTGTGTGTGAGTGTGTTAGTGTGTTTGTTACTTCTTCACGCTGCAACGGGTGAACGGAATTGAATGAAATTTGCAATAGAGATAACTGGACTCCCGGAATAACACATAGGCACATTTTTATCCTGATATTCCAATGGGATCGAGCCCTATGCGGATAACACCGCGGGTCGCAGCAGCAATGCGAATACTTTTTATCCAATGTACCAGGCGAGCAGCAGAATGTAGGAGTAATTTGGTAACCGAATATCTGGAATATCGATGAAATGGGGGCGACTGTTTATCGAAAGTACCAGGCGAGCAGCAGAATGCAGGAGTAGTTTTGTTTGTTACCTAGTCTTTCTTTTGATGAAATTTGGTAGGTATAAAATAGTGTCAATAGGGTCAAATAGTGTTAGCTATAATTATAATATTATAATATTAGTGTGATTTTGTCACTACCATATACTGTGTTTTGCTAACACTATTTGACCCTTGACAGCGTCTTATTGTACCTACGTACTAAGAATTTTAGAGTGTTAAATATTCCCAGGTCCGCATCCACGAGCGAATGCTGCATGAACAAGCCAAGAAGATGAACGTGAAGTCTCTCTCTGCCAACAAAGAAGATGCGGGGAAAAGCATCGAGATCCGCATCGCCAAAGTCGCCTTTACAATATTCTTCCTTTTCATCTGTGCGTGGACGCCATACGCCTTCGTCGCCATGACCGGCGCCTTTGGAGACAGGTCTGTATATCTGTAACTTAGATTGTAAACTGGTAACTAAATATACAGAGTCGCGCCCTGAGGCGTACCGTTGTTTCGGGACCTCTACTCCAATATGTTCAACTATCTGTTCAACCAGTTGAACATATTGAATGACTTTGGATAACTTACTCCTACAGAATTGTAGTGATTTTATAAATCTTTTTTATATAAACCTCACCATCTCATTCATGCCTTATCACACCTCCGCCGCGAAAACATAGCAGCGAAACCGCTGTTAGTAAACTTGTCAGTTGTACTACATGCGAAAAAGAAGTGAAACTGCCGCTGAGTTTAGATTCTAGACAACCTCGACTGATTTTGCGCATACCTATTCGAAATTCTTATTTAGATTTTTTCTTACAATATATTACCAAAATCGGCCGATAAATAGCGCTGCAGCAAAGTTCCCCCGTTTTTCGGGGAAATACAAATCCAGTCAAAAATCACCGACGACAAAAAATTATATCATATTTTAGAACCCCTATACCAAGTTTCATCCAGATCGGTTGTAAAATACGACCTAGAGAACTACCAATAAACTGACAGAAGCAAATTGAACTTGAAGCAGAGACGATCCGCCCGCTTCGGTCGCTCGGTCAAATAAAATCTAAGTACAAAAAACCAATGTACTTACCTTTAACAATACTTCACTGATCTCTCCTTTTTCCTGCCGATCAGAAAACAATCGAGCTTGTTCCCGACAAACGCTTCAAGCCTAACAAGATACCCGGAATCAACATTTCCTCCGATCAAACGTACTTGGATCTAGTAATAAAACGAGAGAAATCCCACAAAGCGCTCTTTACCAAGTGCTTTATGGAAATAGCTCAATAACTTTTGGCCGCCGTTTTGGGGAGTATTGTCTAAGAGCATTAACAAATGGATACCAAACCGCGAAAACCACCAATCACTTTTTGCCAACTATTAACAATCATTTTGCGCAGCAAAATAAACTCTATAAGTGAATTTTAGCGGGGTAAGTCTACTGTTCCAACTAATAGTTGATCACCTCACCCTCTTTTGACCCACCTGATGTTAGCCCGTAAGTCACGTCTACTTTTGACGTGCGCTATCTCTCGTAATAAACTGATGGACGAAGCTGTAGAGGAAGACAAAACTCGACTGATCAAAGACATTATAAAGGTTGCAGGAAGTCGGTGGATGAACGCGGTTCAACACCGGTCATCGTTGCTTTATATGGAGGAGGCCTATGTCCAGCAGTGAACTTCCATGAAGACTTACTAAGCATACTTTGGAATACCTAAGCATGTGACATGTGGTAATAAGCAATCTCCATCGTTAAATGCTCTGAGTTGCCGATCGCGTTCGGATGCTAAGCTTTGCAACATTCGCTCGGACTGAGAATAATTCGCCACTGAGTTATGCAAAGTTTTATTACAAGTTTGAGATTTATTTTGTCTACGATATTGGCAGTCTATAACAGTAGTGTGCGACTCTATGGCTCGGTTAACCAACGCTATGAAGCGACGGAAGTTCTTAGCACGAGTTTGTAGAGCAGATTGTAGACCTCAGGTCCTACTACAGGTTTGTAATTTGTTACAACACGGAATGACGGGAAACCGAATTGCGAGTCAAAATGTCGTTTTTGTATGGACAAAATGATGACCCTAGCGGACTTGTTGAGAAACTCATGAAAACAAATATCGACGCGGAATTCGATAGTCGGGATACCGAAAGCAAAACAAAGATAAACCTGTGGTAGGCCCTCATTTGTATTCGTACCTATTACATCAGATGGTCAGTAGTATTTTCTTTGTTGGACAGGGCTCTTCTGACTCCGGTAGCCACGATGGTGCCGGCCGTGTGCTGTAAGGTGGTCTCCTGCGTAGATCCCTGGGTGTACGCGATAAATCATCCGAGATACAGGTTAGTTTCGCACTCTTATCAGACCAGCTAGCTTCTACCAAAAAACTACTACTTCTACTTTTTCTACTTCTTCTTCTTCTTTTTTCTTCTTTCGTAAGGGTAATTCATCTTCTTTACCAATGTTAAGATCAGTTACCTTTCCATACACCTATTATTAAAACACGATTAAAATCTTATTTGCTGATGACAGACACACTGAGAAAAAACCATGGCAACAGTCCAGCCAAAGCCTACTCTTTTTTTATATAAAAATAAACAAGTAAAAAGGTTCTATCGGGTCGCTAACACGCCCATTCTGTTAATTTACGTTCTTATCTATTACCACACTGACTTGATTCAACTAAATTACTTTCCCACAACTCCTACGCAAGAAATTAAATTTGCTTTTTCATTATCTTAACATATATTATCAATAACCAAAAGTATCTCAACTGTAGGTTACGTTAGTCAAAAAAGTTGGGTCAAACAATGTATGGGGAGTCGCCCATGTTCTTTGCCTGGCCTTTACTACCTTAAAGCAGTAATCACGGAATCACTACGATTCGTAGCACTTGCAATTTTTAACTATGATGAATATAAATCAAACAACTGTACAATTTATTTAATTTTGCTTTTAAATAGTAAACAAAAGTACCTACCAACTCTATCCCTGTTACTATAAAACTCGAATTATCCTTTGAATAGGTACCTTACAGTGTTTTGTCTTCTTTATTAACAAGCAGTTTCAAATTAGATCGAGAGAGACAAAACACGGTGTAAGTATTGCAAGGAGAGTTAATTTGTAGCAGAGTTAAACGCTAAAATAAAGTTAAAAAATGAATATAACCTGCAAATCCTATAAATATGTTCCTAAAAATAATATATTTGTCAAATGGATTATCTATGAGGAACAGTTCTATCAAACATAACCCAGTCGATCTATGCCTCGCCAGATGGCAACTTGCCTGAAATTTTCACGTTATACGAGTATGGCAAAGCTTATTCGATGGCCAAAGTAAAAGCCAGCATTCTGGTCACGTGTAGTCTCATTGAGACTCTCCGCCAGGGTCTTGTAGATTTTGTATGCCCTGCTGGCCCACGGGGCTAACGTATCTACCCCAAACTACTCAAATATATACCGAACTCTACAAAAGTAATAGGCCTCGGCAATCATCAGCTTTTTCTTTTTCAAGATGACCTCTTTGGCGCGGCGGGCGAAGGTTCGCCTGCGACGCAGGAGGTTGCGGGTTCGATTCCCGCCTCGGAACAAATATTTGTGCGATCTGCAGATATTTGTTCAGGGTATTTTATATGCATAATAAACAAGGAATTAATTTTGTAAAAATTAAAAACCCCCAACGCAATGAAACGGCTGAACCGATTTTGATCAAACATAGCCAAGAAAGCTCCCGACAAATTCACCTTTCAAACAAAAAAATAATATCTAAATAGGTTCATCCGTTCGGGAGCTACGATGGGACAGAGAGACACACACACACACACACATACGCACAAACACAGACACGTCAAACTTATGACACCCCTTCGTTTTTACGTCGGGGGTTAAAAATATATATTTATGTAATGTATTATATTAAGTGTATCAGTTATCTAGTACCCATAACACAAGCTCTGCTTAGCTTGGGGCTAGATAATGTTGTGTGAACTGTCCAGCATTATTTATTATTTATTTACTTATTTATTTATTATTTATTTATTTATTTTTGAACTAGATATATGATTGCAAGTGATTGCACGAACGAAGATTGCCAAGGCACATTATTTTCTTAGTAGTACTGTACCCTCTACCAAGACGCAGATATTTCCGCCATTTGACTGAGCCCGCACTGGTGAGCTGAGAAGATGAGACGTACTAGGGTATCGACAGAAGTAGTGTCCCAACCTAAAATCCAGGGGATAAGTGTTATGCCTTCGAGTCTTTTACCATCGTTACGCAATAAATAAACGTCGTATACCTACGATTAAGTTTAAATTAAAATATTTTTGCTTTTGTTTTAGGGCAGAGCTGACCAAGAGGATACCCTGGATGGGAGTCCGGGAGGTGGATCCTGACAACGTCTCCAACGCCACCAGCGTCGCCACTGCGCAATCACAGTCGCAACCGGCGGCGGACGCCTAGTGTGATGCCGAGCGAGCTGATGCAATGAGACCTAGTCATCCAGCCTTTTGAGAGGCCTGAACTTGATTTTCCTTACGTTTATGAAAATAGCGAAAATACATCGGATACGAACTGAAAGGAAATGTAAATTTTCGCAAAATATTATAGGTAGATAAATAAAACAGGCTACAATATGAAGGTCCAGAAGGTGCAAGACTTTAAAATAATGAATGATGGTTTGAAACACTAGATTAAACAATCACTAAATCCCAATTTAACTATTTTGATAGACTTTTTGAGACCAGATACAAAATAGAAACTAAGAGAGCTTATCTCTTATTTTTTAACTTATACGGGATCTAAAACAAGCATTGTGAAATAAATTCACTTATACTAGAGCCCAAAAACCAGGCTCCCTAATTGCCAAATTAATAATTTAATTTGTGAACAAAAGACATCAAAAGCCAAACTATAAATTACATAACAAAGAGCTAATTTCAACAACAATGCTGAAATCTGAACTATTCGCAAAATTTCGGCTATTATTCTATTTTCTGGCCCCTGAAGCGTTATTTCAGACAATCTGGTTCTTCCTACGCTAAGAAGTCGGTGTATTTGTGAAACCGCAACCTACGCTGCTAAAGTATTACTTTTCGAGGTTCTTTTGTGAAAGCATGTTTATAAAAGTTACCTTTCTTTCTTGAATACCTATCGAATCAAGTTATATGAAGGCTGTAGGCACAGAGTAGTTAGGTCTCTTCTTGGTAACGGTCGAAAAGGTGACATGTTTTTGTTGATGCCACAATAGCCAACCTTCAGTTATTTCATTGTTACGGTTGGTTACATTTTGGTGACTCTACAGATATATCTGTGGAGTGAGGCCACCAGGATCCCCCAGGGGATCCCAGTGAACTCATCCGTTCACCAGAATCCCCTTGAAATAAAATTAAGTTGATGTGTGATGTGGGTTTTCATTGCATCAGTTCTTCTAAATAAAAACGACGATAATGACCGGTTTGAAGAAAGGACTCCGATGATGCAATAATATTTTTCTACCAAGCAAAAATAAAAATACAAAAAAAAATACCACTCGATCTCGACGACTACGGCTTTTATTGTTTTTAAGTACTTTCTAATAATATGCAGCAAGTTATAGAGTTGTTTTATTTTTTCCTTCCTATTAGGAATAAGTCGAACGTTCGTAAGTGGGCTTTATAATTTAATTGATTTAGTCCGACCACAGAATAAATAATAGTACAAGTCCGACACACGCTGGTTTTTTCCGAGTATACAGCGCGGCGCGCTCTCTCAGTGAGAGACACTCAAACATCAAAATTAGCTCGAAACCAAGGGAAGGACGTCAGCATCCACCTGAGTACTTAAAACCAATACTGCGATCACCAATCCGCCTGCCAAGCGTGGTGATTGTGGTAAATCAATGCATTCTATGGCCTGCAGTAGACGTCTAGTGGTAAGGCGCTCTGGGTCTTACGAATGGATTCTTTACATGACAATTTTAATTTGCAGACTACGCGTGGTAGGTATAGTAGGGTCTAGTATACCTACGTAGTCTATTATTTTATCTGTGGTAGGGTATAAAACCCTACTAAGCTTGGCACGAGAAACCCTTCTTAGAGCATTGCAGGCCTCCGTTCCGTGTTGCTCGAGGGAACCTTTAAACGTCACTCCAGTAGGTACAATATCAGACTATGGGATGAATTCATGATCATCAAGGCACAACATCCCTTGCTTTAGACTTACACCATGTATATAAGTACCTACTTATTTTCAAAGAAAAATATTTCCCTCTTCAAAGTCTTGATTTCAGCTTCAGAATAAGTAAAAAGAATAGGCGGGACGTACCTAATGAGGCACGCCGTAAAGGAGCTTACGTACTGAGCCCTTTATCAGGACACACTAATGAACAGTAAAGACCGCGATAGACATTTTTATGGGTCGCCCTTTAGGGTGAAGACACACTGCGCCGACGACCCATCGAAACCAGGAAGAAATTCATAAAGTATCAACAGGTTATATTGTTGTTATATCGTATACAAGGTACATTTATCTACGCACACTTTTTGCGATAGTTTATATGCAGATAACTTACTTCGATTACTCAGAACACAACAGATAAATACACTTATAGGCCTCGAGCAAAATTTTATTTACGTCGATGCTTATAGGTGCAACAGCGTATATTTATGCCATTATATACTTTCCATTCAAACAAACTTTATAAAACGTTATATAAAATTCATTTTCCATTTTATAGGGAACAACTATTTAAATTCTTAAATTTTCACCTGTATTTGTATCACAAAAGAACCAGCATGCCTTTCATTATTGTCTACCTGTCTACAGGGAATACCTACCCTAGTGTTTTAAAGATTTTTGTACATTACCTCAAAAACTACAAAGTCTTAAATAAAGTTAAAATGTTTTATTTGTCCAGGTAAATTCCCTTTCACATGACACCCCACTCACTTTTTTTTATCTCTTCATGGACTGCAATTGTCTCCACAAATCCTCGACTTATTTAATGTTGCTTATATTTTCTACCCACATACAAAATATGAAGATCGGATCAACGGTTCTTCAATTTTTTTTTTTTTTTTTTTTTTTTTTAACATTGATAGACGTATGTTTGACCGCTATCTCACCTGTTGGTAAGTGACGATGTGGCCGAAGATTGAGCACAAAGGTCTAGAAGGCACCTATTCACTCTAGACTTGAAGAGACCCAGATTATAGTTTTCAGGAAAGACAGATGACGGTAGTGTATTCCACTCCTTGGCAGTTCGCATTATAAAGGTAGAACCGAAACGTTTTGTGCGAATAGAAGGTATACCAATGAGGTAAGGATGGTACTGACCCGTACGCCTGCTCGTCCTATGATGAAAAGGAGATGGTGGGATCAGATCGTGCAGTTCCTGGGAGCATTCCCCGAAATGTCACCTATAGAAGATCGAAAGGCATGCAACCTTACGCGGTGCTCGAGACTCTGGATTTTAGTCTCCGCCATATTTTGCTCACCTATAAGCCTGAAAGCTCTACGTTCGATCGAGTCCAAGGCAACAAGCTGGTATTTGGCCGAACCATCCCAAACATGGCAGCAGTACTCCATACCAGCCTGGACTTGTGCTTTATATAAACTGAGAAGCTGTCCTGGTGTGAAGTAACGCTTTACCTTATTCAGGATGCCTAACTTCATGACAGCTGTTTTTGCCTTAGACTCAATGTAGGAGCCAAAGTTGAGAGTTGAGAGTGAGTCTTCAGACAAATATACATACATACAACGGCTGACGATTGCCCTCTTGTTTCACATTTTGTAAGAGACAGCAGAGCGGTGCCGAGCCATGCTCGGATTTTCACTACGTGATAGAATCCGGAATGAGGAGATCCGTAGAAGAACCAAGATCACCGACACAGCTCTCAGAATTAGCAAGTTGAAGTGGTAATGGGCAGGCCATATAGGTCGCAGAACTGATAACCGTTAGGGACGACAGGTTCTCGAATGGTGACCACAAACAGGACGACGCAAAAGATGAAATGCCCCCCTTTTTTATAGAGGTTGCAGGAAGGCGGTGGATGGAGGAAGCACAAGACCGTCCGTCGTGGCATTCTATGGGGAGGCCTATGTCCATTGTTAAAGACAGAAGTTACTACTTAGCATCAGGTGGACCATCAGCTTGCTCCGTCAATCAAACAGTAAAAAAAGTGGAATTTTTTTATACAACTTGGTATGATGGATCAAGCAGATGGCCCACCAGATGTTAAGTGGTACCCTCTGCCTATTAACAGTGCATTACTGCATTGCTAGGTGGTCACATCCATCTAGAACGCATCCTATGTGGCATTACACTGCGACCGCCACCCAGAGACATACAGATGAAAAGTCTCATGTGCCTGTAATTTCACCGGCACCCATACCCTTCAAACCGGAACACAGCAATGCGAGCACTACTGCTTTGCGGCAGAAATAGGTATGGTGGTAGTACATCCCCGGACGAACTCTTTCACAAAAAAGCTCTACTACTACTAACTTCTTTAGGCTGATGATGATGATGATGATGATGAAACAGAACGATAAAAGTGGTTTCGAAAACAATAGCTAATACTCAGTTTTGTGATCACAAGAATCTGTCCTACACCGAACAAAGGAGTACCTAAATCAGTCAGTCTGTGTTAGACTTGTCTGCGTAGTTCCAGTGTGCACTCAACTCTATGTCTACGATAGACATTTTTATGGCGCCCTCACGATCACTGCCGGCGATGAGCTTCCAGTGGTCACATGGACGGATATAGGACAGTTCAGTCATAATAACTTCTGGGCTACGCTCAAAATTAAATGTCGCATCTATCAGATCTTTCCGCAATTTGTTTGTCAGCCCTAGAACAACACCCGTTGCCAGCTGATTCTGTTTTTATTTTCATACTTCAGTGACGGAACCGTTACACAATTCGCCTTATTATAACTGCAATATCACCATAGGGCGTGACCCACTTGCCGTCACCCGGAGACAAAGCTGAAAAGTTTCTAATGTCCGTAATTTCACCGGCCCTTTAAACTGGAACACAGCAATGCTGCCAACGGCGGCAAAAATTACCTACCTATTTCTTTCTCGTCAACTCTGACAAAAAGCCCTGTTTGTTCGTGGTCTCAATGGTTCTTTCTTGGTCCGCCTGCTTCCCAGTTAGACCTACTCTAAAAGCTCGCATGCACAATCGCAAGTATAGATAAATACCTACTTATTGAAAGTAAGCTCAATCAATTTACGGCTGATGAGTACTCAGATAAGACAGTGGGCTTGACTCATCGCACTTCACACCTAATTAAGCTGGGACTTGGCGAGATTAGATAAATTAACGGTATTTCTCTTGAGTTCGCGCTAAAAGGTGATATTGTAAGACCTACTGTGGAAAGCACCGTTAGGTAGCTATTAACATGACTCATGTGAAAATCGCGACGCAGTAGAAATCTAGGAAGGCTTCTCTCGATGGATAGATTAAATTTATATTAGAGCAGGAAGTCATACTAGTCTTAATAATAATAGTAATAGTAAATAGTAATAGTGGATGGAGGCGGCTCAAGACCATTCATTGTGACATTCTAAGCGGTGGTCTATGTCCAGCAGTGGATTTCTATAGGCTGATGATGATAAAGTCGAAGATACCAATTCAATTTCAATATCTTTATTTGTGAAACACAGGTTATAAAAGTTCCTACAATATTTTGAAGTACCTCCTACGTACTATTATTTATTCTGTGCTCCTACTTAAGTGATGGGATTCCCAATGGCGGAAATCTTAGATAGATGTACCTAGACTGAAGAAAAGCGATATGAGGGAAGGCATTTTGACTTGCTTTAGGATATACGGTCTTTATACGGTTATTTATTTGTTAAAGCATACTCTACGCCGTAGGTCTACGACGTAGATCAAGTCTACGTAGCGCAATATGATAAGATGTTATAATGTAAATTTTCCACTCACTCTAACCGAGCGTGAACTAGAAGGCAAAGTTCCGTTAACTTTATATAAATAGTTGTAAAAAGATCTCTACTAACATGTTCGTATGTACGCCTACGCTCGTCCTATATGAAACCACAGCAGAGCTAGCGGAATTCATAACGCGTCTATGGTCGTACGTCAAACAAACTCGCAAAGCCCTTGTATTTATGTACGGAACCACGCCTCCAGGCTTAGCGACGAGTTGAACTAATGAGTTGGTAACTTCGCGTCGACCAACAATAGTACCTACCAACTTATTCATGTTTTTTGAGTGTTTCGTATATTTTCTAGATTAGGGTAGGTACCTATTACTTCTGGATTAAGGAGCATGAAAGAAAGAAAAAGAAGATAATTTATTATTTTTCCCCAAGAGGACACACACACATAAACAATAACACAAGAAAAAAAACATAAAATGAAATAAAAATAAAGCCGGCAGTAGAAAGTAGATTGGCATCGATGTGTGTTGTGTGGGGTCAAATAGGTCCCGTCCCTGTCTCAGGATAAGCTGCACCAAACCTAGGTTCAGTGCAGCGCTGGTTTTCAGACAGGGCCTAGGTAAGTGATGCCACGAACATCAACAAACTATGGAAGGAGTGGAGTGGAATAGCAATAAATAACTAGTATGTTAAAATAAATACATAGATATAAAAACATTATAAGGAGCGTCGTGAAATATTACTCCAGATATATTTGGTTAAAAATCAAAAGCGAAATAATATTATAACTTGTAGGTATGCATTACCGATACGGGTTATTGGCCCAAAATTTTTAATTTAATTTAGGTTATTTCAGACCTTGATCCATATAAAATTATTAGGAGGTCTTATGTTGTTAGTATTTATTATCAATTACTAGCCGTTTGCCCGTGGGTTCGCACGAGTTGTGCCGGGATAAAATGCTAAATTTACAATTATTACGAGTATAAAAAACAGTGACACACGCGCAATAAAGACGAATCTAACGACATATCATTCATCATTTTTTTTTTAATTTATCTACTTCAATGACGGAACAAGCAGATGGCCCATCTGATGTTAAGCGGTAACCTCTGCCTTTAACAATGCATTACCATACCACATAGGTCACGTCCACCTAGGACGCACCCTATGTGCACTGCGCCCGCCACTATTATTATTGCCACTCTTATTTATTATTTATTTATTTATTTATTTAGTTACGAGGGAACATAGGGACGGACATACATACAGGTCAAACACATAACCCTCCTTTTTTGACATCACCGCAGTCGGGTAAAAAGCACAGCTTTGTAAGGGATCGCCAGTTGTTTTTTTTTAATAGAATGCACATGTATACTTTAATTTAAATTACTAGTAATATGTTAAATTACAAATCTAGAGGTGTAAGTGTACCACAAAATGCATATGTTGTGGGATAGTAGAGGACTAGCTTCGCTCGCCATAATAAAAAGGTAACTGGGCCAAAACTGTACATTTTCTTTTTTTAATTCTAGTCTTGTATTCTCCTTAACAGATATAAAAGTTCTTTTTTAAATTTGCCTGTCAGAATGGATCGACTAGAAAGTACCTACATTATAGACTGGTACCTCATATTAAAATTTTCAAGTTCAACGGCATTTTGTGAGCCATTTTGGCAACATGTACTTCCGGTGTCGATTGGAGTTGACACGACTCCATGGATTTCAGTAGTAAAAGAAAATTATTTATAATTCCTAAATTGCCGCCATCTTGTTTTTGTCCACTTCCGTTACCCGGACGGACTTCCGGTTATCAAAATTGAGTTCAGCGACCCCCAAAGCCAATTCCAGGACACCTCACACGACTAGAATCGAGTTATAATATAGCTTTTAAGCAAGGGTTCCATTTTGGCCGCCATCTTGAATTTTGAGCAAAGGAGCCAAAATTGGGATTGTCAACATTCAGAATCAAATTAAGCAGACTTTTTTACATCGGAAAAGTCACGTTGCCAAAATGACCCACAAAATACCGTTGAATTTGAAAATGTTTTTGTTTATGAAAGTTATAAAAAAATATGAAGTTCCGGAAGATATTGCTCACAAACCAAAAGCCCTACCAAAAAAGTTTATGCACCATGTTATACAAAATTTTATAGAGATTATTTCTGTCCTTGACACTTTTTTTCTAACAGCAATACTTTTTAGTTAAAATCGTAAAAATCGCGGTTAGAGACATATTTCGAGGAAAAAAGGGGGATAGGGGGGAGGAAAGCCAAAATTCGGCTTGGAAACATTCAGAACCGAATTCAGCAGGCTTTTTTACATCGAAAAAGTCATATTGCCAAAATGGCTCACAAAATGCCGTTAAAACGAAAACGAAGGCGTTTTTTTAAAAAAATTACTAGTCTATTATCACCGAGTTACCTAAGCTACGATTTGGACTAACTACATTACTTAACTACTAACAATCGAATGAAAATGCCTTAATATTAAAAAATGTTTTATTCAAATCCATAATCTTACAGCACTGCTTCACACAAAACGTATTTACAGTCAAACTCTAAGTACAGGCGTGAATACAGAATATATTGGAATGTAAACCTTAATTCTATTATTATATCTGATCAATGGTTTAAAATGTAGACTTGTGGTAACACGATTTTATTGTATTCGTTTACTGTAACCATCCCTGATATCAGTGCAATTTCTTATTGTAAAGCTTAGTACAGTTTTACCCAAAATATAAGTCCGATCGACTGTTTTCGTTTGCGCAGAAACGCGCAGACCAATCCGAAAGTAGCCGAATGTATAGTATAGCTCTGTCCCGCTCACATCTAAGAGACGACTGATGAATAAGATGGCACACGACCGGCCGCGATTTTGCCGTGAAATGGATTAACCAATAACAGCGCAAGATTTTAGCACGCGATTGCTATTGGTAGAAAGAAGGTTCCCGCGCTATTGAAATTGGTCTAAGGCAGGTACATCAGGACGATTTATATTTTGGGTAAAACGGTACACACGTGCGAAAGTTAGCCTAAAGTAGAATATTGTAATAACTACAAACAGTAGAATATTGTATTTGTTGTTAGAATTTGTAAAACATTGTTTTTGTAATTTTATTGACAGTGTGTTTTTGTTTTAAGTGAAATTTACTGTTCTGCAATATTTTTACACCCCTATTAATAACAATGTTAAGGTGGACTCTCTCTTGAGGCGCGAAATTCAAATATTTTGGTGTTTTATGCCTTTTAAACATTTTTACAGTGTTTCTTTTTGTTTAGGGGGATCGTAGCTAAACTATATTATGATAGTTATACTTATGAGATACTATCAATTAAAACTTGTGTGTTAAGTCTCCTAGTTCTCGCGAAATCAACTTTCGCTATCTGAAGAAGTGTTTGATGAGCTGTAATAGGCAAAAACACCAAAATATTTGAATGTCGTGCCTTTAGCGAGAGCCACCACCTTAAAGGCGATAGTTTCACTTTTTAGAAGATTGTTACAGTAAACTAAATTCAATACATTAGGTACAAAATGAGAACCCGTTTAAAGATGTGTCAAAAAAGTCTGTTATTAAAAAAAGTTGGCAATGTCATCATTTCTAAAAGCATCATGTAACAAGTCACGATTAAAAATATCTAGCTGATTCTAATTTACTTATAATCTTATTCTATAAACTAAAATGATAATTTTATACTAAGTACTAACCTATTTATTTACACTATTGATCATTATGCCATTGAAACTTTAAAATAATAGTTTCCAGACCTCATGTCAACTACATAATGACGTATATTGCTGTTTTTTTTAAACATCTCTATTTAGATGAACCGTCTTCTATTAAGGATTAACAATATAAAATTTCTTTAATTATTCTATTTAATTCTTCCATACCTATCAGTGTTTTTTCTGGAAATATTTAAATTTTCACAACGCTTATGTATTGCTAAAACAATAAAATTGACAATTAAGTAAGACAGACGGTACAGCAACTTTACTGTTACTGTAAGAATAGTAAATAACCCCTTTCAAATTTAATCTCAGTTTGTAAAACGTTTATCTAACTAGATGATAGGTATAAAACCCATCTGTAGATATTGAAATATTGAGTGATTACTATGGAATACTAATTCAATAGATAGATAACATAGCATAGCTAATAAACTTAATTGTAATTAATTATGTATAATGGCTCCTCTACACAATCAGCGATTACAGACGATTACGAGCGAGCACGATCGTGTAGAGCAGGGGTTCCCAAAGTGGTCGATAACGCCCCCTTGTGGGCTGCAGAGCCCAGGAAAAAATGGGGGCGTCAAATCAGACACACTTCCGCAATTGAATAGTTATTAGTATTCCTAGATAGGTTATTTTCGTAGATAATAGACCGCGGGATATAGATAATATACTTGTACTATCATTTATTGTGTGCCGCGGGCAATCATGTTTTAACAAAGTTTTTGTTAAATAACCTGATTTGTGCATGTTTAATCTCCGCTAATATAGCTCACAATAATTAATTTAATTTGAAGATATAGTGGTTTTTAAACAGGTAAAAAGATGGGGGCGCTAAAAAATCATTATGGGGGCGCTAAGAAATAATTTATTCTCATAGTGGGCAGTAGACAAAATAAGTTTGGGAACCCCTGGTGCAGAGGGCATACTCGGCTGTACTCGCCGATTATCGTCTATGATCGCCTGCGATCCGTGATTTGACGGTTTTTCGAGCACCCATCAAAGGGAATCGTCGCGCGTTGCGTTGAGCTGCCCACGCGATCGCTTTCATTCATTCGACGTCGGAAAGTGGAGTGTTGCGTACGTGCGTGCTTAAATTAGCGCTAAATAATTATTCACGTAGATTCAAATATGGCTACTGGGTGGTCTAATGAAGAATACCATTCCAAATTTTTTTCACAACTTTTCGTTGGAACTCTTTGAAATAATGGTTGTATACAGTCATTAAATAAATGGTTGCAGCAGCAACACATTCCACGGCCATCTTGTACGCTTGCCGTTCGACAACTACTGCAGACGATCGTGTGGATGCTTGTACAATGATCGCGCCGATAACGCACGATTACTCGACGATCACACGATCAATGATCATCGCCGATTGTGTAGAGGAGCCATAACAATTGAATGAATTCTCAAAACGCAAAAAAGAGATTCATAAGTTCTGAAGAAAAAATATGGATAGTTCACATAAAAGTAGGAAATAATTCAATATTAAGTTAAAGTTCAGTGCTGATGAAGTATCTCGGCCGCCCTGAAGAAAAAAATTATTGCGATGCTCTTTCAAACTAAATTCCCAGCGGCTAACTTCAGAGCAGTCTAGTTATGTCGGCAGTACTGTACTAATATTGCTTATATTAATGTCCCACCTAAACTCATATTTTAAAACCAATTAAAGTTGTCATTCTGGAAACGTATAGACCGAATGTTCTTTTATTTACACTGATAAACCTTCGTCTGAACGCCGTCTCATCTGTTGGTAAGTGACGATGCGGCAGACGATGGAGCAAAGGTTCTTTCGTTGTAGTGCCTATTTTGGATTTTGTATTCAGTATGTTGGTCTGAACTCGCCATATTTTACTTGTTTTAAATTTATTTATTTATTTGTATTACCATTGAATGAATCAAGAAGGTTATTCTGCAAGAGATCCTCAACAATAATCTGTTCTCATTTCAATACAATTTCTAATTTCCAATTTGGATCAGTCGAGCTACCTTTAGATCGTTAGCAGCGGTCTGCAGGTAGCACAGCTGTTTCATTTGTACATACCTACTTGTATTTACTTGTATTAGTTGTATTATTCTTTCCGTAAATAAAGATTTCTTCTATTTCAAAGTTCCACCTTCCAATTAATTTCAGTGGCCACTTCAACTTGCTAATTCGGAGGGCTATACGGTGATCTTGGTTCTTCTACGGATTTCTTAATTTCAGATTGAAATAAAACTAGATTACTGTTCAAGATCTTGTGCAGAGTAGCCATCGCATCGTATGTATGGTGAGTGTACAAATCAACCTGTTTTTTTTTTATTGTTTGAATTTTTGGTGGACAACATAAATAACAAAGATATTTTCTTAAGGCGCTATAGGTTCAACGAAAATTTTAGTATGAGGCGAAGGCGAACGCTTTGTTACCGTGTTTATGTGTATTACAAAATAATGCCCTTAAGAGTTTTGTTATATTTTGTTGATGAATTCACTAACTCAATTAATAGTTAATAAGTTGACAAATGTTAAAACGTGTAAGGAAGTCTAAAATTGGATTTGAATCTTAAGAATGTGGAATCTTAGATTTTGTTATTGAGTGAAGTAATTCAAATAGTGAAATGAATTTATGATTTCACTACATAAAAAACTTAAGAATACCATATACTTTTTTGTCTTGGAAATTATAAGAATTCTTATCAAATACTTAAAACTTCTAGAGCTCATTATAGACATTCCGTGAACTTAAAGCGTCGATTGTCGCTCGCGCTAACTCAACAACCCATGTTTTTTTTTTACACATTACTATTACATAATTGTAATATTTGAAAAGCAAGGAATAGCAGAGGATTTCTTAAGGACTATCCACACACATCTGGAACAGGGCCGGGAAATGTCCATACCGTAAATTTGAACTTAATTTGTATGAAGATAAAGGATAATATCGGGATTCATAAAAAGTCACGGCGTCATCATTGACGGAAGACAGACATGTTCAGCTCTATCTTCATATAAATAAGGTGTAAATTCACAGTACGGATATTTCCCGGCCTCGTCATGAATGTGCGTGGATAGTCCTAAGATTTAAAGATAATACACTAGACATAACTACCTTATCAATTAAATCTTAAATTACATCATTACTACATACTTCCTTCACAAATGCAGATGAAATAAAAACAGCTTGGTCACTATAATGCCTTGACTTAGAAAGTGGATAAAAGTATTAAGGGAATGATAAAAATAGTAGCAAGAAGCTATTAATCTATTTATTTTGTCTGTTTTCGTGTAGTTGATCGATTCGGCTTGATATTAAAACATGTTTACCGTATAAAATGGAGTGACCCAGCTGCTTAAGAGAGATATTTATTAGAGAGTTAAAGTCAACCGTAGCCAAACCAAAGAGTCTGAATAAAATGCTAAGAAAATAAAAATTAGTGAAGTTTTAAATAGACTCAATTACAATTAATTTGTGTCTGTGGAATACATACGTATTTCCACAGACACAAATTAATTGTGTCAGATTTGACATTTCTGTTTCATTTAAATCCGCCACTTTTAGGGTTACCCAAATGTTGGCACAGCTCTATTATTACGATATCTCAAAAACTGTTTTATTTTTAGTTTATGTTTAGTAGTTTGAGATTTTCAGTCCAATACAAGCGAGAACCCCTCAATCCAAACGTGGGTAAAGTTCGACCAATCGCTACACCAACGTATCTTCCAAAAAAGTTTACATCAAATGATTAGTTAGTGTGATACGAAATGTGCATAATGTAATGGTTTTTTGTTGTGGTTTTGGTTTAATAACAATAATAATAACGTTTATTTACCAAAAACAAAAGGAACATGACATGACATTTAGAATAACCTAGATAGGACATAGTAATTATTACTGGAAATATACAGGGTTTTTTTTTTAATGCTATTTGAATGATGGGACAAGCCGATGGCCCAGCTGATGTTAAGCGGTAGCCTCTGCCTATGAACAGTGCATTACCTCATAGGTCACGTCCACCTAGGACGCCCCCTATGTGGCATTGCACTGCGCCCGCCACCCTGAGACATAGATGAAAAGTCTCATGTGCCTGTAATTTCACCGATACCCTTACTCTTCAAACCGGAACACAGCAATGTGGGCACTACTGCTTTGATGTATCATTAAAAATTTGGTTGTTTGGGGCCCTGATCCCACAGTATGAAACTCACACCCACCAGGATTCCATTGTTGTGAGTAAACTATGGTTTGGTGTACAAACTAGTTATAAGTAACATGTTTTCTAGATCACTGAATGTCAGGTCAAGGAATTTATGGACTGTGGCAAATATTCTTAATTTATAGCAATTAACTCATTTTGAACCTCGCTGCAGTTGACTCAAACTCACACGATAACATAAGACCTAGGACCGGTGCTTGTTGCGGTTTATGCTCTGAAGCAAGCGGCGAGCCCACCACTCTTCCAAGTTGAACGGTCTGAAGTTAGCGAGCTGCCGCGGCGCTATTACTTCTTGGTAGTATTTCGCGTCTTGACTGCCGCGCTCTAATTCACGAGTAACCTGGAATTGAGATAAATATTTATTATTTATAAGTTTACTAGCGACTCACCCCGGCTTCGCACGGGTATACCCTCGGTGACCCCCCCCCCTATGTCAATCTCCTGGTTCTAAGCTACCTCCCCACCAATTTTCAGACTAATCGGTTCACCCGTTCTTGAGTTATAAATGGTGTAACTAACATGACTTTGTCTTATATATATATATATAATATAGCCTATATGTAAAACCAATGTGGCCTAGTCTGTTCCTGAAGAAGTGATTTACAACACGTGCGTTGACAGGATCTCGAGCTAATTTAAGTTGGTGGCGACAAGATGATCTTTCTCTCTTTACAAGGATATTTAGCAGGTCTGGCAGCTGAGTAAGGAACCAATGGAACCATTATAGGATCACTTTATTGTCCATCTGTCTGTCAGTCTGTCAAGATCCTTTTTGTGAGGAACTACTGAAGGTAGCAATTTGAAATGTATAATTCAAATTCAATTCAAAGGTCTTTATTGCAACACAGTATAAAAAAACAATTACAATATAATATGTTGCAAAAGGCGGTCTTATCGATGAAACAATTTCTTCCAGACGACCTGAGTATCCTAAGGGAAGACAAAAGCTATGCTTTTGACCACAGTGCTTGGTGCATGCTTTAGACATTCACCGTCCCCCGAACTAGTGTAAACTGTATCTTGGGGGGGCAGTGTCCGTCCTCAGCGCCCGTTCAGGTGTCATAAGCATAGCTGTTGTCATAAAGGTATGTGCGCTTATAAAAAGAAAGCTCCGAACTCATAAAAAGATTTGGCAATGTCTAATTTTTGTATAGAAATTGTAGATATGAAAAACCAGTAACCAGTAACCTCAGAATTCTGAAATTTGGAATGTTAGGATACTTTGTAACACAAATAAAGGAAAAAGTCTAAAATTGTGGAATTTTGACAAATGCCTTGGTTGAAGTTTGTAGGAAAACGTGATTGAAACTAGAAAAAAGGTTTTGTTTTATTAAACATCAACATCAACAAATCTTACGAATATAAGACAAACAAAACATTGTTAGTTAGAAAGAGTAACCTCTCAGAACCTCTCTTGAAGAGTGTTGACCTCTTCAGTACCTTTATTCAGTGGTTGTCGGCTTTGTGCCATCACTCTTACCTTATTCCAAGAGTCATATACATAGTTGATGATATCATCTTGCTGATTTAGGTTCAGTGATGGCAGTGTCTGGTCTGGTGGACTGAGCCGTGCCCCATTGTGTCCGTTACTGCTGTGACCATTGCCGTTGTTGTGACGTTTGTTGCTGCCCATGTGAGGGAGCGAGCGAGTACCACTGTTTACGTAGCTTGATCTGGAATGTGATGAATTTCATAAATTTAGAAATAAAACAAATGACTTGTTTGTAAAAGCACGCGAAATGTACGAATGTAGTACCCGGGATTCTGAGAGAATTGTTCTACCCCAGGTTCCTTTATTCATTCTTATCCAGGTTTTTTTTTTAACTATTGGTCCTAGGTTGGGGATTGGTACCAGGAGCTAGCTCTCTCTTCTGCCCCAAAATCGGGACGCCCTGTTCTAATGCACACCTTTACCTTGCCATGCTCAGTCATTAAAACAGTTTTCGGATGATTTATTGTGATTTTGGGTTAATTTAACAAAACTTCTGGCAGCTGCAACTATCTCATGTGCCCATCAGCTGCTTTATGAGTTCAGAACAATTCAAACTGAATTTTATTCTGCTGTTCTGCCTTCACTGGGTCAATAGACAGGCGATTCCGTTCTCCTGTCCATAAGTTGAAGACCATAACAATTTCTGTGTTCTAGTGATGCGATTTTTTTACATCTGGGTAATTTTTGGGCATTCTGGACATAAGCTTGCATTCCAGAACAATATTTGTGAGCGCTGGCAATGGAATGGTATGTGTGACCACACCATGACAGATGAACAGAATATTTAGGGTATCAAATCAGACCAATTAGTTATGGCAAGAGGGAGCCCTCGCAGTAAGAAAACGGCAGGCTAAAAGATGACCCATTAGTAAAGATGTGAATTAGGTACAATGTTGTTACAAACAATTGTAATCTGAAATAACTACTTGACATGCTTTATAATGTGAGCGTCCGTAATGATAAGTGCGCGATAGCGATAACAACAATAATACCACTCACGCAGCGTGTGTAAACACGCGCCAATACTATGTGAAACCATGACGCTCCTACTCACAATAGATCTTTTCTATGTCGATACTATAGAAAAACAACAGCTCCTCATGAGATACATGCTAAATGCTACAAAACACAAGGGAAGAAGCTATGCAGTGAATACAATTTGGGTTGATCATAATAAATCTTGTTTTGAATATAACATGATTGGTTCACGTGCCGTTGTTTAGATCGATGTGGAAGCTAATCGCTGCACGTTTTCCACGTCCACGAAACGTGAAAGTAAACGTAGGCCAAAAGAAACATCTAATCCACTCACCTCATATTTCGATCCATGTTTTCAAACAAACCCAAGTGGTTTCTGCTTCACTTATTACTTATTTTTAATTGGTATGTAAAACTTTGTATGAACAGTGTTACACTTTACTCCATTTCTAAACAAAGGATGCAAATTCCGTAAAATAGTAAAACACAAAGATAATTTTCACAAGCAAGTAGGACGCGCTCGACGCTCCTCCTCACTCCATTAATAGAAAAAATAAATACTACGTTCGTTACTCACTCAAATTCTATTTTCACTTCTTGATTTAGGGCATCTGTGGCTAGGCTGTCACAATGCTGTCATTGTACGCGTCAGCTGCTAACAAAACAGTATTTCTCTTCCATGGCTGCTACTTTTGTTCAGAGCACAAACTACTAGGATGCTAACGCATGCTGAGAGCAAGACTGTGAACCGTGGTTTGAACTGTGTCTTTGACACAAAATCACTTTGGCACCACGTTTACGGCCCATAATGAAGGAAATAACCAATTTCGGTCCCTTATAACAAACCCCGGACGGATTCAATATTAAAGAGTACATTACAGACCGTAACAAATTGGCTTCAAGACCACAACCTGGAAATGAACTGCAGTAAAACTAAAGTAATGCAGTTTAAAACATACAATAGTCCAACCATTCCATTAAAAATAGATTTTCAAAACACTGCCTTAGAAAAAGTTGACACATTCAGCTTACTGGGTTTAAACATAGATACTCACCTCAACTGGAAGACTCACATAGAACACATACAAATTAAACTATCCAAGTTTACATATGCCCTTTTTCAAATTAAACACAGTACGAACACTGAGACTGCATTATCAGCGTATTATGCGTATGCGTATTCGTGGCTAAGATACGATATAATGCTATGGGGGAAATAGTGTAAATGTGAAAGACCTATTCATTACACAAAAGAAATGTGTTAGAATCATAGCCCAGATTGATAACATGCAAAGCTGTAAACCTTATTTCATAAAATTTCATCTTCTGACGCTACCTTCAATTTACATTATGGACATTTGCATTTTCGTTTATAAAAATAATAACCATTTCACCAAAATAAACGAAACACATAACAGAAACACTCGTCACAAAGACAGACTTTTTCTGCCATATTCTAGAATAAGTATGCTAAACAAAAGTCCTTATTATATGGCAGTAAAAATTTTTAACAAGCTACCAATTAATATAAAAAATGAAACTAAAATAAGGTTGTTTATTGGAAAGCTAAAAACATTCCTTATTCAAAGGTGTTTCTATACTGTTGACGAATATTTAATAGAATAAAAATGACCATTTGCCAACTTTAGCTACCTAAATTACCTTTTATACCTATTTTTAAATTTCCAAATTGATGAATGTACCTAATAACTCTGTAATGTTAGTAACTTTGGATGTTTTATTTGTTGTATTAGTTAACATTTTAGTAGTTAGTTGTTTTACCTATAGGTAAAACAAAGGTAAACTAGATATACTTAGTAAACTAAGTAGCAGTTTACGCCCTCGAAAAATTTGCGATGCCTGCAGAGGGCAAATAAGTCATAAGTGCTCACTATTTTATAAGACCAAATTGTAACACTTATTTATGCAAATAAATATCTTGTATCTTGTATCTTGTATCTTGTACCCCTCTCATACATTTTCTTACATATATTTGGAACAGAAACAATAAATTACAAATTACAAGTGGCGTATCCAAACGTTAAGGTTAGAAACTCTGCTACGAGAGGGCGCTAAAGCCACGATGACGATCAGAAGATGACGATTGAGTCAGTGTGACAAGATACATACATGTACAGCTCGTTCACCGTAAGACGGCACCTGCCTTGGTTGGCACGCCAACCGGTACACTCATTTTACAGGAGGGCTTTTCGCAGCCGTTTCAAATCATGCATATACCCTTGAAAATAGAAGGCGCTGCTCTGTACTTAACTGTCAAAATAAAGTCAAATGTCAACGTCAACAACGTAGAGATATATCTTTGTGTTATTTTGTTACTATCACAAAACAAACAAATCGCTAGAAATCGTTCGTATACACGAATAAATCGTTACGAGCAAAGAATATACTACTTCTTATAGGACCTTATCGCTGAGAGCGATCTCTTCCAGGCAACCTTTGGATGGAACGAACTGAGCATAGTGGACGTAAAGTATAGGATGGTTATAGGTACGCTCACACCACACAGATAATGCATTTGTTAATTTTGACAACCACAGTTGAGTCAGCGCCATCTATCGAGCCAAAATATTCTACTTTTTTTTAAATGCAGAAACGAATAGCCCTCATACTCTTTTATTTTGCTTCCTATTATTTGTGTCCTGTTTTCTATGTTTCTTGTTACTATACCTACTTGTTTCTTTGTACCTGCTAGGTTAAAATATTTTGCTGCAATCGGTTTAAACCTCGGATTAAGAACCATGGTTTAAACATGGTTGTATATCTGTAGAATGAAATGTACGTAGATGATAGAATACATTTCACATTCAAATGATAATGATAATATGTACACGGCGGTGTTTCTTCTTCTAGACGTCTTGTTATGTCTCTTTATGACTACATCACAGAATCAGTAATACATCCATAGTATAACCATGCTCGGAACAACGTTGAATGTCATCGAGCAACACGGAACGGAGGCCTGCGTTGCTCGATGTTGAATGTAATAGTACATCTCCCTAGGTAACAGGAAACAACCTAGGAACATGCATGGGAACAACCAATACAACATCCGTGTTATGTCTATACCACAGAACAAATAATAGTCCACATAGTATTCATCGTGACCTCGAGTAGAAGTTCTAGTATTGTAATTGTATCCTCTTTGGTTGTAGTTTTTGTTCTTTGGCGGTGTTCTGTGGTGTGTTGTTTGTTGACAATTGGAATTTGGGAATTTATAATAAAAGCAATAATTTCCTTCATGTTTGTGGTTTGATAAACATTACTGAAAATGTCTGATAAACTTGGTTTTGAGGAGCTACGAGCCAAATACAAGGTAACAAATACAAACATAACCTCCCACTTTGAAAACAAGAAGGTGCTATGCTAAATGATTGTTTTTATTCAGGACGTGCTCTCCAAGGCCTTCGCAACCAACAACATAGACTTGCTCGATTCTTTCTCCAAAAATGCCAACGAGACCGATCGAAAAGCGGCAATGGACCAAGCCTACAGAGACAAACTCTTGGACTTACTCGTCGAGGAACCAGATACGCTGGAAGCTTTCGTTTGTTTCTGCATAGAGTCGTGTAGGCGGCAGATGGTGACTCCTACGATGCCTGTGGTCCTGCTCGGTGATATTTTCGATGCGCTCACCTTGAACAAATGCGAAAAAATGTTTTCATATGTTGAGAACGGTGTAAATATCTGGAAGGAGGAACTATTCTTCATCGCGTGTAAGAATAATCTGTTGAGAATGTGTAACGACCTTTTGCGCAGACTATCCCGTTCACAGAACACAGTATTCTGTGGTAGAATCCTGCTATTTCTGGCTAAATTCTTCCCATTTTCTGAGCGCTCTGGGCTGAACATAGTCTCAGAATTCAACCTCGAAAACATAACAGAATTTGGTGGAGACAACTCCAGTACATTGAAAGATGCTTTGGATGAAGAGATGGTAGTTGAAGATGATAAAAGCAAGCTGATGATTGATTACAACTTGTACTGCAGATTCTGGAGTTTGCAAGACTTTTTCAGGAACCCTAATACATGTTACAACAAATTGCAGTGGAAAACCTTTGTTGCTGTAAGTATCTTCACATGGTGTGCTATGTGTGTAGAATCATATCACACTTTTCTTTGCTATATTTAAACACTAGTTCCACCTGCCGCATCAATCACGTTCAAGATACAAAATAGCCTATAGCACAATCCAGGTCAGTCTATCTGATTACCAAATTTCATCCAAATCGCTTCAGCTGTTTCATTGTGATAAAGTAACAAACATACAAACATCCAAATTTCCAAACATCGTAACTTTGGCTTTTATGATATTCGAGGGATTGTGAATATTGAATATTGTGCAGTTGGTATCGTATTTCGGACATCTTTGGAAGCAATATGAGAAAAGATGGTTGCGTGGATGGCACTGAGAGACACTCAATTAATTGTAGAAGTACTTAGTTGTTTCCTTTTGTATGTATTACCTATTATTTTTTATTTTATTTGTCGAGTGTTTTTGTCCTATCCATGTGTGCCGTTACAAATAAAGAATTTTTCTTTCTTTCTTTCTTTCAAAAGTCACTTGTTCTCTGTGACTCAAATAAATCTTGTGTCGATCTAGCAAAAAAATGCTTTTTGCAGCATTTTTTTCCATATCCAAAGAGTACCAATGAGACTCTACTACTAAGCCTCTGCTTTCCGTCTGTCCATTTGTCTGTCTGTCTGTATTCTGTCAGTCTGTATTCTGTCACAGGGGATATCAGCAGCTGTAGCCAATTGAAATTATCACAGATTATGTTTTGTTGACAGGTTCAAATAAATAAATAATAAATAATGCTGGATAGTTCACATAACATTATCTAGCCCCAAGCTAAACAGAGCTTGTGTTATGGGTACTAGATAACTGATATACCTAGATATTTTTTATTATACATAGATAATACCCAGAACACCCTGAACCCATCTGCAGATCGTACAAATATTTGTTCCGAGGCGGGTATCGAACCCGCAACCTCCTGTGTCGCAGGCGAACCTTCACCCGCCGCGCCAAAGAGGTCGTCAAAATAATTGTGAATGGGATTCTCAGGGCAAGTACCTTATGTTGTAGTTAGAGAGATTTATTCTTAGGAAAACTTAGGAAATTCGATAACTGTATTATTGGATTTTTGAAAAGTTGTACAGTCAGCCTGACAATTGTAATTTCTCAAAAGAAAAACAAGATGGGCTCAATTGACTCTATTTCTCATCAGGAATACTTTATCTAAAGTAACCTAGCAAATCAAATCCTAAGATGTAGAGAAAACTAAAAACTATGTTGTGTTTTCTTCAAAATTCATCTTATGTGTCTTAAGAACAATCCTCTCTAATTACAACAGAAAAGGTACTTACCCTAAGAGTCCCATTATCTTGCCACACCCTGTATATTCTGTGGCCGGACAACAATGATGATGTTGATTGGCAATCAACAGTTTATTACGAATTGTAGTTTTATGACATGGATCTTTGATTTCAGCATTCTGGCAGTGTTCTATCCGCGTTCTCATCCTACAAGTTAGAATCAGTCGAGCTACAGAAGTCTAAGCTCAACAGACTGAAAGCGGTCACCGCCGACATAGAGATGCAAGAGTCGAGCAAAGAACAGCATTACTTTGCTAAGTTCCTGACCAATCAGAAGCTGCTAGAGTTGCAGCTGTCAGACTCGAACTTCAGGAGATGTGTCCTGATACAGTTTCTGATCTTGTTCCAGTATTTGACTTCGACTGTTAAGTTTAAGATGTAAGTATTTTTATATGCAGTTGTGCTCGGTCACTTAGTAAGTTGCTTAAGGCAAAAATAAATTATCTATAATTAATCTAAGTAACGTGATTACCTACTGAATAGTATAAAAAATTACGCTTAATATTTTCTCTAGTCGAAGGAGGGACCTAAAACGGGTTTTAGGAGGGCCAATTTCAAAAAATAAAGCTATCGAGAAAACTTTCCCCAATCATGTTTCTAGCCTATGATTTATTTAGATTACATCCTCAAGTAATTACTGTATTAACATCAAGTTTGTATCCTTTACTGTTACTGAGTGAGCATGTAACGCAACAACTCCAAAATTTTAATATAGCGTCTTAAAGTTCTGTTTATATTTTTGTATTGTATTGTTTAGTGCTCGGTCGAGCGTAGCAATATCAATGAAATCATATTAACGACTACAGTGTAGCGCCGATTAATTGCTACGCGCGTACGCTGCGTCGCGCTAACGAGAACCGTCGGTTGAGCTCGTCGGTCGACTAACGTGCTATGTATGTGAGTTTAGTGTGACACTGACCGAGCTGTGCGCGTACGATCAGCGCTGAAGGTATGCGTTCACCGTCGGTTGAACACTAAATCCAGTGTAAATAATTAAATAAGGCCGTTTGCTTGAATGTTGACTGGTCACGTCCTCCTAGAACGCGCCCTACGTGGCATTACACGGATCCGACGCTCTGAGACATAAAGATGTAGTATGTGTGTGTTTCCTGTAGTTTTCCTGGACCATACGAGATAAGGTCTCAAAAAAAAAAAAAAAACAATCCAGTGACTTCATCATAAAAGCATGATTCTATGAAATTTTACATAAGAATTTTAAAAAATTTGAACACAACAGTAATTATTACTGCTAAACTATCCAAAATCGTAGAAAATTTGTATGTTCTACGTTTTAGGAGCGTTTATGGGGGTGATTTAGATATGCCATGACGTTAATGGTCCCCCACTCATGCCACCGATGATCCACCCCACTTGTTACACTCTGTATATAACATAACATAACACCCAACAGTTACATACATAGTCCTAATCTCACACTAGGATTCCCTGTGTCGTGGGTATCAGGAACTATGATTACTATGGTACCATAACACCCAGACAACGGAACAAATATTTGCAGATCATACAAATATTTGTCCCGCAGCGGGAATCGAACCCGCACCGTCTCGGATCTCAGCCGGCTACTCGCCCGAGCTACCGAGTATCATGGCTGCTGTGACGATAGCAGCATTCTAAGGCGAGGCTGTAAAACAGCGTGGCTGAGCCCTCGACCTTTTCTCTTACACTAGACTAAATATGTTATTTTTATACCTATATCCTTTGTTTATTAGTATAGTGTAAAGAATAAATGGCCTTTTTTTTAAATTGTGTTTGCTCGACAAATCATTTAGGCCGCGTCCCTATTTTATGTTTTCGAACAATGTTCTGTTCAAAACATGGCGCAGCGGACACGGCTTTAGAATTTAACTGCGATAATAGAGACGGCACAGAATGACACCTGATTTTGCCTATCATCTTACTTTTCATCATCATCATCATCAACCTACTACAGTCCACTGCTGGACATAGGTCTCTTCCATGGCACGCCACTGAGCCCGGACTTCAGCTCTCCTCATCCAGTTTCTGCCAGCCACCCCTTGCAAGTCGTCGCTCCACCTAGCCAGAGGGTGTCCTACACTACGTTTGCCTAGACGCGGATTACTTTTACCTATTTGCTTATCACCTATCGTGATTTCGCAGGGAATCTCAAGAGCTGAAGTCAGAGCAGTCTGAGTGGGTGAAAGAGACGAGTGCCCTGATCTACCGGCTGCTGGGCGAGACGCCGCCGCATGGCAAGCGCTTCGCGGAGTGCGCCAAGAGCATACTCAAGAGAGAGGAGCACTGGAACAGCTGGAAGAATGATGGATGTCCAGGTAATTACAACGTTTAGTAAAAAATGCCTATGAAATACGACAAACTAGACATTTTTAAGTCAGATTAATTAGGCTTAGAGGGACACTTACGCAAGTACAAGATGAATGTAAAAATAGCGTTTACAAATAAATAAAATAAATAATAAATAAATAATGTCTGTCCATTCGTCTGTCTGTCTGTATTCTGTCACAGGTGTATATCAGGAGCTGTAAGAGGTAGCCAATTGAAATTATCACAGATTATGTTTTGATGACAGTTTAAAATAAATAAATAAAAAGGAGCATGCACTACAAACTGGTAATCGAAAGTGATTACCAGATTGGTAGCCAATAACAGGTAACATATTAATTGACTTGAATGGTTGATTAGAGTTTCAGAAGCCGAAGCCGCCGGTGCAGACGGACTCCGGCGAGGAAGTGCGCAAGAGCAGGAAGAGAAGGCGCCCGGTCGGAGACATCATCAAGGAGTACGAGGGCACCGACAGGTCTTATATCGGCAAGTAAGTACGCAAGAGCAGGAAGAGAAGGCGCCCGGTCGGAGACATCATCAAGGAGTACGAGGGCACCAACAGGTCTTGTATCGGCAAGTAAGTACGCAAGAGCAGGAAGAGAAGGCGCCCGGTCGGAGACATCATCAAGGAGTACGAGGGCACCGACAGGTCTTATATCGGCAAGTAAGTACGCAAGAGCAGGAAGAGAAGGCGCCCGGTCGGAGACATCATCAAGGAGTACGAGGGCACCGACAGGTCTTATATCGGCAAGTAAGTACGCAAGAGCAGGAAGAGAAGGCGCCCGGTCGGAGACATCATCAAGGAGTACGAGGGCACCGACAGGTCTTATATCGGCAAGTAAGTACGCAAGAGCAGGAAGAGAAGGCGCCCGGTCGGAGACATCATCAAGGAGTACGAGGGCACCGACAGGTCTTGTATCGGCAAGTAAGTACGCAAGAGCAGGAAGAGAAGGCGCCCGGTCGGAGACATCATCAAGGAGTACGAGGGCACCGACAGGTCTTATATCGGCAAGTAAGTACGCAAGAGCAGGAAGAGAAGGCGCCCGGTCGGAGACATCATCAAGGAGTACGAGGGCACCGACAGGTCTTATATCGGCAAGTAAGTACGCAAGAGCAGGAAGAGAAGGCGCCCGGTCGGAGACATCATCAAGGAGTACGAGGGCACCGACAGGTCTTATATCGGCAAGTAAGTAAAAAGATCAATAACAAAAATACCCTTTATTGTTAGCCTAATAATATACCCCTCCGTCTCCTCCCGTGGATGTCGTAAAAGCCGACTGCCTATTACCTAATACACCGCCGTCCATTATAGCTTTGCTCATTTCGTTCCATCCAAAGGTTCCCTGGGCGAGATTGTTCTTAGCGATAAGGCCGTCCATTGTTTTGCCTGTTTTCTATGTGTTGATCAATAAAGTGTTAATCTATCTTACAGATAAACATTTTTTAATTTAAATTAAATTTTAATACAAGTTTGTATATTATTACTCATATTTTACGAAATGTTTAATGATAATCTCATCTAAATCCTTGTATTTTATTCCTATGTTATCTTATTTTCTTTGATTTAAACATCATGAATGACATTGTAAATCAGACATTGCACACGTAACAGTAGAAATACATTGAATCATGCATATACCTAAACCACCTTTGTACACATGTATTCCACGCAATAAATAATACTTTACTTTACTTACTTTATCTATCTATTTATCTATCTGGTGTAATCCATCAGCACACCAGGGATGGACAGCAGCATTCACTTGAACATTCAACACCTATACTGCGATCACCAATCCGCCTGGCGAGCGTGGTGATTATGGCAAATCAATGCATTGCATTATATGGGACTTCGTCCAACAGGGTCTAAAACCCGCTGATGATGAGCTAGTTTGGTTTGTGTCGCTAACATTACAAAATTGGTAAATAAGCACTCCATCTCCCGTGATTTTTCTTTTGTTGCACTGACTTTAAATAAATAATATAAATAAATATTGCTGGACAGTTCACACAACATTATCTTGCCCCAAGCAAGGCATAGCTTGTGTTGTGGGTACTAGATTACTGATATACTTAATACAATACATTACAAAGATAGATACTTTTATTATATATAGAAAATACCCAGAACACCCTGAACAATCATCTGCAGATTGCACAAATAATTGTTCCGAGGCGGGAATCGAACCCGCAACCTACTGCGACGCAGGCGAACCTTCGCACAACGCGCTACAGAGGTCGTCCTAATGAAGTCTAAGTAATTCTGTATTATGTTTCAGCAATGAACTGACTAAACTATGGAACCTGTGCCCCGACAACCTGACAGCGTGTCGCACCAAGGAGCGAGACTTCATGCCTTCTCTAGGTAGTAACATAACAAATAATTAAGTAGTAGTAGAGCTTTTTTGTGAGAGAGTTCGTCCGGGGAAGTACTACCACCATACCTATGCAGTCTATGCAGTCTTGGTAGCCCTAGGCCCTTTCTCAGCACCAATCATATATATACTATATAATACTGTCAACTATTATCGAAATGCGCGAGCCTCTAAAATATTTAGTTACTTTGGGTTATTTCTTGTTATCATCAGTGAATTTTTTGTCACGATTGGTTGCTTCTTATATCTGGCCGCCCTAGGCCCGGGCCTACTGGGCCTTAGGTCAAATCCGCTATTGTGAAGAGTGCAGTTTTAGTATGCGCCGTGGTGAAGGGCATTAGCAGTTATGATACAAGATACAACATTTTATTCGTAAAAAAACATTTTACATGTCATATATTATAACTTATACGCTTTGGTATATATTGGTAACAATTTGAATTAATAAAGTTACATTATTATTATATTACATTGTTATTATTACCAATTGTAGGAATAAGTATTATATAGTTCTATGTTCAGACTTCTGGTGGTGGTGATGATGATGAAAACACTGTACGATGGAATTACTGATTTAATTAAATAAAGGTTACAAAATGTATTATCTAAGCGGCGGTACGAACATGACTGCCTGTACCGGCGGCGCGGGGAGCGGGGCGTTGGGAATTTGCTAACATTGCAATCAGAGCCCCTACAGTCATCCCCTTCTTAAAAAAAAATTTTTTTGTGGAATTACTGATTTAATTAAATAAAGGTTACAAAATGTATTATCTAAACGGCAGTACGAACGTGACTGCCTGTTACCGGCGGCGCGGGGAGCGGGGCGTTGGGAATTTGCTAACATTGCAACCAGAGCCCCTACATCAATCAAATTTAAAATTATTAATCTATATGTTTATATCATACCGCTTAACTAATGGTCGTAATGGTTGGCTGGTCCGCTTGCAGAGTCGTACATGGTGACGGGCGCCGAGGCGGCCGGTGACGGGCGGCGCCGCACGGCGTGTGGGGGCTGGGGCTGGCGCGCGCTGCGCCTGCTCGCGCGCCGCTCGCCGCACTTCTTCGTGCACACCAACAACCCCATCGGGTGCCTGCCAGACTTCCTGGACGCCATGGTTACTAATACTGCTCTTAGATCAGGCTGCAATTTATAATAAATAAAGGACAATGCCTATCTGTGCCCCAGAAATGCCCAGATAAAGTATATTACATGTTTATCTGATAAAATACAGATAAATATATAATAGATCACTGATCTGGCTTAACTTTTGTGATGATCATGAAGTTCCTAGTGAAAAACTAATAGCAATGCGGTCTGTAAACGATAAAATGTATAAAAAACCAGTAGGAAGTTATCATGTTTAATGTCCAATATCCTTTGAACTGGTGCATAATATGACATTAAATCTAGATATCATATAAATACTGTTAAAAAGTTATCATATGACATAGAGCTGCAATTTGGGCATTGCATGGCATTGCTGACTTTCAGCTCCATACTAATATGGGCATGGTCCTTTATCCCCACAGTAATATAAATCTACCCACCAGGTATCAGGTATATACCCGGATTAGCAAGCTGTAGTGGCAATGGGCTGGTCATATATTTGCCGAAGAACCGACAACCGTTGGGGTAAGCGAGCTCTTGAGTGGAGACCGCGTCTTGGCAAACATAGCGTGGGGCGCCCTCTGGCTAGGTGGAGCGATGACCTACGAAAGGCGGCGGGCAGAAAGTGGATGAGAAGAGCTGAACACGGGGCTCAGTGGCACGTATTGGGAGAGCGTATTGGCGTATTTTGTATTACGTTTACGTATGTCCAGCAGTGGACTAGTGTGGGCTCATGATGAATATAAATCTTAATAATAATGGTAAATAATAATAATACCAATATAAACCTTAATAATTTAATTTAAACTTTTAACATAAAGAGCCCCTAAAAGTTTCGCAGTCCAAAAACTCAATAGACCTCTTTCACTATCGGTTTCACGTGGGAATAAAGACGTGACAAGTGGTGAGCTCATCCCCACCATTGCTTCCCACGACTGACTCGGCTAACGCTTTCCCCCTGGTAATAACAGTTTTTTTTTTAATTTAAAAAATACCAGACCTGTTGTATTTGCTCTAAAAAAAGTACTATTTTGCATTTATAGACAGCGAGTTTACCCTTTTGTTCAACAACAACTAAACATATCAACACTGTAGGTGGAGCGCATAACCCGCGAGGTCGCGGCGGCGGCCGCGGCGAGCGCCCTGAATGGAGACCCCTCTCGAGCCAACAGCGACAAGTCCATCAAACAGGTATGTACACAACACTTTCAGGTAGAAATTACGTACGTACGTTCTCACTTTTAATTTTTTTCCCTCCCTCTTGGACCCCAATATCTCAACCTCAATATCAATAACGATACCACTACCATTTAAAACTCAAAAATCATGGTAAATATCCCGTTTCTAGTAAAAATTATGTACATAACCATGATAGTTTCAAAAGTTAAATTGTACTATTACTATCTACCCCCTAATCAAATTTCAGGACGTTATTATAATTTTATGATCAGGAGAACCAACAGATTACTTTAACATAATAATACGGTAGGATAACAATAGAGAGCCAATAAAATGCTCGGACAAACATACATACATACATACAAACGCCGATTCTTCCAAGTTGACTCAGAAAAGTATATCTGATAGTTGAATTAAAAAAATAGCAAACCGATTTTGATACAATATTTTAATTTTTTCTATTAAACTATTTATTAAATGTCTCAAAAATGAATTCCTCGTGTCCGATTTATCAGAAAACGACACCGCACTCGAAGTGTTACGTAAATAGAAGCTGATATAATTTTTTATTTTAAGTGCGGACGCGTGAAACTTTGAACGCCCCCCCCTGCCTACCCCCCAGGGGGTGGTGGATGGCTACCAGGCTAAATCAGCTAAGCTTTACCTATCATACAACTGTGCCAACTGAATCCATCGGAAACAAAATTTTGACCTCGCCATACAGTGGGTGACACTACTTCCCGGACTAATGATGAAAAGGAGATGGTGGGATCAGATCGTGAAGTTCCTGGGATCATTCCCAGAAATTTAACCTATAGAAGACCGAAAGGCATGCGACTTTACGGCGGTGTTAGTTTGCCTTTGATTATTACCAATTTAAGGTGGTTGCTTTCGCTTGTGGCGCGAAATTCAAATTTCTCCGTGTTTTTTGCTCATCACAGCTCATCAAAACCTCTTTAGATAGCGAAAACTATGTTGCCGGTAATTATATGACCTAACACACAAGTTTTAATTCAAAGTATCACATAAATATCATTAGTTTGGCTATGAATGTGCTTGAAACAAAAAAACACTGTAAATACCATTGACGCACAATCGTAGCCTAAACTAATGATATTTATGTGATACTATTAATTAAAACTTGTGTGTTAAGTCATATAATTACCGGCAACGTAGTTTTCGCTATCTGAAGAAGTGTTGATGAGCTGTGATGAGCAAAAAAACGCGTTTTTTTTTTAATTTCGTGCCACTAGCGAAAGCAACCACCTTGATATAATTTTGTTGTGACAAAGCGTAAAATATACATACATACATACATAGACACACGCCTTTTTCCCCGAAGGGGTAGGCAGAGCCTCAATGGGCCTCTTTTCACAGTAAATATATTGAATGTAATTCAGGAGCCGGCTGAAGATGAACACACAGATGAGCAGATGGAAGCCGATCTCATGAAGGAGGGAGACTCCGTCGATATTGAACAGGTAAATATACATACACGCCTTTTTCCCCGAAGGGGTAGGCAGAGCCTCAAAAGGCCTCTTTTCACCGTGGGTTGCACCATTGTGGGAATATAGACGTGATAAGGGGTGAGAACTTCGCCGCCATTGCTTCCCAAGACTGACTCGGCTAACACATCCAGTAATAAAACTTTTCTAAATGAGCTTAAAGGCAAAAATAAACTCATGAAGCCCTTTCATTTGGCACCACACAGTTGGTGGTTCATTTTGGTGGTTTTAGAAAAAAACAAGATCAAAATTCTTTACTACAAATTATGACGTCATAATCGAGCCGCATCAATGGAACTTCCGGCTCAGCGACTCAAATCGCTCTAATAGGTCTAGGGCACATGTGAACGAAGTGGCACAATTCTAATACGAAATATCGTTAGTCCATCATGGCATGTCGTTAGTCGTTAGTCGATTAGTAGTAGAGCTTCTTTTGAAAGAGTTCGTCTGGGGAAGTACTACCTCAATACCTATTTCTGCCGCAAATCAGTAATGCTCGCATTGCTGTGTTCCGGTTTGAAGGGTATGAGTGCCGGTGAAATTACAGGCACATGGGACTTTTCATCTTTATGTCTCAGGGTGGCGGGCGCAGTGCAATGCTATATAGGGCGCGTCCTAGGTGGACGTGACTTATGTGATAAAGCACTGTTCATAGGCAGAGGCTATCGCTTAACATCACGTGGGCCATCTGCTTGATCCGTCATTCTAAGTTGTAGAAATAAAAAAAAGGTCCCCACGAATCGCTCCCACTATTCCAAATACGCAATAAACAAAAAAAAGGGATGTTAAGTATTCGGTACAAATTAAATCTGTGTAGTTTTTGTTTTGATTCGAATGGAATTAAAAAAGTTATTAAACATTTGATGTCTTATATGCACTAGTCAATTTGTGTTATAGTAGATTTGAGTGACATACCGATTATGTAGTCGTCACTTTAAGCTCTAGGCAAACATCAAATGTAGTCAAATTGTGTTCTAGACAGTCCAAGCCCAACCCGATTTCTTGACAAAATCCGAATTTTATGGACATAATATCGTGCTTGAGTTTGTACGATGACGCGTGACGTGACGCGTCGAAATAATAACTTGGTAGTAATCTATGGCGCATGCACTATTCAATAGTTTTGACCAATTGTTCCCATTTCGTATGGATATTCCTGTAAATTTTTATTTGGGTACTTTTTTTTGCGTAGATTGAATCTTTATCGAATACTGATTATCCAGGTTTTTTTTATGGTGTATTTGGGCTAGTGGTGTATTGGCAAGTATTAAAAAGTAATTATCATACAGGTCCCAGATTCAACAGCCGCTGAAGAAGATTTCGACAAAATAGCCCGCTCGGGCGTCACAATGATCTCCCCGTCCCAACTCGACGCCATCTCGAGCGCGCTGGCCGACTGGAAGAAACTCGCCGTCAAGCTCGGCTACAAGCCCGACGAGATACAATTCTTCGAGACGGAGAATGCGACCGATGCGCTTAGGGCTAAGAACATGGTGCAGCTGTGGTTCGATGATGACGAAGACGCGTCCGTGGAGAACCTGCTGTATGTGCTGGAGGGTTTGAAGATGATGGACGTGGCGGAGGCTGTTAGGGCCGCTCAGTGACCACGGGTTACGAGGAGGGTGTTTCGGGAAAAACTGTAGTTGTAGTGTCATTTTGGTAAAGTAAACATTGGTAGCGATTTGAAGTTGCATTATCTAAAGCTAACTAAACGTATCGGCATCCTTTTCTTTTGTGTATAAAAAGCAAAGGACAGGGAGTCTATTTTTAGTTTTAAATTTAGAGAATACAATCTCAAATCGCTACCATTATGTACCTAATCGCTAGATCCATCGTCTACTATATGACTTGTATTCAATGTTCAATTATAGCTCTAGAGTCGGCCTAGGGTCTTACCACTGTAAAGTTGCTCTAATGTTTTGTTTTAGTATCACCACAGAGTAAGGAATAATACTAACGTACAACAGAGAGACAATCTTAGTACTACGATCGTTGCCACGATTAGTCGCGCAAGAGCAGCGCCCGTGGCGCGCGCTCGGTACTAACGTACTAATATGCATTCTTACTTGTTTTCTTAACAGCGTACTAGATGGCGCTTCTCTCTTGCCTTCTTTACAGCGCACTAGATGATACTTGAGAAATCAAGCGTATTTCATCACATCATATCATAGAGTAACACGTTAGTATTCTTACTACTCTGTGGAGTAACTTTTGAAACTATCATGGTTATGTACATAATTTTCACTAGAAACGGGATATTTACCATGATTTTTGAGTTTTATATGTTTTATTTGTTTTTTATGTTTTTTTTTTTTTTTTTTTTTTTTGTTTCATATAAAACTCAAAAATCATGGTAAATATCCCGTTTCTAGTGAAAATTCTGTGGAGTAACTATCGAAATATTATCGTATAATTTTATACGAAAATACTGCTCCGAAACATGGTTTTATTTCAACGCCATCTATGTGTTTCTTGACCAAACTTAGAACCTTAGAACCCAATCAAAATGTTTCGGTTAGAAATTGCTAGATGTCAGTAAAAACATTGAAAAAAAAAACTATTTTATAACGATTTTTGTTATTTTATTAGTTAAAATCACATAAAAAGTCTTCTAGAGGTACTATTTACGCAATGCCGTCAAAAAAAGTGAAAAAATAATCTAATTAATGTGTTCAATATTCCTAGCGATACCAGTACTGCCATCTATCGATATTTTGTGTGAACTAATTCTAAAATGTATGGAATTAACCAGACCTGGTATCACTTTATAGTCACTCTAATATTTATATCCAGTGTAGCGCTCTAAAGGCGCCTAATATCTAATGTTTTAGTATGTCGCTATAGTTTTACGTTTTAGCGTGTCGGTATAGTGTGGCATTCTAGCGTTTCGCTTTATTGTAACGTTCTAGCGTGTCGCTTTATAGTAGCGTGTCGCTATAGTGTAGCATGCTAGCGTGTCGCTATAGTGTAACATTTTAGCGTGTCGTTATAGTGTGGCATTCTAGCGTGTCGCTATAGTGTGGCATTCCAGTGTAGGTTTCGCTATAGTGTAACGTTCAAGCGTGTTGTTTTATGATGTCGTATTCAAATAAATTGAACATTGAATTAGATTACAATTTTCATTCGTTAATTTAACTTTTTTGAAACACAACAACTTACAACTTTTTTTTTTTTACAGGAACAATTATTTTTGTAGAGTTAAGTAATATTTTATAAATGACTTGTTAAACTACATAAGTACCATACTTACCATAATTGTATTGGTACAACGAATAGAATAAGTTACAACCAAATGAATTGTATTGTGAACCATAATGACTTCGTAATTAGCCTTAAATTAGGTTACTCTAATAAAATATTTTCATAATTGTAAAACGAAAAAGAATTTAATTACTATAGTATTTTTTTGTAACACATGCGAGTTATCATCTTTGTCTCAGGTGGGCGGGCGCCGTGCAGTGCCACATAGGGCGCGTCCTAGGTGGACGTGACCTATAGGTAATGCATTTTTAAAGGCAGAGGTTACCGCTTAACATCAGGTGGGTCATATCCTTGTTCCGTCATTCTTCTTCTTCTTCGTCGTTAAACTCTTGGCAGAGTGGTCGTGGTCGTGACTTCAGGGTCTGTGGCTCGCTTCACAATCCTTCGCCACTCATCTCGCACCGCAGCTTTCCTGGTGCATTCATGTAGTGGACCGTCCAAAGCTGCCTTGAGCTGTTCCGTCATTCACGTAGTTAAAAAAATATCCCTTAATTTATTGTGGTTACTAAAAATGCCACCAACCAAACCTGGGCAGTTCTAGAATCCTTGCAGCGATGCCAAGTGGACTACCGTTATATCGAAGTGTTGAGATGCCTTTATGAAAATGCAACAATGAGCGTTCTAGTACAGGACCTGCAGTCTAATCCAATCCAACTGCGTAGGGGAGTCAGACGGTGTTAGCCTCCTCCTCGCGTCATATTCCTCAATGCTCAGGGTCGTGACCCCCTCCATGGATCACCTGCCGGCCGATGTAGCGCCAATGAGATCTGTTGCCAGCGAGCTGCACGGCTTCGTGGAGTTTTGGATCGAGAGTGGTGCGGATCTGGTCTGACCAACGTAACGGGCTACGGCCTCGTGGCCTTTCCCTCAATTTTGCCAGTGATAATCAGCTTATCTAAGTTGTCACTGCCTTTCCGTGCTATATGACCAAAATACTCAAGGACTCGCTGGAGGCAGGTGGAGGAATGCCTAGCAGGGGGATGTAATGTCAGCGAAACTGGTCACCAATGCGTTGGAGGATCATCAAGACGCTGGACTGGAACAAGATGTAACAGAAAAGATGAGTACTAGCGTGGTACGGGCTTGTTATGCGGTGGGAAGAAAGCTATGTTACAAGAAGAGTGATGAATATGGATGTGGATGGATACAAGAGTAGAGGCAGCATTAGTATACCTTCTATTCGCTCAAAACGTTTCAGTTCTACCTTTATAAGTAATGCGAACTGCTAAGGAGTGGAATACACTACCGTCGTTTGTCTTTCCTGAAAACTAATCTGGGTCTCTTCAAGGCTAGAGTGAATAGGTGCCTTCTAGACCTTTGTGCTCCATCTTCAGCCATATCGTCACTTACCAACAGGTGAGATCATGGTAAAATAAAGGTCTATCAATGTTTAAAAAAAATGCAGGCCTAGAAAGAGATGGATGAACTGTGTGAAAGGCGACATGGGTACTGATATAACGGGATATAGGAGAGAATGGAGGAAAATAATATGTTGTGCCGACCCCACTTAAGTGGGATAAGGCAGAGAGATCATTGACGCTGGGGACAGCCATGCCTCCAATTCTCCTTATTTGAGATTTTTAGCTTTATTACTACTGTCTAGATCAATTTTATTTGCATGAATTTAACAGCTTCTGCTTCTCAGACTAGATCGGTTTAAAATTCTGTTAGATAACAAAAACAGGTACCGCTAGGGCGCTTGAGTCCTCTGCAAACAAACGAAGTTTGGTACTATTGAAATTAAATTGCGAAGAAAAATGGATAGCGGACATTGGCCATGTGTATAGCATTATTTTATCTGTGGCCATGACTGAGAATGACGTGCGCTATGATGCATTGCATGGTTTGGCAAAACAGTACCGCCCGATCTCATCCTAAAATTGAATATCTAGATGATCTTGATGAGTTAGGTTTGGGCTAAGTTAAGATTTTCAAAGGGGTCGATATGGCACGCGGGCTGAGTTAACTATAAAATAAATATAAATACGTAGTGGACATTTCGGCCCGCGGGCTAACTGAGGTGTGGGCTGAGTTGACCAAAGAATCGATACGATACGTACAAACTAGATACCTATATTAATTGTGCAATGTAAACTACAGATCTCGAAAATACATAAGAGGCGCTTCCCAGTATGTATATTTCGTTACAACTTCAGAAAATTTTCTAAGAAAGTTTACTTTGAACTTGGACCGAAGAACTCATCGTATTAAATCTCTGTCCGAATAAGATCTCAGCATCAATTGCCTCCTGACGTTATGATTAAAGCCGACGCCAAATGAGTTATAGCATTTCCCAGAATACTTTGTATCTGAAAGAGTGTTGCCACCCGCACTTCCAATATCCCACAGAGATTTATAAAATCTATCAACAATGTCGGCTGAGCCGAAATTATAACGCACGCATTTCCTCATCCTGACTCACGGCGTGCCCAAAACAGAACTTATTGCTAACCATCTTACAAACACCAACAATCAAACAAAACTAGACCGTATCCCGTTTAAATAAGAGGTATAACAAAGTTATTTAAAACGCGGCAAGGGTGAGTCCGTCCACTGAACTAAGGCCTCCCTTTCCTCTTTCTGCCGGGCGAAAACGATCCGATGGTAGAGTCGAGATGGTTCAAAGATTTCTGGTCCACTTTTACCGCCGTTGTGTTTACAGAATCGCGGAATAGCGCTGCACCGAATTAGTCCGAAACGTATGCGTCAATGGGCAGACGGACGCGCGCGCGGTCGATCCTAAAATTATATTTTTATCGAGATTTTTATATTCAAATTAAATCGGGGTAGAGTTTGACGGCGCGTGACGTGCGCTGGCGCAGGGTGTTAGTGTGTTAGTGTGTGTTGTTGCGATGTAAGTATCCATTTATTTTGCTTAATTCATAATAGGCTAAGAAATATGTATTTCTTAAAAAAATCTGCTGTGGTATGGTTACTATAACTTTTCTCTACATTACCTTTAAGTCTGAATAAGTTAATATGTAACATAGTTTATTATATTCTTCCAGCTTCTATTCTACTCGATTAATCAAATGAAACAATCGCTCATCAAATTAATACAACACGTCTTAAAAAAATGTAACACATCAAATTTATTTTTATTTCCGCGCCCGCCCTCTCTCGTCTGGAATATGATTTATTAGCTTAAAAATGTGTGGAATCATAAATAAAGATAACAGCCTGAACATTTCCACAGAAATGTTAGACTACAACGTCTATTTTCGCGTTTTGTAGGTACTTTCGTTAGGCACGCAGGCCCGTAAACTTTAACGATGATAATGATCTGGTTATATACCTCATGGGTGGCTGCATTTTTTGTTTTACGGCTTAGTTTCAGATGATACGGCTCATTCGGTTTCATACAAACGGGCAGGATATTTTCGTATTTCATAGCTGTCTGAGCTTCCAGTATGTAGTCTCTGAAACTCTCTGAACCGAACGAACAACACATGATTAAGGCGTGGATATACCTATATGTGAAACGTTGTGCATTAAAACCTTTTTTCTCCAAGATATTTAAGGAAAAATCTACAAAAAAATAATATGGTAACCAACATCATAAAAAGCAAGCTTTCCTGGTTTAAAAAATTTGAAAAAATAATAATTTTCGAAATAAAATACAAACTCCATGTAATTTTGTATCCATGATCAATACAGTAATTTATCAAACCCGTGGTTTGTTAGTAAAAGTTAAAGTATTATATAATAGTTAAATTAAAGATAGAGAAAGATAGAAAACACTTTAATGTACAAAACGGCGAATACATACATACATACATAGACACACGCCTTTTTCCCCGAAAGGGTAGGCAGAGCCCCAACTGAGTATCTAAAACAGCAAATAAACTCCTAAAAAACAAATTTATTGCGGTAGTACAATTGGCGATCTTATTGCTAGTGCTTAGGGCGATCTCTGGCAGACAACCTTGGGATGGACTGGAACTATTAGAATTTCTATGGAAAGCTATACAATGTTGATGGTTCTGAAATTTCATCGAAATCGGTTCAGCCGCTTCGGCGTGATTGAGTAACAAACATGTAACTTTGACATTTATGATTATTAGTGTGATTTACACCTTTTATTAATTTATTTTCGTCTTATTACTGAAATTTCTGGTCCTAGAGCCACGCGAAAATATATGATGCAACGGATACAAGGAAATTACGTTTAAGGTGGTTGCTTTTTCATACTTATGTGTTTTTCCGTATATGTGCGATTAAAGTATAATTCTGTGTTGGCTTTTAAATAGGTCTTTACTTGCGGTAAATCATATTTTTTAAAGAATAACAGTGGATTAATCTCAGAAATAATACGGGTTAGACATACTGGGCCCATTTATTTTTTGTTAATATTATTCTGTTTTTATTGTTATAAAGTCGTCCCATGGTTTTGTAAAGGTTTCCCTCTAATTAACCCCCGACGCAAAAACGACGGGGTGTTATAAGTTTGACGTGTCTGTGTGTATCTGTGTGTGTGTTGTGTCTGTCTGTGGCATCGTGGCTTCCGAAAGGATGAACCGTTTTTTTAAAGGTGGATTTGTCGGAAGTGTTATTATCTATGTTTGATCAAAATCGGTTCAGCCGTTTCATTGCGTTGAATTTTTTTTTAATTTAAAAAAAAATAATTACTTGTTTGACATCTTTATTTGTAGCTCGTTGCCATTGGTACTCGGCCCTTTTCAGGACCACCATAGGTACGTCAAGCTAATCTCTGACCTAACATAGAGTGACTAAGACAGAACCGGTAACACGAAGTAGTTTTAGTCCTCCTTTTCATCATAGGACGAGCAGACGCACGGCTCGGTACCATCCTTACCTCATTAGTATACCCTCTATTCGTACTAAACGTTTCAGTTCTACCTTTATAATGCGAACTGCTAAGGAGTGGAATACATAACCGTCGTCTGTTTTTCCTGATAACAATAATCTGGGTCTCATCAAGGCTAGAGTGAATAGGTGCCTTCTAGACCTTTGTCCTTCATCTTCGGCCACATCCTCGCTTACCAACAGGTGAGATCGCGGTCAAACAAAGCTAAAACAAAGTTAAAAAAATAAAAATAAAATAGTAATTTGTCGCTGGTGAGTCTGGTACTCAGCACGCCGAGTTTTATCGAATACTTGCCTCATATTGCTCTGGGAAACAGTTCGGTTTTATGTCTGTTTCACGATCTAGCAGTTAACACCGATAGTGACTGCCACTAGGTACTAAACCTAGGTAATTATTTATCTAGCAATAATGTAGGTAATAAGATAGTAGTGCTGTGTTTCCAGCATATGAATAGACTCCATCTCCTCCCGTGGATGTCGTAAAAGCCGACTAAGGGATTACACCAGGGGTGAGCAGCAGCATACAGCAGAATGAACACCAATCTTGCGATCAATCCACCTACCAAGCCAATCCCCATTGCATTGGAGCAGCCTCGTTCAGCAGTGGATGTCTATAGCTTAGATATGTATCATGTTTTTTAGGGTTCCGTACCCAAAGGGTAAAACGGGACCCTATTGCTAAGGCTCGGCTGTCCGTCTGTCTGTCTGTCCATCTGTCACCAGGGTGTATCTCATGAACCGTGTTAGTTACGTATAATTGACAAATTATTAATAAATTGTTTATATCTGTTTATATCTGTTAGACAATTGAAATTTTCACAGATGATGTATTTCTGTTGCCGCTATAACAACAAATACTAAAAACTAGAATAAAAAAAATATTTAAGGGGGTTCCCATACAACAAACGTGATTTTTCCAAATGAAGGTTAAAAAATGATCTGCGAGGTCACTTTTTGGATGGGTGACCACTTTTTGCGTGCAATGTTTTTTTTATTTAACATTTTTTTTTTTTGCTGTTTTTATTATATAATGGTACGGAACCCTTCGTGCGTGAGTCCGACTCGCACTTGACCGGTTTATTTGTTATATATTCGATATATAATATTCTACTGTCTCTACCAGGGTCACAAGCGCAATGAAGCTTAACCTAGGTACTTCCCATTGCTATCAGTCAGCGTGGGTACAAATGTTCCATGAAATTAAAATCCTAAGGCTGCTTTACACGTATATTAATTTAGTAAAAAGTTGCAAGTTAACCGCGAATCATAGTTTTTTTGTTAAAAGTAAGAAGGGTAAATCTAGCCTGAAAATTCAGTGTTTCTGTTTTAACAACGAAACAAAAAATAACGTTTTCATGTAAAGTCGCGATAACATTTTCAAAGTCGCTGTCATAATGACATTAGGTTATTTTAGAATCCATACAAAACGAAACACAATAGGTCATGAGGTTAGAACTTTCACTTGATTTAGAGAATCCGAATTATGCTAATCCCCACAAACCATACTTATATCAAGATGATAGACACCGCAAACACCAAGCGTGCTGTTTTATTTTGCACCTACTGTGATCAGATTTGAGGTTTACTAATAGGAACATTGCGCCAACTTTCAGACGGGCAAAGTGTCACGCAAAATAGGTGCACTTGATGCGGTGTCTATCTTGATATATGGTCTGTGCTGCTCCCAAACACATTACTGACTGACTCACTACGCACAGCCTAAACCAAAATTCCTAGAGACCTGAAATTAGAAGGGTAGGTACCTATATTCCTTTTGAGATCTAGGAGTATGTTATGAATGGAATCTCTGAAATTTAGCGAATTATTCCTATTTATCACTCTGCTGTGCCCCCCTCGGGTTACAGTTAGGACAAGCAAGTTCGATCTGTCCCCCTTTTTGTAAAGGTGGGACAGATCGAACTTTTATTAATTGAAAAACGCAATAACCTTTACAAAAAGGGGGACAGATCGAACCGGGGTGTTGAAATTTGTATGGAAAAAACTCCACGCGGACTAAGTCGCAGCTATTCCACTAGTAGTAGGTAAATATTCTTCCTATCGGTATTGATGTGGGCTACAAGATCTCTCTGATTTCGACTGGCACTGATTAGATAGATATATAGATAAAGTCTTTATTTGCAACTTCAGACACACACATACAAATTACAACAAATAGTTTTTTTTTTTTTTTTTATTCTACTTGGATGACGGATCAAGCAAGAGGCCCACCTGATGTTAAGCGGTAACCTCTGCCTATGAACAGTGCATTACCTCATAGATCACGTCCACCTACGACGCACCCTATGTGGCATTGCACTGCGCCCGCCACCCTGAGACATAAAGATGAAAAGTCTCATGTGCCTGTAACTTCACAAAAAAAAAAAAAAACAGTGATTTCAATAGTACAGTGCACAAGTAAAAAGAAACAATAAAATACAGTATACTAATAAAAACAAACAATAATAATTACAAAATCCAAGTTAAATGTCTGTGTGTGCTGCAGTACGTCAAAAAGGCCATGGCTCAGCGAGATATTTTGCTCAAGAAGCAAAAACACTGATTTTCAGCCATAACCCATCGATAGCAAGCAGAACGAGTTTCAAAACAATGTAATGTTTGACGGAAAAGACTGTAAAATAGGTAGATACCTACTGTTAGCTTGAATATTCGTGTCGAAACTGACCATTCACCCATCGCTACTAATGTCTTAGCGCGTCTGATATTAGAGCTGTCATCACCTCTGTTTGCATTCGGCTTTTCGGTGCCAGATTTTACAAATTCTGTACGATACCGAAGAACCGTGTAACTAGGGTACCCAGGTACCTAGACTTGATTTTCTGCCCATCGAGCGTATCTACGAACCGGACGACGCAGTTTTGATGGTCACTGGATGTCGGTGGATAGAACCAGCTTCAGACTATTCGTCGTGGCATTCTATGGGAGAGGCCTATGTCCAGCAGTGGACTAATACAGGCTGATGATTTAAAAAATAAACTTATTTTGCTTACAAGACTATGGGTTACATGGGTTGGGATCTCCTCTGTTAAGTTACGATAACCTGTATTAGAGGAGTGATAATAATTCCTCTTAATAATTAATTTATAATTCCCTCTTTAATTATGGTGTTCTATATCTCATAGGGCGTCTCCTAGGTGGACGTGACCTATGAGGTAATGCTCTGTTCATAGGCAGAGGTTACCGCTTAACATCAGGTGGGCCATCTGTTTGTTCTGTCATTCAAATAGTATTAAAAAAAACATAACTTTCAAAATAACTTAGTAAAGATATAGTTCTAGTACATACCTTCTCCCTACTATAAATGATACCTCAAGCTGTGCTCTGACCTAATACGGTTGTTCCGGATCCACGCACTCTACCACACGTATACATACGTAAGTTTCTTATTTATAAATATTTGTTTCTGAACACGATTTTTTTTAATTATTATTCGATAACATGACCTGATCAAAATAAGCACTGTCAGGCTACTATTAATCGTCGAGGAGTTCCGCTGTCCACCGCATCCATCATCGGATAAGCTCGCTGTCACCTCTGGCTGTAATACTGAATTGTCATCGGAACTTGACAGGACCCTTATTCGCTATGACCATATGAGATTCCTTGCCAATAATTCTGATTTCACGCAGATATCGTAACGAGCCCGCGTTATGTCACGTTTGGTCATAGCGAATAAGGGGGAGGAATGACTAATTTCAGTTTTATCTGATATCGGAAAGTGGACAAAAATTCCGTAAGGTTTCCGTTGTCTCGATTCCAATTTGATTACATTTTTTGTTAGTTACAAGTGAAGTTATAATTATAAAAAGCTGTTAAAAAGATTCAAATTGTGACAGCAAACAAAACCAGGGTGCAGGGAGTCCCCCAACATGTTAATCTGACGCGCTCCAGTGAATCCCAAAATCCCTCTTGGGCTTCCCTAATACAAACATCTGTGAAAGAAAATAAACCACAATTGTACCTTTGGCTATACTGGCCATACTAGAGATACAAATAATTAAAATGAATGTATACCATGGTACAAAAGTACGGACAAGTGCGAGTACCTCGCGCCCTGAGGCTTCCACACCGTTGTTTTGGCATAACTTGTACTACCATGCCGAATTATAGTGTTTTTGTAGAGACTTTGCATTATTTGTGTCACGAAGCATCCAACCATTCCAAATTTTTTGAATTGTAAAATCACTGGAAGTATTTCGTAGAGTCTACGCCGTACTACGGGCGACCTCTACGGTGTGGCGGGTCTACGCCGTAGATCCTCTACACCGTAGAGGTCCATGATCGCCCGTGCCGACAAAAACATCGTAGACTACGCTATACGGTGGTTTGACACTGCCTCATTTAGGTACGAAATAATTAAGATGAATAGCCGTACTTACCTATATGATTCACCATTTACGCTGTCTTAGTTAGTACCTACATAATTAAATGAAAATACGTTCGTTTCTATAGCCTGACGTCTATTTCGTTTCGCCATGACGCATGAAAGTGGAGTAAACCCATTTTGACTCTAAATGCAGAGCACTTACCGCCTAACACCCAAACGCAAGTAGAATTTAATCCATTCGGCCGTTGAAAGAAACAAACCAAACTCTGTAAAAATGTAAACAAAGTTATGTTTTCAACGCTTTAAATCTGTAGCAATGAAAATCTAGGCCAAATTGCCGATACAACCGTTTTGTAAATTTATAGAAGAAAGTTACGTAAATGGACGGATTGAGAATCTATTCACGGGGGTTCTCACATTTTACGAGCTTTTTGTGTGTATTATGTTGTCAACCTGTCACGTTTGAATGCATTCTAGAGATCATTAAACTCATGATGCGTTAACAAGAATGTCTGTCATGCTTCGTATTGGATCTTGACGTGACACATAGCTACGTGTTTTGTATATTGCACTACTTTTGCAATACACGAAATATGTAGCTACAAGTTTCAAATAAGTTTTTTGTTAAAAATATATTTTTCAATACAAGCTTTTATAAAGTTAGTATGTAGTTTTTAGAATGGAAAAGCCCCGGGGGAAGATGGAGTTACTTCAGAGCCCCTGAAGGCAGGTGGTAAGCCATCAATCCTTATAAAGCTCCAACGCATATTCATATTCCGTCTTAAACAACGGGAGAACTCCAGTGGCATGGAACGGGAGTTTGGTGGTGTTGTTCTTCAAAAAAGGAAACAAAGTCTTATTAAAGAACTACAGACCCATCTAACTCTTAAGCCATATCTACAAACTGTTCTCCAGAGTAATCACGAATCGTCTTGCGCGAAGATTTTATGCATTTCAACCCCTGGAGCAGGCTGGGTTTCGAGGAGGATATGTCACCATAGATCACATCCACACAGTGCGGCAGATTATACAGAAGTCGGAGGAGTATAATCAGCCTCTGCACTTAGCGTTTGTGGACTATGAGAAGGCCTTTGACTCTATAGAACTGGGCTGTTCTGGAGTCCCTGCAGTGATGTCAAGTTGACTGGTGATATATCGAGATGCTAAGATGCCTCTATGACTCCGCCAGAATGACTGTCGAAGTACAGAACCAGCAGTCTAAACCTATTCAATTGCGCCGCGGAGTGAGACAAGGCGATGTAATATCACCTAAATTGTTCACAAACGCTTTGGAAGATCTGTTTAAGACGCTAGTTGGAACGGACGAGGCATTAACATTAATGGTGAGCTCATTTCACATCTTCGATTCGCAGACGACATCGTTATTATGGCTGAATCGCCGCAGGAACTGCAACAAATGCTGAACTTCTCTACTGATGCTTCTCGACGGGTCAGACTGGGAATGAACTTTAACAAGACCAAAATTATGGTCAATGAGCATGTAACCCCGGTTCCGATCACGGTCGCTGGTACACCTCCCAAAGCTGTGCAGGAGTATGTTTACCTCGGGCAGATAGGTAAACATAACTTTGACAAAGAATTAAGTAGGAGAATTCAGCTGGAAAGGCAGCATTTGCAAAACTTCGTCAAGTTTTCTCGTCGCCCATCCCACAATGCCTAAACACAAAAGTCTTTAACCAGTGCGTCCTACCAGTTATGACATACGGAGCTGAAACGTGGACACACACGGTTGGACGGGTCCATAAACTTAATGTCGCTCAGCGGGCTATGGAAAGGGCTATGCTTGGAGTCTCTCTGAGGGATAAGATCCGAAACGAGGTTATACGACAGAGAACCAAAGTTCTAGATATAGCCCAGAGGATTAGCAAGCTGAAGTGACAGTGGGCCGGTCATGTCTGCAGAAGAACCGATAACCGGTGGAATAAACGAGTTCTTAAAAGCACACCGCGTCTTGGCAAACGTAGTGTAGGGCACCCTCTGGCTAGGTGGAGCGACGACTTGCGCAGGGTGGCTGGCAGAAACTGGATGAGGAGAGCCGAAGACCGGGCTCAGTGGCGTGACATGGGAGAGACCTTTGTCCAGCAGTGGACTGCAGTGGATTGATGATGATGACAAAATTAGTGATCGTAACCGTATGCTGATCAAAAAATGAGCCTAAACACGGCCAGTCTACTATTATCCATCGAGGAGTTCCGTTGTCCACCTTCCGTCTCCATCATCAGATCAGCTCGCTGTCACCATCATATTGGTACGGGTTGTTATTTGATTGTCGGTTGCCTCAACTCTCTCATCAAAAGGCTGCAGCAGGATGAAGTCTAAGCAGTGATTTGTAAAAAGTCAACCTTAACGTTAACGGCGGCAGGACAGTATATGGCCCCCATCGCGCTCTATCCTACATACATCCCTGTTCTCAAACATATTTTGTCTTAATCCATATCCAACCATCCATCAGCCGTTGCGGAGTGAGTTTCACCAGGCCATTTTTCAGAACGCTCGCAAAGAGAGTATTTTGGTAAAGTAGAACGAGAGAGCTATAAACAATCTCGAACTTTCTGATTTAAGCTTGACGATCTCCGTAAACGAGACGACCCAGGACAGAGTTGCCTGGAGACGCATGATACGGAGGGCCGACCCCAAATAAATGGGAAAGGGCCAGGCAAAGAAGAAGATCTCCGTGGCGGGGCAGCCGAGTTAGGCCCTCCACATACACTCGGAATACCGTAACGGAATTCCTTTTCGAAATTCCTTCGCGGGATTCCGTACAGACGCCACACATTTTTTTTTTCATTCGGATTATCAATTAAAATTAATTCCATCATGCGGAATTACGAATCGAAAAAAAAAACCGTACGGAAAATTACCTAGTGTGTGTGGTAGGTCCATAGATTTGTATGGATTGCGTTCGATATTTCATTTCAAAATTCCGTTTCGGAATTCCGTTACGGTATTCCGAGTGTATGTGGAGGGCCTTACCAGCTGAGATGCAAGAGGACTTGTACGAATACCAAAGCCTCCTTTTTTGTCAGGCAAAGAGGCCTGCGACCACGCCCCTGTCATCTAAATCAATATGATTCAAAAGGCGTTCACATAAAACTATGTGGTTTCATCAAAAATTCTCTAGGATATCCTATGATGCTTTTCGTGTTGTGGAGAGATTGGACTTTACTTCCCGACACCGACACTATGCGAGAGAAGACGCATGGTCGGTTTAGAGGACCCCTCGTTGCGACCGCTTCTCCTGTGACGTCACGCAGACGATTACCCACCTTCAAGTATGTTCTAAAGGCATCATTAGAAATCTACCCGTACTTATCTGATGGTTGGCTCGAGGTAATACTAATAATACCGTTCCTGAAATAACATACAATTGTTCAAGATGTCATCCAAGAAACATCTCGTACCCTACAGGAAACAGTTAATTACTCTAACTCCTGTTTTTTATGTACTATTTGGGGATGAGACAAAGTGGGGTGTCCACCCACGTTATTGGTTATTTATATTTTCATTTTTGGACTATTATTTTTTCACGGATATCGGTAGGGACATTTTGATCTACTGCCAAGTAGTTCAGTGCAATATATATAAATAAAATCGTTGCATGACTGACTAACAGAGTCACTGACTGACTATCAACGCACAGCCTAAGCCGCATGTCCTATAGAGACCTGAAATTTTAATACAATACAATACAATACAAATATTTTATTTCATTAAACTTAATCTAGGATCAATAACATTGGTGGGGACCCTCTTTTAAGTAAGAAAAATACCTGTGTTAGAGGGTCTCGTATATGTATATGAGTGGGAGCTCCTGACCACCAGATCTCCTATGAGCATCAGTATTTCAGGAATACTGATGCTCATAGGAATTCTAAGAATTCAGAATTATAAGGGTCACGGGCAGGGAGACATCTTACGGTGAACGGTATGTACGTGCTTACGTTAGGTTGACGCCTGGTTGACGGCGAAGCAAAAGGCGATACGGTTACGATCCCTTTCAGAGTTGATATTATGAGCTATGACCTTTTGTCTCATTTGTATCGGAATAAAAGAACAAAAGTTCAGCTTACAGGGAAAGTTATCTGCAGCTTAGATACTCTGTTGTACTTAAGGTTTTATAATGACGAACTTAGAAGGTTTCAACTTCGAGGACTATACGTAGTTACTACCTACATATATATTTCTTGCAAATCCTTCGATATAACTTTATTTTACTTTGGTCGAAGGATATAACATCAATACTAACCACTCTTTGACGACCTCTGTAGTGCGTTGGGCGAGTAGCCGGCTGAGACGCGAAAGGTTGCGGATTCGATTCCCGCAGCGGGACATGTTTGTATGATCTGCAAAAAAAAAACCGGGTCTGGGTGTACCTAATGGTACAATGGTACCTACTCGTAGTTTCTGATACCCACGCACGACGCAAGGCATCCTAGTGCTTATGACTGTTGGGTGTTATGTTATGTTATACTGACTCTACCACACATACATACTTATGTGACTGTTGGGTGTTATGTTATGTTATACTGACTCTACCACACATACATACTTACATACTTATGTGACTGTTGGGTGTTATGTTATACTGACTCTACCACACATACATACTTACATACAAGACACACGCCTTTTTCCCCGAAAGGGTAGGCAGAGCCTAGGGTGATAGGGTCCTTTTCATCATAGGACGAGCAGGCGCACGGCTCCGTACCATTCTTCCTTACCTCATTAGTAATACCTCCTATTCGTACTAGACGTTTTGGTTCTGCCTTTATAAAGCGAACTGCTAAGGAGTGGAACCCGCTACCGTCGTCTGTCTTTCCTGAAAACTATAATCTAGGTCTCTTCAAGGCTAGAGTGTATAGGTGCCTGTGTGCTCCCATCTTCGGCTACATCGTCACTTACCAACAGGTGAGATCGTGGTCAAACAAAGGTCTATCAATGTAAAAAAAAGAAATACCTACCTAGTCCAATTGGTAGTTATTACTAGAAGGTTTTAGTGTTGATCATTTCTAAGTGTCATCATCAAGCTACCGCAGTCCACTGCTGGACATAAGTCTCTCCCATGGCGCGCCACTGAGCCCGGTCTTCGGCTCTCCTCATCCAGTTTCTGCCAGCCACCCCGCGCAAGTCGTCGCTCCACCTAGCCAGAGGGCGCCCTATACACTACGTTTGCCAAGACGCGGTCTCCACTAAAAAACTCGTTTACTCCACCGGTTATCTGTTCTTCTGCAGACATGACCGACCCACTGCCACTTCAGCTTGCTAATCCTCTCGGCTATGTCTATACTTTTGGTTCTCTGTCGGAATCTGTGTGGTATTCCTGAGTGTAAAGTCAAGTAAACTACCATCTACCATTATAGGACGGCTGCTCTGAAATTACTTGAGGCATGTGATATATACATTCCTTTCGTTGTATAGGGGTACGTGCATTAAGAAAGGAATTCCTGATACCCCCTGAGGAGATGCAGCGGGGTGTTGGTGAATTCCGCTAGTCTATACAAAATACTTAGTTGTTTTTGTTGACGACAGAACCCTTAATCTTCTTCGTGGTACTCGTTCTGTCTTGATCGACTGCTTTGGGCCAGTGATGAGCTTGAGGTAGAGAGGCCCTGAAAAGGGCCTAGTGGCCGTTGGTGAAAGAACCAGTGTGGTGAATGGATACATTGTGCATCTAAGGGAGCACAAAATGTCCTTCATTACACAACCCTGTACAAGTTAATTTTATAAAAATGTAAAACCCCTGGCTTTTTTCGGTGTTCTTACACCAGTTTTCATATAAATAAAACCGCATTTAAATCAGAGCACTCACTGCATCCTAGTTCCTATTCATCGTGTGCTGGTCATCATTGGACCCTGGAGTCTGCGTGAGGAAGACATATCATGTTTTTTTTGCATTTTATTATATATATAGGGTTCATGCCTAAAAGTAACAGATAATCTGTAAAAAAACAACTGGCTACATCTTACAGCTACCGAGATATCCCTGTGACCGAATCCAGACAGACAGACTACCGGACGGACGAACGACGTAGGCTTAGTAAAAGAGTTCCGTATATGTTCGACAGTTTTGATGAATTCCGAGCATACATGATGATAGAATGATAAAATTATTTATTTTTGTCCCTTTTTAGGGTTCCGTAGTCAAAGACAAGGAACCCCTATGGATTCGTCAAGTCTGTCTGTCTGTCTGTCTGTCCGTGTATGTCACAGCCTTTTTTTTCCGAAACTATAAGAGCTATACTGTTGAAACTTGGTAGGTAGATGTATTCTGTGAACCGCATTAAGATTTTTACTTAAATTTCCCCATACTTAGAACTGAAACTCAAATTTTTTTTTCATCAAACCTATACTATGGATAGGTCTTAAAAAATGATATTGAGGTTTTTAATATAATTTTTTTCTAAACTGAATAGTTTGCGCGAGAGACACTTCCAAAGTGGTAAAAAGTGTGTCCCCCCCCGGAACTTCTAAAATAAGAGAATGATAAAACTAAAAAAAAAAAAAGATGTACATTACCATATAAACTTTCACTCAAAATTGGTTTGAACGAGATCTAGTAAGTAGTTTTTTTTAATACGTCATTAATCGTAATCCATCCAAGAACTTTTATATTATGTTACTTGCTGCTACGGAACCCTTCATGGGCGAGTCCGACACGCACTTGGCCGCTTTTTTTATATTAGTTACTAATTATTATAATGTTTTTTTTTATTTTAGTAACTAATTACTTCTGATAATGTAATACAATGTGACGTATAATTAACAAAGTACTAATAAAATGTTGGTATCTGTTTATGGCACCTTCTTGGCTAAGAAACCCTAAAAATCACCAAAATAAAGTCATGTGGTGAAAACTTCACTTCTAATTTCTTGTTCCTCAACGGTACGTCTCATATAAATCCAGGATAAACTGTTTGGATCAGGTTTAAAGTTGGAAACGGCTGCTAAATCTGAACATTTCGGTAGTTTAGAGCGAGCTGTTGGCAGACAGATGAACAGGCCGCCGCTTTACCTACGTGTCTACCTACCTTATCATCATTATATACAAGTAATTAATTTTGCAAAAATTAAAAAAAACCCTCAACGCAATTAAACGGCTGAACCGATTTTGATCAAACATAGCTAAGAACACTCCCGAAAAATTCACCTTTCAAACAAAAAAAAAACAGACAGACACAATCAACCACACACACACACACACAGACACGTCAAACTAACACCCCGTCGTTTTCGGTCGTGACTGACTGACTGACTATCAATGTACAGCCTAAACCGTAAGTCCTAGACACCTGAAATTTGGAACGTACATTCCTTTTGTGGTCTCGGGGTGCACTAGGAAAGGAATTTCGAAAACAACTTTAAAAAAAAAATAGTGAAAAGGAAAATTTCGCACAAATTCCATTGAAAATGACTAAGATGAAGCTTTTTTTTTAAGCAGTCGCGTACATAGTTCTGATTCCACACAAGGATTCCCTGTGTCATGAATATCAGGAACTACGAGTACCTACTGTGGTACCATAACACGCAGATCCGGAACAAATATCTGCAGAGCGTAACAAACATTTGTCCCGCTGCGGGAATAGAACCCGCAACCTGTCGCATCTCAGCCGGCTACTAGCCCGACGCGCTTCAGAAGTCGTCACCCCGGTTGTGTACCCTTCAATGCGCGTGGCTCGACACGCACTTGACCGCTTTTTAATATAACTCTTAATGCTCTACTACAAAACTAGTAGGTACCTGTAGGATGATTCAGACAGGTAAAAACCACAAAAAAATATTCACACGACACAAATAGCGACGTAAAACTTGATAAAGCTTTAAAACGAAGTATTTCATTGACACGCAAATACTCTCGAGCATTAATTGGACGTACAGACTCATGCCAAGTCGCTTCTCCAAACGCGACAAGCGCTTGCGCATGTTTGCCTGACACCGTTTAGAAAACCGACAAAGCGTAACTTACAAAATACTTTGCTCTTCATATATATTCTTTCTTTATTCTTTATTTATCATACAAACTGATCTACATATATTTTGGTTAGTAGTATCTTAAAACCTTGTAGGTTTGTCTAAATACTAGGTTCTCTTTTACAATACAACACACGAGCGATAACAAATGACATGGAATATTTTACTACTAGGTACTACGGCGAGCAAGCGCCGTATAAAATTGACGGTAGTGTCCCAGAATAACTAGGTAGTAGGTACAAGACGGTACAACAATGACACAATATCGAGAAGCTTAATCTATCAAACATTACATTTTAATGCTATGATCAAAACGCGCAGTACAAAGCATATTCAAAGGTAATCAAGAGCCTTTAGACGTCCAATGCTGGACGAGGCCTCCGCCATAAAACAAAAATTGGGGGATTTATAGATAGATTATATTCAAGCAGTGTTAAAGTTATGACTGTATTTGAATGAATATACATGAAGTCTGTAAATGGTATGCTCATTTTCAATGTTTGCAGCCGTCTTGAGTCTGTAGGCACCACGGCATACAGACTTACAGTGTTATCCAACCATTTGATGACCCATTAATGTCGGCCCGAGTAAAATAATAGTGAAAGAAAATATTACTACCTACAACTCCGTTGACAAGAATGCTGTCGTGCGGTCGATCGCTGGAACATACTATGGAATTAATATTTTTTACGAGCGCGACCATTGATGATTCATATACGCTTTTTAAAAGAAAATAATAACTCCGAGATGAAAATAAATTCAAGTCTTCGCTTCATAAACTTTGGTTCAACCAAATTAGTCATTTGTAGGGCGAGCGATAATAGTACATTATGATACTAGTGTGCAATGTTGGTGATTACCGCTGAGGCGCCATTGCGACCCGAGCCGTTAGGTGAGGGTCTTAAGAGAGCCGAGGACGGTAATCATCAATACACACGTGTATCATGAGACGTTTTTCAACACACTAGTGAAGAAAATAATAATAAAACAGAAATACACACTCTGCGTAAATGTTCAACTGTCTCTATAACTCACTTGTGAATAATAGTAATGAAAAAGTTACAGTTTGATTACAGGTGTCATTATGTGCCAAGTTGCGGTGAAATTAGAGCCACTTTATGAGCAAGTGTGTTGAAAAGATAATAATCATATACTTAGGTACAAATAACTCCGAAATCCAGAAAGAGAGTTGAAGTAGAGACTTATAAATAAAATAAGCATTCCATCTCTGTTACAATAACAGGGAAGAGAAGCGTCCTTATTCCGGGAACATTATTTTTAAGGGCGTTACTCCGATCCGGATTTAACCCGAGCTAACATACCTACCGTGTGGCAACGGTTCCCGGTTCATTTATAATCGAACTATTTATTGGAAACGTCATGAGAAAACCCCGTCGTACCTACCTACTTACCTTTTCAAATACCTGTTTTAATCGTATCCCCTATAGAGAACCCAATAATTAAATCAATATAATATCACAGAATAAATATATATGAAAATCAGCAATGCGACACCACAGTTAAAAGTTTAAAAAACCCCGACTATTTTCTGGGCCCCAACAGCAGTTTTCATATAAATAAAACCGCATCGGAACACCCGTTGCGCCCTAGATCCTATTCATCTTATGCTGGTCGTAATTAGACCCTGGAGCCTGATGTCATCGAAAATTTAATTGAGCGCAAACTGAAGATTCTATAGCTGCAAAAATACCAGAGATTCCTTCAAACAAATTGTTGCAAGCTGGTCCTGGAAACAGCTGCACCAATTTCCACCAAACATAGCTAAAAACCATCCCGCAAACACCAACTTTCATTGAAAACCGCATTGAATTCAGAGCACTTGTTCCGGAGCTACGATACCACAGACCTACACACGTTAATCTTATAAAACCCCTCTGTCTGGAGTGGAGGTTAAAAGTACCTAACTTTAGTCACTGAGCTGGCTTTAGATGACTGCAATGTTTCTCAATAGATGGAGCTACCAACGGTCACTTAGAGCTGATACCATCTGAAGGAGGGTCACGGATTCAATCATTCAGGGCCGTTATTTTTAGGAAAAGTGCAATAAATTTCTAACTACAACAAAAATATTATAAAATTTAATTGCTAAACTAAAAGATATTTTGGTACCTAATATAGTAGGATGGTAGTAGAGTGATAACTTCTGTGGCGCGGCAGGTTAGTAGCCGGTTGAGATGCGAGAGGTTACGAATTCGATTCTCGCTGTGGGACAAATGTTTACAGATCTGCAAACATTTATTCTGAGTGTGATAGGTAGCATGATAGTCATAGTTCCTGATACCCACGACACAGGGGATCCTAGTGTGGGATCAGGACTATGTATGTGACTGTTATGTTATGTGTCCAAAGTTTGGTGGAACTATCAATCAAGAAGAAAATAGAAACGCTCAAATAAATAGCACATTGACAACACTAATCCACGGCTAGTACTGAATGAACATCGAACCGAACTGCAACAGCGGACGTTAATAAATTGCAGCTAAGTCATTAGATGTAGGTATTTTAGGCTGCACATGCGTTCATTCATAACAACGTGCTTGCTAGGGCTGTCGTTAAAAATAACATCGATGATTGAATTTTGTTGTGTTGCCACAGCACAACAAATGCTGAGCTGGACGCCAATTTGTGTCAGTGATGCGTGACTGGTACCGTGAGCCACACAATTCATAACATGTTTGTTATATGTGGTTATATGGTAGTTTCAAGTAATTTTATCAATCACAAACAGGTAATGGTCTGTTAAAATAGAGTCGCGCTATTGATGATGGTTATGTACTATACAGGAAAAGGTTGAGAAAACAAAGGATGTGAAGGCAGGTGTGGACTTTCGTACAAGTAATTTTTTGACCTGTGTCCTGTGGGTCTTTTGTGTGACCCTTAATCTTTCGGGCATCGCGCATGAGAATAGCAGATTATTTGGCAAAATGTTGTAGATATGCATTAGAAGCAAGAAATGTAACCGAAGTTTATATAACATAAATGCTTCGGTGCTCAAATGCACCGTGGCGTGTCTGGCCTTAGGATAGACCTCCCCGTCTCCTCCCGTGGATATAAAAAAGCCGACTAAGGGATTTCACATGGGGACGGGCAGCAGCATCCACCAAAGTACTCAGCACCTATACATGCGATCACCCTTCCGGGTACTAAGCGCGGTGATTAGGGCAAATCCTCCATGCGTTCTAAGGGGTTTAATGGGAGGGCAAGGGACTCACTCTTGTCACTCTGTCAGAGAGATACCTAGAGGGAGAATCGAAACAAGTTTAATTTTTGACCAGACTCGGACGTTGGTCTTTTAATGTTTTAATGCTCAATCTTTGAAACATCTTGAGACTCAGAAGCAACATACACACACCTAATGTAGGTTAATATGACCACCGAGATATTCGATGTCGCATTAATTTCTAAATTTACGATCGATTTCGTGTAAAAGGATGTTGGATTATCTTATATTCTCTGGAACGGCGATCCAGAAAGTGTTAATAATGAATGACGTGGCAATAATGAGCTCACCACTTGTCACGTCTATTTCTCATGAAGGTGTAACTCACGGTGAAAAGAGGCCCATTTGAGGCTCTGCATACCCTTTCGGGGAAAAAGGCGTGTGTCTATGTACTGTATGTGGCAATAATGTAAGAGACTTTCATCTTTTTGAGAATACATTGTCTTACTAGTGTCCGCCCGCGGCTTCTCTCTCGTTTCACAAGGAAGGCTAATAAGTAGGTAGCAAAGCCAATTCTGTATGCAACATTTCACCGAAATAGGTTCAGCCGTTTTGGCATAAGTGACTAACAAACATACAAACATCAAAGTTTGCCATTTATTATATTAAGTGAGATGGGATAGTAGCTTCTAATTTTTAAAAAACATGTGTTTTGTTAAATCCTTAGCTTCTTTTTTAAAATATTTTTTTATATTCTTTCCTTGGAAAGGTGAGTCACAATAAAAGATAATTACGTAGATCACGTCCAAATATATGATGGTTGCAAGAGACTGGCCATGCGGTAGAGCTACCGAAGGGACAATCTCTGTCAGAGAGATACCCAGAGGGAGAATCGAAACAAGTTTAATTTTTGACCAGACTCGGACGTTGGTCTTTTATAAGTATTATCTTTCTGTTATGTTATTACTACACATATTTGTTTATAGTCAGAAGGCACTCTTTGAACAGTCGCAAAATATTTTGAGTGCCCAGTCTTTTAAAACTAGTACCAACCTAAACCAGTATCTACTTAACTCGTAAATATCGGTCGTAAATTCAAACTGAAAGTCATCTGTTCAAGTGCAAGAGAGTTGGCAGTGTTCCGCCGGATCTCTTTGTCTGTTGTCTGTCTGGGTTGCGTTGCCACAATATCATTTTACTTTCAGTGGGCTTGTCAGCTACGGGTGTATTTCGGTGTTCAGTAGTTTAAGATTTTTTACTTTGAAGAGTTAATGAAGACTATCTGGGCTTCTGAGTCTGACGATGTTTCAAAGATTGAGCATTTAAACATTAAAGTGCCTACCAGTGTTGCGGTCACGCAAGGGTTATTTGTTGGGCCTCTGTTATATCTTAAATGCATAGAAATAAAGGATTGTAAACAACTAGGTACTTGGTGCCTTTATCTATAGTGGTATAGGTGGTATAGGTATCTTTTCAAGGTTTCATGGATGAAATTGAAAATAAAATGCTTCAATGAAATTGAGAGATAATTTTTAATTTTTTAATCGATGCCAAGCTATACATCTTTCACCTCAATAGCGGAAACATAAAACTAAAAGATGGGAACCGCGTCATAAATATCGTTAAAATAACGTAGTATCGCCCATTTTATACGGTTCTGGTGATCAAATCGAAATAGGTGACACGTTTTTTTACTTATAACAACAAATCTGTCGACATCGTTTCCACGCATCGAGCCGGTACGGAGGCCTGCGTTGCTCGATGTTTCCACGAAAAACTCGCTTCAGAGGTGTGTTCTTTTCATTTTCAATTTCCTCTGTAGATATTTATTTTTCAAGTTGACAGCACTAATTGGAATTAAGCAGGTAGGTAAATTATTTTCTAGATGCTTTCTTAGAGCCAGTAGCATTACTTTCATGAAAAGAATAACGATACTTTAAATAAGGAGAACTTTTTTAAATAACTATCGGAATCCAAGACTTGAAAAAGTGTAGATAAGTAGATAGGTATATCAGTATCTAATAGGTAATAGGAATCTGATAGGTCCTATCTTCGACGAAAGTAAAATAAAACTTTGGTTGAAGGGTCCTATAGATTAAGTTGGATATTTCTATGAATGTTCCAGAATACCTATATGATTATGATTAAAGTGAACTGTTACGAAAAGGTTACGAATTTAAGAAGTTATGATGTTAAGACAGATCCTCTCGGAATCTACGGATGCTTTGAAATATCTAGTCTATTTATACACATACAGCAGCAGCATGAATCTTTGCGTCACAGTGTTTCCGCAGCCGGGGTGCCAGAATATAGGTGACTACTTATAGAGGAAGTTTGATTTGCAATGGACTATAAAACAAATTAAAAAGCATCACAACCAGCACTCCGCTTGCTAATAAAATGAATAAATAATGCTGGACAGTTGACACAACATTATCTAGCCCCAAGCTAAGCAGAGCTTGTGTTATGGATACTAGATAACTGATATACTTAATACAATACATTACATGGATAGATATTTTTTATTATACATAGAAAATACCCAGAACACCTGCAGTTCGTACAAATATTTGTTCCGAGGCGGGAATCGAACCCGCAACCTCCTGCGTCGCTGGAGGAACTTCGTCCGCCGCGCCACAGAGGTCATCAAAAAGAGGTCATTATAAAGGTAGGTAAAGATTAAACGATTTGCAATTTGTGCAACAACTTTAGAATGTTGACATTTGGCACCTTCTTTGACCCAATAAAGATTATGCTTTATATTCAAAGAAAATATGATTTCAGGCTATTCAGTTTGCCAACATTTATTTGAAGATTTGGGACATTTTCAATCAATTTGATACCTACGAGTAACTTTGTTGCTGTGTAGGTACTATTTTATTGGGCAATGAATGAGAAAACTCAAATGCGTGCACATGACACCACTTCTAGCCAAGATCAATACAGATGAGGAATGTCAGGATAGTAAGGTTTATGAAGGGAAAACTGAGTTATTGAAACCCAATTTCGAGAAAACTTCAAAGGATCTGACTGAAGTGTTCATAAAATTATGTTATTAATGATATGTATTAGTTTAATTTATATTTTAGGTAGTAATTTAAGTACTTATTTATTATTTTTGAATTTTCTTAGACTTATCCAATATTTCCCTTCTTGTGCGCTACCGATACATATTTTTTCCGCAATACACCAAGGTTATCTGGAAGAGAATGCTTTCTAGCATTAAGTTCGCCTTTGTACTTCTTTGTTTTATGTGCAATAAAGAATTTTCTATCTATCTATCAAATTACTGGAAAAGTAAGATTTATTTACAATATCTGCAATTAGCCAATGATCCTCCATTAGTTCATAAATTTATTATAAAGGGAAATTAAGTTTATTTTATTGGGCAACGAAAGAGTATAATAATGTAAGTAGGTAGATAAACTTAATTAAGATTTTTTTATTGGTAAGTTTTCTGTGGAGTTAAGAAAAATGTTGTCGTGAACACCCTATAAAAAAAATTGAAACAATTCACAGAAAACAAACTGAACAACTAATAGAAATAAAAAAACTATGTTCTACTTCAAAGCAGGTAATGAATGTTTAAGTTTTGTATGGAAATCGTGAAAAAGAAAAACCTTTAGGGTACTTCCAGTAACCTCATAACTCTGAAATGTGGAATGCTTAGAGGCTTTGTGACAAATTGAAATATTGAAATTGAATCCTTTGTGTAAAGGATAAAGTCTATAATTGAAGAATTGCTACTTTTTCCCCTAAAATGGCTCGGTGAAGTTTGTACGAAAATGTGTCTGAAACTTGAAAAGGGCTTTGGCGATTTCGAAATAATTTACGGATCGGAACCATCAGGGCGTGAGTCTTGCTCGCACTTGTCCGTTTTTTTCGAACGGTCGTTTTTTTCGAATCGAATCTTATAATGTTTTTTGCCAAATATTGGTGTAAGAACATTCCCTAAATATTTAAGGGACACCTTGCTAACACGATTCAGCTATAGTTTCTGTGGTGCTCGAAATAATAAAATATACCTATAGCACAGATAAGATAATACTATACTAGTACCTATAGCTAATCTAGCGTTGCTATAATTTGACAAAATGTCACATTGTTGGTTGGAATTCGGAAGCGGTCGTAGGTAGGAAGGAAGTAGGTGGATCCCGTACCTCGTAACACTGGTTTATTTTGGCACCAAAATTAAACGCTGTGTAGGTTGACGAGACGTGTCTTCTCGATTTCTATTCAAAACTTCAGTGCAATGACTGTTGGATATATAGGCGTTTGTATAAAACCAAGTAGGTACCTATGACAGACGAAGGTACCTAATACGTCGTCGCCACGTCACAGATACTATGTATACGAGTGTACTAAGAAAATACAAAAAATCTTACGTTTTGGACATAAGTAGTTTGAATAAGTTTTTTTTTAAATTATATCTTTTTACACTGCCGTAGCAAAATGAAAAAAAAAGTGAAAGGATTTACGGGTTTAATTTTGGACACATGGTGCCAAAATAAACCAGTGTTACGAAGTACGGGATCCACCTGCTTCCTTCCTACCTACGACCGCTTCCGAATTCCAACCAACAATGTGACATTTTGTCAAATTATAGCAACGCTAGATTAGCTAAGCTAGGTATGTATACTTGGTCAAAACGGTATTTAAAATATTGCAATGAACACTCATAGCTTATAGGAGTCCAATCAATCACCCACGGCCGTGCTTGATTCATGCTCAATTAATCACTCTGTATTTGTGGGGGCGAGTATTGACGTAGGTACGAAGTATGTGTCGATTTCCTCATGACATGGAAAGTATTTTCTACATTTTGTAGCTATGAGGAATGTTAGTTGTAAACAAAGGCAGTGCGAGTGCGTGCTGAAAGATGCCTTTGCGTCAGTAGTTATTTAAATAGCCATCTTGTTGGGTCGGTCTGCCAGTGAAGAATTCAGGATGGACCACCTACACTTTCACAGTGCTTCACATGTTTAGGAGCATGAAGGTGAGACCCAGATAATGACTTTTGACAATAATTTGTCAAGGAGATTGCATCATGCATGGAATAAGCCTCGTTCGGTTTTAAAATTTAGGTACTTTACTTACATCCCTAGAGCCGGGAAGGTTCTGAGTCGATTTCACGCAAGATGTCTCTAGGCTGGGGTGTTAGTTTGGTATTATATTTTCTGTGTTTAAGGTAGTTTTTTATAAACTAGAAAGAAAGAAAGAATGATTTATTTGTAGCACAATAAAAAATAAAAAATAATAATAGAATGTAAACCAAAAAAACATAGAAATATTTCATTAAAAAAAAAGAATAAAACACAAAAAATACCCATAGGGTTTTAAACTTAAACATTAAACTAGACCCTACGTACCTAATGGATTGGGTAAAATTGGTCTTTCCCTACGTGTACGTGTACGATTTGGAATGACGGATCAAGCAGATGGCCCACCTGATGTTAAGTGGTACCCTCTGCCTATGAACAGTGCATTACCTCATAGGTCATGTCCGTGGTACCCTCTGCCTATGAACAGTGCATTACCTCATAGGTCACGTCCACCTAGGACGCACCCTATGTGGCATTGCAACGCGCCCGCCACCCTGAGTCATAAAGATGAAAAGTTTAATGTGCCTGTTATTCCACCGGCACCCTTACCCTTCAAACCGGAACACAGCAATGCGAGCACTACTGCTTTGCGGCAGAAACAGGTATGGTGGTAGTACTTCCCCGGACGAACTCTCACAAAAAAGCTCTACTACTACTACTTCACTGACTTCACCTTCACTGACACACCCTTTACGCTTTTCTTATCATCGTGCTTGTTCGAAAATATTTTATCATAATCATCATCAGCAGCCTATAGACGTCACTGCTGGACGTCCTTCCCAACATAATACAATGGGGGGATCTGCCATAATCACCACGCTTGGCAGATTGGTGATCACCGAATTGGTATTGAATACTCAGGTGGATGCTGCTGCCCATCCCCTTGTATAATTCCTTAGTCATTATTACATTCACGTGAGGAGACTGAAGGGTTTCTCTGGCCAGACACAAAACAGCTGTTCGAAAATGTTTAAAACGTTATCATTATTCGGTAAGTATCGTAGGTATATATGTTACCTATACAGGACGTCCCAAGACATGAAGGGAAAGTACCTACCTACCTTAAATATTGTAGATAGGATGTTTTGCTGATAGGAGACTTTCTTTTATTATTACAACTTAGAAATAAAACATTCAGAGATTTTCTAATAATAACTTGCTTTTTCTGTGAATCACAAACCAAATATTAAATGGAATCAAAAAATTTACGATATTCTTTTGTTATAAGATACAACGTTCCATAAGTTTTTTTTTTACCCTTTCTTTCGATTGGCATCATACAAATAAGGTGTGTTTTTTTTCTTCACAATTATCAGACGAAACAAGTAGTTTTTAGCAAATCTTTAAATGCAGTATTTCCAAGTTTTAAAAATAAAATTAAGTCTCTTTTCAGTAAAATATCCTATCTACAATATTAAAGGTACTTTACCTGCATTGCGTTTCCTCCCGTGGATGTCGTAAAGCCGAATAAGGGATTACCGGACTTGTTGATAAGATTCATTGGTATAAGATTTGTCCTGGCTGCTAGCTTATTATGGAATGTGTTATTACTGGAAGAAAGCATTAGCCTAGTCAGTCGTGGGAGGCAATGGCGGCGATGAGCTCACCACTTGTCACGTCTATATTCCACGATGGTGCAACCCACTGTGAAAAGAGGCCCATTGAGGCTATGCCTACCCTTTCGGGGAAAAAGGCGTGTGTCTATGTATGTATGTATGTATGTATATTTAGATATTGTTACGATTTCATCGTCGTTTTTATTTAAACCAGGAATCGCAATGTCGGACAGCTATGGATACGCTGTTAAATACTGCACAGAACTTACCAATGAAGTACCTACGGCATCTCTCTTCGCCTGACTCAATAAAGATACTTTAATTTCCTAAATATTTCTTCTCGAACCAACGTCTATTTAATTTACACACATCATAGCAATTCAGTTCTGCAAATAAATCTGTTTTACCATTCAGAAACCTACGCGTCTGTCGAAACTGTTGATTATTTAGAGATCAGCCTTGTAACTATTTCTATCCGATCAAGACCGCAAAATATATTTAAAACGTAGGAATAAAATAGGCAAAACTAACACACCTGTAGGTAGGTAAGTATCTGTAACATTGTTGGATAGAAGCCAGTGCGATAACTGGGAAAGACGAAAGTTAATATATTATGTGGGAATAATAAATCGTGTTTGGTGTAAAAGTATTTAGTACTACTTGGTGTGAAGGGGAGACTAAATAAATTAGACTGGCGCCGGTAAATTTAAGAACAGACTAAATTTAATCTTCTCTGCCTCTCTCATTAGTCGTTTCTTAGTCAACCTGTCTGAGCTGTTTTAACGAACCGCCTAGGACTCTTGAAGGGGTCTTGATATTTAATTTTAAAACTTGTGCTTAACTGTTAAATTTAATACCCAATTATACTCTCTCTCTCTCTCTTTTTATACTCTTAGTGGAACGCCCGTGAGGTTTCTCCATACAAACTTCAACACCCCCTTAGGGGTCGAGTTTTGGATACTCATTTCTTAGTGCAACGCTTGAACAGAAATGTATCTTTCAGATTTCAGGTCTCTAGGACCTGGGGGGTTAGTACGAGTTTTGATAGTTTTCGAAACTACATGAAGTTTCGTTTCCTTCCATAAATTTTGTTGCAGCGCCCCTGGCGAAAACGAGGAGACAACTAAGGACGCTGTCAGAAAATGTATTGAAGGAAGCGAAACTTCATATAGTTTCGAATACTATCAAATTCTCGTACTAAGCCCCCTGTGCTGAGGTTTATATTATAGGCTGTGCGTTGATAGTCAGTCAGTCAGTCATGCAAGGATTTTACATATATTGATGATGCTCGTTTTGAAACTTACCATTGAATTATGCCTAGTAACCAGACATTCCGAAGCTCATTAACACTCGCAGCGTCATGCAATGACGTCCAAGATATTCCCAGGGAACCTAAATAGCTAGCTGAAATCTGAAATACAGTTTCGCCGCATGATTTATCTTTTTTTTCCTCCTAAACAAAGTGCAGTTGTTTTGCCAAATTGTGTTTTAGTTCGACTAATCTACATTACTCCTCTGTTCCAAGATATTCTACTGTTGGTTCTACTAGTAAGAACCTCGTGGATTTTTTCATCCAAGAGGTTGACAACTGTTTGGAATAGATTGAAAAACACAAGTCCGATACATAAAACGTATAAGGTTAGGTGGGGTTAGGTGAAGCATATTAAACAAGATTAAATTTAGTGCTAACTTTCCCCATTGCTGATCTTCCCCCACCTGAAGCTACATTTACCTTAGAGACTTCAAGCATGCTTTTAGAAAAATATATAATCTTTAGGTAATCTTTATTTACACAAATAATAATACAATTACTCGTAATACAAGAATATACAAAATTTAAAAATACAAATAAATATCTAAGGACCGTTGCAAATTATCTAAAGATAGCTCAACTAATTCAAATCACTACCAGACGGAAGCATGCATTCTATGCTGGCTGCATTGCCACACTGAATGGGAATACCAATGCGTTGAGCCAGATATGGGTCACGCTGCACGCTTCGTCGCTACGACAGCCGAGAGTCTCGAATATTATAGCTAAGGTTAGTAACTACAAATTAAATATTTCAATTCGTTCTTATAACATTTAATTTACAAAACTGAAATTAGTTTAGTTTAGTCACAGATACTATACTAGTAGTTTAGTTTAAAACTGAATTAGTAAGCTCTTGTTACTACTCAATTTTGAAGTCTAGGTCTAGGTCTGACAGTAGGTTTATAGATTCTAGATTATTTTAGCTTTACACAAAATTCATTCAAAGCATTAGGTATTTACCTAACTCGTCAAATAATCTTTAAAGTTTACAATCATAAATCGGTTAGCCAATCACATTCTCCACTCCAACTGTAGGTACCAATTCCGTGCCAAAAGCTAGTTCCAAAACCCATTCATTTCTTTAGAAAAGTTATTAAACAAAGGCTATATTATTTTTTAAACGCTTCACCGCTTTCAATCGTTTTCGCGAAGATGTATAGGATATATAATTATTGTAGGTCGTGTGTAGTGAACGTACATAATTCTCGGACTTGGCTAATGTTTGGGCGGACATTATAGTTGTTCCAGTCTTTTTTAATAGTTTACTGGTAGTTAATTTTGTAATTTTTTACACATGAAAAAAATGGAGGTTCTCAACGCGTTTTGATGCGCATATTTTACAGAGTAGTCCGATTCCGATGAATCTTATTATACATGGATTGTGTACAAGAAGTTCGAAGTGGGTAGGTACTATTATTCTGTGGAAGTGGTATCAATTAAATTGGGAAAAAAAAATGAGCCGGTTTTGTCTTTCATTTATTTCATGTATTTTCATTTGACGACCTCTGTGGCGCGGCGGGCGAACGTTCGCCTGCGACGCAAGAGGTTGCGGGTTCGATTCCCGCCTCGGAACAAATATTTGTGCGATCGCAGATATTTGTTCAGGGTGTTCTGGGTATTTTCTATATATAATAAAAAATATCTATCTATGTTATATATTGTATTAAGTATATCAGTTATCTAGTACCCATAACACAAGCTCTGCTTAGCTTGGGGCTAGATAATGTTGTGTGAACTGTCCAGCATTATTTTTTTTTATTTTTTATTTATGAATTACTAGTGTCCACCCACATCTTCGCTTGCGTTTTATCAGGGTAAAAGTAGCCCATCCAGGTCATAATCTACCTGCCCTCAGTTCGCTCTAGTTTATATAATAATGTAGGGGTATAATATACGTGTATATATGGTGTAGTAGTATAGTAGTAGTCATATTAGTGTTTATATAGTACCTATAACATAACAAGATAAGATACAACATTAACATAATTATGTTTAAAAAGGAAAATAAAAGAGGCCCATTGAGGTCCTGCCTACACATTCGGGGAAAGAGGCGTGTGTCTATGTATGTATGTTTAAAAAAAACAACCGCGTTGGTCGTGGTTCATCGGAAAAGTTCGACGAGCAGTATAGCGGCCCGAAACCAAAGATGATTTTTCTACTCCTAACTACTACTTCGGGTCGCCGGCGCCGGTTCTTTCTTGGTCACCCTAGTCAGGTTAGATCAGATACCAGATTGAGGTATGGTGGTCATGAAAGGGGCTAGAGACCAAACCAGTGAAAGAACCAGTGTGTTGAAAGAACAGTGCTCCTCGCAGATTATCTTTATACAAGTTTTTTTTAAATTTGCAATGTTTGTAGAGGTATGTATGTTTGAGTCAAATCTTGCAACTGAATTTTAAAGCAGTTATCCTCAACCGATTGAAATGAAATTTTGCAAGCCTTTCAAGTTCCAATGACCAATAGAATATTACGGTGACAGCGAGCTGATCTGATGATGGAGACGGAAGGTGGACAACTGATCTCCTCGATGGATAATAGTAGAATGCCCGTGTTTAGGGCTCATTTCGATCAGCACATGGTTCCGATCACTAATTTTATAAAAGCATGTACCTACCCATTGAAAAAAAACTCAACAAACTGTTATCTCATTTCGTTTGGTATTGCTGGATCATTGTAATTTCTAATCAACTCATGGAACCAAGGTTTTGGTACAAGGTATTTATTTTCTGAACCCAGTCCAAAGTTTTAATTCCAACCTCTATCCGTTGCGTCTACACAAACTGTAATTTTGTTTACATTTCTCGCGCAATGATATACAACCCCCTATAAATAGTACTACAGTACTGCCAAGAGCTGTTTCCTAGTAAAAATATACAGAAACATCCCGAGGCAAGGGTATACTATCAACCTACCTATAACAGTGGAATTTACACATTTGACCGGACGTTCGATCATCAAAGGAAGCTGTACGCTGAGAATCTGACATGATTTCCTATATTCAACTGATTATTGAATCACTTCTTCATTTGCATCATGTTTAATTCTTGTATAATTCGGTATTTGTTTGATCTGCTCATTTTAGGTTTCAACACGACTTCGTAGTTCCTCTCCTATACCACAGATAAAAGAATACTATACTCCTATACCTAGTGAGCTTTTAGCTAGGTATGCTGCTAGGTAATACATATACCTACTTATGACCTCATTCATAATCATTTTGTAAACCTATTTTAGTTAAATAGCTTTTGTTTTAGTTTTTGTTGTTGTTTTGTTCGATGTAAAATGGCATATGTCAAAACAAGACAAAAGCTATTTTAGCTATTTTTAAGGAAAAAAAAACCTATTTTTTTTTTTTTTTTTGCAAGGTTATCTGGAAGAGAATGCTTTCTAGCATTAAGTTCGCCTTTGTACTTCTTTGTTTTATGTGCAATAAAGAATTTTCTATCTATTTTTGACTCTTCCCGCCATTTTCGAAAAGAGACGTTGTCTACTTTTATTTTATTTCTTTTCCTAGTGTTTTCTTGAGTTATTTTGTGTTATTTTGGTGGCATTTTAACTATTGTAGCTCGTTAAAAAAGCACAAGTGTAGTGAAATGAAATAGAAGTGAATTGCGTGACTTTTGAAATTGGTGGAAATTGTCTACCAAAGTTTTAGTAAAATTGGCCACCGTTTTACTAAAACATGACTTGACTGTGACTTTGATGACTTGGAAGGAGTGTAACGTTGCAAAATATATTGAAAATACAGATACTTGAAAATGGCAAATGCACAAGCCGTGCGGCGCCAAATATAAAGAAAAAAAAAAGGTTTTTTTTTTATACTAAGAATGACGGAACAAGCAGATGGCCCACCTGATGATAAGCGGTAACCTCTGCCTATGAACAGTGCATTATCACATAGGTCACGTCCACCTAGGAGGCGCCCTATGTGGCATTGCACCGCGCCCGCCGCCCTGAGACATAAAGATGAAAAGTCTCATGTGCCTGTAATTTCACTGGCAACCATACCCTTCCAACCAGAACACAGCAATGCGAGCACTACTGCTTTGCGGCAGAAATAGGTATGGTGGTAGTACTTCCCCGGACGAACTCTTTCACAAAAAAGCTCTTCTACTACTAAAAAAAAGGTAAAAAAATTAAGGTTTAAAAATGTATTATGAATAATGGGGTATACCCCTACTACTTATAAGTATTTTAGTATTGTCCTAAAATAGTTTTGTAAGTACCTGAATCCAAACAACAGTGGTACGTATATGTTTTTTTTCTGCTTTAAGTACTTTTAGGACCTTCAGAATAGTGCACACATCAAGAAAATAAGCGAATACCAAGAAGACAGACAGAAGATTCAAGAATAGATGAAAGAAACGTCAGTTCTGCATAAATTTGTCTTTTTCCGCTTTGCTGCTGATGGTTTAAATAGTCAACAGCAGAGTGAAAAGGTCTCCTTTATGAGAACATTCTCCGAGCACAGAAGAATGAAGAATAACACAAATTTTTATCAAAATCTGTTCAGCTGTTCTAAACTTTCGCATTTATAATAAACTAGTGTCCGCCTGTGGCGTCGCTCGCGTTTTACCAGGATAAAACGTAACCTATAACTCAATTCAGGGCATTCTATCCGGGTACCAAATTTCATCGAAATTGGTTGAGCCGTTTCGGAGTGACTGAGTAATAAACATCCAAACATCGTTACTTTGACATTTAATATTAGTGGGATAGTGGAATGATTTTGTATGACTGACCGTAACTTTTATCAAAAAAGTTTTTTCCTTCATGCTTTTAATATATGACATTGAAGTCACATGTGATTTATGTAGTAACATGGTAGTAACCTACCTAATGTATACCTTGGACACGCATGGTCGCGTTTATGTAGTAACATGGTAGTAACCTACCTAATGTATACCTTGGACACGCATGGTCGCGTTTATGTAGTAACATGGTAGTAACCTACCTAATGTATACCTTGGACACGCATGACCGCGTTTATGTGAAACAATTTAACGAACTAATTGGCAATTTTAATGACTAATCACCTATTTATTATTTTATTTGACGACCTCTGTGGCGGGGCGGGCGAACATTCGCCTGCGACGCCGGAGGTTGCGGGTTCGATTCCCGCCTCGGAGCAAATATTTGTGCGATCTGCAGATATTTGTTCAGGGTGTTCTGGGTATTTTCTATGTATAATAAAAAATATCTATCTATGTCATATATTGTTTTAAGTATATCAGTTATCTAGTACCCATAACACAAGCTCTGCTTAGCTTGGGGCTAGATAATGTTGTGTAAACTGTCCAGCATTATTTATTTATTTGACATTATAATGGTGCTTTGAAAAATTTGGCTTGTATCTTTTCTTACAATTTATTTTATTTCTTGGGATTTATATTCTTTGCAGTTCTAATAATTCAGTTTTTACACAAAATAACTTTTTTTCACACTACAACAATTATGATCAATGCTAATGTAAAATTCGTTTGAAATACTATTGAATATAATTAACTAGTGGAATGCCCGCGACTTCGTCCGCATGTAATTTTCCATACATACTTCAACACCCCGCTGCACTTAGGGGTTGAATTTCTAGAATTCCTTCCTTAGTGCACCCCTAGACCACAAAAGGAATTTAGGTACCCTCCAAATTTCAGGTCTCTAGGACTTACGGTTTAGGCTATGCGTTGATAGTCGACTGACTGAGTCACGCAACGATTTTATAGGTTATGAATAAATATATTGGTGATGAATAAAATAATGTAGGTACTCGATTTTAATCTACCCAATCATTAGATTTTAGAATCGAGCAATAATTAATCATTATAAAACCAAGGGTATAAGTATAAGTAACCCTTCCCCTATAAGTATTATGTTCTAAAACGGTTTCTCAAAAAAACTTGGTGGTATTTGTGCGGAAACAGAATACGACGCGGGAGGGGCGGGGCGATGGGCGTGGCAGTTTTGTGTCGTCTCGTTATTGTAGATCGACTAAAAGATCTTGATACTGGGGGGTTAGTACGAGAATTTGACAGTATTCGAAACTATATGAAGTTTCGTTTCCTTCCATACATTTACTAGCAGCGCCCCTAGCGAAAACGAGGAGAAACTAAGGACGCTGTCAGAAAATGTATTGAAGGAAACGAAACTTTATATAGTTTCGAATACTGTCAAATTCTCGTACTAAGGGTACTGGTAGCCATTTGAAGTTGCATTATCTAAAGCTAAAGCTAACTAAACGTATCGCCATCCTTTTCTTTTGTATTGAAAAAGCAAAGGACAGGGATCCTTTTTTTAGTTTTAACTTAAGTGAATACAATCTCAAATCGCTACCACTGTATAATTAAATTATATCCTTATCATAAATGTCAAAGTAACGATGCTTTGATGTTTGTATGTATGTTACTCAACCACGCCGAAACGGATTAACCGATTTCGAAAACATTAACACAGAAAGATTATGACCCGGATTTACTACTTTTTACCCTAGTTAAAAGCCTTAGATGTCACAGAGAATGGTTGCAATTTGAAAATATAATTTATGTACTTATAAATAATTATAATTATATGAGTATTCTATGTCCAGTTTTCGCCACGCATTCTCTCTCTTTATACAATTTTAAATGTAAGGTTTTAATATGTCTAATATGGTTTTTTTTAGTATTAGGTTTTTTTTTATGTCTAAAAACAATACCTAATACTATACTCTACTATACTTACACATACCTACATTTATAACACTCCACACTGCACCCACACCCACACATACATCCACACACCCACGAACATACACATAGATTCATACACACATACACATACATACCCATGCACCCGCACACGTTTATCAACGTGATCAATTTGTTTGTAGCAACTAGTAAGTTTTGTTTGATATATCGTACTGAGTAGAATCTTTTGTTAATTTTAAGCTGTGTAGACCTTTTTTGGCCATAATTTTGTTAATGTTAAACATAAAGTAATATTGTATAAATCGCTGTTGGTTTACCAAAATAAATAAAATAAATATAAATTTTACATTGCATATGTTGTAAAGCCAGCTCTAGACTGATGATGAAAGTAAAGAATTGGAGTTGTAGGTAGACTCTTGCAGAAACGGGGCTTTCTTTAAAATGGTGTTGGTCTTGGCTGTGCCTAAAGAAAAATGACGTAAAGCATTTTATCAAAGTCAGTACTAGTACCTATAGTATTATTTTATCTGTGAAGTCAGTCAAGTTTTTTAAAACAACTTTGTATTACGGAACATGCATATGGCCTGCCTGGTGTTAAGCGTTACCGTCTGCCTATGAACAAGTACAACACATGAAGGTACTAGTAGTAGAGCTCGGCCGGGGAAGTTCTAACACCGTACCTATTTCTGCCGCAAAGCTGTGTTCCGCTAGCTTATTACGTATCTTGCAATAGCAATGCGATAGCAAAAATCGCGCGAGAACCGCGCGATCATCGCATCCAAATTGCAAATTGGATGCGATTTGGATGCGATGATCGCGCAATTATTGCTATCGCATTGCTATTGCAAGATACGTAATAAGCTAGCCGGTTTGAGTATTTGAAAGTGCCACCTACCAATACACTAATTATTACTTTTACAGTCCAATACCACGTAGGGCAGAGGTAACCGCTAGACATCATGTGAGCCATCTGCTTGTTCCGTCATAAATAGTACAATATTCTGATGTAAATATGCATGGATTCGTTCCAAAGGCCACACTAATTTTGTTTGTTTTTTTATATCTACATTTTACAAGACATTCAAATAAAATGCCTGTTTCAAGAGCAGGCGCGGGTTTTTTTTGTTTGAAGATTTATTGTGTTATTTTAGGCGCAGCCTGATGCAGAATAACTAGATTACAAGACCATTGGAGATGTTTTTATGACTATTATGAAAGGGATTAGATACCATTTATTTTTATGACCAATTTAGTAGCTTTTCATAACGCATGTGCTTGATTTAAACTGTTTTAAATAATAGAAGTTGTTTTCTTTGAATAGTTTTAAACCCATTGATTTATATTGTGTTAAAATAGTTGTTTGTGAGCCGTATATTGTTTTTTATGTTATATCATAGAACCATGAGATTTTGTGAGTTATAACTTCGCAGACGCTTTAAACTCATTCTTTATATTGTGTTTACGTGCCAAGATAAATTAAGCTTTTGATAGTAAGAGCTAGGCCCTGTCTGATAACCAGTGCTGTATTAATCCTAGTTCTGGTGCAGCTTATCCTGAGACAGGGACCTATTTGTCCCCACACAACACATACCTATCGATGCCTTCCTACCAACCTACTACCTACTACTATTATTATTTGTTTTTTTGATCTGAATCAGCTCGGCTCCGAAGATCCGGAAAATCTGAAGCGCACGGGCCTAAGCCAAGTGCGCACCAGTTGGTTCGATTGTTGTGCCACAGGAAGGCGAAAGGTCAATTTGTAAAAATTTACGGACTATCCTACATGTATTCAAAATAACGGCTTTTTGAAGGAGAGTATAAGTGTGTTTTGGTAGATCTAATAGAGCGAGGGCCTGGAACAGTTGATTGGGGATAACGCCTGTTGAAGATAAAACAATTGGTATAATAGAAACTTTCTCTAATCGCCACATCCGGGTGATTTCGCCCTTCAATTCAACGTATTTAGAGAGTTTTTCTGCTATTGTATTTTGCAAGTTGTGTGTATTAGGAATGGCTATGTCTATAATAAGTGCTGATTTATTGGTTTTGTTAATGAGGGTCAAATCTGGGCTTTTGTAGTGTGTAGTTTTATCTGTAAGGATCGCCCTATCAAAGTAAAGCTTGTAAAAATAATTTTCCAGCACAGTCTCAGGGGTGTACTTGTAGTACGGCGTTGGTTTTATTGCTGAATCAATGAGGTTATATTTAACAGCTAGTCTCTGGTGAATGATGTTTGCTACCTGATCATGCCTGTATTTGTAGTCGGTCTGCGCAATTGCTTTACATGCCCCGGCTATGTGCTGGATGGTTTCTGAAGAACTCTGACATCTGCGACATAATTCTGTTGGTAAGTTACGGATCTTCATAATGTGTTTTTGGTAGTTACGTGTCTTATTATTATTATTATTTAGCCTTTATTTCCATAACTTAGTACTTATTTTTTATACTTAATTAAAACACAAATTAGGTACACTAAAAGTCAGGCCCCATTTTGGGTATAGGCCTCCTCCAACTGTCTCCAACCTACTACCTACTACCAGATTTTATTTTATTTTATTTTTGTATACCTACCAGTTGTCCTAAGTAGGTACTTTTTGTTTTCATGTGTTATGTGCGCTGTGTCCTCTTGGGGGAAAATAAACAAATTTTCTTTCTTTCTTTCTTTCAAATGTGGATCAAGCTTCGTCTTGTATGGAGGGCAAGCGATACACTGCCCTAGGTTTTAGGTTCTTGTTTATTTTTTGTATTATCGGCATTGTATGTGTTATTTGTGTCAAATAAACGCTATTCAATTTCCATAACCACACTGAAAGTTCACCAAATCGGGACTGAATTATGAACAGAAATTGTGAATTGACTGATAATTCTGCTCCCTCATAATAAAAATTTAGTGTACCTTTGATCAACACGATAATTTAATAGCCAAAAGTATTTTTTTACTTTAAGCTTTTGTCCGCCATATCTCCTGATTGTAAGTGTCGGTAAGGTCTAAGATAGAAAACGCTTGTCTAGAATTATTATCAACCTATTCACTCTCGTTTTAAGGTGGATGCTCTCATTTGTGGCGCGAAATTATGTTTTTTTTGGTGTTTTTGCTCATTACAGCTCATGGACACTTCTTCTTCACTGGATAGCGATAGTTGATTTCGCGAGAACTAGGAGACTTAACACTCATGTTTTAATTGTCACATGCTTAACACACCTTAAAACAGCCTTTCAGTTGAATTTTCCACACACAACGATATATTCAGTATAACGTGTTAAATAAGCGAAAGCGTTAGCAGAGTCAGTCGTGGGAAGTAATGGCGGCGATAAGCTCACCACTTGTCACGTAGATATATCAATCAATAGTAGATGGTTTGTAGTAGTAGAGCTTTTTTGTGAAAGAGTTCGTCCGGGGAAGTACTACCACCATACCTATTTCTGCCGCAAAGCAGTAGTGCTCGCATTGCTGTGTTCCGGTTTGAAGGGTAAGGGTGCCGGTGAAATTACAGGCACATGACACTTTTCATCTTTATGTCTCAGGGTGGCGGGCGCAGTGCAATGCCACATAGGGCGCGTCCTAGGTGGACGTGACCTATGAGGTAATGCACTGCTCATAGGCAGGTTACCGCTTAACATCAGATGGGCCATCAGCTTGTTCCGTCATTCTAGTAGTATAAAAAAATAAAAAACACGGTGAAAAGGGGCCCATTTGAGGCTCTGCCCACCCTTTCGGGGAAAAAGGCGAGTGTCTATGTATGTATGTAACAATATATTCATATTTCCGCGTAGTTCTTTCAGTTGAGGAGAAACACCTTTTGTAACATTTATGAGATCGACACTAATCGGAACACGATCCGGACTATACTTTTTTTACGAGAATTCGGCTTCAGAGTTCAAGATCTTGTAAACTGTAAGCCGCATACAAACCGCGATTCTAACGTAAAAACACTCGTCTTAAATTAGCGCGCGCGCATAAATCAAGGGATTCGGGCCAGCGTTACGCCAGAGCATACTTGGAATATTTGTGTAACGGCGTGTTTATTATATTCATTACAATATGGCAAAACAATAGGGATTGGACCGTTCATTTATTTTAGAATATTAAACTAAGGCCTATTCAAATCTAAGCGGTATCCGCTACCACCGTCGGTAGCGATATCCCGATGGGTATGCGAATAACGCGCTGTTCAAACCATAGCGGTATCCGCTACCGCCGTCGGTAGCGATATCCCAATGGGTATGCGAATAACGCGCTGTTCAAACCATAGCGGTATCCGCTACCGCCGTCGGTAGCGATATCCCAATGGGTATGCGAATAACGCGCTGTTCAAACCATAGCGGTATCCGCTATCGGAAGCTGTCTTCCGACGACGCTCGAGCTAGTATCGTTGTTGCCGTCTTGTATGCTGCACGTTGATTTTCGTGTAGAAGCGCTGGCTGTGGGCGGCGCGGGGTGCGTCTGCGGGGGGAATACCAAGTTTCGCCGAACACGCGGAACGCATCGCTTACCACTGTGGTATGCGGTTCCGGTTACGTGACAGCTGCGGAAATGCCATACCAAATACCCGGCGGGATATCGCTTGGGTATTACCACTACTCACGGCGGTAGCGTATCCGCTACCATTTATTATCCGCTACGCTAAGATTTGAATAGGCGTTAACGCTTCCGTGCTTCCTAGTTTTGTTAAGTACCTACACTGTATGTAAGTAAGCGTATTACTTTTTTATTGGATCTACCAACGTACTTTATCATTATAGTTAATTGCAGTCATCCATCCCAAGGTTGTCTAAAAGAGATCGCTCTCATCGATAAGACCATCCACTCTATTTTAATTATTTGTAATGTGTTAATTGTACGTGGCGTGTATGCAGGAGGACGTGGGTTCGATTCCCGCCTCGGAACAAATATTTGTGCGATCTGCACATATTTGTTCAGGGTGTTCTGGGTATTTTCTATGTATAATAAAAAAAACAATCTATGTAATGTATTCTATTAAGTATATCAGTTATCTAGTACCCATAATACAAGCTCTGCTTAGCTTAGTTCTAGTTAATGTTGTGTGACCTGTCCAGCATTATTTATTATTTATTTATTTTCGATTGTTCCTAGCAATTTGAAGGAAATATATGCCCTGTGGATAAACAGTTTAAAGTCAAAATAAATATATCAAGATAAACATTTTATTTTATAAATTATCTACCAAACACGACTACAAATGCTTACTTGTAACAATGCACAGTCTGTCTCACTCATACAGTAACTATCTCCCTCTCTCTCGTCAGTGTTCGTCGAGGTGCGAGTAAACTCTTCGGAGTTTTTCCCGTTTGTTCTTATTTGCGTGTTTCTTCTCTTGCTTCCAGGGTTTACCAACCTGTCCCACGGGTTGCGCTCCAATGGTGCTGGAACAAAATAGACCTAATTTACTGGGGAATAAGGCACACCAGTACGGCACCAGAATAACAGGTTTAAGAAATCACAAAGTCACAGTATTCATTTTCTTGTTTAATTTTGCAGGAGGAACTGCAGAACATCGGGATAATCCGGCCGCCCAGTGAAAACCCGTGCCTTCTGATGTCTGTTTAACGTAGCTTATAGCAGACGGTAGAAGCATCCAAAAGTTTTAAAACAAAAATTTTCTCGCTGACTATAGTTGATTTGGTATAGTGTACGTGGGTTTGATGTTGTCTAACTGAAAATGAGTGTTAATGAGTCTGATGAAGATCACACATACTAAAACATACTTCTCTCTATATTCATAAAAGGAAACTTTTCCAAACACCCCTTTTGAAGAACCCTATACTGTAGTCACTAGGGAAAACCTCTGCAGGGAGATCATTCCACAACCTGAGTGTTCGCGGGAGGAAGTTCCTATGAAACCGCACAGTCCGGGACCACTCTGGCTCTAAGGTGTGCGGATGAATCCTCTGCCGATGGCGAGCGGTGCGGTGAAATAAGGTTAGGCTGTAGGCATTATGTCAAACAATTCCTCGGGACATTTTACAAACGGTTAGTCTGTTTGTCTGCATTATGTTAGTTGCATGCCTTTCGATCTTCTATAGGTTTTTTTTCGGGGAATGTGCCTAGGAACTACATTATCTGATCCCACCATCTCCTTTTCATCAGTATACCCGCAATTCACACTAAGCGTTTCGGTTCCACCTTTGAAATGCGAACTGCGGAACTGCTAAGGAATGGAACTCGTTGCCGTCATCTGTCTTTCCTGAAGAAAACTATAATCTGGGTCTCTTCAAGGCTTCGTGCTCCATCGTCGGCCGCACCGTCACTTACCACTTACCAATTACCAGGTGAGATCGCGGTCAAACGAAGGTTAAAATGTAGACCCTATGTTAAAAAAACAGAGTCACAGTTACACAGCCTACTTAAAAAAAAAGAAAAAAAGTACTCTATAACTCGGGTCCCACATTCAAATGCTGGTTTTATTGTTGTGTATAGTAATTATAAGCGCATAGAGAAATTAGTTCCTAAAAATTTTACTGCACAGCTATGCCAAGATACATCGGCAGAACTGTAATCCCTTTCAATGTATTCCGTCCGAGCAACGTTTCTCGGTATAAAATTGTAAAGCAAAGCTCTCCTAACCTATTCCAACTCGTATAAGTATACCGGGGGTAATATCTGAAGTCGTTAGCGCACCGGCCGCTCGTAAAGAACCGTTATGAATTAACATTTGGCTTCCATCCAGTAAGGCCGGTGCCCAGTACTCTTAAATATTCTTTGATAGCGCACAGAATAGACGGGCAGAAGGAGAAGTTTACGAGTCATGGAGTAAACGATAGCAAAGAAGGTTAAGGTAGGGTATAACGCAAAATTACCAATCTTAGATTAGATTTTTAAAAGACTAAATCAAGTAAAATATTTAAATTAAAAATATGCATGGATACTACATTATATTACCGAGGGATCACCCAGACAAAACACGATAGGACAAAATTTACTCTATAAAAATAAAACACAAAGTTACCTCAAACTTTTGGCTTTGACAAACAATCGAATCTTGTTTGTCAATATGGTACAGATTATTGGGTCAAAAATTGGATAAATAAAATCAATACAATAAAACGGAGGGTTCACCCACGGGGTTTTTTAAAATTATCTATATTTCACGAGATATTCTATAAAAACAGCTTTTTCAAGCAGCGCGTGGCGTTTTTTTTGTATGAAGATTTCTGCCTGGCGGGTCTTAATTGTGATTTGTGAAGACCGGGAGTAATTACTAGCCCCCTTATAACGGCAGTGCTGTGCTCTGTCCAGCCTAACATAGACACCTCCGTCACCTCGCGTGGATGTAAAAAAAACTAAAGCTGATTAAAGGATTACACAGAGGATAGGCAAAAGTCTCCACCTGAGTACTCAACACCAATACTGGGATCACCAATCGGCCTGACAAGCGAGGTGACTATGGAAAATCCCCCCATTGCATTCTATGGAAGAGGCTTCGTCCAGCAGTGGACGTCTAAAGGTTGCTGATGAATAGTGGTAGCAAATGGCGATGGGAAAGCAACTATAGTTTATTTTGTCAGTCTTAGCAATATTCGAAACTTCTAAAACTTGGAAAGGGGAACTTTTTGGTCTAAGCTTTCAGTTTTTAACCACGACGGGGTTTTATAAGTTTGACGAGTATGTGTGTATGTGTGTGTGTGTGTGTGTGTGTGTATGTGTGTGTGTGTGTGTATGTGTGTGTGTGTGTGTGTGTGTGTGTGTGTGCGCGTGTGTGTCTGTGTCTGTGTGTGTCTGTCTGTGGCATCGTAGCTCCCGAACGGATGATTTCGTTTTTTTTTTGTTTGAAAGTTGAATTAGTCGGGAGTGTTCTTAGCTATGTTTGATCAAAATCGGTTCAGCCGTTTCATTGCGTTGACGGTTTTTAACACAAATTTGCGTAAAAATTAATTACTTGTACGTTATTGCGTTCAGTGTTGCCAGTCACAGAGTAATTTGACGAGATGACGCTTTAGTCAAAGTCAAAGGTATTTTATTCATTGAAATCACAAGGATCATTTTGAATTGTCTTATAAAATAAATTTACTCCTGTTCCAACGCGACTAAACCTAGAAGAATCAGGCAACTTTAGGTGGACTTTAGGTCCAGAATTACTACATTCCCAGAATGACTACTGCGTTTACCAGAACGACTACTTTCCCGAAATCACTACCTTCCCAGAACGATGAATTGTCGAAACAGCGATAGTTACACTAGGTCACACCCGGGACACCCATGCAATGGTAATGGATACTCTTATACATAAACTGTGCGCGGCCTAAACAAGATGACTGGGCAGTATGAGGAACCCGCGGTCTGCAGGGTGTGGAATGCGCGGGGCGGAGAGTGGCCTTTCTGTACGTACAGCTCCGTAGTATTTTGTGTTATATTGGTGTCATTTTAACCAATGTAGCTCGTTTCAAGAACACAAGTGTATTGGAATGAAATAGAAGTGAATTGCGTGTCTTTTAAAATTGGTTGAAATTGTCTAACAAAGTTTTAGTAAAACGGCCACTGTTTTACTAAAACATGTCTTGACTGTGACTTTGACAACTTTGAAGGAGTGTAACGTTGCAAATTATATTGAAAATACAGTAACAGTAAATATACTTGAAAATGGCAAATGCACAAGCCGTGCGACGCCAACTACAAAGAAAAAGAAAAAGAAAACGCAACTGTCATGCGAGCACTACCTGCTTTGGAGCAGAAATAGGTATGGTGGTAGTATTTCCCCACCGTAACAAAACCACCGTGGTACCATAGTACTCGATGCCCCTGATACCCACAACACAGGGGATCCTAGTGTGGGATCGGTGACTTTTGGGTGTTAAGTTCCGAACTCGGTCCGAAAAAAAAACAAGTTTCTCGGTGGCGGTGAACAAGCGTTTATAAGGTTCAATTTCAAATGTACGTATATCCTACTCCTACTAATAAAAAATGTACGTATATCCTACTCCTACTAATAAAAAAAACAGGTTTCTCGGTGGCGGTGAACAAGCGTTTATAAGGTTCAATTTCAAATGTACGTATATCCTACTCCTACTAATAAAAAATGTACGTATATCCTACTCCTACTAATAAAAAAAACAAGTTTCTCGGTGGCGGTGAACAAGCGTTTATAAGGTTCAATTTCAAATGTACGTATATCCTACTCCTACTAATAAAAAATGTACGTATATCCTACTCCTACTAATAAAAAAAACAAGTTTCTCGGTGGCGGTGAACAAGCGTTTATAAGGTTCAATTTCAAATGTACGTATATCCTACTCCTACTAATAAAAAATGTACGTATATCCTACTCCTACTAATAAAAAAAACAAGTTTCTCGGTGGCGGTGAACAAGCGTTTATAAGGTTCAATTTCAAATGTACGTATATCCTACTCCTACTAATATTATAAACACGAAAGTTTGTAAGTATGGATGGATGGATGGATGGATGGATGGATGGATGTTTGTTACTCTTTCACGTAAAAACTACTGGATGGATTTGGATGAAATTTGGAATGGAGATAACTGGACTCCCGGAATAACACATAGGCACATTTTTATCCCGATATTCCCACGGGATCGAGACTTACGCGGGTGAAACCGCGGGGCGCTGCTTGTACCACAATAAATGATCATGTTCCAAACTTCGAGCTCGTAAATGTCTGACGGTATAACTGGCAGTTTCAACCTGTCGTATGCAATTCCCTTTGATGATTTCAATAAAGATGTCCGACTGGCGCCACTGTGCACTGCACTGTGGTAATTCCTCCGTATATTTAGCTTTCCCTCTAATTGATAGTAACGATATCTTTCATCTCAGTAGTGTAACTGGGGATATTTTTATACTATAGCGTGTTTGGAGGTCGAAATGGCAGAAGTACGGCCGACCGCCATGACGCATGTTTTGGAGTGAAAATGGTAATAAAATCATGTTTTCTGTCTTGTTAAGTTTTACTGTTGTGTTCAATAAACATCTTTTTGACGGTTTTAATGCAAAAAAATAGAAGAGACAGTATTTATTTTTTAATTTTTTTATACTACTTGAATGTATGAATGAATGAATGAATGAATGAAAATACTTGAATGGCGGTACAAGCATATGGCCCACCTGATATTAAGCGGTAACCTCTGCCTATGAACAGTGCATTACCTCATAGGTCACGTCCACCTAGGACGCGCCCTATGTGGCATTGCACTGCGCCCGCCACCATGAGACATAAAGATGAAAAAACTCATGTGCCTGTAATGTTACCGGCACCCTTACCCTTCAAACCGGAACACAGCAATGCGAGCACTACTGCTTTGCGGCAGAAATTGGTATGGTGGTAGTACTTCCCCGGACGAACTCTATCACAGAAAAGCTCTACTACTACTAAAATGTGCTTTTATGTGATAAAAGTGTGCTCTTTGAGGCGCACTAAATCCTTTCATCATACTGGTTCTTTCGCCATCGGCACTTTTCAGACTAGCTTAAACCCACCTGATATAAAGCGGTCACCGTCACTTATAGACACCGGCAACAACGGGGTATTGTCGATGCGCTGCCTACCCTGAATAAATTTATTATAATTTTTCCTGAAGCGGCACATGTCGTAACCAAGCGGGAAAACCTCAGATGGTAGCTCATTCCACAGCTTATTCCTCTGCTTAGGGTTTGGAGAAGAAATGATCTCGAAAAACGAGTCGTTCCAGAAACCCAGGGTTCTATGATGGATGGATGAGCTGAGCTTTGTCACGGGCCGGGAAGAGCGATGGTAAGATGATGATAGACACATATTAATAAGCTAATTATATAATAATATATAATAAGCTGCTGAAATTACTGGGCTATGGAGCATGCCATGCTTGGAATATATTTACTGGACCGTGTCCGCAACAAGGAAATCCGAAGGAGGACAAAAGTGGCAGATATAGTTAATTAGGATTAGTAGTAGAGCTTTTTTGTGAGTGAAAAGTTCGTCCGGGGAAGTACTACGACCATACCTATTGCTGCCGCAAAGCAGTAGTGCTCGCATTGCTGTGTTCCGGTTTGAAGGGTTTGGGTGCCGGTGAAATTACAGGCATATGAGACTTTTCCATCTTTATGTCTCAGGGTGGCGGGCGCAGTGCAATGCCACATAGCGCGCGTCCTAATTGGACGTGACTTATGAGGTAATGCACTGTTACCGTTTAAAATCAGGTGGGCAATGTGCTTGTTCCGCCATCCAAGTAGTATAAAAAAAAAAGTCTGGTAATTAGTTTTTTATAATTGTTATTTATTAGATATATACATACTGTTTGTTTTCAGAATAAAATAAAATAAAATATTGGAGACCGTATTGCGAGACTAAAGTGGCGCTGGGCAGGACACTTGGCCAGATTAGGTGACGGCAGGTGGTGTAAGGCCCTGACCGAGTGGTGGCCGAGAGGGAGCACTAGAGGCCGTGGCAGACCATCAGCCGGGCGGATGATATAGAGGCCGTAGAGGGAAAGACCTGGATGCGAATCGCACAGAACCGATTGGAGTGGCGTTTGAGGGAGGAGGTTTATACCCAGCAGCAGTGGGCTATTATTTGAGCTGCCAATGATGATGATGATGATGATGATGATGATGATGATGATGATGATGATGATGATGATGATGATGATGATGATGATGATGATGATGATGATGATGATGATGATGATGGTGATGATGATGACACTACAGGAGCCGATTTATACTACCTACTTTAGGTTCTAGTTTTTAGGTGCTTGTTTATTTTAATGTTGAATGAATTTATGAATGAATGCACACCTTTCAAAATAGTTTAAATAAACACACAACAATTAAACAAAAAATCACCTATCTTCCCATTACTCCCCCTTACCTCCCGTTACCTACTTTCCATTACTTTTGTATTCTCGGCCTTGTACATGTGGTATGTGTTATTTTTGTGTCAAATAAACGTTTTTATAACATCTATTCAAAACGAGCTACTTTATGCTACGTAAACAGGGACTAAAATAGCTCTTTAAACTCTAGGGACTAAAAGTTATTTGAATTTGGAATGGGATATTGTTAGTAAAAATTCCAATCACCAAAGAGATCAATCATGAACATTGTTAATTGTATGAACAAGTAACAGGCTGTATGATAAAGTAATACGCGCGCGAGCTACACTTCCTTAATTGCTCAAATATTAGCCTCTAATTATTTCAATGTTTTGTCTTATTGACGCCCTATGTAGCGCGTTGGGCGAGTAGCCGGCTGAGATGCGAAAGGTTGCAGGTTTGATTCCCGCTGCGGGACAAATGTTTGTGTGATCTGCAAATATTCCTCCATCAAATATCAATTATTAATTTATTTATTTATTAATTATTAATATTTCTCTATCAAATCCTCTGGCGCGGCTGGCGATGGTTCGCCTGCGACACAGGAGGTTGCGGGTTCGATTCCCGCCTCAGAACAAATATTTGTGCGATCTGCAGATATTTCTTCTGGGTGTTTTCTATGTATAATAAAAAAATATTTATCTATGTAATATATGGTATTAAGTATATGAGTTATCTAGTACCCATAACACAAGCTCTGGCTTAGCTTGGGGCTAGATAATGTTGTTTTTTTTATTATTTTTTCCGGGTCTGGGTGTTGTTATTACTCATAGTATCTGATACCATGACTCAGTGAATCCTAGCGTGGGATCAGGACTATGTATGCGACTGTTGGGTGTTTTAAGTATGTTCTTAATTGTATGTAAACAAATAAACATACTATTCTTATTGATAAGTTGTACTCACTTATTTTCTCATAGAGGGCGGTAAAAAGTAGAGTGTCCACCTCGGGAGCAACACTGTTTTAAGCTCGAGGGACGTACTTAGAATCCTTCGCTCGGCTCTGGATTCAGAAACACTCTAGCCTGCAAAATAGTTGTTTGCTCCCTAGGCAAACAATCTACTATTTTCTATTCTATTCTACTTTTTATCCCGGTACGACGCGAACGACGCCGCGGGCAGACGCCCGTTTACAATACAAGTAGGATCCTTACCCTGGCACGATAGGTTTCCCTTTAACGTGTGAGGTTCCTTTCTTCATGGCGAAGAATGCATTGTCGATCTCAGACGATTTGGTTTTCCATCCCTGAGAACAAAGTTGTATTGATTTAGATAAGAAAAATACAGGTGATATATACAGTGGTGGCCATATAATTAAGAACGCTGATATAAAGGGAAGATTTTTTCCAATTATGATGCAAAACTAATTGTATGCATTTGTTTTTATTTCTCTCGGTATCGTAAAACATTTCCATATTACCACTGTATTCATTGATACACATGATTGGCTAAAAATCAATAGGCAAACTTTTTACACTACTTTTAAACAAAGTATTCCTTATTACTGGCTGGTCACGTAATTAAGAACGCTAAGTAGTTTATACCTTTATTCAAATTTAATATTTTTGTATTGTTACTGTTTGTATAATTTTGGCGCCATTACGTGCTGTAAAAGATTAAAGGTGATTGCTTCTTTAGAAAAAACAATGGGAAAAAATAAAATTTGTGATAAATCTACAAGGGAAGTAATAATAAAACTTCGCCGGAAGAATTGGTCTTATAAAAAGATAGCCGACCATCTGCAATGTTCAAAAACGATGGTTTTCCACGCTGTAAAGCATTTTGCTACGTATCAAACTACTTCGAATGTTCCACGTGTACCTAAACAGAGAAAAACAACTCCTCGAGATGACCGAAACATCGTTCGTATGGCAAAACAAAATCCTTTTAAAGGGTCCAATGACCTTAGAAAAGAATATTTTGGTGAAAACAACCCTTCAGCAATCTCAGCACGCACTATTCGAAGACGTTTGGTAGAAGAAAAATTGCACGGTAGGATAGCAAGAAAGGTACCCATGTTAAAACTTTGCCACAGGCAAGCCCGGCTTGCATTTGCGAGAAAGTATGAAAACTGGACTGTGCAACAGTGGAAAAATGTACTTTTTTCTGACGAGACGAAAATAAACAAAGTATGTTCTGATGGAAAACGATATGTACGACGTCCCCCGAATACAGCATTCGACCCAAAGTACACGAAAGTTACATTAAAGCATGGTGGTGGAAATGTGAAAATTTGGGGTTGCTTTTCTGGACATGGTTAGGACCTGTAAAGTTGATAGAAGGTAACATGGATCAGTTCCAATACAAAAATATACTGGAAGAAACAATGTTACCATACGCTGAAGACGTTCTACCGGTCATTTGGACATTCCAGCATGACAATGATCCAAAGCACACTGCACGCACTGTAAAGGAATTTCTTACAGCGCAATTAGTTTCTGTCTTAGACTGGCCTGCTAACAGTCCAGATCTAAACCCAATAGAGAATCTGTGGTTTGAAGTAAAGAAAAAGGTTTCAAATACAAAGTGTGGAAATTTAAGAGAGCTGTATGACGTTTTTTTAGAAGAATGGAACTCTATTTCTCTTGCGAAATGTCAAAAATTAATAGAGTCAATGCCTCGCCGGTGTAAAGCTGTAATTAAAAGCCGTGGATATGCTATTAACTATTAATTTTAGTTAAATATTTATTAAATTTCTTTTTATGTTTCCTGTGCTACATTATATTGTGATTTTTTAAATCTAAGTGTCATACAAAACAATTCCCGAGCAGTTAAATAAATCGTTCTTAATTATTTGTCCAGTTTCAGTACTATTTGAATGTGTTACTTAGATAAAATCAATAAAATGTGCAAAAAATAGTTAGCGATTTCATACTTTATTCTTAAGTCAGGTTGCTCTATTAATGTGACTATTATATAACATAACTAGTTGCTTCTCAGAAGGTACACATCTCTGTGTATGATACGATTTAAATAAAAAACTTCTAGAACTTCAAATCGTTCTTAATTATATGACCACAACTGTATAAATAAAATAAATAAATAATGCTGGACAAGTTCACACAACATTATCTAGCCCCAAGATAAGCGAGAGATGTTATGGGTACTAGTTAACTGATATACTTAATACAATATATTACATAGATAGACATTTTTTATTATACATAGAAAATACCCAGAACATCCTGAACAAATATCTGCAAATCGCACAAATATTTTTTCCGAGGCAGGAATTGAACCCGCAACCTCCTGCGTCGCAGGCGAACCTTCGCCAGCCCACAGGGCTTAGTTAGATATAACTAGGACGCTCTGAAGTTAGCCGTTAGGTTGCGCACTAGACAATTAAGTCGACCATCCTAGCCTCCATAGGCGTGGGTTTCCGCTTGTCGTTCCGCTTGAGGTCTATGACCTCGTCCAGCGGCTGCGGCTGGCAGCCGGGCGGCAGCTCCTCCCACGCGAGGCGTCCTTCAGCAGCAGGCGCGCGGACCGGGACACGTCAGGCTGGCCCGCGGCCGTCATGAACCCTCGGTTGTCTGACAACATATTACCTCGACCATCCTAGCCTCCATAGGCGTGGGTTTCCGCTTGTCGTTCCGCTTGAGCTCTATGACCTCGTCCAGCGGCTGCGGCTGGCAGCCGGGCGGCAGCTCCTCCCACGCGAGGCGTCCGCTGGCGGCGTCCTTGAGCAGTAGGCGCGCGGACCGGGACACGTCCGGCTGGCCCGCGGCGGTCATGAACCCTCGGTTGTCTGACAACACATTACATTCCTTCAAATCAAATCAAAATAAGCTTTTATTTATGGTGGGGTATAACGCAAAGATTAGATTTTTAACTGAATAAATCAAGTACAATATACTAATTAAAAATATGCATGGATACATTATAATACCGAGGAATCACCTAGATAGAAATACGATAGGACATTTCCTCGAAAAAAAAACACAAAGTTACCTCTAACTTTTGGCTAGATTCTATTGTTTGTCCAAATGGTACAGATTTGATAAATAAGATCAATACTATAAAACGGAGTGATCACCCTCGGGGTTTTTTAAAATTATCTATATTACACGAGATATTCAATAAAAACCGCTTTTTAGAGCGGCGCGTGTCGTTTTTTTTGTATGAAGATTTCCACCTGGTTTTGGCGCAGTCTTAACTTGCAATGAATTTTAAAGCAATACATATCAAGTTTCGATGATTATGGTGACAGCGAGCTGATCTGATGATGGAGACGAAAGGTGGACAACGGAACTCCTCGAGGGACAATAGTGGACTGGCCTTGTGACCACACGGTTACGATCACTAATTTTATAAAATCTTAAAATATATTTTTCACAAAAAACTTATTTCAATACAAGCTTTTATAAAAATAGTAAGATGACATCTGTAGCGCGTCGGACGAATAGCCGGCTGAGATGCGAAAGGTTGCGGGTTCGATTCCCGCTGCGGGACAAATGTTTAAATGATCTGCAAATATTTGTACCCGGTCTGGGTGTTATATGGTACCATGGTACTCGTAGTTTCTGATATTCACGACACAGGGAATCCTAGTGTGGGATCAGGACTATGTATGTGACTGTGGAGTGTAACATATGTTATGTTATATATGTGTTTTTAGTGATTGGAACCGTGTGCTGATCGAAATGTGCCTCAACACGGACAGTCTCTACATAATCGAGGAGCTCCGCTGTCCACCTTCCTCCATTATCAGATCTGCTCGCTGTCATCATAACATTGTATTGTCATCGGAACTTGACAAATATGGCAATTTTCAGTTCAATCGTATATTGGGATGCAGTCGAAAATTATTTTGTCTGTAGTGTGTTCAGACCACAGATAAAATAATACTATAGGTTCAGACTAAGAATGTACCACTCCCATGGTATGTCCTAAAAGTCGACTAAGGGTAGCAGCATCCACCTGAGTAATCCACCGAGAAATAAAAATAAACTAAATATTCCCAAATTTAGATTAAAAAAAGTAAGTGGGAATTTTATGGGGAATTCTGTTCGGTACTATAATAAACTTCCAGAAAGTGCTTCTAAACTTTCGATTCGAAGATTGAAATCCTACATAAAGAATAATTTAATTAAGAAAGCGTATTACACACTACATGACTATGTTAATGATAAAGCTGCGTGGCCTGATGTCGCTCTGCCCCTCGACACCTAATTTGTCAATTTACAATGTCTGTACCTACATATAATTTATTATTGATGTGTTATTTATGAGTATATCAAGCGTAGAGTGTGCTGCCTTATGAACTTTTGCTGATTTTCTCTATCATCTTACTTTTGACTGCCTACCTAAGTAAGGCTTTTAAGTTGGTTTTCCTTTTTTCTTTGAATTAGCTTCCACTTGTTCTCGAAGCACCACACAGGCGCTCCCCACCTAGTAGTAAGAAGGATCATCAAAAAAAAACAGACCTTGTTTGTTGCCTGATTCTTCTAGGTCTGGTTGCGTTGGAACAGGAGTAAATGTAAATTTATTTTTTAAGACGATTCAAAATGATCCTTGTGATTTCAATGAATAAAATACTTTTTGACTTTTTGACTTTGAATCAACACCTGCGACAGCCAATCCGCCTTTTAAGCGTGGTGGTTATGGTAAATCATCATTGCATTCTATGGCTTCGTCCAGCAGTGGAAGTCTAAAGGTTGCTGATGATGATGATGATCATGATCTACTTACAAGCGTGAGCAGTCAATATCTGTTTGTACATGTATTCTTTCTCGATAACTTCCTCTGGCAGCAGGAGTCCGTATTTCTCTTCAAAGGTGTGTTTACTGACGAGCTCGCACAGCCGCGCCATGGCCGCGTCGTGAGCTCGCATCTAAAATAAGATAAGATAATGGTAGATAAAGACTGTGGGGTACGGTAATAAGGTACAAATTTACCGAAACAGAGATCCATAGAACAACTAAGATCACAAACAAAGATCTCAGAATTTGCAAGTTGGCAATGGGCAGGCCATATTGCTCGCAGAAGTGACAACCGTTGGGGAATAAAGGTTCGCGACGCAGTGTACGGCCCCTCTCGACAGACCGACGACATCTTGCTACCCTTAAGGCACTATAGGTTCAACCAGTTTCAATTAACATTTTAGTATGAGGCTCGAAGGCGAGCGCACGCTCCGATATCGTGTTTTTGTATATAACAAAATAATATAAAAATGCCCTTTAGAGTTTAACTCAAATAAGAATTAATAATTTACCAAATGTTTGAAAAATTATAACGTAATTTCACCGCACCTACCCTTCAAACCGGAACACAGAAATGCGAGCACTACTGCTTTGCGGCAGAAATAGGTATGGTAGTAGTACTTCCCCACACAAACTCTTTCACAAAAAAGCTCTACTACTAATAAAAAAAAGATCTAATTACCTCGGCCGAAAGCTGTTTTTTTTTTTCTATTTTAGTTTTTAAGGTATTTGTCTTGCTATGGGCTTATTGTTTAGGTTTTTGTACATTTTCCAATAAGCCTGAAATAAATATATTGATTGATTGATAGTGACATTGAAGCATAGTTTGCCTCTTCAAAGTTATCACCGGGTCTATGGCTGCTGTGAGCAGTAGGTCCAGCGCGACGGCGTACGCCGGCAGCACCAGCCCGGGACAGTCCAGCAGGTCGATGTCTAAGTTATCACCTGGTCTATGGGCAGTACTGCTGTGAGCAGCAGGTCCGGCGCGACGGCGTACGCCGCAAGCACCAGCCCGGGACAGTCCAGCAGGTCGAAGTCTAAGTTATCACCTGGTCTATGGGCAGTACTGCTGTGAGCAGCAGGTCCGGCGCGACGGCGTACGCCGCAAGCACCAGCCCGGGACAGTCCAGCAGGTCGATGTCTAAGTTATCACCTGGTCTATGGGCAGTACAGCTGTGAGCAGCAGGTCCGGCGCGACGGCGTACGCCGGCAGCACCAGCCCGGGACAGTCCAGCAGGTCGATGTCTAAGTTATCACCTGGTCTATGGGCAGTACAGCTGTGAGCAGCAGGTCCGGCGCGACGGCGTACGCCGGCAGCACCAGCCCGGGACAGTCCAGCAGGTCGATGTCTTAAGTTATCACCTGGTCTATGGCCAGTACAGCTGTGAGCAGCAGGTCCGGCGCGACGGCGTACGCCGGAAGCACCAGCCCGGGACAGTCCAGCTGGTCGATGTCTTAATATCACCTGGTCTATGGCCAGTACAGCTGTGAGCAGCAGGTCCGGCGCGACGGCGTAAGCCGGCAGCACCAGCCCGGGACAGTCCAGCAGGTCGATGTCTAAGTTATCACCTGGTCTATGGGCAGTACTGCTGTGAGCAGCAGGTCCGGCGCGACGGCGTACGCCGCAAGCACCAGCCCGGGACAGTCCAGCAGGTCGATGTCTAAGTTATCACCTGGTCTATGGGCAGTACTGCTGTGAGCAGCAGGTCCGGCGCGACGGCGTACGCCGCAAGCACCAGCCCGGGACAGTCCAGCAGGTCGATGTCTAAGTTATCACCTGGTCTATGGGCAGTACAGCTGTGAGCAGCAGGTCCGGCGCGACGGCGTACGCCGGCAGCACCAGCCCGGGACAGTCCAGCAGGTCGATGTCTAAGTTATCACCTGGTCTATGGGCAGTACAGCTGTGAGCAGCAGGTCCGGCGCGACGGCGTACGCCGGCAGCACCAGCCCGGGACAGTCCAGCAGGTCGATGTCTTAAGTTATCACCTGGTCTATGGGCAGTACAGCTGTGAGCAGCAGGTCCGGCGCGACGGCGTACGCCGGCAGCACCAGCCCGGGACAGTCCAGCAGGTCGATGTCTAAGTTATCACCTGGTCTATGGGCAGTACAGCTGTGAGCAGCAGGTCCGGCGCGACGGTGTACGCCGGCAGCACCAGCCCGGGACAGTCCAGCAGGTCGATGTCTTAAGTTATCACCTGGTCTATGGCCAGTACAGCTGTGAGCAGCAGGTCCGGCGCGACGGCGTACGCCGGAAGCACCAGCCCGGGACAGTCCAGCAGGTCGATGTCTTAATATCACCTGGTCTATGGCCAGTACAGCTGTGAGCAGCAGGTCCGGCGCGACGGCGTAAGCCGGCAGCACCAGCCCGGGACAGTCCAGCAGGTCGATGTCTTAAGTTATCACCTGGTCTATGGGCAGTACAGCTGTGAGCAGCAGGTCCGGCGCGACGGCGTACGCCGGCAGCACCAGCCCGGGACAGTCCAGCAGGTCGATGTCTTAAGTTATCACCTGGTCTATGGCCAGTACAGCTGTGAGCAGCAGGTCCGGCGCGACGGCGTACGCCGGCAGCACCAGCCCGGGACAGTCCAGCAGGTCGATGTCTTAAGTTATCACCTGGTCTATGGCCAGTACAGCTGTGAGCAGCAGGTCCGGCGCGACGGCGTACGCCGGAAGCACCAGCCCGGGACAGTCCAGCAGGTCGATGTCTTAATATCACCTGGTCTATGGCCAGTACAGCTGTGAGCAGCAGGTCCGGCGCGACGGCGTAAGCCGGCAGCACCAGCCCGGGACAGTCCAGCAGGTCGATGTCTTAAGTTATCACCTGGTCTATGGGCAGTACAGCTGTGAGCAGCAGGTCCGGCGCGACGGCGTACGCCGGCAGCACCAGCCCGGGACAGTCCAGCAGGTCAATGTCTAAGTTATCACCTGGTCTATGGGCAGTACAGCTGTGAGCAGCAGGTCCGGCGCGACGGCGTACGCCGGCAGCACCAGCCCGGGACAGTCCAGAAGGTCGATGTCTAGCAGGTCGATGTCTAAGTTATCACCTGGTCTATGGGCAGTACAGCTGTGAGCAACAGGTCCGGCGCGACGGCGTACGCCGGCAGCACCAGCCCGGGACAGTCCAGCAGGTCGATGTCTAAGTTATCACCTGGTCTATGGGCAGTACAGCTGTGAGCAGCAGGTCCGGTGCGACGGCGTACGCCGGCAGCACCAGCCCGGGACAGTCCAGCAGGTCGATGTCCTCCAGGATCAGAGACTGGATGTGGCGCGTGTGACCCGGCATGGAGCTCACGCTCACCTGGTACAGACAAACAGAGTTATGCTAACCTGTTACAGTTTTCTGAAGTACTGGGTTCTACGGTTCCGTACCCAATAAGAGGTACAGGAGGATATTGGTTGGGTGCCAATAAGTCCCCGTCCCCCCCCCTTTTTCAATGGACCAAAGACATTATAAAGGTCAATATGCAGGTTTTTTTCGGAACGACCTCTGTGGCGCGGCTGGCGAACGTTCGCCTGCGACGCAGGAGGTTGCGGGTTCGATTCCCGCCTCGGAACAAATATTTGTGCGTTCTGCAGATATTTGTTCAGGGTGTTCTGGGTGTTTTCTATGTATAATAAAAAATATCTATCTATGTAATGTATTATATTAAGTATATCAGTTATCTAGTACCCATAACACAAGCTCTGGCTTAGCTTGGGGCTAGATAATGTTGTGTGAACTTGTCCAGCATTATTTATTTATTTATTTATTTATTTAACTTTGTCGATTGTCGACTATGTTAGCTCCATTGTAATGTAATGTAATGTATTAAGTATATCAGTTATCTAGTACCCATAACACAAGCTATGCTTAGCTTGGGGCTAGATAATGTTGTGTGAACTGTCCAGCATTATTTATTTATTTATTATAGTTCTCTCTCCCAAGACACTCATATTGAACCAACCCATATATGAACCGGTAGAGATGATGGCTGCGTTTTAAGATGGAGGCGGTTAAGAACCGTTTATCGTAGCATTCTATGGGGGAGGCCTTTGTCCAGCAGTAGACTTCTGGGGGCTAAATCAATATTTAATATAGGTACTGAAAATGACACCCACCTTTTTAGTCTGCATTAAAACATTGACAGTACTAGACTTCCCAACATTAGGATACCCGATCATGCCCACACTGATTCTAGGCGGATTTTTCTTATTTTCTACTGCTTGATTTCTTAAAACCTCTAACAATCGTTCTCTGTCGTATATGTCATGTGAATTTTGTATCTTATTCACATTTGTGCTTTCTTGAACCTGTTCTTGAGTCTCACTTTCAATACTAGGTGTGTTTTCTGTACTTAGAAAGGGTTCTATCGGCTTACCAAGCCTCAAATTCTCAACAACCTTGTCTAAAGCCTCTTGAATTTTATCAAATCTATCTGCGGTGTTACAAACAGCCGCACCCAGCTCAACGATTTGCTTTTTAAAGAGTTCTATGTCTTGTTCTGTTGACATTAGGGCTTCTTTGACGTCGTATTCTTCGTTTTCTGAGTCGGCGTCTATATCAGAGCGGGCTGATTCCGTGTCGGAGTCTATTTCGTCATTGATGCTTATGCTTTTGGTGGCTTCGTCACTGACGCTGGCTTCGGATATCTTACGTTCTTTCGAGTCTTTCGCTGCTGAGAAGAATATTATGGAGACATTCTGGAATAAATTGTTTAACAAGTTAGTTTTACAAACATTTAAAAAACCTTCGATCCTTTTGACCTTTGATCTGTGTATGCTTATTTGTTGTTTTTTTTATATTTTTAATTTACCAAGTACCATCAATCCGAGGATGCACATATTGCCAAATCGCGTCGTGCGCTCTTGGAACCTTCCCGAGCGCACGACGCTCAAAAATAGACTTGACAAACATTTAATGTGCACTGATAAGGACTAAGATATACACGCATCAGCTCCGAGAGCTGCCTCTGTATTATAAACTAGCGACTCGTCCCGGCTTTGCACGGGTAGTTACAGGATCAAAAACCGAAATCCCCCCCCCCCCCCCCCCCCCCCCCTGGTAGCCTATGTCACTCAGGGTGAATGTAGCTTTCCAATGGTGAAAGAATTTTTGAAATCGGCACAGTAGTTTTTCAGTTTATTCATTACAAACATACACACACACAAAAATACAAATCTTCCCTCTTTATAATATTAGTGTAAACATACACACACACAAAAATACATTTTTTTTCCTCTTTATAATATTAGTGTAGATAAATAAAATTTCGGAAAATCTTTTCTTAATACCACCTCTAGATAATAAAAGGAACATACCCTGCCAATTGTAGGTCTGTACAACATAAAAATGCCACAATAAAGTTTTTAAAATGACGACTGCTTCTTAATCATACTAAATCCACCATTCTGAACACTAAACTAATAAGTCTTACTAACCAATGGGCCCATTTTCCAAATCTTACAAGCTACAAATTACAAGTTTGTTTCTATTGACCCTGTATTAGATAAATTGTGTTACCTCTTTGCTAAAGTATTCTGCCCAACATTTCCGTTCGTATTCACTAGTCAAATCCGCCTTGTTCAGTAGTAGAATACACCTGCACTTCTGCTCCGCTGCATATTTCTCTAAATCTGCACATCTGTGTAAAAACATAAAATAACTATAAATTATAAAACCCTAAAAAAAATAACCTAAGAGTCAGTGCAGACCAAACAGATAAACTTCTCGAAAAGACAATTAAATATCGACCTTATATTTCTCATTATTAAGAGCAGATTAGACTGCTGGCGTAGCGGTCTAGTTGCGTTAGACCGCTACGCCACTGGGCGACTCCTTGACTGAAACATTTCATAGTATAACTAGGATTATTTTATCTGTGGTATAACATAACATAACACCCAACAGCCACATACATAGCCCTGATCCCACACTAGGATCCCGTGTCGTGGGTATCAGGGACTAAGAGTACCGTTTTTTTTTTAACACCCGGACCCGAAACATATATCAAAATATATTTGTTCCGCAGCGGGAATCGAACCCGCAACCTCTCGCATCTCAGCCAGCTACTCGCCCACTGCGCATCGTCAAAAGTATGATCAGCTCAAACCTCCGTAGCTCCACCTACAGGGGAAATGTTACATTTATTCAAACCTATTAAGGTTAGAAATTATAACTTCTGCCTACCCCCCTTCGGGGAAAAAAACGTGTGTCTATGTATGTATGTATTGAATAAGACAGTTTCTTACATTATAATATAGAAGGCCTAGAAGTACGCTTCAATGTGTTGGGGGTAACAGGATCTATGAGTACCATGGTTACACCCAGACCCGAAACAAATATTTGCAGTTCATACAAATATTTTCCCACAGCAGCAATCAGATCTGCACCTCTCGCGTATCAGCCGGCTTTTCTCCCACATGGAGGTTGTCAAAAAATACCTGAAGAGTAAAGGATTTCTAGCATCCAACAGCAGCAGCACGATATCAGACTTCTCCAAAGTCCTCCACAGCTGTTTCCACAGCTCGATGTTCCGTTCGTACGGAGTGAGCGCCGCGCCCAGTTTGGCTTGCAGGTCGTTCAAGTTGCGGCGCCAGTCGAGGAAGGACTCTCGCTCGCTCTCCAGCTGCTCTTCTGCTGTGATGCCGGGCTGCCATGGTGGTCTGGAAAGTTAAATAACATCGTAAGCAAGCATCATCTCCTTTTCATCACAGGACAAGCATGCGTACGGCTCAGTACCAGCCTTACCTCATTAGTATACCTTCTATTCACACAAAACGTTTCAGTTCTACCTTTATAAAGCAAACTGCAAGGAGTGGAATACACTACCGTCGTCTGTCTTTCCTGAAAACTATAATCTGGGTCTTTTCAAGTCTAGAGTGAATAGGTGCCTTCTAGACCTTTGTGCTCCATCTTCGGCCACATCGTCACTTAACAACAGATGAGATCATGGCCAAACAAAGGTCTATCAATTTAAAAAAAAAAACATCTTCATCATCACACTCGCACACACCCACAACACAATAACAATATGGGTTTCTCCTGTGAAACCCAGACTCAAGAGACTGGTGTTATCAGGAGAACCAGCATACTCACACACTTACACAGTAAAACACACAATCATACACACTTTTACTATTTTTTTTTTGTTTCATTATTCTTATACCCTGTCTTTTGGAACGTTTTTTTTTTACCATAGAAAACGGGAATGATCTTACTCCTGACACACAGCTAACGCTAGTTCAGGAGCCAGTGCTTCAACCTGCACTGTATTATGTGAATAATTTCAATAAAACATTATGATTAGGATCATCGTCATCATCAGCAACCTTTAAACTCACTTGCCGCTCATCACTTCTTCAGCAATAGAGTGGTTTACAATTGGAACGCGCTATCAGATGACGGTTACTGCTACTTCCGTCAATGCGTTCAAAAACAATCTCGACATCTGGCTACGAACAAATCAATCAGTGCTCAAAAAAATCTAACAAAACTAAGAGACAACATTTTGACTAAATTTTTAATTTTAATACTGTGACGTAGACACATCTTCGAAAGCTGCTCGTCTATAAATAAATAATAATAATAATAATAAACGTCCACTGCTGGAAAAGACCTCCCTTGTCCCCTCCAAGACCCCATTGCATTCTACGCTGTCAGGTTATCGGGGCACAAGTTCCATAGTTTAGTCAGTTCAAGGACGCCATAGACTTCATTTAAAGTCAGTGCAACAAAAGAAAAATCGCGGTAGATGAAGGAGTGCTTATTTACCAGTTTTGTAATGTTAGCAACACAAACCAATCATTCTAGCTCATCATCAGTGGCTTTTATTTTAGACACTGCTGGACGAGGCCTCCCCCATATTAAATGCAATGGGGGGGGATTTGCCATAATTACCACGCTTGGCAAAAGGATCGGTGATCTTAGTATCAGATTTAAGAACCCAGGCAGATGGTGCTGCTCATTCCCAGGTAACCCTTTAGTCAGATTTTACAACATCCACCATAGGAACGATCTAACTATGCAGGTATATAACATAACTATCTAGGTATGCATATTTTCAGCTTTTAATCATTGAGAAGAGAGTTAATATTAACTTGCATTGATTATTAGTTAGATAGTTGATAATCATTGTTTAATTAGCTACGACCGATGTAAAATTACATAAAAACGTATAAAATTGAGTCACTTTAATCGGATCTGCTTAATAGTAATGTTTATTTAATCTCAAGAAAAAATACAAAAATAACACCAATAAAATTATGTTCTTAAAAAGTAGGTAGGTACTTATTATACACTTTAAGGTTTTAAACTGTTATGTTAAGATAACATAAGATAAGGCCTTGTTGTGCCTATTTATTTTATAATAGGTAGGTAGTAATTATTATTTGTATTTTTATTTATACACATTTTAGGTTAATAATTAGGTGTTGTTTGGAATAACTTTGATCTCCACACTAGGATTCCCTGTGTTGTGAAGATCAAAAACTGTTTGTGATATAATAATGTTGTAGTTCTGAGTGGTGCTGTGCAGTGTTCGGTTTGCGTAAAAATAGATCAGGTTGTTGGTAGGTAAGTAGATATGTAGGTATAGTTTTATGGTTAGGTCGGTATGTTATTACACCAGTTGACTAGCCTAGTTGTTAAATTTTATTAGAAGGTAAGCACCTACATAAGTATATGTCGATTTGATAGGTAAAAGAATTTACACATGTTATAATTTGATAGTAAGTAAAGTTAAGCTATAAGTTTGACATAAGTTCGTTTTTTAGTTACATAGGTAAGTATTAACAACTGATAGTTACTTTAACATAGGTAGGTACTAATTAGATGATAGATTTCGAATTTTGTCACGTGTGAATATTATGTTGTATGTTAATATATTGTAGGTATGTTTTAGTATGTTTACATTTTCAATAGTAAGATACGTAATATCGCAAATTTCAGTTTTTATTGTAAGCCAATAGTATAGTTATCTATTCTTGATTGAATATTAGTAGGAATGTATGTAAAAAAAAAAAAAAACTTTGGTTACCTAGTGGTTGTAGGTAGATAATAATAAGTGTATACCTATATAATGGACACAAGGAGGACACGAGTATCTAGATAGTGTTTGACTTATTTGTCAAACAGTAACACCATTTCGGTGTTGTTGTAGTCCTTTTTAAGTAGCCATGTTGTAAGAGCTTTTTTACAAAACCATTTTGAATGTGCAAAGAAACATAGACTTCTATTAAGTTTCGAGTATAAAAAAGGTCCAGGCGAAAAATCTACAGAAAAATTTAGTTTTTCTTATCGGGGGTTTCCAACGTATGTGGCGATAACTAATGATCATCTTCGAAGGGGCAACTCTATGGAATCTTAAAATTACAGAGGTAATAAACTCCTACAGTTTTATTGTAGGGTAGTAGAAGGATTTCCTATAGGCAACTTTTAAAACTGCTCTTTGGGCACGTTCCAATTTCAAAAGGGGAGTTTTGCAAGCGCCTCCCCATGCTACAATGCAATAGCTTGCAATAGATTGGCAGAGCGTTGAATACACGAGTCTGAGAATATCCGTGCTAGCAATCGCCCTAAGTCTTTTAAAGATATACATAAGCTTCCTAACTCTGCCTGTGAGTGCGTTAATTTGGTTCACCCAGGTGAGATGGTCATCAAGTATGATTCCAAGATATTTGAGGTTACTAACTTGTTTTAAACTAGGGCATCCACAATTTTCCAGGTTAATTCGTGGACATTTGTGAACAACCAAATGGAGTGGATGAGATGGTTTTGTCCGTTTCGAGATACTAAAAGGTATTAAATTAGTTTTGGCTGCATTTAGGGTTAACAAGTTCATCTGTAGCCACGTTCCAACTGTGTTCAAACCCTCTTGGCAGATCGATTCCACAGATTCCCAACTTTCACCGTAAAAAATGATTGCAGTATCGTCCGCAAAGGTGAAGACTTGTCCTTGGGTAATGCTTAGAGAACAAAGGTCATTGATATACACCAGGAATAGAGTTGGACCTAGGACACTACCCTGGGGCACACCAAAGTCCACCCCCAAGCATTCGCTGTGTAGCTCACCTACGCGAACGCGCTGTCTTCTGCCGCTTAGATATGAGGTAAACCACATCAGTGGGATTCCACGTATTCCCAATAGCTCCAATTTCCTAATCAGTATGTGCCGTGAGACCGTATCAAATGCCTTAGCAAGATCGAGGAAGATTCCTGCACATTTGAGTCCACTATCGAGCTTGCTGGCAACAAGGTCGCATAATAATGTCACGGCATCCTCAGTCGATCTGTTGGGACGAAAACCAAACTGCTGTGGAGACAAGAGGTTGTGAGCTTCTAGATAGTTCAACAACCGTTTGTTAACTAATTTTTCCAACAGTTTAGATAGGCAACTGAGGAGAGAGATCGGCCTGTAGTTGGATGGGACAGTAGGATCACCATCCTTCAGAATTGGGGTAACGTTAGCTAGTTTAAAGCTATTGGGAACTGTCCCGCTTTCTAGGCTTAAATTACATAAGAAAGTTATGGGACTAGCCAAGACATATTTGGCTTTTATAAGAATGATATTATTAATGTTGTCATGCCCTGAGGATGATTTCTTTTTGAGGGAACTTATTATTTGAATAATTTCTGTTTCATCAGTTGGCAAGAGAAAGAACGACTCGCAGGATGCATGTAGTAAAGAGTCTTTTTAATATTATTTGCTAATTGAATTTCTGTCTTTTCTACAGTTTTTAATATTTCATTAGCTAGATTTTCACCTACGGTACAAAAATAGTGGTTTACTGAATTAAGTGATTTTAACGGACTGCTTTCTATTTTAGTCAAATCTGTGTTTAATGACTGTTTCGTACTTATGCCACATATTCGCTTAAGCGTTTGCCAAGTTTTTTTGCTATCCCCTCTGCTATTAATGATTTCATTACGCTCATAGTCATTTTTACGGTTTTGTATTATATTGTTACAGGTGTTGCGGTAGCTCTTGTATTTGATTACTAGGTCTGTATCATTAGGATTTTTTCGTGCATCTAAATGTAGAATGTCACGACGCTCAACACATTTCAACAGACTTGGAGACATCCAGGGTGTAATGCAGTCAAATCGTTTTCTTTGTTTTGAAGCCTTAGAGTGTTTAGAGATTAACAGGTTGACTATTTTGGTGAATTCATCGGTAGCAGTATTAATGTCCGTGTGTTTGTACAATTCAGCCCAATCTGCTTCCTGCAAGTCGGTTAATAGTCCATCGTAATCAACTTTTTTCACATTCTTGTCACTCGGTATTGGTGTAGAGAAGAGAAAAAAGTTCTTGGATAGTTTGCGATTTATGACGTATTCAAAAAAACTACTTACTAGATCTTGTTTAAACCAATTTTCGGCGGATGTATGTAAAATATGACGGACATGGTAATGTACATCATATTTTTTTTTAGTTTTATTATTTGACTCATTTTACCACTTTGGAAGTGTCTCTCGCGCAAACTATTCAGTTTAGAAAAAATATATATTAGAAATCTCAATATCATTTTTGAAGATCTATCCATAGATAGAGCAAACATATGAGTTTGATGAAAAAAAAAATTGAGTTTCAGTTCTAAGTATGGGAAACCCTAAAAATTTATTGTTTTTTTTTCTATTTTTGTGTGAAAATCTTAATTCGGTTCACAGAATACATCTACTTACCAAGTTTCAACAGCTCTTATAGTTTCGGAAAAAAGTGGCTGTGACATACGGATGGACAGAGAGACAGACATGACAAATCCATAAGGGTTCCGTTTTTGCCATTTGGCTACGGAACCCTAAAAAGGGTCTACATATTTATTTATTTTCTGCCCATATTGTCCCACTGCAGGACAAAGGCCTCCCTACCTTTTTTCCAGTTCTCTCTGTCCCTTGCTGCAGTGGGCCAGTCTGGGTAGGTGCACATCCAACTCGTCACATCATCTCAGTGGTGGTCTGCCATGCTAGTTGTCTTGTGTTAGGGACCCAATCAGTAGTGGACTTTGCCAACATAAAAGCATATTTTATTATTTTTTATTTGTTTATAATACACAGGCAGCTCTCGAAGCTGATGGGTGTATATCTTAGTCCTTATCAGTGCACTTTAAATGTTTGTCCAAGTCTATTTTTGAAATAATTCACTGAGGGGGCACTGATCACTGAGTCTGGTAGCCGGTTCCAAGAGAGCACGACGCGATTAGGCAATATGTGCATCCTCAGATTGCTGGTACTTGGCCCGCGTTGCTGCTAATAATAGTATAATGGAATCTCACCTCCTTGGCACCGTCAATGGCTCATCAAAGTTGGGCTGTGAAGTCACCACTGCCACCTCAGTGGGCACCGACTTGACATACTTCAAGTTGAGCTTCTCAGCTGTGAACTCTCGGTTAGCGAGTTCTGCTGTTGATAGGAACTCTTGTAAGGATGACTCGGCCGTCACTGATTGGAGGTTTAGACGGCCCCAATCGTAGCCATCATTCACTTCTGTTGTGTGGAGCTGGGAATGACAAGTAAATAGGTATATTGTACAATGTATGAAAGCTCTTCATATTTATCTGCCTGCTGACATCAGAATTTTGAAAACATATCGTCACGCATTAGAAAAAAGATTGCCAAGTGAGAGTCGAACTTGCGTACAGAAGGTTCAGTTTCCATTTTAATTCTTTATTATCAGTTTATTTAGCTAGCTGTTAAATCCGTAACAATTATTATTGTTAACTGCATGAACTGGCATAGTAAGAATACAAAATATATTAATTCTAATCTCTTTGTGCCATTCATCATCACAGTTGGGGTTAGGTTAAATAAATAAATAAAACGACCCCAATGACCAAATGCATTTAACATTAATTAATGGCTACGAAAAACGCTACACGATGGGAAAAAAAACAAGTGTTTTTTCCTGAGTGCCCCCTTACCAATACTCATGGTAAAAGTAAATTATGTACGTAGGAACTGCATGTTTAGCCCAAAATCAAACTGAAATTTAAGGTTACCCTCCAATGTTTACATTTGATATTCAAGATCAAGTTATGGGTCAGTAGCAGTAGATATAAAAATACAGAAATATTGGCAAGGCAATTGGCGTAAACAATAACTAAAAAAACAATAGAAAAATATACAATATATAGAAATACACAACGAGGTACACACCATGGTATTGTCTTCAACATGTTTTTTGTGGCGGTTTTTAGAGAATCTGTCCTTGATGAGTGATCTTCCAAGAGACTCCTTGTTTTTCTTACCTCCCATTTCTTTTAATGTTTATATCACCAGTAATCACAGAAATGCACAAATAAATCCTCACAATTACAAAATCACAAGCACCTACTAATCCAAGAACATATTGAATGAATGACTAAATCGAAAGAAAACAAACCAAACGTGCGTGCCTCTCTGCCAAACTGATTGACATTGACATTTGTTTGACGTTACGTTAGTACGCTCATGTTTTTGTGTATTTGGGTGTGCTCTTGACTCGTAGAACTTGTTTCGCTCTACGAGCCGAATGATTTACCCATAGATTTAGTATATGTACTAGATCTACAATCAGAAATCGAAGAAAGAACCAAAAAAAATATGTGCACGTGTTGGTGAAAGTCTATGCTGAGTTAAAAATAGTGTTGTCCTCGACCAACACTTTTACATTGTCGATAGAATTCATCATCCGTCCGTGATGTGTATGGTAGATAAATACATCTTAATGCAGATTAAGTCTTTCATGAAGAACACAGTTTGGCAGGTTTGACGTCATAAAGAGAATAAGGTTCTTATTCCAATTTTGAATACAGTTAATAAATATACCTTTATTATTTATTGACCCCTAAATATTACGGTTTTATTTATAGGTGGGATCTTAGAGTTTCCCTTTTAAATTTAAACTTAAAATGTTTGCTGCATATACCTAGTGGAGTTCTTATTTGAGTCCATCCCACTCTTCTTATAACCGATAACCATTTTTCGTAGCAAAGGATTACTTGGAAATCTGAAAGCACAAAAACATTTTATATCAGCCGTGCTACGCCCATATAATTTTTCACTCTGTTACTTTATCTATAGACAATTTGTTACCCCAAAGTTTATTATTTTTCAAGTGTAAACCACGCTTTATGGATAACATTAAATTTAAATGTAACCCAAAAATTCCGTTCTAGCGGGACTCGAACCCGCACCCTCGCCTGTCATCGGCGATGCCTTAAACAATTTAGCCATAGATCGAGCTAAGACGCTGGAGACGAAATTTGTGGGCACTATCAACTCGGCTATAGCGCCAAGTTGATAGTGCTGTATCTACAGGTGTTTCATTGGAAACCTTCTATTCAAAGTTCGAAAGTAAAGGCATCGCTGATCACAGGCGAGGGTGCAGGTTCGAGTCCCGCTGGAACGGAATTTTTGGGGTATATTTAAATTTAATTTGTTACCTGCAGAAATAAACAATATTTATTTATAAAAAATAAAAAATAAATATACCCTTTCGGGGAAAAAGGCGTGTGTAATAATCAACAACGTAAATATTTACTCCAAAATATCTACTACACAAACTGCAATAAAAACACCCGTGGTGCTTTAAAGTTACCTTTTCAATAGTCAATACAAAAACACACACCTCAATGTCCACCTGGTTATTATAGATTTTAAAAAAACGGTAAAATGTTAACAGAGCACACAAATTTACTCCAAACAAAGTAAACCTCCATTCTAGGATGGACAAAAATTTAACTTGTATTGTTATTATTATTTTCTGTGGTACTTGTTTGTAAGGCACGCCTCACCATCTTTCTGCACGTCCAGGATGACTGGCAGATAATGCTGTTAGCATTAAGTCCTCCTTGCACTATTGTCTTGTGTGAAAGTTTTTAAATAAATAAATAAATAAGCTTCTACAGGCGTTCCAGCGTTCTTTTTACATGACGCGTACTATAATTGTACATTATTTGTAGTAAACTAGATAGGCACTCATTCAATGCATAGTTATACATCTCTCAAATAAGTAGAAAAGTAAGTAATCTCTTAAAAAGAACGCTGGAACGCCTGAAGAAGCTTGACCGCCAGCGTTCTTTTTACATGATGCGCATTATACAACGATATAGACTGCAACAGGACTATCGATATTTCTGACGTCATCACTTGGTCAAGCCCTATCGTAATCAAACATTTTTATATTTTACATAAAATATTGTTTATTTCTAGGTGCAGCAACGAAATATTATTAAAAAATATAAGGGAAAGTCCTAATCTACGAATGAAACTGGTTTTTAGGCCATTTACTAAAGCTGAATTGATAAAATAAGCAATACAATCGAACTACCAATAATCTCTTATTTACCTGTGAAACGTGTATTTTCCCGGATAATTACGTCTTGTATCTTCACAGTCACAAACTGAACACGACACCATTGTCATAAAAAGTAATATTTGTTATTTAATAGTAAGATTACTAAAATAATAACAAAATTAGTTATACTGCACAAGAGACCGTCCGGTATGCGCATGTCCTCAAGCAAAACATGTCACATTCAATACATTGTTGCTGTCACTTTTCTTCTTGCACGGGGTACATTTAAAAATGACTTCTCTCTCCCACGCTTCGTTTGTCTATTTAGCGTAGCGAAAAAATTCTACGTCTATGGATTTACCTTTAACTTCATGAGCCGAATAGAAGAAAACTCTTCTTCTTTTTCATAGGACGACCTCTATGGCGCGGCTGGCGATCGTTCGCCTGCGACGCAGGAGGTAGCGGGTTCGATTCCTGCCTCGGAACAAATATTTGTGCGATCTGCAGATATTTCTTCAGGGTGTTCTGGGTATTTTCTATGTATAATAAAATATATCTATCTGTGTAAAGTATTGTATTAAGTATATCAGTTAACTAGTACCCATAACACAAGCTCTGGCTTAGCTTGGGGCTAGATAATGTTGTATGAACTTGTCCAGCATTATTTATTATTATTATCTCACTCATTATTCAAAATCTCGTAAAAACTATATATTTTTCACTGTAAAGGTACCTATACTATCTACTCGTATAAATATTAAATAGCATAAAAAACATTATAGTAAAAAATATAAATCTAAACGGGGATCCACCGACCGCGGAGCAAGGCCCAAACGGTCGGGGGCTAGGGCTGCAAAGAGAGGAACCTCCTGACTATGCGTGCCGAGTCCAGGATTACCGCCTTCTGAATCTGACCCATTCAGCGAGAGCTTCTTATAGTATTGGTCGAAGCTCTTCGCTATCAGTCCATTCACTGAAACGACTATCGGGACGATAATCGTTAAATCCACATCCCACATGGCAGTAATCTCGTGAGCCAAGACAAGGTACCTACTTGCTTAACTTGTCTTTCTCGGCCTTCACGAGATTAGCAGCATGCGGGATAGTGACATCAACAAGTATCGCCCGGCGTTCCGACCGGTCTACCAGCACGATATCAGAGGGGTGAGTCTGAGTTTTGCAAACACCATCGTAACGGTGAACGTAACACGATCGTACGTGTATAACATAATAACTAGCTATTAATCTGTGCCAAAAACGTCACAGATTAATGGCTAGTTACTACGCAATACACGTACACTCGCCGTTACGATCATCGTTACGATGGTGTGTGTAAACTCGGACTTGCCCCTCTGGCTTATTGGCAACAATGGTCCCAGTAGAGCGTGGCATCACAGAATAAATATTTGGTGGCACGGCTATTTTCAAGAACCGGCTGATGTACGTACATACTTATAGTACTTCTACATTATTATATTACATACCTAATGGCTTCTGAGGAGTGCTCCAAACAATTTCGCCAATGTCAAGTGATATTGATTTGTTATAAAATTAATCAAGTCGTCAAGAGTCTCCGTCAATCATAACATAACCCAGAAAAACAGAGTTTTTACAGGAAAAAATCCACCATAGACGAGAACTCTATCTATGGAATCTACGTCACAGAACATTAATACTCTCTAGCTAGAGGATATACCATGAAGTTAGGATCTACCATGAATGTGGAACTAAAGCAACATTCATGGGATCTACATTCATTCATTAATGTTCCTAGGAAGGATCTACGGTAGATCCATGGCATGGACTTCATAATGGCAGAGACCATAATCCATGGACTTAGTGACTCAGTATACAAAACCTTGTACTAGTAGTATACTAAGTCCATGGTTTCTGTTTTGTCCATTCCTTCTCACCAGAAAAGTATCTTCGATTTCGATCCAATTATATCCAACAACCGTCAAAAAAGTGAAAAACGGACCGTAATGTGTTTTGCTGTTTTGGGCAGGGTGGTGGTGTGGTGAAAATTAATTAATTTTTGTGGGATAAATTGTAAATTGTTAACACAAAAATGGAAAATACCATTTTATAAACTTTTGCAGCTGTGATAGTGCTATCATACAGTTGTAGAATCGGTGTTATTTCCATTGAATATGGCCGAGTACTATGATCACTACCACCGATGGGAACCTCTCGCTGAATTCCATTTCAATTTGGATAGTGATGATAATGATTGCGATGAGGACAACTACCTCTATTGCTTGTGTAGCAGGGCCTTTATCAGGTGAGTGCTAATAATCACTCCATCGAAAACCCCACACAAGTAAGATAGTTGTTGTATCTTGTGGATCATCATCCTGGCTAGGCATAGTCAGGCATGTTCATTGCTTTGAGTCAATGTCTTCACCATCGGTTGCACAAATTTGGGACAAAATGCAATTGATTAATTGCTATAAAGAAACAGAAGATTTCTGAGTATAGGATCTATTATATGCATCTTGATAACACACCACTCATGAATAAGAGCTTCTAAAATGAATAACTGGGTCCTATATTTGGAAAAAAAATGCCTGGGTTAAGGTTATAAATAAAGGTGATTTATCTTTGCAACATGAATGCTTTTTATTCTATTCTATTGTAAATAGAGATGAGAGCTTTGAGAAGTATGTGTGGTGTGACTTTGAGAGATAGAATAAGGAATAGTGTGATAAGAGACCATTGTAAAATTAAAGAAGACATAGTGGCTAGGATTGAGAAAGGTATGCTTAGATGGTTCGGGCATTTAGAAAGGATGAAGGATGGATTTAGGTAGATTGACGAAACGGGTACATAAGACGAGTGTGAATGGGACAGTGGGAAGGGTAAGACCTTGATGAACAAATTATGACCAGATCAGAGACGTTCTGGAAAAAGGTCAAGAGTACCCTTAACCGACGAGCATGTATGAAGAATGTGATGAGAGTGAATGAAGCAAAAGAGGTGTGTCAGGATCCTAGCAAGTGGAAATCCGTGGTCTCTGCCTACCCCTCCGGGAAACAGGTGTGAGTTTATGTATGTATTGTATTGTAAATAACCATAATTTTATTATTTTCACTAGAGATGGCCCAAAATTCTACTATGTAGATAAGGAAGGCAGTGAAAGCGATGCTGAGGCTCCGAAGGACACTCAATCACAGCCGGGGGATGACCATTCACATGTGCACTTCTCTTTAGACACCTCTTATAAGGTGAAATGTGAGGTAAGTTGGAATTTATCTTACAAACATAGAACTTAGAAACAAGGAAATTCATAGAAGAACCCGACATAGCCCTCAGAATTATCAAATGAAGTATTAAAAAAACATGTACCTTGCAGAATCTAAAACTGTTGGGGAATAAAGGTTCTCGAGTGGCGACCATGAACAGTTTGATGTAGTGTAGGAAGGCCCTAAACTCGATGGGGTGTGACCCCAAGAGAAGATCGCAAGAAGTCGGTGGATGGAGGCAGCTCAAAACTTGTCATCGTGGCGTTCAATGGGGAGGCCTATGTGTACTTCTTCGGTTTAATGATAATGATATACATTTGCTCACAACTTTAATACCACCTAACAGATATCTTCAGATCTCTGTCAGGTCTGTGGAGATATCCTACTAGAAGGTAGTCAGAGACAGGTCTGAGTTATAATTGTATAATTGAAATATCACTCTCACTAAATGGCAAACAGTCAAGTTTTCAAAGATCCAGAAAGAAAGAAAAGAAAATGCTTTTGTGGCCTCTATATTGTTGTGTTTAGTTAAACCTCTATTTAACTAAACACAACAGTTAAAAAAATATTTATTAAACAGATTCGGCTCTTTTATATGTAGTTTTGTTATAGTTTTTTGCCCGCAGCTTCAAACCTGTGGTGTCAGAATAAAAAGCAATCCTTCTTCCCCCTTCTGCGCCCAGCCACCACCAAATATCATCAAAATCCACTCAACCGTTGACCCAACAGGTGTCCTGTCCATTGGTCTGAGTTCATATAAAAATCCCATAAAAAGAGCATATATTTAGTTTTACCCAATACAATTTTTCTGAATGAAAAACACAAGGCCAATTTCTGCTAGGTGGCAATAGGATTAAAGACCATTAAAACCCTTCATACTTCTATAAGGGGGAGGTATAAGGTACCATAATTTGTAATTTAATGACTTCCATATACACATTTTTCTTCGTTTAGAAAGATGAAGGCGCGAGTTGCTACTGCAGTGCCTCTCACACTGACAACTGTTGTTCAACGGACGAGCACGACACACACATACACGGCACCTCCCACGGCTCCCACGCTCTTCAACCTAGCGACAGCGGAGCCGACCTAACATACCAAGACGGCCATTCCGACTACACAAACCACGACAAACTCGAACGCATGGACCAAGACATCCCCATCACAGAGAACGAAAACTACCTATCTGAAAACACATGGGACAAATTCTGGGCAATCAATGGAGAAAGACTCATATGGGCCTCGTGGATCAAGTCATACAGTGACTATATAAATCCAGCTTACTTAGATGAGAATAATGATTTGCTGGATGACAGTAAACTCCCAAAACAGAGATCAGTTGATCAGATTTACAGTGAATCTGATAAAGCTGAGGATGATAGTGTTAGAGAAAGGAAGTTTTCCTACGATTCGAAAGTCAATCCTTATAAGAAAGGACAGAATCAGACAGAAAAACATGATAAGAATGAGAATAAGGACGAATCGTGGTTGCCGGTAAGTAGAAGGCGATCTTGTTCCGAACATGAGAGAATAGTCAGTCCTAGAACATTAGCGGGAACGGATTCCATGACCAACGTTACTAAACTGACGATGTCCAGCTACGACGTCAGTTCTAGCCACGTCACGTCAGAATCATCACCGACTGATGACTTCAGTGTGTCTTCATCAACCTCTGACGATCAGTCAAATGATCAAACCAGAATAGCAAATGTAGAAATAGAACAAGAAAATATTGAAGACATGGACACAGATCAGTATTGGCAGTTTCTATGGAAAAAGCATTTTGGGGAGCAATACGCTTTACATTACGCCAACTATCTAGAGATGTTCACTAACCAAGACATACCTCCTATCAAAGTAGATATTATTTCTGACGAAATAGAGTTGATACAGACAGACAATGAAAAGGTTTCAGACTTTGATAAAGTTTTAGACATAGAATGCGAGAACAGTGAAGGCAACTCGCAAGAGTTACCTACTGTTATTGAAGTCCAATCAGTGGTTGCTCAAGTAGAACAGATCAAAATCGAGGAAGCTCCCGCTAAAACGCGAAAAAAGGGTAGAAAGAAGACTGACAAATACCTAGGATCTGTAGGAGTTTTGCTACAGAATTTACTTCAAGATGAGCAGAATAAAACCAAACAAGATGTAAACATGACTGTTCAAAATACTGAAGTAACTGAAGCAGGTGATAGCAGTGGTAAGAAAGAAAAAGAAAGAGAAGAAACAGTTGCGGAGAAATCAAATAATAATGTAAATATACAGCCTGTGGGCAATAATAACTTAACATCGTATAGTTATGATGGCGGTGATGATGATCCGCCTGATGAGTCACCCATCAATTTAAAAAGAAGGTAATGTTATACATATTTTAATCATATATTTTTGACAGATTTCTTTGCTAAATTACCATCCCATGATAAACATCTATGCTTGACTCTCGATTCAGTTCAAGATTAGGTGTGAATATGCTCAAGTGTAGAGTTTTGCAAATCAAGAATACATAAATCAATGCTTGTTTCGTTAGAGTTAGAGGTAGTAACTCTTAGTTGAGTTGAGTTCTGAAATACGGGCTTCGTCCTCGTTACATGTTATAATTACTTAATTGGTAAGTCTATCAAGATAAGAGTCAAGTGTTATTAGGATTAAAGTACACCCTAACCAATCTTCCATAAAAGTTTTAACTATTCTCCACACAAAGGTAGTCCAGAAGATTTTTTTTTTGCGATTAGCTCAATTGTATATTTTGTTTTATTGTTATATGTAAGTTGTACATCTATGCTTGACTCTCGATTCAGTTCAAGATTAGGTGTGAATATGCTCAAGTGTAGAGTTTTGCAAATCAAGAATACATAAATCAATGCTTGTTTCGTTAGAGTTAGAGGTAGTAACTCTTAGTTGAGTTGAGTTCTGAAATACGGGCTTCGTCCTCGTTACATGTTATAATTACTTAATTGGTAAGTCTATCAAGATAAGAGTCAAGTGTTATTAGGATTAAAGTACACCCTAACCAATCTTCCATAAAAGTTTTAACTATTCTCCACACAAAGGTAGTCCAGAAGATTTTTTTTTTGCGATTAGCTCAATTGTATATTTTGTTTTATTGTTATATGTAAGTTGTAAGTTGTTGAATTTTAATTAATATATTAATTTTATTTAAATTTCAGCCATGAAATAGACCACGAAGCAACAGTAGCTGAGAAAATTAAATCCACATTTGAAATGATGGGATTCTGTGTGGAAAACAACTGTATACCCGCAGGAAGCATGGTGTATCGCAAAAGGGTGGCCAGACTTCGCCCTCCGAGGTATAAGAGGTTTGGAGCCCCGAGAAAGACTTACTTCGACGAAGATGGGAATCCGGTTCAAGATCAGGTAAAATATCATATAATTGGAATTTTCGGAACCGCCTATTATAAAACCTTAGTCTTTCGGCTGCTGAAGAGGTTTGCATTCGGAATTGTAAGCTGATTAAAATTTGCCTAAACACAGCAAGTCTACTAATTTCCATCAAGGAGTTCATCAGTTCGACTTCCATCATCAGCTCTGTATCACCATTTTAATGAATTGCCATTATTTGCCATAGAGTACACAAATGTGTATTCTTATTCACCAAGTGGGTGAAAATTAAATTAAATTTAATGCCATTGTGGAAAAGCCCAAACTTGTTCAGTTCACATAAACTCATTATTGTTATCGTTTAATTTCAGTCGTGTTATAAGTTCCTTGAACATTCAGATTACTTTTTCACTTCATAAACTGTGCGGTTATATGTTTGTTGTTTGTAAAATGTAAATTTCAGATGATATTTATGAGATACTATCAATTAAAACATGTGTGTTAAATCTCCTAGTTCTCGCGAAATAAACTTTCGCTATCTGAAGAAGTGTTCATGAGCTGTAGAGAGCAAAAAACACCAAAAAATTTGAATTTCGCGCCACTTGCGTGAGCCACATGCCTTAATAATAAATTACACTGGTACCATCAATAATGCATGTTTTTGGTAGTCAACTTTAAGTAATTGTTGAATATGTCTACAATCTCTCTCTAACCCATTTAGTTGTGTAAAATAAAGATATCTCTACTTAGAATTTCGTGAGGATGTTTTATTATGGGTTAGTCAGAGAGTTGTAGACATGTTCATCCCTTACTTAAAATTCACTGACTGCCAGATCAGATGTACCTAAAGATTTTGATAGGGATTTGAAGTCATGAGCCTATGACAAATAAGACATGAATTTACAGGAATCACAGGACGAAAGAGAAATGCAAACAGATGACGAGTGTCCAGATTTCAGAACTCAAGCTGTTAAAATTCTGAACTCTCTCTCACAAAATACAGAGCAACATAGTGAAGAAACAATTGAACAAGGAGATACTTTTGTAAATAATGCAAGCGATTCTATATCTTACGACGAAGTGCATCAGAATGAAACTGAAGAGAATAATGCAAGCGGTCCTGTTTCATACGACGTACAAAATAAGGTTGATAGTGCTGAGAGTGATGATAAGAGTTTGGTAGAAGCGTCGGAGGTCGCGCTTCCCTCGGATGCTGACTCGAATAGTGGTAGAGAGACTGAAGTTAAGATGGAGTCTGTGGAGAATGTTGGTAAGTAACATCATTCTGTAACATTTCCATTTAAAATAAGTTTTTTGTGAAAAATATATTTTTCAATACAAGTTTTATAAAATTATTGATCGTAACCGTCTGCTGATCAAAATGAGCCTAAACACGGCCAGTCTACTATTATCCCTCGAGGAGTTCCGTTGTCCACCTTCCGTCTCTATCATCAGATCTGCTCGCTGTTACCATAATATTGCATTGTCATGGGAAGTTGACAGGTATGCCAAATTTCAGCTCAATCAGTTGAGGATAACTGCTTTAAAATTCAGTTGCAAGATTCCACCCGGACAAACATACACTTCAAGTTAATATAAAGCTTGTAAAAAGATAGTAATATGAGAGAGTATACAGATTGGTGGATCCTATATAATATTAGTAAAAACTAGCATCTGCCCGCGGCTTTGTTCGCGTTATACCGGGATAATAATTAGCCTGCCTTTATCCAGATCTGTATAGATTTTAATCGTAATCGGTTCAGTCGCTGCGGCATTATTGAGTTACCAACGCACATCCAATCTTTCACATTTATAAAATAAAGAAGGATATGCCTAAAATGTGCCTATCACGTACGGCCCAAAATAAGAAACAATAAAATAGTGACGTACCCGCGTCCAGAACAAAACATGTGATGGCCAATCTGCACTGTGGGCGAGCAGTGGACCAGAACCCTTTTGCTCGCCTGTCAAGATTAAGAGAAAATAATAGACTGTAGTGCATAAAAGGAGCTCTGAAAGCGCATGGAGTCCTTCTAATTCGAAATGGGGTGATAAAATTTGCACTGACGTCCCGCATTGGGGTTTAGTGAGCATTGTCCCCCTGCTAACCTGTCAGCAGCCAGCCATACTCCTTAAAATAATGCAAATGACCTTTGGGTTGATGGCAACACTGTTCCAGTGTCCTCGAAGTTGTTATAGATGAGGTGAAACAGGACTTTATGAGATCCTCGGTTTTGGTTTATTCCCTGGTTTCATTTGGCTGTGCAGTGCTCCGCTCATGCTCCGCTGTTTCTCCGCCTTGAAGATATCCGCTATATAATCTGTGTCCCCTTGGCCCTTCCTTCAGTAGATGTTGTTTGAGATCACAGTATCCTGTAATAATGTACGCCGATTTGTATTTTAGTGACTCTAAACACTGAATCTTCAAAACGACGCAGACGGCAGAAGCGTCAGGCGAAGATTCAGGAGGAAATCTTCGCGAGCATGCCTGAGGAGTTGAAAGACGATCCTAGGATGATGAAATATTGGAAGAAGAGGCACTCATTGTTTCACAGGTTTGATAACTTTAAAAGCTTCTTTTATTTTTTAGAACTAAATGGATTGAATCGCATATAAATAATAAGCAAACTCGTGGCGAATTTAATTTACATCGCGACTTCAGTTCAAGATTCGATTTGTGACCCGGATTGGAATTTGTCACATGTTATTGTTTTTCGTTATAGATTTGACGAGGGTATCCGGCTAGATCGCGAGAGCTGGTTCAGCGTGACGCCCGAGCACGTGGCGCGCCACATCGCGTGCAAGTACTCGTACGACACCGTGCTGGACGCGTTCTGCGGCGCCGGCGGGAACACCATCCAGTTCGCGTTTACCAGCAAAAAGGGTACCTATTTACTAGCCTTGTTTTAAGACAATCCCAAGCTCACGAACGGTATTGAGCCCTTAAGTCAGAGGAGAGACTTTGCCTCTCTCTGCGTTTTCTACCGTTTATATAATGGGTTTTGTTCCGAGGAATTGTTTGCCATGATGCCTACAGCAACCTTTTTTCACCGCACCGCTCGCCTTTGGCAGGGGATTCATCCGCACACCTTAGAGCCAGGGTGGTCCCGGGCTGTGCGGTTTCAGAGAAACTTCCTCCCGCGAACGCTCAGGTTGTGGAATGATCTCCCTGCTGAGGTTTTCCCGAGCGACTACAGTATGGGGTTCTTTAAAAAGGGGTGTTTGGAAATTTTTAAAGGGTCGGCAACGCGCTTTTGATGCCTCTGGTATTGCAGGCGTTCATAGGCTACGGTAACCGCTTACCAACAGGTGGGCCGTATGATTGTTTGGTACCTTAGTAGTATAATAAAAAAATAAAAAAAAATAAGGTGATTGCTCTCGCTTGTGGTGCGTTTTTTTTTGGTGTTATTTGCTCATTATAGCTTATGAACACTTCTTCAGATAGCGAAAGTTGATTTCGCGAGAACTATGAGACTCACAGATGTTTGAATTGATAGTATCTCTCTCATAAATAGCATCATTTTATAACGATTCCCCTAAACACATTTTTACAGTGTTTTTGTTTTGTTTAGTGGGGTCGTAGCTGAACTGGTGATATTTATGAGATACTATCAATTAAAACATGTGTGTTATGTCTCCTAGTTCTCGCGAAAAATTCTAAACAAGCTTTGGCTGCAACTAGGTGATGGTGCACTCACGTATATGTGTCACATTCTCACGTTCGACCATTATCGCCTGACTTGCAGACCGCGGAGGAATATCCACTCAGACGCCGACTGCTTGACGAGGCCTTCTCCATAAAATTCAATGGAGGTATTTTCCATGATCACACACCGAAGGCGGATAAGTGATCGCAGTATTCATATGTTGAGTACTCGGGTGGACGCTGCTGCCCATCCCCTGGTGCAAACACTTATGGCTTTTACTACATCCACGGAAGGAGATGGAGAGGGCCTATTCTTATACCGGTCAAACCACTGTAGACAACATAATGATCTCTAATGATTATCTTTACATAATTGAAAAAACCGGTAATAACTCACGTAGGTACTTGTTCCGAGTACGGAACTTACACTTACGGTACGGTACTTGTTGTACGGAAGGGGATATTAAGCCCCAGAAACTCGAGTCGGGTGTTTTTACTCGGAACAAGTACCTACGTGAGTTATCACTCACGGAAGTTTTAATAGTGATTATCTTTACATTTCAGTGATAGCAATAGACATCGATCCCGTCAAGATTGAAATGGCGAAGCACAACGCGTCAGTGTACGGAGTTGCAGATCGCATCGAGTTCATAGTGGGGGACTTCTTCGAACTGGCCCCTACGATAGAGGCCGATATGGTGTTCCTGAGCCCGCCTTGGGGCGGGCCCAACTACTCTAATGTAAGTTACATCTACGATAGAGGCCGATATGGTGTGCCTGAGCCCGCCTTGGGGCGGACCCAACTACTCTAATGTAAGTTACATCTACTATAGAGGCCGATATGGTGTGCCTGAGCCCGCCTTGGGGCGGACCCAACTACTCTAATGTAAGTTACATCTACTATAGAGGCCGATATGGTGTGCCTGAGCCCGCCTTGGGGCGGACCCAACTACTCTAATGTAAGTTACATCTACGATAGAGGCCGATATGGTGTGCCTGAGCCCGCCTTGGGGCGGACCCAACTACTCTAATGTAAGTTACATCTACTATAGAGGCCGATATGGTGTGCCTGAGCCCGCCTTGGGGCGGACCCAACTACTCTAATGTAAGTTACATCTACGATAGAGGCCGATATGGTGTGCCTGAGCCCGCCTTGGGGCGGACCCAACTACTCTAATGTAAGTTACATCTACGATAGAGGCCGATATGGTGTGCCTGAGCCCGCCTTGGGGCGGACCCAACTACTCTAATGTAAGTTACATCTACGATAGAGGCCGATATGGTGTGCCTGAGCCCGCCTTGGAGCGGACCCAACTACTCTAATGTAAGTTACATCTACGATAGAGGCCGATATGGTGTGCCTGAGCCCGCCTTGGAGCGGACCCAACTACTCTAATGTAAGTTACATCTACGATAGAGGCCGATATGGTGTGCCTGAGCCCGCCTTGGGGCGGACCCAACTACTCTAATGTAAGTTACATCTACGATAGAGGCCGATATGGTGTGCCTGAGCCCGCCTTGGAGCGGACCCAACTACTCTAATGTAAGTTACATCTACGATAGAGGCCGATATGGTGTGCCTGAGCCCGCCTTGGAGCGGACCCAACTACTCTAATGTAAGTTACATCTACTATAGAGGCCGATATGGTGTGCCTGAGCCCGCCTTGGGGCGGACCCAACTACTCTAATGTAAGTTACATCTACTATAGAGGCCGATATGGTGTGCCTGAGCCCGCCTTGGAGCGGACCCAACTACTCTAATGTAAGTTACATCTACTATAGAGGCCGATATGGTGTGCCTGAGCCCGCCTTGAGGCGAACCCAATTACTCAAATGTCGTATCTTTATTGTAGGTGTAACTTACACCAACGATAAGGGCCGATATGGTGTTCCTGAGCCCGCATTGGGGCATACCTTTTTTAGTAGTAGTAGAGCTTTTTTGTGAAAGAGTTCGTCCGGGGAAGTACTACCTCCTTACCTAATTCTGCCGTAAAGCAGTAGTGCTCGCATTGCTTTGTTCCGGTTTGAAGGGTATGCCGGTGAAATTACAGGCACATGAGGCTTTTCATATTTATGTCTCAGGCTGGCAGGCGCAGGGCAATGCCACATAGGGCGCGTCCTAGGTGGATGTGACCAATGTGGTAATGCATTGTTAAAGGCAGAGGTTATCGCTTAACATCAGGTGAGCCATATGCTTGGTCTGTCATTCAAGAAGGTAGTTAAAAAAAAACTTAAGTCTAGCCTACATTGTTTGTAGCGACACCTACCGGCATATTGAAGAATTGTTCTAACTGAATCCGTCTAGTCTAAAGTCGACGTCTATTCATGTCATCATCATCCACAGCCTGACTTCACCCACTGCTGAGTATAGGCCTCTCTTTGCCTGTGCCATTCCTTCTGGTCCCGTGCCAGTCTCATCCAGGTTCGGCCCGCGACGCATGCGATATCGTCTGCCCATCTCGCTGCTGGACGTCCAACGTTTCTGTACACAGTTCTTGGACGCCATTCAGTTAGCGCCTTACTCCACCTATCGTCAATTCGTCACCTCGTCTTGCCAGGTGTCCTGCCCAACTCCATTTTAGTTCCGTTATACAATTTCCAACATCTTTGAGCTTCGTCCGACCTCGTATCTCGACGTTGGGAACACGGTCTATAAGCTTGATGCCGAGCATGGCGCGTTCCATGGCTCTCTGTGCAGCTCTCATCCTGTACACAGCCTCCTGCATGAGCGTCCATGTCTCGGCACCGTAAGTCATGGTAGGCAGAACACACTGGTTTTAAAGTCGGTTCTTATTGTGGAATTTCAGCGGACTTATGAATGTCGTCCAGTTTGCTGAACGCCGCCCATCTAAGCTGTATCCTTCTTGCGATCTCCTTGTTTTGATGTTCTTTGCCAAAGGATAGAATATATCCAAGATAAACATACCGGTCTACTATCTATTCATGTGCTTTACCTTATTTCTTTGTATGGTTTAAACCTTGCAAGCCGAATTTAACTCTGTTTCCGCGGTCCGATTGAGTTTAAATCTTGCTTGTCAAGTTCCGATGACAAAACAATACTATGGTGACAGCGAGCTGATTTGACGATGGAGACGGATAGTCCTCGATGGATAATAGTAGATTGGGCTCATTTTAATCAGCACACAGTTCTAAATACAAATTTTATCATCATCATCATCAGTCGTAAGCTTGTAAAAGCTTCTCTTGTCAAATGTATTTTTAACCCCCGACGCAAAAACGACGGGGTGTTATAAGTTTGACGTGTCTGTGTGTGTGTGTGTGTGTGTGTGTGTCAGTCTGTCGCCTCGTAGCTCCCGAACGGATGAACCGATTTTGATTTTTTTTTTTTGTTTGAAAGGTAAATTTGTTGGGTGTGTTCTTAGCTATGTTTGATCAAAATTGGTTCAGCCGTTTCATTGCGTCAAAGGTTTTTTAATTTTTGCAAAATTAATTACTTGTTTTAAAACCATTGTTATTTGTTTCAGAATGCTCAATACGATATAGAGACGATGCTGCAGCCCAAACCGGCGTCTCTACTGATGAGCGCCGCCCGCACAATCTCTCCCACAGTGTACTTGTACCTACCTAGGAACTCCAGAGCTGATCAGGTAAGCACTATGGAGTTTTCAAGTCGAAGATAAATAAATAAATAAATAATGCTGCACAGTTCACACGACAATCTCTAGCCTCAAGCTAAGCAGAGCTTGTGTTATGGTTACTAGATAACTGATATACTTAATACAATACATTACATAGATAAATATTTTTTATTATACATAGAAAATACCCAGAACACTGAACAAATATCTGCAGATCGTACAAATATTTGTTCCGAGGCGGGAATCGAACCCGCAACCTCCTGCGTCGCAGGCGAACCTTCGTCCGCCGCGCCACAGAGGTCGTCTAGGTCGAAGATAAATGGGGATCCTCTAGACAAGCGTGCTACATCTTAGACCACATCGTCACTTTCCATCAAGGTTGTTATCTTAAGACTGCGCTCCCGCCAGGCAGAAATCATCATACAAAAAAAACGCCACGCGCCGCTCGTAAAAGCGGTTTTTATTGAATATCTCGTGAAATATAGATAATTTTAAAAAACCCCGTGTGTGATCCCTCCTTTTATTGTATTGATTTTATTTATCCAAGTTTTGACACAATAATCTGTACCATATTGATAAACAATCGAATCTAGCCAAAAGTTAGACGTAACTTTGTGTTTTTTTTTATCGATAAATTTTTGTTCTATCGTTTTTCTGTCTGGGTGATTCCTCGGTATTATAATGTAGTATCCATGCATATTTTAAATTTAAAAATCTAATCTAAGATTGGTAATTTTGCGTTATATCCCACCTTAACGATTAGCATTCGATAAGACTTGCAGCACTGAAATGTGGTCACAAACTATTGTCCTTTTTTTTTCTTTTTTTTTATACTACTGAATGACAGAACAAGCAGATGGCCCACCTGATGTTAAGCGGTAACCTCTGCTTATGAATAGTGCATTACCTCATAGGTCACGTCCACCTAGGACGCGTCCTATGTGGCATTGCACTGCGCCCGCCACCCTGAGACATAAAGATGAAAAGTCTCATGTGCCTGTAATTTCACCGGCACCCTCACCCGGAACACAGCAATGCGAGCATTACTGCTTTGTGGCAGAAATAAGTATGGTGGTAGTACTTCCCCGGACGAACTCTTTCACAAAAAAGCTCTACTACTACTAAAGCCTAAGCTGCTGCTCAAAGTCGGCGGGCTATGGAGAAAGCTATGCACGGAGTTTCCCTACATCATAAGATTCGAAATGAGGAGGTCCTTCGACAAACCAAGATCACCAACGTAGCTCTGAGAATTATTAAGTTGAAGTGGCAATGGGCAGGCCATATAGCTCACAGAATTAACAGACAACTGTTGGGGGATAAAGGTCCTTTGAATGGCTAACCATAAACCTGACGTCGTCGCCCCCCTCCTCTCCTCTCCCTCTCGAAGGACTGCCATTGTGAATGTAGCAGGATTTCAGTGTATGGAGGCGGTTAAGCCCGTTAATTCCCGGAATTCTATGAGGATGAACGATAGTTCTATAAATCTCAACGGAAATTGCTTTACAAGACATTTTTAGAACCTTACTTGGACGAACCCTGTGGCGCGGTGGAGTAGTCGGCTGAGATGTGAGAAGTTGAGGGTTTGATTCCCGCTGCGGGACAAATGTTTGTATTACTTGCAAATATTAGTTGCGGGTGTTGTGATACCATGATACTCATAGTTCATGACACACACCCCTTGGGTTTGTGTGTGTGTGTGTGTGTGTGTGAGTAGCGTGAGCTCGGAACTATGTTTTTTTTTTTTTTTTGTATACTACTTGGATGACGGTTCAAGCAAGAGGCCCACCTGATGTTAAGCGGTAACCTCTGCCTATGAACAGTGCATTACCTCATAGATCACGACTAGATGTGACTGTACCTAGGCACATAAGTTACACATAAATGTTGCCGTGGCGTGTCCAGCCCGCTTAGTCTCCTCCCGTGGATTCCGTAAAAGCTGACTAAAGGATTACACCTGGGGGATGAGCAGAAGAATCTACCTGTGTACCTAACACAAATCGACTCGGAACAAATATTTGTGCGATCTGCAGATATTTGTTCAGGGTGTTCTGGGTTTCGTTTCGTTTCGTATGAGGTAGTGCTGGCCTCTGGTGTCAGAGTTTGTCAAGCCGCCCGAGGGCCTCTGACATGGCTTATCGACTGCTATTAATCAATAACAGCCGGGACCGACAGCTTAACGTACTATTTATACATACTAAAAAATATCTATGTATGTAATGTATTGTATTAAGTATGCCAGTTATCTAGTACCCATAACACAAGCTCTGCTCAGCTTGGGGCTAGTTAATGTTGTGTGAACTGTCCAGCAATATTTATTTATTTATACTACGATCACCAAGCTGTCTGTCTAGCGTGGTGATTATGGCAAAGCCCTCCATTGCATTGACGACCTCTGTGGCGCGGCGGGCGAACGTTCGCCTGCGACGCAGGAGGTTGCGGGTTCGATTCCCGCCTCGGAACAAATATTTTTGCGATCCGCAGATATTTGTTCAGGGTGTTCTGGGTATTTTCTATATATAATAAAAACTATCTATCTATGTAATATATTGTATTAAACATATCAGTTGTCTAGTACCCATAACACAAGCTCTGCTTAGCTTGGGGCTAGATAATGTTGTGTGAGCTGTCCAGCAATATTTATTTATTTATTGCATTATATGTGGGAGGCCTCCAGCAGTGGAATTCTAAAGGCTGCTTATTCTTTTTTACAAGCTTTTATTTAACTTACAATGTATGTATGTTTGTCCGGGTGGAATCTTGAAACTGAATTTTGAAGCAGTTATCCTCAACTGATTGAGATGATATTTTGCATACCTGTCAAGTTCCGATGGCAATGCAATATTATGGTGACAGCGAGCTGATCTTATGATGGAGACGGAAGGTGGACAACGGAACTCCTCGAGGGATAATAGAAGACTGGCAGTGTTTAGGCTCATTTTGATCAGCACATGGTTACGATCACTAATTTTATAAAAGCTTGTATTGAATAATATTTACTAGTAATTAATTTTGTAAAAATTCAAAAATCCCTATCAACGCAATGAAACGGCTGAACCGATTTTGATCAAACATAGCTATGAACAATCACGACAAATTCACCATTCAAACAAAAAAAAAACTAAATCCGTTCATCTGTTCTGGAGCTACGATGCCACAGACAGACACATACACATACACACACATACACACACCAACACACACACGTCAAACTTATAACACCCCGTCGTTTTTGTGTCGGGGGCTAAAAATATATTTTACACAAAAATGTTATTTTTTCAAATCATGGAAAGTATTTACTCTTGCTTTCAGATTCTGTCTCTAGCGAAGGAAGTCGGTGGTTCAGTGGAAGTGGAACAGAGCTACCTCGATCGTCGATTCGTAGCTATTACTGCTTACTTTTATTAACATTCTGTGTACTTGAACAATACATTCATAGTGGCTGTTGGTTTGTGAAGTAATAGGAGCCAAACAGCTCTGCGTCGGTAGACCAGCAGAGGCCGTAGACAAAGTAACATTCTACTAACGATGTCGCTAGTAAAAACGCCAACAGTATGAGATTGACGTAAATCGAAATGTCCGTGGTCTATTGTATTGCATTTCGAATGACCCACCTGATGTAAAGTGGTCACCGTCGCTTATAGACACCGGCAACACCGGGGGTATTGTCGATGCGCTGCCTATCCTGAAGGAATTTATTAACATTTTCTTGAAACGGCACATGTCGTAACCAAGCGGGAAAACCTCAGATGGTAGCTCATTCCATAGTTTGTAGGTATGGGGACGAAATGATCTCAAGAACGAGTCGTTCGAGAAACCCAGGGTTATTTATGTGTGGTTGAGTTTTGTCACGGTGCCCGGAAGAGCGATGGTAAAATATCGATGCCGGGATGAGATCGAAAAGCTCGTCAGAGCATTCCCCGTTGCATTATTTTTAGTCATAACTGTAAGGTACAATAAAGAGTCAGTCTATCTATATATCTAGTAATATATATAAATCAATCGAAAAAAAAAACATCTTCGTAGATTGTTATGTTCCTGGAACATATGTATTTCAGAGAATGTTGCATTTTTTTAGGTTTGCTGTTTCAGCACACTCATTGGTATTTTCATGAATATCTATAATTTAAAAGGCAATAATCGAGAGATAATAATTACTAAATGTTTTGACTGGTAATTTATAAGAACCTACCTAGTTTTAGATACATGTAGTTTATTTGAATAAGCTTATAAGTAATTTTTAAGTGGGTGTTCTCCTACACTACTTACTTACACTGTCACTGTTCTGGGGGTGAATTCTCAGAGTACCTACTGAATAATTGTATTCATTTTTATTGCTTCATATTGGTAATAATATTGTATCCAAAATATGCATTAGGAATAGGTATTTAATATGTTTTCAGAGTACCTTAATGACTCGTATTTACTGTTATTTTATTGAGGCTGGATTTAGTGCTCGACGAGGCAGCCTAGCTGTATCATAGAAAACGTAAGAACGATCGGCGTGCGACACTGTAGTCGTTCGCACGTTTTTGACTGCATGAATGACGGAACTAGCAGATGGCCCACCAGATGTTAAGCGGTAACCTCTGCCAAAATGTTTTCGTTTGATATAGCTATGCAGTGAGTGCTCACTGTCGGTCGAGCACTACACGGGCCCTTAAAGTTCATGTAATGCATTTATCTTGAAATCTCAGTGTTGTAATATTACATTCTTAAAATATTCTATGGCACTTGTTGATAACAATGTTGAATTAAAAACATACTTTTTCTATTTTCTACTTGATATACTCACACAAGATTGTAGCCGTAATTTAAAAATCTTTATCTAATGTGTGGAAACTTGGTAGTGTTAATAATCATTTGTAATCTGTATTGTGATTCCTGTGAATATGTTCAAATACTGGGAATAAAGAGAAATAAACAATACTTTTAGAATTTTTATTTGAGGGAATGACCCTTTTTAGGGTTTCGTAGCCAAATGGCAAAAAACGGAATGCGGAATAAAAAAAACTGGTCGCCCACCTCACATTTGACCAGTTTTTTTTGGGGACTATCTCCTTGGATGAATCTGACGTTGTTAAGTAAATAAAACAAAGTTTACAGAAGTACCTTATTATCTAATCCCATCAAAGATCACAAAATTCTGGAAATGCCATTTACACAATACTTATTCAATTACCCTTACATAAGTTGGTAGAACAAAAACTTATTTCTAAGCTATTTATCTTGATCATTCTTTCATTTCTCCTTCTTCATCTTCTTCCTCTGCCCCTCGGACGTACAGGACATTGTTACACCTGATCAGAACTTCTCCGAGGTTACCTGGAAACATGAGGACTTAAGACAACATGGCCTACAGCAAATATACAAGATTGCATTGATTTTGATAACATAACTAAGACTGCAGTGTGATGCCTTCACAAATCTGCCCCCGCGCTGCTTGAAAATGGCAGGACACCATATGATGGCACCTCAGACCCTGAGTGGACCAAGTGCTGATAAGATAGGTACATAATTTTTTCTATTTCTGCTACTAATGAAGTCTTGTTTTCATTTCATGGACAGCAAACTCCTCATTTTTGTTAGCTTTGAACTGCTTTTTATGCAAGCAGTTCAAAGCTAACAAAAATTAACCAAATGATACCACAGAATAAATAATAATACAAGTAATGATACTATCGTATCATAACGATCAAGTAAGTAGGTATTAAGGAAGTCTGCAGAACTAACCTGTACAAGATCCATCAACCATTTCTTCAGTGTTAGCTAGTTGTAGGTTCATATATCCATCAGCTGACACCAGTAGGCCTTTGTATTCGTGACCCCACTTTAGTTTAACAAGCACAGATTTTCCAGTCAGGCTGTTGAGGAAAGGCTTGGGGTTGATGGGCATAGCCGCCGCCATTTTTGGAGTCTATATCTAAAACAATTTGAAAATTAATTGACGGTCCAGTCCGTTTACACTAAAAATTGCCTAAAGGTTAGCAACATACCTTGTTTGGCTAGTAAAAACAAAGAAAACTTGCAATTTTGCAATGCAATTTATGTTTATAACCTCAAAAAACAAACGACCGATCGAAAAGCCGCCAATAAACCACAGACAGACCAGAACCATGGACAGGACAGAACAGCTCTATCTTAGAACCACAGACAACAGTTCCCATTCCCACTGAACAATAATACTCTCCTCGCACTTTGCCTTCCCTTTAGGGTTCCGTAGCCAAATGGCAAAAAACAGAACCCTCATGTCTGTCTGTCTGTCTGTCGGTCCATATATCACAGCCACTTTTTTCCGAAACTATATGATTTATGCTTTTGAAACTTGGTAGGTAGATGTATTCTGTGAACGGCATTAAGAATTTCACACAAAAATAGAAAAAAAAACAATAAATTTTGGGGGTCCCAATACTTTTCTTTCATCAAACCCATACGTGTGGGCTATCTATGGATAGGTCTTCAAAAATGATATTGAGGTTTCTAATATATTTTTTTGCGCAAGAGACACTTCCAAAGTGGTGAAATGTGTCCCTGTAACTTCTAAAATAAGAGAATGATAAAACTAAAAAATATACCTATATAAATAAATAAATAAATAAATAATAAATAATGCTGGACATTTCACACAACATTATCTAGCCCCAAGCTAAGCCAAAGCTTGTGTTATGGGTACTAGATAACTGATATACTTAATACAATATAATACATAGATAGATATTTTTATTATATATAGAAAATATGATACAATAATATGATATTGTATATGATGTACAATTACCATGTAAACTTCCACCGAAAATTGGTTTAAACGGGATCTAGTAAGAAGTTTTTTTTTAATACGTCATAAATCGTAAACCGCAATTATATATTATGAACTTTTATATTATGTTACTTGCTGCAACGGAACCCTTCATGGGCGAGTCCGACTCGCATTTGGTCGCTTTTTATTATTATTATATAAGTTCTCTGTGCAACCAGTTCCATGGTTCCATTGGTTAAATGAATGCGTAGAGGGAGTTTTTTATTTTGATTCGCTAAAACTTACTTTTTAGTTTTGTAAGATGGGCATGGATGTAATACAAAGTTCTCTGGGACATAATTTTCATCTTTTTTGCCTACGTCAACCAAATGATTACATGTAGTAGACGTGTTCTGTCTGTGGTTAAATAAATGTCATTAGAAATTAGAATAGAAAAGAAAACAAATGGAAATTCGTTGAAAATCTCTGTACAATCGCATTATATCTCTCTGTTTATTGATAGTTTAGTATTAGAACATGTCTACATTTACTGGTTTTAGTGAAGAGGACTTAAAGAGAATAAAATCTGGAGAAACGACATCAGGCAACGGTATGAAACATAAGTTTATTGTTGAAAATTATATTTAACAATACAAGCTTTTAAGAATAATATTAGTGATCAGAAACGTGTCCTAATTAAAATCAGCCTTAACACGACCATTCTACTATTATCCATCGAGAAGTTCCGTTGTCCACCTTCTGTCTCCATCATCAGAAACTCGCTGTCACCAGAGTATTGTATTGTCATCGGAACTTGACAGGTATGCAAAAGTTCAGCTAAATCCGATGTCAAGAAGTGGTTCTAATTCAGCTTGCAAGATTTGACCTAAAACAATCGATTGGGGTGTAGATAAGGGCCAATAAGGGGGCACTATGGAAAAAAGACTTTGTTTTGTAATATCGGTGCCCCATACTTGTGGCAGTGACACTCCGACATTGATTTAAAACACTAGAGAACAGTGATCACCACATGACCTGCGAGCGAGCTGAAAGCGAGCATGTTTCGGCAGGGCCAGCAGCAAACCAGAACCAACACTGACAAATTAGTTTTATTTTGCTCGTTGCATCTTGTTGCTTTACGTCGTAATTTTGTGTTAAATGACTTTTACAATACAACTACTTGAAAATTTTACTCGACACTAAAATCCCATAACATATGAATTTCATCAAATCTTAAGAGCTTATTTTGAGTGGTTGAGTGCAGTACAGACATAAATAAGACAAACCATAAAACATGTTGCTTGTATAAATAAATTGTATAAGAATCATTATTGAAAGAGGCCAGTGATAGAGGACCTACAGTGGAAAGGGCTTAGAAATAGAATAGGACACTGTAATGAACAAGCAGAAGGAAGGTTCAAGATAAGTGGAAGAGTACTTTGCCCAGCTGTGGAATAGCACAGGCAATGAAAGAAACATTACAAATCATCCATTGCTTTGGTACAGGAAACAGTTAGCTGATTAGGCTTTGTTATCTCAATAACATTACTTGAATGTAGTTTTCAACAGTCATTCATAAACTTATTTAAATTAGGAGATTTGGTTTGTAAAAGTAGCAATTATTCTAAAGTTTATTAATTAAAACAGCACTCAAAACAAATACCATAAAGTAAATTAAGTAAAGGTTTATTTAAAAAGGAACCTAAAATATTCAACAATCTACAAATATTGTTTAAAACTAAACTAGGTAGTATGTACATAGTATGAGCTGTAACATATAAGTTGAGGACAAACATTTGTGAGTGCATTTGTACATTTGTTTTTAGCTTCCAGCCTAGGAAAACCTGGGTTGTGTAGTTCTCTTTTGTAGTGCGACAATTGTGTTCATAACTGTACAAAATTTAAACTAAATTAATAATAGTCTGTTACATATATTAATAAATTAGTAAATAATGCTGGACAGTTCACACAACATTATCTAGCCCCACGCTAAGCAGAGCTTGTGTTATGGGTACTAGATAACTGATATACTTATACTTAATACAATACATTTACTTAGATCATAGATGTTTTTTATTATACATAGAAAATACCCAGAACACCCTGAACAAATATCTGCGGGAATCGAACCCGCAACCTCCTGCGTCGCAGGCGAACCGTCGCCCGCCGCGCCACATTCAACTAAGACTACTCTTTTTATCCTTTCAGATACAGCACTGAACAAAAAACCTTCAAAAATCCTTCCTACATATAGGAAAAAGGCATACCAATACAAAACTGTCAATCTACAAAATCAGAAAATTGATGATGCCATTGACGATCTACAATTTGACAAATGCAGACTTAGTATTAAACCTACAGTTAATAATGAGGACTTACTAAAAAATGCTAAAAACACTGCGAAGGATAAAATAAATAGTACCAATAAGCCTGAATTAAGTGAGGAAATAGTCAATGTAATCACTATTGATTACGATGACAAAGAGAATGATCTTGTAAATAGTAACGATATAGAAAGTCCCATCAAAAATGTTGTAGTAAACACCAGTGTACACGCAGCACCGGATATAGTCAGAGGTGTGGGCTATGCAGAAGATGATCGAGCCTCGCATGGAGCTAAGATGGAGGAATTACAGCTGAAGCAGAAGCTGATGGAGGAACAGAATAAGAAGAGGAAGGAGATGTTGGCCAAAGCTCTTGATGATCGGTAAGCAACAGCAAACTAGATTGATTAACTTTTTATTGTACAAACAAAAATACAACTGAGAAACTGATCTCAACCCCTATCGCCTGAAGACAGGGGTCACGGACAGTGGACTATGTTGTGACTGTCTACAAGAGGAAGAGACAGTGGAGCATATGATAATATACGACACAGCCACAAATAAAGCCGGGCCAATAATAGGGACTACAGGAGTAGATCAGGTCTGAACCAGGTCTGTAGGCATGCTTGCAAGGTCAGATAGATATCTATTTTATAGTTAACAAATGTTTAATAATAAATACCCTCTAACTTAACAGAAAAGTATCTTGACACATTCTGTGACAGTACACTGTCACTAGATCGTTGCATTATCCAAACCATTATTTTGATTATTTTTTATCAAGAGAATTGTCCTTCAGTTTTTTTTAATTCTTAAATATCTTCGTGTATGACAGAACAAGCAGATGGCCCACCAGATGGTAAGCGGTAACCTCTGCCTTTAACAATGCATTACCTCAGGTCACGCCCACCTAGGACGCGCCGCATGGCATTGCACTGCGCCCGCCACTCTGAGACATAAAGATGAAAAGTCTCATATCCCTGTAATATAAATATTCTGTGTTTCGAGCTATTCCAACTATTTCTATATATCATGAGAGCAAAGATATGAACAAGAGATATGTAACACGCTATCTGCACTGGATATTTATCATTGATCTTTAATCTCAAGTAGGTACCAACTACTAGGTAGGTATGTTTGCCATTCACATGGAATTACCAAGGTGTTGAGTGTGTTTTGTTTGTGTTACTAAATGCTGCTAAAATGTGAATATGGTTAATAAGTTCCTGCTATTAATAAACAAAACAATATGGTAAGTATTACAAGTTACAACCCAACACATTGTAATCATTAAAATTATTAATTCACCGTGTGCTGCGATGTGTCTAGTCTACAAATAGTTCTAAAATAATAATATAATAGTAATAGTATTGTTCAAACAGTTTAATAGTCTGTCTCCTCCCGTGGATGTCTCAAAAGCTGATGAGATTACACTAGGGAATGGGCAGCAGCAAAACAGAAAACAGTACTTTTCCCAGTGCAAAACTCTCAATAACTATTAAGATATCTGGTACTTTTCTCAATTCAGTTATATTTTACCTATTTATTCCACAAGTCTACGAATATTCGTTTTAACACGACTTGCGCAAGTGTGGACCACTTTTTTTTAAGGTACTAATGGGAGTCACAAAAGTCAAAGTCAAAGTCAAAAGTATTTTATTCATTGAAATCACAAGGATCATTTTGAATCGTCTTAAAAAATAAATTTACAGTTACTCCTGTTCCAACGCAACCAGACCTAGAAGAATCAGGCAACAAACACGGTCTGTTTTTCTTTTGATGATCCTTCTTACTACTAGGTGGAGAGCGCCTGTGTGGTGCCTCGAGAACAAGTTGAAGCTGATTCAAAGAAAAAAGGAAAAAAAAAAAAAGAAAAAAAAAAAAAAAAGAAAAAAAAAAAAAACTCAAGGCGAAACTAATCTCAGATGGCGCCACCATCGCTGGTGCTTGTCAGTTAGTGGTCTTGTCTTTTTCTCATCAGAAGGGAAACGGTGTGTGCCTGTATTTTTACACTGAAATGCACTACACAGAGGCATGTTTTATACCAGACTATTATTTAATGTTTATTTACTAAAATTATACATTGATATTTGACACTTTTGACAGTTTTTTTTTTTAACATTGATAGACCTTTGTTTGGCTAGGAACCAACACCAGCGATTATGCGCCACCTAGCGTGATAAATAAGCAGTGTGTCTCCCCATTCAATAAACTTAAAAATAATATATATCGTATATATACTAATATACTATATGCCCAGTATGTATGATTTTTCTCATATTTTTATTCGCCACCTGTTGGATAAACAAACAACTCAAAAGTAAGTAAGTAAGCTTACGTAAAAACGTATGTTTGATTATTATTTTTCATAATTTATATCGAGTTGTTATCAAAATTAAAATTACATAGATAGCTGTGAAATAAAAGAAATACCATGCGTGTTATAGCCATTTGTGAAATTGATATGGTTTTCGTGGAGAGGCGATACAAGTGCCAAATTCTTACCGAGTTATCGGTTGAGAGTGGCTTTGGTACTAAATATTTATTTGTCTATTCAATATTTTGGGCACTGCAATGTACAAATACGTTACTTTATAGCTAGAAGAAGCAGAGCTACAAATTTTTCGCTCATCTGAATATCCAAAAATAATCCGTGTTAGATAGATAGAAGATAGATAGAAAATACTTTATTGCACACCATAATCTAAAACAATTTACAAATAATAAAACTAAAACTAACTATGTTGTACAATGGGCGGTCTTATCGCTTAGTAGCGATAGATAGATAGATAGATAGATTGCACAGGACAATAAAGCAGTACATAGGCGAACTTAATGCTAATTAGCATTTTCTTCCAGCTAACCTTTGTGTAATGTAGAGTGGGTGGTAGTGCTATTCAAAATAATTATAGGTTGAGATTAAATGATTAACATAATTAAATACCTACTCTAAATAACTAGCTATATAAATACCTAACATAATATATTATATAAGCAGTAGTGCTCGCATTGCTGTGTTCCGGTTTGAAGGGTAAGGGTGCCGGTGAAATTACAGGCACATGAGACTTTTCATCTTTATGTCTCAGGGTGGCGGGCGCAGTGCAATGCCACATAGGGCGCGTCCTAGGTGAACGTGACCTATGAGGTAATGCACTGTTCATAGGCAGAGGTTACCGCTTAACATCAGGTGGGCCATCAGCTTGTTCCGTCATTCAAGTAGTATAAAAAATACATATATAAATAATTCAATAAATAACATAAGCTCAATTTTGTTGGACATTTGGACGTGTCAATTTTGTTGGACGTGTTAGTGTGCTTTCACACGTACCATAACCACACTGCAACCACAACACGTGGGCGGGCGTTGATTTGTTTGAAAATGAATAGTTTAATTCAGACGGACAACATTTTGCCGTCAAACGCAACCGTGTGGTATATACCGACCACATCGCAACCACAACACGACCACCATGAATAGTTTAATTCAGACGGACCACATTTTGCCGTCAAACGCAACCGTGTGGTATATACCGACCACATCGCAACCACAACACGACCACCAGCGACACCGCTCACTAGCCGCGCCACCCACATTACCACAACGCAACTGCAAGAAGCTGCTGCGACACTGTTCCCATGTAACCACTGCTTCACAACTTTTGTCGCTGCGATGTGGTGTGGTTGGGTACGTGTGAATATACCCTTAAATACTACACCATACGTCCGTTCCATAGTTTTTGTCAAAATTCGACAGCGACCTATTTTATACTACTTAGAATATCGGAACAAGCAGATGGCCCACCTGATGATAAGCGGTACCCTCTGCCTATGATGACCTCTGGCGGCCTTGATAGTCAGATAGTCATTTAATCATACAAAAGGTGCACGTCGAACAAATAATTGTCACAAAATAAGTCAAAAGTACACATAGTACCTACTTAAAACAAAAATCAAAATAACAAATAGGTTTTATTTTTATTTTTATACTACTTGGATGACGGAACAAACAAGAGGCCCACCTGATGTTAAGCAGTAACCTCTGCCTATGAACAATGCATTACCTCATAGGTCACGTCCACTAAGGACGCACCCTATGTGGCATTGCACTGCGCCCGCCACCCTGAGACATAAAGATGAAAAGTATCATGTGCCTGTAATTTCACCGGTACAATAAACAAAAAACATGTCACATCTAGGATTACCTAGGTAGCTAGATTAATTTCAGGTTAGTGTAGAAGCCATCCGGTTCCAAAAGCGACTTCGTTTTAATTTGATTTCCCCGTCCATTTCAGGACCAGACAAACAGAGGAGGAGGTGATGAAACTGGATAAGATAAAGAAGGAGCTCCAGGTATTAGACGGTCAGTTCTCGCAAGACGTGGCCGTGCTCAGGAAGAAAATAGACCTTGCATCTCTCACCTATTCTGAAGCTGAGTAAGTAAGCTACCTAACAATCAATTAATTTTGTAAAAATTTAAAAACCCTCAACGCAATGAAACGGCTGAACCGATTTTGATCAAACATAGCTAAGAACACACCCGACGAATTAAAATTTCAAACTAAAAAAAAAATGGTTCATCCGTTCGGGAGCTACGGTGCCACAGACAGACACACACACAGACACGTCAAACTTATAACACCCCGTCGTTTTTGCGTCGGGGGTTAAAAATGCTTATGGACTTACAGCTTAGGCTGTGCGTCAGTTAGTAAGTCAGTCAGTCACGCAACAACCCAACACAGTGTATAGTCTCGCAACAGTTTTATATGACGACCTCTGTGGCGCGGCGGGCGAGTAGCCAACTGAGATGCAAGAGGTTGTGGGTTCGATTCCCGCTGCGGGGCAAATGTTTGTATGATCTGCAAATATTTGTGCTGGGTCTGGGTGTACCATGGTACTCGTAGTTAATGATACCCACGACTCGGGAAATCCTAGTGTGGGGTCAGGACTATGTATGTGACTGTTGGGTGGTATGTTATGTAATGATATTTTTGTGATACTATCTATTAAAATATGTGTGTTAGGTCTCATTATTTTTGCGAAGTCAGTTTTTGCTACCTGAAGAAGTGTTGGTGGGTTGGGATCACTAAAAACACGATTAAAAAAGAATGTTGTTCCACAAGCGAATCGAACTACCATAAGACGGTTCGTCGTGGGTCGTGGCATTCTGTAGGGGAAGACTGTGCTGTTTTTTTTTTAATGTAATGGCTCTACAAACTGGCTTACGATCCGCCTGATGGTAAGCGGTTACCGTCGCCTATTGACATCTGCATCACCAGAGGTATTGCCAATGCGTTGCCTGCCCTGAAGGACTCTTTAAACATTTTTTTTGAAGCGGCTTATGTTGTAGTTTAGCGGAAACACCTCAGGAGGGATGAGGAATGGATTTGATGAGCACCTCAGGGAACCCATTCCACAACTTGCACGTATGGGGAAGAAAAGATCTTGTAAAGCGAGCTGTGTCCAGTAGTTGGCTTCTATAGGCTAATGATTATTCTCAATAAAAGTGGGTTGACACTTAACGTCCAACTAGGCGTAGTCAGAGACAAGTCCATTTAATGCATTGGGGCACAGACCATGTATCAAGATAGACACCGCAAACACAAACATTTGTATGAAACCAAGCGTGCCGTTTTATTTTGCACCTAGGTACAGTGGTGGAATGAAAACGTTCGTCAGTTTTCAAAGGAATCCCCTTAGCTTGTCGCGAGCACATATTACCTTTTCCAACTATTCTACGTAGCAGACTGCTGTAAAGAAAACCATAATTTAAATGTTTATTATAAAGATCAAAATCGCACACCTTTGAGCAGTTGCTTGTTTAAGTTTGGAACGACTTTTTTAGGGTCCCGTACCCAAAGGGGCCAAACGAAACCCTATTGCCCTCGCTCATCCGTCTGTGCGTCTCTCTATCACACGGGTCTATAGCGGCTAAACCATTGTAGTATTCATATTTGTACTATTTATGTATCTTACTGACCCAAACCCAAAAATAATAACCAAAAATTATTTTGAAGTATGGCTCCCGTACAAGTTAAAGTGGGGAGGGAAAAATTAATCTGTCGTACCCTAGCATGTGGAGTATAATTTTAGAGCTTATTAAGTAGAATAAGACTATATTTTGGTTACTTAGTTCAATTTAATTTACATTTAACCCAGGAACTAGTTTTTTTTAAAAAATTTCAACATATATATTATGAATATTTTACCAAAAAATTATAATATTTTAGAAAATAGAAACATTTTGAGAATTTTCTCATATTTATATTACAAAGAGATTTAATTTTGCGTGTGGATTAACTAAATTTAGGCAATTTATAAATTTAATCTTATTCTTATTCTTATTATTCTTCAATTATATAATAGTTTCTACGACGGAAACCTGAATGCGCGAGGTCCGATGCGCACTTGGCCAGTTTTTTATTGAGTTAGCCAGAAGTTTGTCATTTTATTCGTAGACTATCTGTCATTCAATCGCAGCTAATATCCGTTGTCATGGTAACTGAAGGTTATTTTCGTAATATTGCAATATTGACACATTGGCAGTTCCGATACGTAGCGCGAGAATAAGTTCCTGTGTCGGTAAAACAGTACCAATGAAATACTATGTCGGTAAAACAGTACCAATGAAATACTACGTCGGTAAAACAGTACCTATGCTTTTTGCACTGAACAACCAAAAATAGGCCCTAAGGTGACGAACATTTTCATTCCACCACTGTACTTTGCTTCGAAATATCTCCATTCGCATTCCATTTTTACAGTTCACTATGGCGAAAATAAGCATTATTCTATTAACATCCGACGTGTTTTTTTTAAATTATTTTTATTATGAAGTGACAAACAATCAGACGGGAATCTGACGTCTGATGTAAAGCAGTCACCGCCGTCTATGGACATCTGTGACACCCACGGTATTGCAAACGCGCTGCTTACCATTAAGAGCCCTATTGATATTTATCTTGAATTTACCCATATTGTAGCCAATGTGGGTCTAGTGGGAAGACATCCAACGCTATGCTATGCGTTGTGCTATTGTGAAGAAAGCTGAAAGCGAACTTATTTGAGGTTTTCTAATAAGGTACATTACGCCAACTTCCGGACAGGCAAAGTGACACGCAAAGTAGGTGCACTTGCGGTGCCTATCTTGATATATTATGGTCTGTGCATTGGGGACATGTCCAAGTTTTGTTTTAGTAGTATTCAGTGGGTAGCAAGTCTATCAGCTTATTGTTGAACTCACACAATCATCATAGTCCTGCGTGGTGCGGATTCGATTACCGCTGCGCGGGACAAATATTTGACCGGTGTGCAATTATTAGTTTCGGGTCTATGTGCCATGGTACTCGTATTTCCTAATACCCACGATGACACCAGGTAATCTTAGTGTAAGGTCAGGACTTTTCGTTGTTTTGCTTATGCAATAATCCTGTACAATATGAAAGTCCTTACTAAATCTTTTGTATTTTCTATTCCAGAAAACACTATCTTAAAGTCGAAAAGGAGTTCCTACAAGCCAAAATCCAACTACAAAAGGAAAAAGATAAAAAAGAACTCTTGACAGAGCATCTCTGTGCTCTAATCACGCACAACGAAACTAGAAAAGCACAGAAGTTAGAGACACTAATGCTAGAACTTGCTACTAATAAGGCAGGTAATCTAGAACCGGCTACTAATAAGACAGGTAATCTAGAACTGGCTACTAATAAGACAGGTAATCTAGAACCGGCTATTAATAAGACAGTTAATGTACAACCTGCTATGAATAATACAGTAAATGTAGATCTTGTTACGAATAAGACAATTAATCAAGAACTTGCTACTAATAAGACAGGTAATCAAGATCTTGGCAGCAAAACAGTCCATGTGGCTGAGCCAGAGGAGATGGATGAACTAGGTGATAGTCGAGTGATTGTGGATGGTGTGGACCAAAGAACTGGTAAGATGGTTGAATTTAATGGAGACAGCTAAAGGGGTTTGAAGAACCTTAGTGTCATACATAACACGGGCATTTTTTCTTTTGTTAAAACTATAAAAAATATTGTGTACCCCATAATACGCCATTTGATATGTGTCACATGACGCAATCATCAAAAGTGCCCCTCGAAATTAATCTCAAAATCTGAATTCGTTTATTTACGTAACTCGTACGTGATTGGGTCACTCTGTTTATGTACCAATTTACATCTTTTTTTTTTAATAGTTTCGGAGAAAATTGGCTGTGATAGACAGACAGACTCGACAGTGATCCTTTGATAATATGGTTCCGTTGGTACCTGTTGAGGTACGGAACCCTAGAAATTCTTTTTGTATTATGTGTTCTATACTCGTAGTCTATATATGTCTTTACTCTTATTGTTTTCGTTCACCGATTTGAAAAACGCACATATTCGAGTGGGAAAATCTGGGACCGGGATTCGAACCCACAGGTACTTTAGTCGGGGTACTTATAGCCACTACACCTCCAGTGCTCTCTAAGCAATTAGACAGGGTGATTGTCATCAGTTAGTGTCAGTTAAACACTGTATCACGTGATCACTTTTTCCATACAAACGATGAGTAAGCTAGCACCGTGAATTTTGGTCTTACTTGTGATAGGTTCAGCATATCAGATATATACATACATACATAGACACACGCCTTTTTCCCCGAAAGGGTAGGCAGAGCCTCAATGGGCCTCTTTTCACAGTGGGTTGCGCCATCGTGGAATATAGATATATATATCAGATATATCCCCGTTTTAAAGATTTAAAGAAGTTTTTTTTAAGAGTCTACACTACCTCACATTGCTACATTGCCTCTGTTATATCAACAACACAGCGCATGCACTTTGTAATAAATAAATGGCAAAGTTGAGGATTAATGCTAAGCATTTTTAACGAAAATACATACATGCATAGACACACGTCTTTTCCCCGAAAGGGTAAGCAGAGCCTCAATGGGCCCCTTTTCACCGTGGCGTGTTCGACGTCCTATTGCCACTTAAGAAAACCAAAGCACGATTTTAAAATGTTGGTTAATTATAAGCTTAGATATCGGGCAGATGAATCTATCAAAAAAGCTACGACAAAAATTTGATGGTGTTAGCATACTCCTTTGTTTGTATGGAACCGTGGTACCGTCATGGACTGCTCAAAGTGTGTTATTGGTGACAATAATTTAAATTTATGTTAATATTTATTCTACTTACTATAGTATTAACTACGATTTGCATTTATTTTTAGGCTGTTTAATAATTTAACAGGTGCAACCTCTAGTTTTATATTTAGTACTAGACTTATTAAGTACCTAGGTGTAACAAAAATATAAGAATATTCCTCAGTGCCTTATTAAGTGACTATAACTTTCTTATGTTTAGATATCTTAAGGAGACATGTTGCCTATAATACTATTTATATTTTGTAATACAATGTTAAATTGTAAGTACTTATGTACCTATTCCTATTTATATTTTGTAATACAATGCAAAAATTTAAGTATTTACCTATATATATTTATATTTTGTAACATAATGTAAAGAATTTTGTACTTGCCCTTATCTATTTTGTAATACTATGTGAAATTGTTATATGTAACTATTCCTATTTATATTTTGTAATACAATGCAAAAATTTAAGTATTTACCTATATCTACTTATATTTTGTAATATAATGTAAAATTGTACTTGCCTATATCCATTTTGTAATTAAATGTAAAAATTTAAGTACTTACATAAGTATATTTTTCTGTTATTGTGGCATGTACTATCAATTATTAATTTGTAACCAAAAATAATAGGTATTCATTTATGTATTGAAGGTAAATTTTTAGTTAGTAATAACACTTTAATTATTTTTATAATTTGTGTCATGATTATAAATTGTAAGCTGGTGCTAACACAGAATATTATTAATAACTGCATTATTTTATAGACGATAGATAACTAAATAATAAAACAAAAATATTCTATAAAACAATAGTTTTAATTCGAAAATAATGTTTCCACTTGGCTTATACTAAAACAGTAACAGTAACACTCACGACGGAATATATTGACGGCCGTATTCAAGAAAGATACTTGACGAATTGACGATCCTCGTCTTACAATTCAAATACAGGAGAGGGTCAAGTGACGTTCTTAAATGGTTCTTAATGGCTGTTTACGTTTGAGCATTTGTGGTATTTACAAATTGGAAGTATAGTTTAAATACTCTTTGAATACCTTTCGGTCCGCACTTTTATAATAAATAGTACAATATTTGTATTTTACATGACTAAATGATGGATGTGTTACATAAATAATCTACTATAATTTTTACAATGACAGGTGGCACTAACTTGATAAACAATCCATCAGTTACAATCAGTTAACTTCAAGCCAGAGTTCGTCTACCATTTTCAAAAAGAAGCGCTCTTTAAAATATTGTTCAAATTCAATTTCTAGTGTTTTTTTGAGTCAAATTGTGAATATTGGTGGCATTTTGATTGGTGTTTAGATCAAAAGTGTAGTGTTATTAAATATTAATATAATGCGTGTCTTTTTGAATGGTTGGAATTTGTCCACCAAAGTCTTGGTAATGCTGCCCCCGTATTGCCGGGACATGCCTTGTCTTGACTGAGACTTTAATGACTTGACCTCCTAAATATGATTTATTCCCACTAGACTCTTTTGTTAGTTCCTATAAAGGAAGTAATGGGATATATTTTTCAATATCATTTTTTTGGGACAATACATGAAACTGGCAATTTGGGGAAATAAATATTTGTCTTCTAGCTACACTATCAGACAGTTTCTCAAGTAGTTTACCGTATAAGTTTGTAAGTAAATGAATGATCTTTAGATGCGTTACCTAAAAATACTGTTAGTTTCAATTTCGTTTATAGAAGGATTCTCAGTTACCTACATTTACTGAAGTACATCCTTCTACCCGTATGCTATCCCCAATTCCAATACGAGTATTTCTTCCCGTTCTCCTTTAAAATAGCCTTTATGTTCGAGCTAGCATTTTGAAGCTCTTTACTTTTATCTCTTTCCATCCGTATTAACTCCAGTCCACGTTTGGCCGCGCAGTGGTATCGTTGACTGAGAGAGGCCTCTGAACCTTTGATTCGTGGTATGTGGCCCGTGTAGCCAGCGATTGGAGGAAACTCTGGCGATATTGTGTTTTCTGTGGACAACCATATATAGAAGTTATAAATAGTTTAGGTCAGAAAATTAGACCTTGACGTACACCTGTCCTTCAATAGTGCATAAAAATAATGTGGTAGCCGAAAATTCTTACTAAAACAAACTTAGTTATGTAAGTAACGCTACTAATGTTATAATAAGTTAATTCGATTTGAATTAACAAACAACAATGGAATTTCCCTAAAACTTTGAACAAAACTCCCAATCAAAAGCCTTTGTAAAGCTTCACTTATGTTATCCGAGGTACAGCTTACCTTTGTACTTATTAATTTCTCTAAACCGGCTAAGGTCGCGTCGGATTTCGTCTCTGGTGTGAATCGTTTCCATTTTAGGGGCGCTTCTAGACCTTACGTAACTCCTGTTTAAGTCCGCCTTGCGTCGTAACCCTCGCTGGTCATCGTCAAAGTCTGCCATGCAATCGTCTGCTGCTCTTCCATAGGATTTCCCGTATCTGTACATAAAAAAAACATTATTTTAAACTCCAAGCTTTACTAATTGTACCTTGGCTCTGGAGTCGACATATCAAAGTGGGTGTTACCGTTGACATGACTACGATGCAATATCAAATAGGTAGGTACCTATCAACCTAGTTATCGCGAGAAAATACCTAAAAGCAAATGCCAAACTCGCGCTATTCTCTTACCTCTATGTATAAGAGGTTTGAAAAGCATTTTTGATGTAAGATATGCGAAAATAGGAAAGCGATTCGCGATTATATCTTAGTTGGTTATGTTTAGGTTTCACTTAGTTTTTTTTAAATCCTAAACCATTGTCTAATCAAATAAAACCTTAATCCTCTATATGGTTGCCGGTGACATTACAGGCACATGAGACTTTTCATCTTTGTCTCAGGGTGGCGGGCGCAGTGCAATACCACATAGGGCGCGACCTAGGTGGACGTGACCTATGTGGTAATGCACTGTTCATAGGCAGAGGTTACCGCTTATCATCAGGTGGGCCATCTGCTTGTTCAGACATTCTAAGACAAATAAAAAAATGAAAAAAATGTGAGGAGTAATAATCGTTCTCGCTAATATCGATTACGATGTTGCATTGCTTTCATTCAGGTTTCATTGCTATTAAAACATTATTCGAAACTAGCGACTCGCCCCGGCTTCGCACGGGTAGCCCCCGGTGAACCTCCCCCCTCCTACCCCTCCCCCTATGTCAATCTACTGGTTCTAAGCTATACCTCCCCACCAATTTTCAGCCAAATTGGTTCACCCGTTCTTGAGTTATAAGTGGTGTAACTAACACGACTTTGTTTTATACAGTGGTGGCCATATAATTAAGAACGCTGATATAAAGGGAAGATTTTTTCCAACTAAGATGCAAAACTAATTGTATGCATTTGTTTTTATTTCTCTCGGTATCGTAAAACATTTCCATATTACCACTGTATTCATTGATACACATGATTGGCTAAAAATCAATAGGCAAACTTTTTACACTACTTTTAAACAAAGTATTCCTTATTACTGGCTGGTCACGTAATTAAGAACGCTAAGTAGTTATACCTTTATTCAAATTTAAATAGAGAACACTCAGTCGATTTGTTACTGTTTGTATAATTTTGGCGCCATTACGTGCTGTAAAAGATAAAAGGTGATTGCTTCTTTAGAAAAAACAATGGGAAAAAATAAAAGTTGTGATAAATCTACAAGGGAAGTATTAATAAAACTTCGCCGGAAGAATTAGTCTTATAAAAAGATAGCCGACCATCTGCAATGTTCAAAAACGATGGTTTTCCACGCTGTAAAGCATTTTGCTACGTATCAAACTACTTCGAATGTTCCACGTGTACCTAAACAGAGAAAAACAACTCCTCGAGATGACCGAAACATCGTTCGTATGGCAAAACAAAATCCTTTTAAAGGGTCCAATGAGCTTAGAAGAGAATATTTTGGTGAAAACAACCCTTCAGCAATCTCAGCACGCACTATTCGAAGACGTTTGGTAGAAGAAAAATTGCACGGTAGGATAGCAAGAAAGGTACCCATGTTAAAACTTTGCCACAGGCAAGCCCGGCTTGCATTTGCGAGAAAGTATGAAAACTGGACTGTGCAACAGTGGAAAAATGAACTTTTTTCTGACGAGACGAAAATAAACAGAGTATGTTCTGATGGAAAACGATATGTACGACGTCCCCCGAATACAGCATTCGACCCAAAGTACACGAAAGTTACATTAAAGCACGGTGGTGGAAATGTGAAAATTTGCGGTTGCTTTTCTAGACATGGTGGACCTGTAAAGTTGATAGAAGGTAACATGGATCAGTTCCAATACAAAAATATACTGGAAGAAACAATGTTACCATACGCTGAAGACGTTCTACCGGTCATTTGGACATTCCAGCATGACAATGATCCAAAGCACACTGCACGCACCGTAAAGGAATTTCTTACAGCGCAATTAGTTTCTGTCTTAGACTGGCCTGCTAACAGTCCAGATCTAAACCCAATAGAGAATCTGTGGTTTGAAGTAAAGAAAAAGGTTTCAAATACAAAGTGTGGAAATTTAAGAGAGCTGTATGACGTTTTTTTAGAAGAATGGAACTCTATTTCTCTTGGGAAATGTCAAAAATTAATAGAGTCATTGCCTCGCCGGTGTAAAGCTGTAATTAAAAGCCGTGGATATGCTATTAACTATTAATTTTAGTTAAATATTTATTAAATTTCTTTTTATGTTTCCTGTGCTACATAATATTGTGATTTTTTAAATCTAAGTGTCATACAAAACAATTCCCGAGCAGTTAAATAAATCGTTCTTAATTATTTGTCCAGTTTCAGTACTATTTGAATGTGTTACTTTGATAAAATCAATAAAATGTGCAAAAAATAGTTAGCGATTTCATACCTTATTCTTAAGTCAGGTTGCTCTATTAATGTGACTATTATATAACATAACTAGTTGCTTCTCAGAAGGTACACATCTCTGTGTATGATACGATTTAAATAAAAAACTTCTAGAACTTCAAATCGTTCTTAATTATATGACCACAACTGTATATATAGATGACATTTTTGCGATTGCCTAATTTACGCAGTCAAAGTAATTACAATCAAGGTTTGTAGATAAACTGCATTAATTGAATAGGTAATCGCAAGAGAGTTATCAGCAGCCTGGGTCCTAACAGCGTGTAGGTACATTAGAGGTATGATGATGATGGTATTACCTGAAGTGCATCCCGGGAACATAACCAGTGTATCCCGTCATGTATGCGTTCGGTCGATTTCGTATTCCGTCGTATTCATCGCGTTGTGGTTTTTCGTACCGCGGCATGTTATCTAACTCGTAGTTATCACCCGCTCGGTATTCTAATGGCTTACTGAAATCAGATTTTCTTAATAGTTAATATTCATCATGCATGAGCAAGTAGACTTTCAACGCCAGACAAGGTCTCTCGCATGTACTCGTAGAATGCCATGCATTTCAATAGGTTCTTATGCTGACGTGTATTGCTAGTTGCGTGCCACCTCTATTATATACTGGACAGTGGACAGATTGCAGGCATGATCCTAGAGAACAATTTATGCTTCTTCTTCGTCGTGTCGTTGGTTCCCATAGATAGTTAAATTGTTTTAGACCAAAATTTAGCATTTTCAGTGGCTTCGCACAGGTAATTTAGGGTGCAGGTGTTGGTTCACAATGGACAGGACAGTAAGCGAGGTATCGCCTGAGGAGTGAACTCACAGTCACATTGTAACTCGTCGGTATACCCCCATTTATCTAAGTTAAACCTGCAGCGGTCCACTTGACTCCGGAGTCAGTTCAGAGATGTCCAGGTGGGCCATGGCAGTTCATGTCCCGAAGGGAATTTCGGCTACTTAGAGCTAACACGACTGATGACGTCACAATACTTTTTTTTTTTTACTTTGTTAGACCTTTGGTCACGATCTCACCTGTTAGTAAGCGAAAATGTGGCCGAAGATGTACCGCCAGGTGCCAATTTTGGAAATATTTTGTGTGATCATCCAATTCCTGAACACCAAGGTGTTTAACCAATATGACCTCAGGCTTAATTATAGAACACCCAAAAAGTAACTCACTTGAAAAGTCCTTTGGATCGTATTTCTCTCAGTATCTGGCGTGTGTTGTCACCGTAGCATTTTCCGAAGCGGAATTTGAGCATGGGACAGTGGCCGGTGTACCTGAAACAAACATTACTTACTTGAAAAATTGTTCTTGACACTAGTTCTGATATATTTGCACTTTAAAGCTCAATGTTTTGTAAACGACTCCCTGAATCTAGAAATGGTTTTCACACACTCGCAATATTTTTAAACGACCTTTCCAACGACACGACCTTTCCAACGACTCGCACCGTGCGATAGACGAGAAAAAAAGATAATTATTAAAGTTGGTTATATAAGTATTTTTTATTTTATTTTATTATGTAAAGAAAGAAAGAAATATAATTTGTTTATATTTCTTTAATAACTTTATATTTGTCTCTATCTAATTTAGTGCTTATAGTTCGTCATCGGTCCACAACTCCTTTTACAGCCTATGAGCCTACCCAGTGACAGATTATCTTCTATCTGATCTCTACCTATACCACAGAATATATGCCTATACCTATGATTACATTTTCGTTTCAATTTCTTCCCTAATATCACGGCAAATGAAACACAATTTACTAAACATTCCCAGCGTAGCGTAGCGTACCTATCACAAATCGAAATATTTTCCAATCATGCAAGTAAATCTAATTTCTCCTCATCATATGGATTCACGGGAAATCTTCGAGTAAGAAGCTCCTGTCACAAACAGACCAGCCGCGACCGCCTCGCGACTAGTCGCTAGCCGCGCCCCCTCGCGACTAGTCGCTAGCCGCGACCGCCTCGTGATCATGGCGAGTCGCCGCCGCGTCGCGCTTGTCTGCTGAGACGGGGTCGAGCGATGGAGCACGAAGGTCGAGGACTTCTAAACTAGAAGGCAGTTGATGGCACCTATTCAATATTATTTAAGGCACAGAATAAATAATAGTAAAGGCCCGTAATATCAATCATTCTAAGGCCCATTGCAAGTTCACGAACAAATAAATCGGTGGTTACCGTAACCAATCGCCAAAGTGACAGATAACGTATGAAAACATCTGTCAAAAAAAGTTGTTTAAGCTAAAAAGCCGTTTAAACGTTCGTTAATGTGTTGGTGAACAGTGGCCTAGGTTTAAACTATTGCCAATGGACGAAAATGATTTAAACTGGCAATAGATTTAACTGCTATTGATGTAACAAACCTTAGACTAGAGTCTCAGATAATAATTTTCAGGAAAAACAGACTGGCAGTGTGTTCCATTCCCTTAGTTCTGTTATGAAGGTGGAACCGTAAGGAAACGTAACGTATGCGCATAGAAGGTATTTATATATACCTACTAACTAGCATCCGCCCGTGGCTTAGCGTTTTACCAGGATATAAAGTAGGTCAATACAAGACATAATCTATATGAGTACCCTTCGACCAAAGTAAAATACTTTGGTCGAAGTGAGTACCTTTCATCGGAATCGGTTCAGCCGTTTTGTCGTGATACCCAATCCCAAATGATAACAAACATAAAACATCCAAACAACGTGATATTAGTGGGATTGAGCTACGGATGTCATATCCGTGCGCCTCCTTGTCTTATGATGGAAAGAAGATGACGGGGTCAGATCGTGTAGTTAGTTTCAAGGCACATGCCCCGTAATGTAGGTAACTTATTAGAGAAGATCGAAAGGCAAAACTTTAATCTAACAAAAATTAGTACCTACCTACTTTAAAGCTTAATATTTCGCAAACGGACCCCTGAATCTAAAATGGTTTTCACACACCTGCAATATTGAACGGCCTATCCAACGACATCCCTCGCCATGGGATATGAGAAAAAAGCCCCATGCCATTACATTGCCGTTCCTGCGCGTGCGCGCTGCCGCCGCGCTGCGCAGAGTGCGCGCCAGCCGCAACAGCCTCCGCTGTGGTAGCCGATAGGCCAGATTCCCACCTCACTCAGCACTGGACCAAGATGCATTCAGTTATGGCCAATTACACATATTACTGAGTGCATTTTGGCCTAGTAGTTAGAATAAAAATTTGACTGTGTTACTGTAGGTATTAATAATATTTTCATAAGTGCTATATTTTGTGTACTAACCAAATTATGGATCTGTGAGTTTTTTTATTTATTTATTACAGCTTTCTAATCACAGACAGGCATGAAGAAACTATAAGGGTTCCTTGTCTTGTTGACTACGGAATCCTAAAAAGGGAATCCCCTCTATAATATTTGATAAGTAAGGACCTCAATAAATCAGGCTGTTCCGCGTCACAAAAAATAAACCAGTTTATTAAAACTCCAATTTATTCTACCGTTTCCTAATACTCGAGTTCAGTCACGGGCAATCTTCGTACATGAAGCAGTACCCCGAAGGCAGGTGCAGCACCAAGGGGAAGTCGCAGTCACAGCGCGACCAGTTGCAGATGACCCCCAGGGAGTAGGCAGCGGGCTCGTCGCAGTTCCGCTGGGACGGGGTCGGGCGACACTCGCTGCTTAGTGGGTGCATGTGTTCGGGGCATTCATTCACACCTGTAGGTACATAGGTAGTGAGTAGATTTAGTTCTTGACAAGACTTATTTACAGCCACTTTTTTTTAATTTTTGTGTCTCCAACGAAAGAAGGCAATCTTGCAAAAATAGAATTCTAAAGGTACTTAAATCTAGTGTTCTTTCAATTATAGGTAACCACAGCATGCATATTATGTTTTTGTACAAAAGCTTTTTGTTTTTACACCTTTGTAGACATTCTTTTTTTTGTTTAATTTACTATTATTTAATTTTTACATTCATATTTAGCAAGCCTCTATAGTGCAACAAAATTATATTTATATATATATATATATATATATTTTATATTTTTACCTATTTCATATACCCCTCCTTGACGACCTCTGTGGCGCGGCTGGCGATGGTTCGCCTGCGACGCAGGAGGTTGCGGGTTCGATTCCCGCCTCGGAACAAATAATTTGTGCGTTCTGCAGATATTTGTTCAGAGTGTTCTGGGTGTTTTCTATGCATAATAAAAATATCTATCTATGTAATGTATTATATTAAGTATATCAGTTATTCTAGTACCCATAACACAAGCTCTGGCTTAGCTTGGGGCTAGATAATGTTGTGTGAACTGTCCAGCATTATTTATTTATTTTATTTATTTATATTTTATCAAATTGACGAAAGTAGAGTTCGGTCCACATGGTTTGAAAAAAAAAAAGTATGAATGAATTAGTGACGTGTGTTTGATGGTTTTTCCGACACATACATAGACACACGCCTTTTTCCCCGAATGGGTAGGCAGAGCCTCAAATGGCCTCCTTTCGCTGTAGGTTCCACCACCTTTTCCGATGCAATACCGATAATACCGATTAGATCGGCGATACCGATTGCGATAACCGATACAATCTAAGAATAATTAAAAGAAAGGTTACCTATACTTTATGATATACTTGGTTTGAATTGAATTTGAAGAATGGAAGGAAAATATTTCGTTATATATTGTACTGGTAAATATTATATAATTTTTGCTGGGTTTTTTTTTTAGCTGAAACGTTTTTATTAAATATATTTTTATTTGAGTTTGCTGGGCTAGTACATTTCAAAGCTACAATAGTGAGCTTCAAATTTCAAATAGCGGGCTATATAGGCTATTTATTGCTGGCGTTTTGTTGAACATTTAGAGGTCTTCCTAAAATAAGTATAAAATACCTATCTCCCATAAAATATCGGCTTAGATGAGGCGAAAATACGACCAGAAGCGAACGATAGGTACGGAATCAAGGGAAATCTAATCTTGCATGTATACCTAATTACCGAAATAGTTATTAAATTGTTACTTACAATTTAAATGTAACCCAAAAATGGGTTATATGTGTTATTGGGTTACATTTAAATTTAATGTTATCCATAAAGTGTGGTTTACACTTGAAAAATAATAAACTAGGTTACTTACAAGTTCCATTAAAATTGAGACACCCTGGTTTCCCATAGAATGTTGCCTCGATAACTGAGGCAAGGCAGACAACTAGAATTATTTGTTGCTTCATATCGTTTGTGTGGTCTTCTGGAGTCCTCTACAAAATGAGTGTGGAATCGAGTGGCTTGTCGATTGTTTGTATGATCGGTACTAAATGCAAGTACAATTGGTACCTACCACAATATCTACCCATTCAAGTGTCTGATTTCCTGGTACCTACGTAATAACACAGACTTGTTTACTGCTGAGATTGAGGGGCATGCAGTTAAATTAAAAATCGTAGGTAATTTGATTGTTAATTGAGTAAATCCAGTACTATATTCAATATGCACGGATATTTTTTTTTAAATAGTCCGTCCGGGGAAGTAGGTACTAACACCATACCTACATATTTCTGGTTGGCCTGCGACACAGGAGGTTGCGGGTTCGATTCCCGCCTCGGAACAAATATTTGTGCGATCGCAGATATTTAATCAGGGTGTTCTGGGTATTTTCTATAATATAATAAAAAATATCTATCTATGTAATGTATTGTAAGAAGTATATCAGTTATCTAGTACCCATAACACAAGCTTTGCTTAGCTTGGGGCTAGATAATGTTGTGTGAACTGTCCAGAATTATTTATTTATTTATTTATTTCTGCCGCAAAGCAGTAAAAAAAATGAATTTGAATTTTAAACACACCGGGGGTAGTTAACTAATTAGCTTTGCCGTCTGTAGGTACGTACATTTAGAATAGATTATTTTTTTTTATTTTTTTTTTTTAATAAAAAAAATAAAAAACTTAGGTAACTAGATATTTACCATGATTTTTGAATTTTGATTGTTCCCGATAATCAAATCTCAAAAGTTATGGTAAATATCCAGTTTCTAGTGAAAAGTATGTCACATAGCCATGATAGTTTTAAAAGTTAAAACATAACTGCCTAAATAATACCTACATTTGGTACCTATCTATCTACCGACGACAAATGATATTCTGCTACCGACATTAATAGGGAGCTAATTTACAATTTCACTACATCAAGTATCAATAATATCTAAAATCAGACTCTTCGATCACGTTTTCTTTGTGGTGCATCTGTTTTAGTTCTGTGGACTCCTTCCCTGGTTGTTTCTTGATTGTGAGCACAGGACATGAGGCCAATTTTACGCAGACGCTCGAGGCTTCGTCTAGAACCATCTTGAAGTCACAGTCACATCGAGACCAACCGCATGTGTAACCTGGGGGACAGAATCAGAACAATAAACCACCTGTGATTAAAGAAAATTTAAAGTTCAGGGAAGTAAATATAACCCACCAAATACGGCGCATGCATACCCTGCCTGGCCACTCACGGTCACGCCTTATGGCGTTACTCCAATCAACTGAACTACTGGAGGCTGATCGATGACAAAATGTTTCCTAATTTGCATATTGGTGCTGCGGGCCACCGATCACGAATTTTATTTTAGGATTATTTTGTCACCATAGGTAAAAGCTTACTTAAGCTTAGCTTAAGTACCATAAGTATAAGCCTAAGTATAAGCTTTTAGTAGTAATTCCTATGGAATTAAGAACTTGTTATCAGCGACCGTCCTGCGATAGCAATATGCAAATTAGGCAAATAAGAATAACATTTTGGTCTTGATAGGGGTCCTGAAGTCAAATGGATAGACGCTAATAATTCCACTCCACGGCTTCACTCCAAATGTCTTTAATTTTTTGACGCTCTGCCTTCGCCACGCTTTTGAGCGGTTTTAAAGAGTAAAGTAAGTAGCCATACTACTAGTGCAATGAACACAAATGGATGTGAGTTCGGTTCGCACTAACGGGCGGACGGCGTGATGCCAAATGGCGTGTAGCTATGAATAGGTATGAGGTATGATGACAGTATCAAAAACCCAGTCAAATTAGGTATTGATTTTAAAATGAAAATAGGTGAAGAGAATTCTAAAATGTTTTAAAAGCGAGATTATCATGATTTTTAATAAAATAACACAAAATACGGCTATCTGCCATATTATGCGAAACTCCAATCAAAGCCCAGACACAACCGTGTATTCTCACGCATCTGAAGCTCAAGAAAGTACCAAACATGAAGGTAATAAATATGAATAGTAGGTACATGAACCAGAAGTACAGATTAAATAATAGTTACTGAGCTTGGCTTATCTTTGATTAAAAAATCGTGGCGTCACAAGCATACGCCAAGAAGACCATATGTATGAAAAAGGGTGAATCTTGTACGATGGTTACAGAACCCTTCGTGTGCGAGTCCGACTCGCACTTGGCCGGTGTTTAGGCTTTATGGAGACTTACCCATTGAATAAACAGTAGGTGATGTGCAAGTTCTCTGCGATTTTGTATTTCTATCGCATCGCGTGTGATATGCATACATGTTGGGAGGGCATTCATGTACACCTGAAAAATAATAGTTACATGGTACCTAGTTTTATATTATTTTTTTTACTTCTTGAATTACGGAACAAGCAGATTGCCCATCTGATGTTAAGCGGTAACCTCTGCCTATGAACAGTGCATTACCACATAGGTCACGTCCACCTAGGACGCACCCTACGTGGCATTGCACTGCGCCCGCTACCCTGACACAAAAAGATGAAAAGTCTCATCATCATAGAGATAGATAGAAGATAGATAGAAAACTCTTTATTCACCTCTTTATTCACTCTTTATTCTCTCTATATTATACACCTCTTTATTCTCTCTAATCACCTTAAAAATAAAAACAGGAGGGATATGCATAATCAACAATGCATCATCCGGTGAATACTGCTGCCTGCCCCCTGGTGTAATTCCTTAGTCAGCTTTTACAACATCCACGGGAGGACAAGGAGGGGTCTATTCTTAGCCGGACACACCACGGCATGAGGTATGGATAAGATAAGATAAGATAATATTTATTTCTGTAACTTAATGTAACATAGTAATATCCGTAGTTGAGACCACCTTTTAAGTATAAAATACCTGTGCTAGGTGGTCTCGCTCTTCCGTACCATAGATTTAGTTTTGTTACAAATAAAACATTTTTACATCTACCTTAAAAAGTAAATGCAAGAAAAATTATATTAAAACAAAAACAAGAAAAATTTGGTATGTGTGTGTGAGTGTGTGTGTGTCCAGCTCACGAGACTATCCTGCTCATCCATGGCTATGCTGGCGGCGACTACACACTACCTATCACTGTCTTGAGAGATGGTAAGTTGGAACTAATTCATTCATGGATGCTCTTTATAACCCACTAGCGACTCGTCCCGGCTTCGCACGGGTAGTTTCAGATGAAAAACAGCCCCCCCCCTCGTACCCCCCCCCCCCCTGGTAGCCTATGTCACTCAGGGTGAACGTAGCTTTCCAATGGTGAAAGAATTTTTTAAATCGGCCCAGTACTTTTTGAGCCTATTCATTACAAACATACAAACATACAAAAATAGGTACAAATCTTTCCTCATAACTTTTGAAACTATCATGGTTATGTACATAATGTTCTCCCGTGATCATGGCGCATGCAACTGTGCCGAAATATCGGGAACATATAAAACTCAAAAATCATGGTAAATATCCCGTTTCTAGTGAAAATTAAATCTTTCCTCTTTATAATATTAGTGTAGAAAGAGCCTTGTGTGTGATGGTGAAAGTTTCACCATATGAATAAATACGTTTTCTATGGTTTCACCATCAGGGGAATCGACCGAGAACAAAATAATGAATTCATAATTTGCATATTGCGATTGCGGGATGTGATGTTCAATTGTCACATAGACCCGGAGCCAGTCGTCGTAAAAGGTCGTCCACTTGAAGTTGTTCATAATTACGTATACCTCGGGCTTAGATGACCTCGGGAAAATATTGCAATTAGATGGACACAACTTTGAGAAGGCGGCCAAGAGGAGGATTCGGTTGGGCTGGGCAGCGTTCGGGAAACTACGCCAAGTGTTCTCGTCGCCTATAACACAATGCCTGAACACTAAAGTCTTCAATCAGTGCGTCCTACCAGTACTGACCTATGGTGCCGAGACGTGGACCCTCACGGAAGGGCTAATCCACCAGTTCAAGGTTGCACAGCGAGCTATGGAAAGGGAGAGGAGAGAGCTCGGAGTTTCTCTGAAAGATAAAATCCGAAGTGAGATTATCCGACAGAGTAGGTACTAAAGTCATTGACATAGCCCACCGGATAAGCAAGCTGAAGTGGCAATGGGCTCGTCATAATTATATGCCGAAGAATCGAAAACCGTTGGGGTAAGCGAGTTCTTGATTGGAGATCGCGTCTTGGCAAACGTTGCGTGGGCTCTGGCTAGGTGGAGCGATGACCTACGAAAGGCGGCGGGCCGAAAGTGGATGAGAAGAGCCGAACACCAGGCTCAGTGGCGCGTATTGGGTGAGGCCTATGTCCAGCAGTGGACTAGTGTGGGCTGATGATGTCGATGATGATGATTGCGGGACACCAATCACGAGTTTTGTTTATAGAATTATTTTATCGCCAGAACTAAGTATAGGTTTTAATTGTAATTCCAATGGAATAAAGAATTGCAATAGCAATATGAAAGTTAGGCAAATAAGAATATAATTTATTTTAAATAAGAATATAATTTACTCTTGTTCCGTGGGAGAAGGGTAGGCCTTTGGTGTGGGACGCTACATGCGTTGATACCCTTGCGCCATCTCATCTGTCCGGGACATCAGTTAGGGCCGGTGCGGCGACAGATTCCGCCGAGGACCTCAAAAGAGGCAAATATGCAAGTCTTGACAGAGCTTACTTATTTGAGCCTTTCGGTGTCGAGACTCTGGGTCCGTGGGGTTCCGGGGCCCTTCGCGTTTTCAAAATTCTTTCAGGGCATCTGGTCGAAGCGACGCGTGACCCGAGAGCTGGCTCTTATCTGGCTCAACGCATTAGTATTGACATTCAGCGTGGCAATGCAGCCAGCATCTTAGGGACGCTTCCGTCTGGTAGTGATTTGGATCAGTTGAGCTACCTTTAGATCGCTTGCAGCGGTCTTCAGGTGGCACAACTGTTTCATATGTATTTTGTACATACCTTGTATTATTCTTTCTGTAAATAAATGTATTTCATTTATTTTATATGATATGATATGAATTGATATTAAAGCATTACCTACATCACTCACACAAAGCACAACTCAGCACAAGGATCTTTACTTACTAATATTAAAATTAGTTCTTTAGGTATACCTAAATTCTATACCTAAGTAAAAATGCATCGGTACTTACAGGTTTTATTGTGCAATAAGCATCGTGTCGTGAAATCCAATCAACTGGCGAGTGATAAATAAAACAGAACTACTGCGAAGACATCCATTGTTCCGCATCGAAACAGTAACAGACACGCAGCTCTCACAACTGTAGATCGCATTTATAATGTCTGCAGTTTACACTGTTGCGATATATTTTCCAAACAATTTATACGTATGTTGTCAAATAATTTTGTTAGTTTTGTACGCTCGCTCATAAGCCAGCCCATATTCCGGTAACCTGATGTAAAATCATTTTGTTAGTTTTGTACGCTCGCTCATAAGCCAGTCCATATTCCGGTTACCTTATGTCAAATCATTTTGTTAGTTTTGTACGCTCGCTCATAAGCCAGCCCATATTCCGGTAACCTGATGTCAAATCATTTTGTTAGTTTTGTACGCTCGCTCATAAGCCAGCCCATATTCCGGTTACCTGATATCAAATAATTTTGTTAGTTTTTTTATGCTCGCTCATAAGCCAGCCCATATTCCGGGTAGCTGATGTCAAATAATTTTGTTAGTTTTGTACGCTTGCTCATAAGCCAGCCCATATTCCGGTTACCTGATGTAAAATAATTTTGTTAGTTTTGTACGCTCGCTCATAAGCCAGTTCCGGTTACCTGATGTCAAATCATTTTGTTTATTTTGTACACTCGCTCCTATGCCCGTATTACAGATTACCTGTTGTCAAATCATTTTGTTTGTTTTATACGCTCTAAAGCCCGTAATATTCCAGATTACCTGATGTCAAATAAGTTTGTTAGTTATGTATGCTCATAAGCCAGGCCGTATGCCAAGTAACCTGATGGCAAATAAGTTTGTAAGTTTGATAAGCTCTTAAGCCGGCCCATATTCCAGGTTACCTTATGCCAAATAATTTTGTTTGTTTTGTACGCTCATAAGCCAGCCCGTATTCCAGGTTACCTGATGTCAAATAATTTTGTTTGTTTTGTACGCTCATAAGCCAGCCCATATTTCGGTTACCTGATGTCAAGTAATTTTGTTTGTTTTGTACGCTTCTAAGCCCGTATGCCAGGTTACCTGATGTCAAATTTTTTTTTTTGTTGTGTACCCTTCTAAGCCCGTATGCCAGGTTATCTGATGTCAAATAATTTTGTTTGTTTTGTACGCTTCTAAGCCCGTATGCCAGGTTACCCGATGTCAAATAATTTAGTATGTTTTGTACGCTCGTAAAGCCCGTACCTAAAAAATGTTACCTGATGTTTTTTTTGTTCCCTCCTAAGCCCGTAGGTATTCCAGATAATGGTTGTCAATTTTTTTTTGTTCAAGGAAGACCTACAGCTTAATACAAAATATTCTTACAAAAACAGGTATCGGAATAGGCAATTAACGGTCCTCACGCCTAGACACAAAGTGAATACCAACAGTTTTGTTTGTTTTGTACGTAGTTATTTCATCGAAGTTTTGTACGCTCTAAGACAGCCCTTATATATCAGGTTACCTATGTTGTAAAATCATTTTAGTTTGTTGTTTGTTTGTTATTCAGAAAAACAAATGGACACTCATTTATACGACATTTCCTACGTGATTTATTTGCATACATTGCATCAAAAAACTAGGCCTGGCTACCAACCAACCCGTAATTACAGACTCTTAAAACTACTGAAAAGAAAAGTAAATAAATTATGATTAGGTAAGATACTTACTTACCGTTCATTTTCTAATTGTAAAAAGCGGCCAAGTGCAAGTCGGACTCGCCCATGAAGGGTTCCGTAGCAGCAAGTAACAATATAAAAGTTCTTGGATGGATTACGATTTGACGTATTAAAAAAAAACTACTTACTTGATCTCGTTCAAACCAATTTTCGTTGGAAGTTTACATGGTAATGTACATCATATATTTTAATTAGTTTTATCATTCTCTTATTTTAGGAGTTACGGGGGGGGGGGGGGGGGGACACATTTTACCACTTTGGAAGTGTCTCTCGCGCAAACTATTCAGTTTAGAAAAAATATATATTGGAAACCTCAATATCATTTATGAAGACTTATCCATAGATATCCCACATGTATGGGTTTAATAAAAAAAAAAATAATGAGTTTCAGTTCAAGTATGGGGAACCCCAAAAATTTCCTGGTTTTTTTCTATTTTTGTGTGAAATTCTTAATGCGGTTCGCAGAATACATCTACTTACCAAGTTTCAACAGCCTAGCTCTTATAGTTTCGGAAAAAAGTGGCTGTGACATAACCGGACAGACAGACAGACATGACGAATCTATAAGGGTACCGTAATTTTTGGTTACGGAACCCTAAAAATGCAAGAATTCATCCAAGTATGAAACTAACTTATCATTAACTTATCTGATCATAGCTGACTTACCCCAGTTGATAGTGACCTACTTTCGTAAGTTTTCATTTTTGCTCGAAGCACAAAGAGGGCACGGGTGAACTGATGACACGCGGCACGGGTCAAACACAACTATAGGTAACTAGGTAGTAACAAAAGGCGGATGCGTAGTTTTTAGGTGATAAGAATGACAAAACGATTGTTAAAGTTATCCAACTCGAGTAAGACCAAACGTGATAATATAACCAGATAAGACCAGACGATTTAAATTAGCAAAGCTATGAAGACGACATTTCTAACTCTACTAAATAGATACTCGTCTGAACATTGGTCTTTTACAATTTTTAATAAGTATGTCTCAGTGGGAAGGGGAAGACCTCGGCGAACGTATTCAGACCAGATCGGAGACGTTCTGGAAAAAGGCCAGGTCAAGAGTACCCTTAACCGACGAGCATGTATGAAGAATGTGATGAGAGTGAATGAAGCAAAAGAGGTGTGTCAGGATCGTAGCAAGTGGAAATCCGTGGTCTCTGCCTACCCCTCCGGGAAACAGGCGTGAGTTTATGTATGTATGTATGTATGTATGTCTCCCGAATCATTTTTTCAAAAACAAAATATCACCGCTCGGATCAGCGGTGATATTTTGTTTTTTAAATGATCCAATAGAAGCTTTTATAAAATGAGTAGGTAATCCAAACCGTGTGCTGATCGAAATGAGCCTAAACACGGCCAGGTTACTATTATCCATCGAGGAGTTCCGTTTTCCACCTTCCATCTCTATCATCAGATCAGCTCGCTGTCACCATAATATTGTATTTTCATCAAAACTTGACAAATATGCAAAATTTCATCTTAAATTCAGTTGCAAGATTTGACGCGATCATACATACTTACACATACAAACATTGCAAGTTGTAAAAAGATAGAGGCTTTCGAGATGTGGTGCTGCAGGAGAATATTGCGCATGTTGTAGGGACGAAAAGAACCAATAAGTCCATACTTGACTAACTGGCCATCAAGAACAGACCGTGGACGGTCTTACTGGAGGTCTTGACTTTATCAGACCAGTCACCATGGTGGACCATCTGCTACCAGCGAGTTCTCAGTTATTTTGCTCAATAGCCCGAAGACAGCCAGATCTCGAAAAACTGGTTGTAGTGGGAAATGTGGGTGGAAAAATACCACGCGGCCGATCACCTTGCCACTGGTCTGATCAAGTCAAGGCACTCGTTTGCCTCCCTATCACAGCTGCCCTGAGACAAGCTGAGGATGGAATAGCGTGGAAGAAGCTCGTCAGGATCTCTACAAATTCCCGTCTCTTTCAGGACGGGAACGACCTTCAGTAATGACAACTACGACGTAGAAGCTAAGACTGGAAGTCGGTGGATGGAGGTCGCTCAAGAACATTCGTCATGGCATTCTATGGGGGAGGCCTATGTCTTCTACATACTGATGATGATGATAATGTTAGATGTAGGTACAATCGTCAGAACTTAAATTCTATATATAGTTAACTACTTTTTACTAGAAACGGGATATTTACCATGATTTTCGAGTTTTGATTGTTCCAGATATTTCGGCACAGTTGCATGCGCCATAATCACGGGAGATCCAACTAAATTAGTATGTACCTACCTAGTAAGACGGTAGTAGTTTCTAGTGAAAAGTATGTGCATAACCATGATAGGTTCAAAAGTCTATAGTTAACTGTTGTTAAGTCTAACTAGATAGTGATAGGGCTTCTAAAGATCCAACTTAAACTTTATTAACTGCTCAATAAATTTGAACGTGTTTATCAGCGCTGTAGGTAAGTAGGGAACCATAGAACTAGCTGTTAGCGAATCTGACAAACGAGCTATTATCACGAACTCGCGACCTATTTAACTAGTGAATTTACCTGCCTAGCTACTAAATAGGTGGTAAGGTATGCCGGTAGGAGATAGGACTTGAATGTGCCTGGCACGGAGCCGGGGTGCGTGTATCCAAAGTCTGTGTGTCTGTGCCAACGCTAAACGAGTTGAGGACAAAATATGTTATGGTTTAACGAAACTATGGCAGTTGACCCACCTGATCTTAACCTCTACCTACAACAATGCAGTAGCTCACAGGTCATGCCCACGTAGAACGCCACCGTGAAATACCTATCATTGAGGAGTTCCGGCGGACATCGTTTTCTTCTCAGTTCCACTTCACGAAATTATACTTTTTGAATGAAAATGCTTGATTTGTTGCTGAAAATACCAAATCGCTTTATATTTTTGTATATTATTTGAGGAGTTTCCTCAATTCCTCATGGATCCCATCATCAGAGCTAGATTATGACAAAAATGGGGCCAATCGGGAAGTATAACCTATATTACTAGTATAGTATTGTTTTATCTGTGCCTATATCCTTTCATTTATAAAAAAGTTTTTTCATATCAGCTTAGGTGAGGCATATGAAGTAATATTTTAGAGCATTGCAGTTGCAGGCCTCCGTACCGGGTAAAACACATTTAAAAAAAAAATGAGAACCCACTCCTTTTTTTGAAAGCCTTACAAATAAGAATAACTCTTACTTAGAACTGAAGAACTCATTTACAAAAAACTACTAACATAAACGACCACTGAGGCGCGGCGGGCGAGTAGCCGGCTGAGATGCGAGAGGTTGCGGGTTCGATTCCCGCTGCGGTACAAAATAAATGTTTGTTTGTTCTGCGTCTGGGTATTGTGGCAACACGGAACTCGTAGTTCCTGATACCCACGACGTGGGATCAGGACTATGTATGTGATGTTGGGTGTGTTTTTTTTTAACTGCGTGAATGACGAAATAAGCACATGGCCCACCTGGCGATAACTGTGTTACCTATGTTATGTTATGTAACTACCTACTGTACTAACAAGGACTCATATACAGCGTTTGTGGTCACGCAGCCGGCCGGCGCGCGGCGCGCGGCGTATGAAAGCGCTGACACTTAGACCTATCTAGAGGTTTCTAATGCGACCTATCGCGACGTGAAATGGTTCAATTTAAGTGATTGGAATATGGGTGAACTTTATTACCTAGTAGTTTTGGTAGGTTCTCACAGAAATAATAGATAGGTATCTACACAAGTAGGTACCTAAAGCTGAAATTGTTTAATTTAGAAACCAAGAAACAGTGGCGATGTTACCGATGTTCAGGAGTAGGGGAACGGGGATCCCGACCCTACCTGTGCGTTATTCCCCAGCTAGACACACAATGGTACATAGTTTACTATAGCAAATTGATCTCTCATTTACAAAGCAGTTCTGTCATTCGCGGTTCTCTAGAAGTCTAGACGTGTGATGTCGCGCGCGAGTAGGTTAGCTAGTTCGATATACCTATTATCTCTGCCTGAAACAATAGGTCGTATTTAAACATAACACAGGTGAAATTCGTTCACCGATTGCACGCACGCAACGCTCCGCCACGGCAACTAATATATAATCTGTGTGTGGTAGCCGGTGAAATTACAGGCACATGATACTTTACATCTTTATGTCTCAGGGTGGCGGGCGCAGTGCAATGCCACATAGGGCGCGTCCTAGGTGGACTTGACCTATGAGGTAATGCACTGTTCATAGGCAGAGGTTACCGCTTAACATCAGGTGGGCCATCTGCTTGTTCCGTCATTCAAGTAGTATAAAAAAAATTAAAAAAAAACCCTAACACTGCTCAGAGGTAGTCTTACCCTGCTACTAATATCGCGCGGATCATCCTTTGAATTCTTTTTTTAATCACGGAACATGCAGATTGTCCACCCTTCTGCCTATAACAATGCATTACCTCATAGGTCACGTCCACCTAGGACGCGCCCTATGTGGCATTGCACTGCGCCCGCCACCCTGAGACATAAAGATGAAAAGTATCATGTGCCTGTAGTTTCACCGGCTACTATACACAGATTATATAATAGTAGCCATGGCGGAGCGTTGCGTGCGTGCAATCGGTGAACGAATAAAGCTGTAAGTAGTTAGGTAGGTATTATGAAAGGTAGGTTTTATAAAACATTGAATGCTAAACGAGTAAATCGATTTCTGAGAATTTTTGCTTCAAGGTTAATTTAATCGCCAGTGACTCTGTTTTTTTTTTTTTTTTTTAATACTACATGAATGACCTAACAACAGAGACAAATATATCGTTGCCTAACAAGCAGAAGGCCCACCTGATGTTAAGCGGTAACCTCTGCCTATGAACAGTGCGTTACCTCATAGGTCACGTCCACCAAGGACGCGCCCTATGTAGCATTGCACTGCGCCCGCCACCCTGAGACTTAAAGATGAAAAGTCTCATGTGCCTGTAATTGCACCGGCACCCTTACCCTTCAAACCGGAACACAGCAATGCGAGCACTACTGCTTTGCGGCAGAAATAAGTATGGTGGTAGTACTTCCCCGGACGAACTCTTTCACAAAAAAGCTCTACTACTACTAAAACTACTGCTACTACTTACTTACTAATTAATTTACCTACGTTTATCGATCGTCTGAAGGTTCTTCACCACAGATAAATATTTTATTAGAGTATGTTCAGAAAGAGAGCCGTCGTGGCTAAATTGTGAACTAACGGTTTCTTTAGTATATGATTCAAATTGTGGGCATTTTGAATCATAAACTAAATAAATAGTACCTAAGGGCTATTACGCACTGTCGACTAGTCGCCGGCGACCGGCAGTTGCCTGTGCGTCGCCACTGCGCGAGTCGCCGAGTCGCCGTGACTAGTGCGTAAACACCTATTTAAACTATACAATATTACAGTCGTCGACAACTGAGTCGCCGGCGACTAGTCGACAGTGCGTAATAGGCCTAACGGAACAGACGCGTTATTGTATTTCCCGCTAAAAAAAGGTAGGTAGATAAATAAGCACAGCTGCGCCCTCAAATCCCACGACGGGTCTCTTTCTGAACTGACTCTACCTACCTGCTAGCTCCCGATTTTACAAGGTAAAGCAAAGGGCGGGTGATAATTTTAGCTTTGAAATGAATGTATGTATGTTTGTAACTTTTTCATCTCCGGCATTCCTTGTATAGCTCCGAAACCAATAACTTAACAAGGGCTTTGTAATGATGAATTTTTACGAAAAAATATTTAATTTTCCCTACTAACTATTAAATAGGGAAAATATGCTTCGACCAAAGTATTTTACTTTGGTCGAAGTAATATGTATGGGTATGTTTGTTTTTTGAAATTGTATAATTTACTTTCCAAATGTTTTTTTTTTTTTTTTATTATTTGAAAATAAATGATTTCTATAAAGCTTTTGGTTTGCGAAATAGTGTGTCGCTTTAGCAACATGAAGAAATTTCAAAATTTAAAAAACCCCTGTCTCTATGGTACGGCTTAGGTAAACGATTTTGATAATAATACATGCCTAAGAACCGTCGCTAGAAAACATGCTTTCAATTTTAAAAAACGTATTCAAATTGGATCACCCGTTTAAGACGGTGGCACAGACAAACACACAGACTGAAACACAAGCGGTCAAACTTATAACACCTGTACTTTTATGTCGGGGGTTAAAAAAAAATTATAATAAAAATAAAATCGGTAAAAAATTGCTTATATCCAGGATACTCGAGTAGGTAGGTACATTAGAACTGAATACCTACTTACATTTAGCTTACTAACAGAAATAATCTTTGTTTTAGAAATCTGATACTTTTTCGTCTAGTCATCTCAATGGCAATGGGCAATGGCGGTACAATGTACAATGGGCGGTCTTATCGCTGAGAGCGATCTCTTCAAGACATACAACCTTTGGGTGGACTGGAATTGACGAGAACGATAAAGGACTGTGGTGTAGATAAAATAAATAAATAAATAAAAGTAGGTACCTATATACGTATACATACAATCGAACTTATAATACATAAATATATAATATAACTACACAAAATATACTAAATAAATAAATAAAACATCTGTTTATATTACCTACTAGAATTAAAAGCTTTACGAGATGGACAAAAAATGATTGAATAGGTAATAGCTTATTGAAGATATGTAGGCACTGTACGGACTGAATAGGTAGATTGAAATCGCGTAGTCCTATCCTACTAATAGGTATTATAAACGCGAAAGTTTGTAAGTATGGATGGATGGATGGATGGATGTTTGTTACTCTTTCACGTAAAAACTAAAGGATGGATTTGGATGAAATTTGGAATGGAGATAACTGGACTCCCGGAATAACACATAGGCATTTTTATCCCGATATTCCCACGGGATCGAGACTTACGTGGGTGAAACCGCGGGCCGCTGCTTGTAATAAATAAATCTGTTTCTTGTCATTAGTCACGGCGGCCGCGGCGTGCTATCGATTTCGGACTGCAGCTTTTATGCACCGGCTTTCTAAAAACAGCCTATACTATAACATCAAATCTAGGCGTTGGGCATTGAACTGTAGCACATTCGTGCCACAACTAAAAATCATAATCTCTCTGAAAATTTCAACTACGTAGGTAGGTAGGTACTTATTTATTTTTTATCGTTATTTATTTTATGTTATAGGACACCCAACATAGGGTAACACTACTAAACAAAATATATAGTGTTCCCGTAATTATAGGGCATGTTATAGGGCATCATGGTGCCGTGCGTAAAAAAGCAGCCAAGTGCGAGTCGGACTCGCCCATGAAGGGTTCCGTAGCAGCAAGTAACATAATATAAGTAAAAGTTCTTGGATGGTTTACGATTTATGACGTATTCAAAAAAACTACTTACTAGATCTCGTTTAAACCAATTCGGTGGAACTTTACATGGTACTTAATACAACATATTTTTTTAGTTTTAACATTATCTTATTTTAGAAGTTACGGGGGGGGGGGGCATCATACATTTGACCACTTTAGAAGTGTCTCTGGCGCAAACTATTCAGTTTAGAAAAAAATTATAGGTATTAGAAACCTCAATATCATTTTTGAAGACCTATCCATAGATACCACACAAGTATGGGTAAGATGAAGTAAAACATTTGAGTTTCAGTTCTTAGAATGGGGATTTATTAATTTATTGTTTAAATTTATTGTTTTTTTCTATTTTTGTGTGAAAATCAATGCGGTTCTCAGAATATATTTTCTTACCAAGTTTCAACAGCATAGTTCTTATACTTTCGGAAAAAAGTGGATGTGACATACGGACGGACAGACAGAGAGACATGACGAATCCAAAAGGGTTCCGTAACCAAATTACGGAACCCTAAAAATACAACTTATTGTAGGGATACCTACAAAGTAAAATATAGGTTAGGAATTATAAAAATACTTATTATGTAATAACCACAGATAAAATAATATTATAGGTACTAGATAACACTAAGGCTAATAATAATTAATAATAATAATAATAATTTATAGAAATAATATCTACCTACTTAGTTTAGGCTATAGGTAGGTAATTCATTAGAATTACAATTTAGCTTAGGTATCTGCCTCTTATATAGGTAGGTATGTAGGTACCGCTGCTAAAATACACCTAGTGTGTGCCCAAAGGCGGATCCAGCCCTCAGCCTGCAAGGAGGCGGGGTGTCACACACAAATCCAGCTTGGATGGGTTCCAAAACTATTTATTAGGTACTAGCTGTTCCTCGCGGTTTCAACCGCGTAAACTAGGTATACTTACCTATAACTCGTGAATGTTGTTGCCACAATGCCAAATATCAGAACGGAAGGTTAAAAATAAAACGGACAAGTGAGAGTTAGACTCGTACCCTGAGGGTTCCGATCCGTAAAGTATTTCGAAATCGTCAGAACCCTTTTCGAGTTTCATCCACTTTTTCCTTCAAACTTCACTAAGCCATTTTAGGGATAAGTAACTGGCTAAGTGCTTGTCGGACCCGCACACGAAGGATTCCGTCCGTACCATCGTACAAGATGTACAAGAGTTCCGTACCATCGTACAAGAATAACAAGATGTACAAGGATGCCGTCCGTACCATCGTACAAGATGTACAAGGGTTCCGTACCATCATACAAGATGTACAAGGGTTCCGTACCATCGTACAATATTATTTTGTACCAGGGTTCCGTACCATCGTACAAGATGTACAAGGGTTCCGTACCATCGTACAATATTATTTTGTACAAGGGTTCCGTACCATCGTACAAGATGTACAAGGGTTCCGTACCATCGTACAAGATGGGACTGTGTTGGAAAAACGAATTTTCCCAGAAATGAGACCTAGCTAGATCGATGTTCCGCCCCCTAAAAGCCCCCATGTAGCAAATTTAATCGAAATTGTTAGAGCCGTTTTGGAGAACGTGATTACAAATATACCTTTAAATATACAAATCCTTGCTCGTTTAAAAGTATAGGGTAGGATATTTGGACAGTAGGTAGGTACATAAACCAACCTTGTAGGAAAAATGTAGAGTCACCATGACCTACATAGCTCTGTCATAAATAAAATTATATTTTTTATGATATTTCCATCAGATTCCGTGTCCTAAATGACTTTGGGCTTTGTAAAAATATCGTCTCACCGTCTCACGCACCTAGCGTGAGTAAGGTCAACCTCTACGCTGTTATAATACTGGTTTTTATCATCATCAACCTACAGCTGATGTCCTCTGCTAGGTGGAATTAGCACACGCTTGGCAGGTGGATTGTTGATCACATAAGTAATGCCCTGGTGTAATCCCTTCTTCAGGTCTTACGACATCCACGGGAGGATACGGAGGGGTCTATTCTTATAACTACACCGTAAAAAAATAAACCACCTCTAAAGCATGCTTTAGATACAAGTCTGATGTGATTCCGTGTCCTATTATATTAGCACAAAGCGCCCCCCTCATCACGACTCGACTTCTTACTTCAATTCAATAGTTTTATTACATTCAAACAAATTACATTTGACTGCCGTTAGTTAGGCGGTAATACCTAGGTACTCACCCAGGTATGAAGGCTCCATTGGTCTGCGACATGTAGTTATGTTTTTCGCGCCCAGTTACACCTACCCACATTTTAGTCTGGTCTAGACTTTGTTTTGAAAAGTACGAAAACAAGCCATGACGCGGGCGGCGGGAGTTGCTGGCGGCGTTTGCCCGCCAAGCGATCTCTTGCGTGACTACCGACTCTACAGAGCTGATTCTCGGTGAATGAAAGTCTCTACAAATACCTTACTTATTACGACGGGCTAAGGGCTGATTACCTTTATTTGGGGGTGTTTTGACTGCGCGCGCAACCAGGAACAAAATTAAATGTTTGTAATGATTTGATGAGACGTGCTAACTCTATATAGGTAGATACCCTCTTCCATGGACGTGTACCTACTAAATTCTTAAAGTAGAGGAATGTATACCTAACCTAATACCTCCTCATCATTAAATAATGTTCTAGTTCACTACTGCGCATAATTCACAGACCATACCATGTGCAAAAATCATGAATGAAATTAATCCTAAAGAGCGCCTGGTTTAGATAAAGGGCAAAAAATCATGACGGTGCCGAAGTTTCCAGGCGCTATGTTCATAAAAACTCAGGGCAATCAGAAGAATGTTTTGTTGTGTGAACTTATCCAGCATTTTTTTTTATTTTTTAGTTTTATTTTCATTACCATGTCTACGGGGTACGAATAGTTAGCACTAGTTTGCACGAAAATGTGAAAGAAAAACTATGACTATGTTTTGACTATGTAAATCCAACTTCCGTTTTCATAGTCTGTGCATCTATCAGTTGGCAACATCGACATATTATGACAATTTGACAGATGCATTTTGTCAAAACTATTTTTTTATCTGTGCGTGCAGTACAATGACAAAATTGTTGTGAGTCAGGTAGTTCGTCGGCGTTTCTTTAGATTTTTCTATAAATTTACTAGATTGCAGTGCATTAAAATAATGTAAAATGGCTATAAGTTTTGATAAACACAAAGATGAGTTGGTCGCTGCTTGGAAAGATGTTTTGGACGAGAAAACAGACACCAACTGGTAAGTGCAATAAACCCTACGAGGTGTTACCGACCTAGATGATAGTGAAATTAAAATAAACATGCACGCCTGATTAAAATTGAATTGAATGGCTTTAGATCTACTGCCCAGTGTCCCTTATACGTGACAATGCAAGTGCGGTTCGAGGAACCGAGCATTGTAGTGCACTGCATTATAATATAATTTTTCAAGTCCATTAATACCAGTTTTATTGAACATTGGAAAATCCCATCGTATTACGTTTAGTAGTAGAAGTATGGTACTAATAAATCTGTGATGACAGTGTATAATGTTTAGTCATTTAGGTGGTATTCTCTAGCATTATACAACACTTGAAGAAATTAGGCTCACCTTGTGCAAACATACCCTTTACCCTTCTAATTATTTACAGAAAACTAACTATTTGTGTATCAGAATGCTGTATAATGTATTTCCTTATATTTCAGGGCTTTATTTGGCTATGAAGGACAAACAAATGACCTAAAATTTGTTTACAAAGGAGACGGAGGTCTGATTGAACTGATTGATGATCTTAACAGTGGGAAAATACAATATGCTTTCCTCAAAGTGGATGTACCCACCGGAAGCATTTCAAAATATGTTCTTATCAACTGGCAGGTAATGCTCATTTTCATTTAGATAGGATTGTTAGACTAAGATAGGGTGTTCAAGATAACGAGTAGGAAGATATAACAAGATTGGACAATCAAGCCTATAGCTGTGGCTATGCCTATTTAATCTTACAATATTGTTAAATAAATAAATAAATAAATAATGCTGGACAGTTCACACAACATTATCTAGCCCCAAGCTAAGCAGAGCTTGTGTTATGGGTACTAGATAACTGATATACTTAATACAATATATAACATAGATAGATATTTTTATTATACATAGAAAATACCCAGAACACCCTGAACAAATATCTGCGATCGCACAAATATTTGTTCCGATGCGGGAATCGAACCCACAACCTCCTGCGTCGCAGGCCAACCTTCGCCCGCCGCGCCACAGAGGTCGTCCTGTTAAGTTAAAAAACCAATACATTTTCTATGCAAGTCATATCATTCACTGTCCTACCCTAATTCTATAGTTGGGTCAAGCTCTGCAATTAGGGTTGACAGATGGTTTAGGTAAAGCCTACATCGCTATTGAAAAAGCCGGACAAGAGTACACTTTGCCGGATCTGGATAAAATACTGAACAGAAAGTTTTTTTTTTTTTGGCATTTAATACCTATACGTATTGGTCTATACATTTTCTAACAAAAGCTGAATTTTCGTACCCCACTCAACTAACTCAACAGCTCAGTACTCATGGGAGTTTATTATCGAGGCTCACACAGTGAGCATCGTAAGTGCACAATGAGTACGACACAAGCTGTCACTTAGTGAAACAAGTGCTAAAACAATAATATGGTGAACTGAGAAGTTGTACCATGTCTATCGTCTTTAAGGCATGATAAACTCCGACATTCCATGGAAGTTTCCATCTGATGTAAACAGGTAGTACCTACTTAAGCATTAATTTTCAATAAGATACTACCCACTTGTAAAAGATGTAGGTACTAATGTAGAGAAACCCGAAAATTATTTTTCTAACTTTCGATGCTGTGTGCTAGTATTTCCCAGCATCTTTTTCGTGCACATGCAACATTGCCCAATCGCAGCCCTACATACACACACATTTGGCGCGTGGACAAACTTCATCTGGTTGTATGTAAGAGTCATCATCATCATCATCAGCCATTAGAGGTCTACTGTTGGACCAGGCCTTCCCCATATAATGCTATGGGAGGATTTGCCATAATCACCACACTTGGCAGGCAGATTGGTGATCACAGTATTGGTGTTGAGTACTCCGGTGGATGATGCTGGCCATCCCGTGGTCGACTTTAATGACATCCACGTTAGGAGACTTAGGGATCTATTCTTAGTCCAGAAACACCATGGCATGTATATATTATGATTATATTCTTGTATATATTATGTATATATTAATATATTATTATGTATCTTTATATTAAGTACCTGGTAGGTACTTAATATAAAGCGTATAAAGTGAGTGATCCATTTGCGAGCCGTCGATTTAAAGGTATAAACTGTTGGTTCGTTGGATTGTTGACTCGCGTTGGTGATCCATTGGCGTACCAAACAGTCGACTCTCGATCGCCAAAGAGTCATGGAAGCCAAGAGCCAACGCCGAAGAGCCAACGAGCCAAACCGCGGTATTTTAAAACCGCGGTTTTTTAGGTGCTCCATTGACGGCCTATGCCTCTGGGTCTCCAGCTCACCAGCGGTTTTACTCGCCAATAGATCGCCCTCTTAAAGCAGCGTAATAATATAAAGGATTTGTGAAAAAAGGCTTCGTAAAAAATGAGCAATTTATCACATATTTAACACGTTGACGTGAATTAATATTAAAATCAAATCATGGACCAAATCGGGTCAGGCCAGTCATCCGAGAAGCAGACAAGAAGTCAGTTATCTGCAAAATTAGTTTTCATGGTAAAAGGATGATACCTGTATATCCTGTCCCAAGACTATGCGACATGAAGGGAAAGTACCTTAAGATAAGATAAGATAAGATCATTTATTTGTCCGAAACAAAAAAAACAAATAAATAAATATTAAATATTGTAGATTGGATGTTTTGCTGAAAGGAGACTTTATTTTATTTTTAAAAGTTAGTAATTCGGCATTCAAAGATTTTCTAAAAATAAAATAAGACTTAAATGAAAAATTAAACATAAAATGATTAATTTTACGTTATTCCTTTTTTAAGATACTATGTTACTTAGAGGAATTATTATGTTTTGTCCATTCTTTCGTTTGGCAACATAAAAATACGGAATGGTTTTATTTTCTCATTTAAGTCTGTTCGATTCCCACCCAGAAATAAATAAAATTAATTAGCAAGTAATTTTTAGAAAATCTTTGAAATCAGTATTACTAACTTTGAAAAATAAAATAAAGTCTCCTTTCCGCAAAATATCCTATCTACAACATTTAAGGTGAATGCTCACCCTTGCGGCGCGAAATTCAAGTGCTGATGAGCTGTAATGGGCAAAAAACACCAGTTTGAAATTCGCGCCTCAAGCGTGAGCATCCACCTTAAGGTACATTCCCTTCATGTTGCATAGTCTTGGAACGTCCTGTATATTATGATTCATAATAGAGATTGGTCATCCTATTTTAAAATAGTAATTGTCTTTTAGTAAACTCAGAATAGTTAAAACACTCATTCTCATTATAAATTATCACTGAAACTGGCTTGGATGACATCATGATCATCACGGTAGTATAAACAAACCATAATAGCTTTGTGGAGTTGTTTACATTTATGAACAAGGAAATTATGAGGAGTAATGTGTGTACCTAATACTACGATTATTGATATATGTATGTTATTATTACGGTTATGTACATACTTTTCACTAGAAACGGGATATTTACCATGATTCTTGAGTTTTATTTGTTCCCGATATTTCGGCACAGTTGCATGCGCCATGATGGCCAGCACAACACCCAGACTGGGAAAAAATAAATAAATAATGCTGGACAGTTCACACAACATTGTCTAGCCCCAAGCTAAGCAGAGCTTGTGTTATGGGTACTAGACAACTGATATACCTACTTAATACAATATATTACATAGATAAATATTTTTTATTATATATAGAAAATACCCAAATATATGCATATCATACAAACAATAATAACTTTTGAAACTATTATTATTGTTACATACTTTTCACTACCATCGGGATATTTACCATGATTCTTGAGTTTTATTTTTTCTCGATATTTCAGCACAGTTGCATGCGCCATGATCACGGGAGAACATGTTCATGGTTCTCCCATATTTACCATGATTCTTGAGTTTTATTTGTTCCCGATATTTCGGCACAGTTGCATGCGCCATGATCACGGGAGAACATGATCATGGTTGAAATATCGGGAATAAATAAAACTCAAGAATCATGGTAAATATCCTGATGGTAGTGAAAAGTATGTAACAATAATAATAGTTTCAAAAGTTATTATTGTTTGTATGATATGCATATGTTTGGGTATTTTCTATATATAATAAAAAATATTTATCTATGTAATATATTGTATTAAGTATATCAGTTGTCTAGTACCCATAACACAAGCTCTGCTTAGCTTGGGGCTAGACATATCGTGTGAACTGTCCAGCATTTTTTTTTTTTTTTTTTTTTTTCCCAGTCTGGGTGTTGTGCTGGTACTCCTAGTTCCTAATACCCATAACTCAGGGGATCCTAGTGTGGGATCCGGACTATGTAGGTGACTGTTGGCCTGGTGATAAACATACGTCCCGCGGCGGGAATCGAACCCGCAACCTCTCGCGTCTCAGCCCAACGAATACTAAAATAAATGTGTCACATGACACATGACCTCCAAGTACCACAAGGACTCCGTATCCTCCTATGGATGTCCTAAACGCCGCCTAAGGGTAGCAGCATCCACCTGAGTAATCAACAACTGCGATGGCCAACTCGGTTGAGGATAACTACTTTAAAATTCAGTTGCAAGATTTTACCTGAATATTACAAACATTGCATTATTATAAAAGCGTGTATAAATAAGCTGTGACAGATACGAGAGTGATCCTATGCTATATTGGTTCCGTTGGTACCATTTGACCAACGTAACACTAATAAAAACCGGCTAAGTGCGAGTCGGACTCGCGCACGAAGGATTCCGTACCATTATCTATAAAAACGACAAAAAAAACAAGTTTGTTGTATGTATTTGCTCCCTTAAATATTTATTTTATTCTGTTTTTTAGTATTTGTTGTTATAGCCGCAACAGAAATACATCATCTGTGAAAAAGCCCAAGCCTAAAGTTGGCGTCTTTTTTTTACCGCCGCGACCATCCATAAAACATTGAAATATCAGTTTTTGTTATGTTATTTGTTAAGACAGTATACCTCTAAACTCAGTCCGAACAGAGTTAAAGAGGTTAAAAGTTTTCGCCGATTTCATTGTTGTTCGTTATCAAAAATCTACATAAATACGCTGACTGCGCCCTTGACGTCAAATCTAAGGCACAGACAAAACCAGCTTACTTGATTTTAACAATAATAATAAATAACATTGCGTATATTGATAAATTAATAATACTTCATATGAAAAATTTATGGAATTTCCTTGAAACTTCTATCCTCTTTTACTCTGTTCGTTTTGAGTATAGAGGTATACTGGCTCAACAAATATTGTTTGGTACACTGTCCACACGTTATATATCAATGTCCAGCCGAAGGCCGCCATAAAAAAAACAGAAAAAAAAGACGACAGCTCTCATACAAAAATTGGCATTGTCCTTTTAACTGTCTTTCACGGTTCATGGTGACAGACTGACAGACAGACAGACAGACAGACGGACGGACGGACAGTGGAGTCTTAGTAATAGGGTCCTTTGGGTATGGAACCCTAAAAATGTAGGAAAATGTATGTGACTACACATGATATGATTATGTTATGTATGGTATGAAAAAGACTGATGTAGATTGCGTAAATGATTACAGGGGGAAGGCGCTCCCACCGTACGGAAAGGCACCTGCGCGAACCACATGAAGCATGTCGCCAGCTTCTTCACCGGCTTCCACCTGATGCTGCACGCGCGCACGGAGGACGACCTGGACGAGGCTGCGATCCAGGACAAGCTGGCAAAGGCCGGCTCGGCGTTCAACTTCAAGACCATCAAGGAAGACCTGCCTCCTAGTGGACCTATCGGGACGGCATACCAGAAAGTCAATCCAGGTTTGTAAACTGTTGGAATTCATAAATGAATCTGTCCCGTTCAACACCTGGGAGTCTCTGTCTCACACGTATTTACAAGAAGGCCTTGTTCATTGTTAGATATTAATAATAATAAATAAATAATGCTGGACAGCTCACACAACATTATCTAGCCCCAAGCTATGCAGAGCTTGTGTTATGGGTACTAGATAACTGATATACTTAATACAATACATTACATAGCTAGATATTTTTTATTATACATAGAAAATACCCAGAACACCCTAAACAAATATCTGCAGATCGCACAAATATTTGTTCCGAGGCGGGAATCGAACCCGCAACCTCCTGCGTCGCAGGCGAACATACGGTCGCCGCGCCACAGAGGTCGTCCCGCGCTCTGTGGCGCATGTATGAAGTATGTTTTAGAAGTAGCAGAGTTATTTTGTAAAAAACACAGAGTACTACTGCCGCAAAGCAGTAGTGCTCGCATTACTGTGTTCCGGTTTGAAGGGTACGGTTGTCGGTGAAATTACAGGCACATGAGACTTTTAATTTTTATGTCTCAGGGTGGCGGGCGCAGTGCAATGCCACATAGGGTGCGTCTTAGGTGGACGTGACCTATGTGATAATGCACTGTTCATAGGCAGAGGGTACTGCTTAAAATCAGGTGGGCCATCTGCTTGAACCATCATTCCAAGCAGTATAAAAAAACAACAACTGATTTCACCGATACCTAACTCTAGGGGACGTAGCTCTCTAAATTAGCAAGTTAAATAAATAAATAAATAATACTGGACACAGTTCACACAACATTATCTAGCCCCAAGCTAAGCAGAGCTTGTGTTATGGGTACTAGATAACTGATATACTTAATACAATATATTACATAGATAGATATATTTTATTATACATAGAAAATACACAGAACACCCTGAACAAATATCTGCGATCGCACAATTATTTGTTCCGAGGCGGGAATCGAACCCGCAACCTCCTGCGTCGCAGGCCAAGCTTCGCCCGCCGCGCCACAGAGGTCGTTGAAGTGATAATGGGCCACATAGCTTGCAGAACTGTCGCTTCCAGTTGTGCTTTACTCTGAGTATAATAACTTGACTAAACTATTGTCGCGAACCTCAGCTCGAGCGACACTGCTTACAATATCTGATGCGAGTAATGTAAAACTACCTACATGTTATTTTTATTTGTAATTATAAATTAAGTTTGTACTATCTAAGATTAGTGTTGAATGTACGATTAGCCCAACAATTAATGTTGACCTACTACTTTTGTGATTCTCATATAAGTGAATTTAATTCTTATGTGAAATAAACATATCTTAAACCTGAACTGACAACTGTTGGGGAATAAAAGTTCTCAAGTGGCGACCACGAACCGGATGACGCAGTCACAGAATAAAGTTACTATGTAACAGATACATCACTCCCATACAAAAACGTAAATACCTACTCTAGCCACGAAAATCGAATTCAGATTTGTGTTCTGTAATCAGGTTACAGATTGTCAGAATTAAAATAGTGGCCAAGTATCATGCTGCAGCTTGAAATCAGAAATGATGATTATTAGAAAATAATTAAATATAATAATAAAAATAAAGTTCCAATCATAACATGGTTAATCAATCATATAGGTTACATTCCGGGGAATGCTCCCAGGAACTTAACACGATCTGATCCCACCATCTCCTTTTCATCATAGGACGAGCAGGCGCACGGCTCGATACCACCCTTACCTCGTTAGTATACCTTCTATTCGTACTAAACGTTTCAGTTCTACCTTTATAATGCAAACTGCTACAGTGTGGAATACACTACCGTCGTCTGTCATTCCTGAAAACCATAACCTGGGTCTCTTCAAGGCTAGAGTGAATAGGTTCTAGACCTTTGTGCTTCATCTACGGCCACATCGTCACTTACCAACAGATGAGATAGCGGTCAAACAAAGGTCAGTCAAAGTTAAAAAAAAAAAAAAAAACTCAGATGCCTGTATCCATAAAAAATGTAGATCCATAAACTCTATCAGCCACCATATTACTGACAATGTTTTAAGTTAACTACAAACACTGCTATTGAATGAAACAGTTGATATACCATTTCGCATAAACATACATAGTTGCTTGTGTAACCGCAAGTTGAATTGATTTCTCACATATTCAGAAACTAGTGTCCGTCCGCAGCTTCGCTTGCGTTATACCAGGATACATACATACATACATACATAGACACACGCCTCTTTCCCCGATAGTAGAAATCCGTTTTTTTCCGAAGGGATAGGCAGAGCCTTAATGGGCCTCTTTTCACAGTGGATCGCACCTTCGTGGGATATAGACGTGACAAGATACCAGAATAAAAAGTAATATATAGCTTAATCCAGGTCACAATCTATATTTATACCAAATATCACCAAAATCGGTTCAGCCGTTTCGGCGTGATTGAGTAACAAATTTATTAAGTGGTACTACGACCACGGAGAATAGGTTTATTGCTCCGTTTTACCTTACACAAAACTGTTTACAATACCTGACATTACAGTGCAGTGCCATGACAATGGCTGTGTACAAACGAAGAAAAATGTAAACAAATGTTACAAATGTACACTCGCCACGCTATTTGCATTTCTGTCATCGACGATACAAGTTGAATTCACTTGTAAAATATCTTACTGGTATATTAAAATGACGAGTGTCCTAATGTCTCAATGTTACGAAGTTGTGATGTCTAGGAAAGTTGCTGAAGAAATTAAGAAGAGAAAGAGTTGTTTGAGAAGAGGTAATCCTATACTAATTATTAGACGAGCAATATTTAATTAACACAGGTATTTTTCTTACTTAAAAGAGGGTCCCCACCAATGTTATTGATCCTAGATTAAGTTTAATGAAATATAATATTTGTATATGTATTGAGAAAGAGTTGTTTGAGAAGTGGTAATCCTATACTAATTATTAGACGAGCAATATTTAATTAACACAGGTATTTTTCTTACTTAAAAGAGGGTCCCCACCAATGTTATTGATCCTAGATTAAGTTTAATGAAATATAATATTTGTATATGTATTTGTATTTGTAATATTTTCATAAAATGTATATATATTTTGTGATCTCGGAAACGGCTCCAACTATTGACGACGACCTCTGTGGCGCGGCGGGCGACGGTTCGCCCGCGACGCAGGAGGTAGCGGGTTCGTTTCCCGCCTCGGAACAAATATTTGTACGATCTGCAGATATTTGTTCAGGGTGTTCTGGGTATTTCTATGTATACCTTATAAAAAATATCTATCTATGTAATGTATTATATTAAGTATATCAGTTATCTAGTACCCATACCTAACACAAGCTCTGCTAAGCTTGGGGCTAGATAAAGATGTGTAAGTCGTGGTCTATCGAATTGTTCTTTATTAGAAGAATAATAGACGATTTGTTTGTTCCAGTTAAAGAAATAAACTCAAAGGAAAGAGACCAGTTCTGGCTGAAAGAGGAACAAGAAGAGAAGAAGAGAGTTGAAGCTGAGAGGAAGAGGAGAGAAGAAGTAAGCAATTTTAATAAAACCACCCAAATATTAAACACCCAACAGTCACATACATAGTCCTGATCCCAAAATAGGATTCCCTGTGTCGTGGGTATCAGGAACTACGAGTAGCGTGGTATGACCATGTTCCCCGACACCACCACATAAGAGTTTTTTCCCATACAAACCTCAGGTGTGAATTTAGGAAATTCCTTTCTTATTGCACCCGTGTACCATAAAAGGAATGTGGGGGAAAATCCAATATGGGGTTCTAACGTAAAACAAAAACCCCATTCTGAACCACTTAGGATGCGAATTTTCTTTCGAAATTCCTTTCTTATTACAACCATACGCATCGAGACAAACATACCCACCAAATTTCAAGTCTCTACGACCAGCGGTTTAGGCTATGTGTTGTCACTCGTTCAGTCAGCCAGTCAGTCAGTCAGGACATTGCCTTTTATATATGAGATTCATTGGTCCAGCAGAAGGAATCAAATTCTCTCGGCGTATCAGTCGGCTACTTGCTCACCGCGCCTCGGAGGTCGTCACATGGAGGAATATATTCATCATCATCATCATCAGCCTACAGAAGTCCACTGCTGGCCTCCTCCATAGAATGCCACAACGAACGGTCTTGAGCCGCCTCCATCCACCACCAATATATTATACTATTTAACTCAAATTTGTATTGAAACTAAGATTATTCTATTGGCCTAAATCACCAGTACTATTTTTCTCCAAAACCATTCAATTTATTCGAATAGGGTTTTCATTGAATGATAGTTTGGTTCTTCAGCAACGCTTTAGGCTATACTCCCAACAAGACACGAGCAAGCCTAACTGTCTATTGCCTTTTGGTAGTTTTCACTACATTGCGCTGTATATTTGTAATATTTATATTCATAAAAACAACCTAAACCACGCGGCGCAATGCACTGCGAACTGGTAACCGAAAGCTGCTACCAGTTTAAGATTGCGCTCCGCCAGGCAGAAATCTTTATACAAAAATAACGCCACGCGCCGTTCGAAAAAGCGGTTTTATTGAATAACTCGTAAAATATAGATCATTTTTAAAAACCCCGTGGGTGATCCCGCCGTTTTATTGTATTGTTTTTATTTATCCAATTTTTGAGCCAATAATCTGTACCATATTGACAAACAATCGAATCTAGCGGAAGTTCGAAATCGAAGTTAGAGGTAAATTTGTGTTTTTTTTATCGAGAAAATTCTGTCCTATCGTGTTTCTGTATGGGTGATCCCTCGGTATTATAATGTAGTATCCATACATATTTTAATTTAAATATTGCACTTGATTTAGTCTGCTAAAAATCTAATCTAAGATTGGTAATTTTGCGTTATACCCCACCTTAATAAGCGGGACAGGTCAGCTAATTCATGACAAGAATTCAAATTATAAATGCTTGTTATGCAGGAAAAACGGAAGACGGAAGATGCCGCGAGAAAAAGAGACGATTTGGATACTGAAAGGAGAGCCAACACAGAGAAATTGAAGTAAGTTTTAAGATTGCACTTTATGAACGCACGCGACCATAATATCCATACAAACGTAGGAGTATGCTAGCAACACCACAGTAGCTTTAAAATTAAGTTTTTGATAAATTCAGCTTTTCGATATCTATAGGGTCTTCTTCTTCTTATCTTAGGTAATGGCTTCTGTGCATTATTTGCAACAATTTAGCCAATGTCAAGTGATACAATTATTATAGTTTTATTTATATTCAAGTCGTCAAGAGTCTCCGTCTAGTCCTAACCCAGTTTAAATTGTGGCTGAAAAACTGAGTTTTTACAGGAAAAAATCCACCATTTCGAAAAGACTCGCAATACACTCAAATTTCACTACATCACACCTGTATAGGGTCTTTCAATAGGGACTTCCGAACTTTGACAGTTGACAGCGGCCATCTTGTTGAAGCTACATCTGTCAAAATGGCCGTCATTTATCCAGTCTGTTTTGACAAATCACCATGGATGGATATAGTGTTCAACAACACGTGAAAATGATAAAATTGTTTTATAAAAATGAGTGTTCTGTTCAGGCAATGTTCCGCGCGCTTTGTCCATTTTACGGTCGCCATAATCTTCCTACCGAGAGGACTATTCACAATGTGGTGGATAAATTTGAGTCCACTAGTTTGTGGGGTTTTCTTAAGTTGCGGGTCTATGAGAATAAGCCACGAACCACAGCGGCCTTCAAAGCCAACATGAGGCTGCGTTTCCATTGACGCGGAGCTGGGCGGAGCGGAGCGGAGTATAGCGGTGAAAAGTGGTAAGTGTTTCCACTGAAGCAGAGAGGAGAGGAGCGGAGCGGAGAGGAGAGGAGCGGAGCGGAGTGGAGCTAACTTTGGAATTGCGCAATTTTGAGCTCAGTTTGTCTCCATCTTTCAGAAAGAGCATATGTCATGTTGTCGCTTAAAAAGAAAAAAGCAATCCTTTTATATCTTTCCTTACTTGACGACGAAGATAACGAATCACGCACCGCCCGGCTGTCCTCCGCTCCGCATCACCTCGCTACTCACCGCTCCGCTGTCCTCCGCTCCGCATCACCTCGCTACGCACCGCTCCGCTGTCCTCCGCTCCGCATCACCTCGCTTATTTTATATGAATATCCGTTCAGCTCTGCCCCGCTCCGCTCGTGCTGTTTCCATTGAAGCGGAGCAGAGATTTCGAGCATAGTGATTGGTCAATTCATGCACCGCTAAGCTCCGCTCCGCCCAGCTCCGCGTCAATGGAAACGCAGCCTAACCAATGCCATCGGTCAAATTAATCCTGATTTATGCGCTAGAGTCATGGAAAATTGGACATTTCGGATGCGCGCCACCCAGAGAAGCTGCGGCAAACATTTAAACGATGTTATATTCCACACATAACGACATCGATAAAACGTTTTTTTTAATGATATCTCACACATAATTTGTTGTATTTAAATTTAAAGTTAGGAAGCGCTTAATGAAAGACACTTTATAATGCTAACGGCACTGAGACGTGGTCGCCTAACTATTAGCCTCATTTGTAAGCTCAAGGTTGCGTAACGGGCTATGGTTGGAGGCTGACTACTCGATAAAGTCATAATATATGATAAAAAAATTATTTAATACGTTATAATCAACATCCCTTTTGTTTGGGGGGTGCCCCTATGAAGTTTAATTTTCTTCAAATTGTGATCTATTTAATATCAAATTTAATCCATTTTGGTTCATAGCTGTGGAATTTATGACGCTGTGACAGGCAAACGGACAAACGGAACTGGGTTCCTTGTCGGACTCGGAACCCTAAGCGTGTTTGATATAAATTATTTTAGCCAATCTCACACATACATCTGCTGTGAGGTGTCCGACCTAAGAATAGACCCTCCGTCTCCTCCCGTGGATGTCGTAAAAGCCGACAAGGGAATTCACCAGGGGATGGGCTGCAGCATTCACCTAAATCATCATCATCATCATCATCATCTGATCCATGAGCCATTAAAAGTCCATATTTGGACGTAGGCCTCTCCCAATTTCTTCCACACGAGTCGATCAAGTTGCCTTCACCATCCAGTGATAGTCTGCTTTCACCTGAGTGCTCAACACCAATACTGCGGTCACCAATCCGTATGCCAAGCGCGGAAACCCCCGATTGAATTCTATCGGGATGGCCTCGTCCAGCAATCGACATCTAAAGGCTACTTGATGATGAATCTCAACATATTCGTGTATTATAATCATAATTTATTCTGAAGGTACAAATAGGTCTTAAATCTAGTTTGATCTACCAAAACCTGCCTTTAAAGGCGTATGAATATTAAAGCTAAAGCCAAATAAGTCTATGCAATTAAACATATCAAGGCAAACATCAAAAAGGTCACCTAATCATATAAGTAACAAAACACAACACAAATTAAATTCTATAACAAACAAATTCATCAACGCTAGCATTTCTCAGCAAGCCATCGTATTAAATTGGATTTAAATCTAGAAAATGTCATGTCCTTGTTCAACAAGGAAATTACAATAATTTTATCAAACATTTTTAATTTACGTTATCCTCAAATAATAACTATTAATGTATATCTAATTAGTAGTCTAAATAAATTGTAACTTCTACTTGCTTGCTGCAATAGGTCTTTATGTGTATACATTTGCAGGAGCGAGACCCCCGTAGATTTAAATCCAGCTGGCGTAGGAGCGGAGTTGGTGCGTCGCAAGCGCTCCCAGGAAGCGAAGCAGCTGATTGGAGCGTCCACGGCGAACGCGCGCGCCATGTTCCAGCAGAACTTGGCGCAAGGACAGATAGCCTCCAGGTAACACGCAGACACTGCTGATTGGAGCGTCCACGGCGAACGCGCGCGCCATGTTCCAGCAGAACTTGGCGCAAGGACAGATAGCCTCCAGGTAACACGCAGACACAGCTGATTGGAGCGCCACGGCGAACGCGCGCACCATGTTCATATTTAGTGCATGATACAAACTTGAACGTATTAATCGCGTAAATAGTTTATTTTGTTATTCTTGACGTTGAAATCGTCTGTGCAGACGGAGTTAAATTTTCAAAATTCTTTTAAAAATACAAAATGGATGTTTCATGGGTTTAATGTATAATTGGTTTTTTAGTCTGTCAGTCAGTGGCGCAACGGCTTTATATTGATAAATTGTTTTTATACTTCTTATTGTAATATTTTTGTTCTTCAGCACATATTCATATTTTGCCAATGAAGTTAGCTTGCTACACTCCGTTAATACAATAGTAACTGCTGGCAAAAGTAAAATTAATAATAATAATAAATAATAAATAATAAAAGCCATTTATTCCCTTATTCACAATATACAGTTAGTGACATTAATTAAGTACATAAGTTGATTACCTTACAATAAACAATGATTTTTAATTTGCTCTTAGTTATTAAATACACATCATTTAAAACACTATCAACCACGTATTAGTATGTGCATGCGTGTGCTAGCGTTCATTATAAGGAACATATTCCACTTACACCATTTTTTTCCCTGTATTTATTTGATTAAATTCTATATATTTTAATTACAAAACAAAATAATAATAATATTTATTTTAAAGTAAAATTAATCAAGTTTTATTGCTAGTTTAAAAGTAGCTTTTGTTTAGTTCACAACCTGCCTAACAAATAAAAAATAAATGAGAAAAAAAATAGGAATCTTTGTTTGATTAATAGCATCTAAATGACAACTTCTCTGTTCCAGATCAAACTCTATACCAGAAAAACCGGTCCGCAGTTCCGTCATCGCCCAACGCATAAACACATTCTCCCAAAACCCCCTCCCTACATCACATCCCACTCCCACATCACCCATCAAATCCCCTATCCAACTCGAACCGACAACACCCGAAGAACCGAAAACCAGCCCTCTGAAAAACATAGACAAGATCAAAATGAGCCTTGAGACTCCATCTCAAATCCAATACGAACCGATCATAGACCCGTCTGTGGACCTCAGCCCGAGCACAGAGAACGAACCGAGCTCATTCAGCGACATCAACTACTCAGAATACAGACAGAGCGAAGCGTACAGGGACATCGAAGACTTGAAGCAAAGCGAGCCGATGATCAAACAAAATATACTCGAGAATGATATGTTTGATGCTTCGTACTCGAGCTCCAATGAGAATGATGACGAGGACAGTGACAACAAGTTCAGTACCATCAAGCGGTCTCCGTACAGTAAGAACAATATCGCGGGAGAGAACGAGAAGCTGAGCAGACAGAATACGGTCATCGAGAATGTTAACTATAAGAAGGAGCAAAATGGAACTACGCTTGATGGTGAGTGCACATTTTACAAGCTTTTATTAACTCTCCGATTTCGACAATATGCCGTCTGTCCATCCGTCCGCCCGTCCGCCCGTCCGTCCGTCCAGACAGTCCATCACAGCATGATTACTTTTACAGTTATGAGTCACAGGTATCAAACCATTGATGTGTAAGGCCCGTAATATCAATAGCTTTTTAACCTATCGTTCTAAGTTTAAACTATGTCTGTCAATGGTCGAAACTGGTTTATTCTGTTTTTTTTTAACATTGTAAGACCTTTGTTAGACCACGATCTCACCTGTTGGTAAGTGACGATGTACCCGAAGATGAATCACAAAGGTCGAGAAGGCACCTATTCACTCTAGTGTTGAAGAGTCCCAGATTATAGTTTTCAGGAAATTACATTTATTTACAGAAAGAATAATACAAGGTATGTACAAAATACATACCAACAATAGTTGTGCTACCTGAAGACCGCTGCTAGCGATCTAAAGGTAGCTCGACTGATCCAAATCACTACCAGACGGAAGCATCCCTAAGATGCAGGCTGCATTGCCACGCTGAATGACAATGAATGAAGCTATGTTTTATTATGTTGTCAGCAGATGTGTCGCCGGAAGCCATGGACGAGGATGGCGCCGTGTACGAGGACCTGGATGACGACCCGGGACTGACGGCGCGCGCGCTCTACGATTACCAAGCAGGTAACACAACACACAGATGTGTCGTCGGAAGCCATGGACGAGGATGGCGCCGTGTACGAGGACCTGGATGACGACCCGGGACTGACGGCGCGCGCGCTCTACGACTACCAAGCAGGTAACACAACACACAGATGTGTCGCCGGAAGCCATGGACGAGGATGGCGCCGTGTACGAGGACCTGGATGACGACCCGGGACTGACGGCGCGCGCGCTCTACGACTACCAAGCAGGTAACACAACTCACAGATGTGTCGCCGGATGCCATGGACGAGGATGGCGCCGTGTACGAGGACCTGGATGACGACCCGGGACTGACGGCGCGCGCGCTCTACGACTACCAAGCAGGTAACACAACACACAGATGTGTCGCCGGAAGCCATGGACGAGGATGGCGCCGTGTACGAGGACCTGGATGACGACCCGGGACTGACGGCGCGCGCGCTCTATGACTACCAAGCAGGTAACACAACACACAGATGTGTCGCCGGAAGCCATGGACGAGGATGGCGCCGTGTACGAGGACCTGGATGACGACCCGGGACTGACGGCGCGCGCGCTCTACGACTACCAAGCAGGTAACACAACACACAGATGTGTCGCCGGAAGCCATGGACGAGGATGGCGCCGTGTACGAGGACCTGGATGACGACCCGGGACTGACGGCGCGCGCGCTCTACGACTACCAAGCAGGTAACACAACACACAGATGTGTTGCCGGAAGCCATGGACGAGGATGGCGCCGTGTACGAGGACCTGGATGACGACCCGGTACTGACGGCGCGCGCGCTCTACGACTACCAAGCAGGTAACACAACACACAGATGTGTCGCCGGAAGCCATGGACGAGGATGGCGCCGTGTACGAGGACCTGGATGACGACCCGGGACTGACGGCGCGCGCGCTCTACGACTACCAAGCAGGTAACACAACACACAGATGTGTTGCCGGAAGCCATGGACGAGGATGGCGCCGTGTACGAGGACCTGGATGACGACCCGGGACTGACGGCGCGCGCGCTCTACGACTACCAAGCAGGTAACACAACTCACAGATGTGTCGCCGGAAGCCATGGACGAGGATGGCGCCGTGTACGAGGACCTGGATGACGACCCGGGACTAACGGCGCGCGCGCTCTACGACTACCAAGCAGGTAACACAACTCACAGATGTGTCGTCGGAAGCCATGGACGAGGATGGCGCCGTGTACGACGACCTGGATGACGACCCGGGACTGACGGCGCGCGCGCTCTACGACTACCAAGCAGGTAATAACACAACGCACAAAAACATTTTAAGGTAGACGCTTCTCCTTTTTTTTTGTTTTTTTTTTACCCGGTCTTGTTTGTAAGATTCTATTTTATAAGTTTGACCGCTATGTGTGTCTGTCAATGGCACCGTTGCTTTTAAACGGGTGAACCGATTAGAATGCTTTTTTTTAATTCGAAAGCAGGTTTTCCAGCAATGGTTCTTAGACATGTTTTATAAAAATCGGTTCAGCCGTTTCACAGTTTTGGTTCACTTTTTCAGATAGCGAAATTTCATTTCGCGAAAACTAGGAGACCTAACACAATATGTTTTATTTAATAGTATCTCATAAATATCATCAGTTTAGATACAAATAACCTAAACAAAATACAAATTGGGTATTCATTGCTAAACTGATGATATTTATGAGATACTATCAAATAAAACATGTGTTAGGTCTCCTAGTTTTTGCGAAATTAAATTTCGCTATCTGAAGAAGTGTTGATGAGCTGTGATGAGTATAAAATCCGTGTCGGATTCTCAGATTAGTGAGCGATCACCAAGCGTCTACTTTACTTAATAAGTAAATTTTGTAAAAATTAAAAACCCGAAAAGCAATGAAACGGCTGAACCGATTTTGATAAAACATGTCTAATACCCATTGATGGGAAACCTGCTTTCAAATAAAAAAAACGCATTCTAATCGGTTCATCCGTTCGGGAGCTCCGATGCCACAGATAGACAGACACACACACATATATACACGCACACACATATATACACACACACTCACACGCACACACACACACACACACACACACACACACACACACACAGAAATGTCAAACTTATAACACCCCGTCGTTTTTGCGTCGGGGGTTAAAAACAAACACATCAGAAACAAATAAAAAATAAAAAACTAACCTAAATAATAAACCCATAGCAACATAAATACCTTAGAAACTAAATACATATAAAAACACTTTATTTATAACTTAATCTTACACACGTGTGATCGCCGACGCGTCGCGTCCCGGGGGATCACGTGAAAAAATCAAATCAAATGTGATAAAATTAGTTGTCTGTTCCAGCGGACGAATCTGAGATCACGTTCGATCCGGGCGACATCATCACGCACATCGAGCAGATCGACGCGGGCTGGTGGCAGGGGCTCGGGCCCCGCGGCTTGTTCGGCCTGTTCCCCGCCAACTACGTCGAGATCCTGCCGGCGCATCCACGCTGACCTACTCACCCTCACCGAGCAGATCGACGCGGGCTGGTGGGAGGGGCTCGGGCCCCGCGGCCTGTTCGGTCTGTTCCCCGCCAACTACGTCGAGATCCTGCCGGCGCATCCACGCTGACCTACTGACCCTCACCGAGCAGATTGACGCGGGCTGGTGGCAGGGGCTCGGGCCCCGCGGCCTGTTCGGCCTGTTCCCCGCAAACTACGTCGAGATCCTGCCGGCGCATCCACGCTGACCTACTCACCCTCACCGAGCAGATCGACGCGGGCTGGTGGCAGGGGCTCGGCCCCCGCGGCCTGTTCGGCCTGTTCCCCGCCTACTACGTCGAGATCCTGCCGGCGCATCCACGCTGACCTACTCACCCTCACCGAGCAGATCGACGCGGGCTGGTGGCAGGGGCTCGGGCCCCGCGGCCTGTTCGGCCTGTTCCCCGCCAACTACGTCGAGATCCTGCTGGCGCATCCACGCTGACCTACTCACCCTCATCGAGCAGATCGACGCGGGCTGGTGGGAGGGGCTCGGGCCCCGCGGCCTGTTCGGCCTGTTCCCCGCCAACTACGTCGAGATCCTGCCGGCGCATCCACGCTGACCTACTCACCCTCACCGAGCAGATCGACGCGGGCTGGTGGCAGGGGCTCGGCCCCCGCGGCCTGTTCGGTCTGTTCCCCGCCAACTACGTCGAGATCCTGCCGGCGCATCCACGCTGACCTACTCACTCTCATCACTACACGCACTCTCAACTCAAACGAGGTTTAAAACTAACGTCGTCACTTTATGTGATGGTCCGGTGTTATAGTCGGCTTTTACGACATCCACGGGAGGAGACTGAGCTTAGGGGTCTAATCTTAAGCCGGACACACCACGACACGACTTTCTCAACCTGCTTGGATTTTATCGAGAACCTTCTTTGAGATAAATCGACGTTACCGGTCTAGGCCGGCATCGTTAGTATGTAACTTTATATGCTGGGGAACTTTATATACAGGGGAATTTCACTATTATATCATCAAATAAGCTGCTGCGATGGCAGAAAGCAAGCACAAAGCAGTCCCTGCGTCCCATCGTTCCTAGCGGATGGAGCCGCGGACAAAGCTAGTCTTTCAAATTAGTAGTGGAGAAAGTCAAAGTCAAAGTCAAAGTCAAAAAGTATTTTATTCATTGAAATAACAAGGATCATTTTGAATCGTCTTTAAAAATAAATTTACATGTACTCCTATTCCAACGCAACCAACACGGTCGGTTTTTTTTGATGATCCTTCTTTCTACTAGTTGGGGAGCGCCTGTGTGGTGCCTCGAGGTAGGTCTTGTTATCGTACAATATCCTTACATCAGTGTACGCTTTATTTGTACTCGTATTTACATACCTAAATTACACACATTAGAATATGCTATTCCAACAATTTTTAAGTGACTGTTATTCACGCGTTTAGGTTGTACCCCACAGGTACCACTAATGTACAAATTGTACCCCAAATAGTACTAATCATATCTTAAGTACCTGATGCGAACGAGCTTCGCATCGGTACCCTTAAGTAAGTGCCTACCCTTACAATCTCTAATGTCCGTCTTCAGCCAGTATTCACATTTAAATTTTCGAAACTAGAATTCGTTCGCTCTGTCGAGGAATTTCAAACTATCCAATATTCTGTGACTGACACAGATTAGCGAAGGGAATCGTGAAATAGTGAATCGTGAAATAGTGAATCGTGAAATAGTGAATCGTGAAATAGCGAATGTGTGAATTACTATATTAGATGATTTACCCAAAACCACCTGCGCATAGTATAGGGTATCCACTATACCCCAATTATGGAATTCACTCATTGTATTTTTGTACCCGAAGTAAACTAAAAACTAAGTGAACTAAAAATATAAGACTCTGGACGTGGCGTGCTTCAAAAACAACCACGTTTTAGAAAATGTACCCATTAACCCCCAATATTTAGTACTTTATGTACTCCTGATTTTACTCTATATTGTACCTGCAATAATATACTATCGGTACCCTTTTGTCCTGTGTATATTATGTAATACGTTCCACAACGTAATTATTAACTAACTAAGTATGATTAATTTAAGTAAGACGAAATGGACTCAAGTTAACTATTATGCATTTTTATCCTATTTGGTAAGTATTATGCTTGCTTATGAAAGACACTATGAATTTTTATTATTTTACAATACACTTGTTTAATTAAACTATGTTTAATTTGAACTAAGTCATTATTATTATTACGTCACTTAATATGAATTATTCTATGAATTGTTACTGAAAGTATGTGTTAAGTAGCCAGCGCGAAGCTCTACATTATCGGTCATTGTTAAGCTGCCGGCCCACTGCAGCACATGTACACTCTACGCACGAGTACTTTGATTTGTACTAAATGTCATTTGTGTCAAAATGTAGGTAGCACACCATGGTATAATAATATACTTGTCTAGATATGCTATTCCAAGATCCGCTGGTCACGTGGTAAAACACCAGACGACGTCATCACCAAAGAGAGTTGAGTCAGCACATCTCTGTGCTACCAGTAGATTGTAATGTAACTTCCCGACCCTCTTATATTACGACCATATTTGACGACCTCTGTGGCGCGGCATGCGAGTAGCCGGCTGAGATGCGGAGGTTGCGGGATCGATTCCTGCTGCGAAACAAAATGTTTGTGCGATCTGCAGATATTTGTTCCGGGTCTGGGTGCTGCGTTAGGTACTCGTAGTTCCTGATACCCAAGACAAATGGAATCAGGGCTATGTATGTGACTGTTGAGTGTTATGTTATATTACATGTCCGATAAAACCAGCAGGTTTTTACCAAAAAAATACGGTAAATCAGTAATCTGTTTGTTGCATTTTTTTTGAAAAATTTAAATACCTTATAAATTATATATTTTTTCCCTTAATTCTGTTATTGTTAAGTTCGCCTTTGTACTTTTTGTTTTATGTGCAATAAAGAATTTTCTATCTATCTATTGTTGTAATAAAATGGCAACTGGATAGTGATCTCGTCTGGTGTTATTCCGGTGGTAGTCTAGGCGTAGCAGACGTTGTTTTCTTCGATCATGGGTGTAGAAACCACATACGCTACGCATCGTCTGGTTTCTACAATTTGGATCCACGAAGCTAACGTCGAGTGTACACATCGTGCGCCGCAGTGGGTTCACAGCCTAACTCGTCACGCAGGCTTATCTGCAGGTTAATTGAAACTTTTTGGTTATAAATTACTGAAAAAGTACTATGTTCGTTTAACCAGCCCATGTTGGACTAAATGTAGTTCTTCGTGTTTATTTGACTGCCTAACTTTTAGACTGCATTTCTTTAAGCTTTTAATTAGATGGTGAGCGACATAATTCATTAACAATTTGAGTTTTTAAAACTTACAATATTTCAGTAGAGTTTTTTTATATATATATTTTTATCCAGTATTTTTTTTTTTTTTTTTTATTTTACTTGGATGACGGATCAAGCAAGAGGCCCACCTGATGTTAAGCGGTAACCTCTGCCTATGAACAGTGCATTACCTCATAGATCACGTCCACCTAGGACGCAACCTATGTGGCATTGCACTGCGCCCGCCACCCTGAGACATAAAGATGAAAAGTTGTTTGTAAATCTACCTTTATATCTACTGAAATTTTGACAATGTTGCCATTATTATCATGAAAAATAAAAAATAAACTCATGATGTTATTGAGTTGTGGTTATGACTGCAGTTAGAATTACTGTTTTTAAATTTGGTAAATTTACAATTGGTATTGTTTCGGCTTTAGTATTATAACATTATTTATTATTGTCTAGTGATAAGCGTCAGGTTATTGTAGCACAATAAATCCCTATAGGTTCTACTGAAATCGTGTCTTAGTAGTGCCAAAATTTACTCCAATTGGAATTTTTACGAAAGTTTTTTATTGGTCACATAGAGTGTCACAAGTACTTTGTAGGTACACTTTTGGATTAATACTTTTCACGATTTTATGATACCTATAGATTTAACTGTATATTAAGTATAAGATTCTACAAAAAACTAAGCAAATATTATTATTGAAGTAGCGTTCTAGACAAATGGATATCGAAAACGAAATGTTACAAGCGTTTCGCAAATGTATAGGAACTAACGTCAATCAATGAACGCTGTAACTCCTATACATTTGTGGGTTCTTTATTTCATTTTCGATGTCTTATTTAAGGCGAGATTATGTGTTTTTTTTACACATTTTGTTATATTGTTTGCAAGCAATGTGAGACGCCATATTTACATTAACGCAATAGGAATGTTTATAGATATGTGCACAGTACAGTTGAAAATGTTTTATAGTAATAGTGTTTACTAGCTTGGACTTACCCTTTATTAACCATATCAAGTACTAATAATTCCTAAATATTCTTTCAACTACCTTGCACTTGTACAATTAGCAATCTGAGCGTTTATGATAACCGAAAGCTATCTACAGAGAAGACAAAAACGATTGAAAAACGCCGTCATCGTTATTTCTATACATTTATTAAACTAACTGGTACATTTTTGTTAAGTTAGTTCAAGTAGTTGAACTTAGTGGAATGGATCGTTATTTTATCGTTAACGCTCTGATTGCTACTTGTCTAAAATGCAAATAATTCTATTTCACTCTGAAATAAATTAGTTAAATGTATAAATTAAAATAAATGTAATTACAATATCTGTAAAATCTATATCCCTTTGTGAGTTTTCGAAAACTTTTTATTATGATTGTTTATTGACTAGTTTTATGAATACATACTAAATTGTGTAAATGCCCCAATTATATAATAAAAATAAGACTAAGCTTTGCCTTTATCCTTCTATACATACCTTTAGTATAAGACTTGTTATTTTCACAAACCAATTCTTATTTTACGGGACACTTAATGCGTGTCAAATTGACAGGTGTCTATAAAAACTGTCAAATTTGATATGTGGCTGCGTGTTGCTCGAAGTTGGTTGGTGAAAGCGAGAATTAGCCATGTAATTGAGATGCATTTATTTTTCTGTTATCTGTAGCGTACGGCCAGTTATAAAAACAATTTATTTATATATTTTTGACTCTAAATGAAAGACTAAGTAAAGATGCTCTAATATAAAATTAATAAATAAATAATGCTGGACAGTTTACACAACAATATATACATACATAGACACACGCCTCTCCCTGAAAGGGTAGGCAGAGCCTCTTCACCGTGGGTTGCACCATCGTGGGAATAATGGCGTGACAAATGGTGAGCACATCGCCGCTATCGCTTCCCACGACTGACTCGGCTAACGCTTTCTTCCAGTAATAACACATTCCTTAATAAGCCGAGATCCAGGACAAATCTTATACCTAACGTTGTAACAAAGAATTTTACCAACAAGTCCGGGTTACATTTTTATATGACAGGATAATACTTATTAGCTAATCAAAATCCAGATAACGGCAGCCAGTTAGTAGTTTAGTGTTAGTAGTAGAAGAGCTTTTTTGTGAAAGAGTTCGTCCGGGGAAGTACTACGACCATACCTATTTCTGCCGCAAAGCAGTAGTGCTCGCATTGCTGTGTTCCGGTTGGAAGGGTATGGTTGCCTGTGAAATTACAGGCACATGAGACTTTTCATCTTTATGTCTCAGGGTGGCAGGCGCAGTGCAATGCCACATAGGGTGCGTCCTAGGTGGACGTGACCTATGTGATAATGCTCTGTTCATAGGCAGAGGTTACCGGTTATCATCAGGTGGGCCAGCTGCTTGTTCCGTCATTCTTAGTATTAAAAAAAAGCCAGGGATTTACAGGCTGCTGGGAAGCCCGGCTGGTTTGTAGGTGGCCACCCAATTATATCGTGTAGAACACCTCCAGCTTTTCATTAGCCATGTCTCATCAAAATCGAGATAAGTCATATATAGTCGTTATACAGGCTAACAATGTCGGCTTATTCCACTATTCCCCCTGAAAATCCCGTTAGAGGGAAAAGAATAATCTAAAAAAATGTACAATTCTGGGCTCATCTTTACCAGCTGTGGTTCTGATAATATCAACAAGGCTGATTTTGATATCAATATCAGCCGTAAAAGCAATTTTTATAAAAAAAGTATGAAAAACTAAGAATGTGTTTTTGTAGTTGACTGTACGTTTCCCTTGTATGTAATTGAATCATAGAAATGTGAAGCAACGAGAAGTGTTATCGGGGCTGTTTGGTATTGAAACTGATGACGCCTTTTTTGCCCACCATTTTGCACACTTAGTGCCACTCGCGTCATTGGGAGTTAATTGTATAACCCTAGGATTTGATCTCAATAAACGATCGCGCAGTACATAACAACTGCGCAGTAGAATAAACCAGAGCTAATTATGCTAACCCTGGTATATGCAAGGGTCACTAAAAAACTTAAACACTAACCCCCTTATTCATAATCATTTATAAACCTATTTTAGTTAAAATAGCTTTTCTTTTGTTCGCTCTAATGTCAAATGACGTACGTACGTCAAAATAAGACAAGCTATTTTAGCTATCAAAGGGTTAAAATTGTATTATGAATAAGGGGGTAATTCTTTTAGTTACGTGTGGTTGATTCCATGTGTATGTGTAGTTTATCTTTTGACTTCGATTTTGCAAGTTATTGCGGCGCAAGCTTGTATTAATTACACCGTAAGTGAAAGAGTATGCACAATTTGCTCAAACGCTGGCGTCACGCGGCACGCCTCTACCAATTCTCCTTACTTCAGATTTCTACAAATTAAACCAATATTATTGCAATAGGTATAATTTTATGTGTATGTTGCTCCGTTGTATGTATAGTACGCATCATGTAAAAAAAACGCTGGAACGCATGTAGAAGCTTGACCGCCAGCGTTCTTTTTACATGACGCGCACTATAACATGGTTTACGTTTGTATCCTAGTAGTTACTTTCGAAATAAATAGTTCCTTTGCTCATTTTCACTAATTACAGGACACCTAACACTTACGGGAGACTTAACTCATGTCAAATTTGCAGTTCTGTATGAAAAACTGTCAATTTTACGTTTATAATAATGTTTCTCGTAAGCTTGGTGTCTCGTAAATAGTTGAGCAAGCGGGTCTAGAATGGTCTACCCTTAGTATGTTGTTTTAATTATCGTGTTGCTTTTATAACAATAAATAATAACATCAGTCACAGAATATACATATCTAGTTCTGATCCCACACTAGGCTCCAAATCACCCGAGGAGGTCTGAATAACGACGGGGCATCTGAAAGTGAGTCGAACACTAGTGCTTAAGGCGTCGATGGACGCCAAATTCTCTCACTATCAAACTCATTAAAGTTCATGTAACTTAGAAAGTGACAGAATAGCGCTCGCGGAACGAAAAGTGATAGAAAATCACGTATTTTTTCGAAAATGTTTAGAAAAATAATTTTCAAAAATAAAAAGAAGGTCCTCTCGGCGTTTTGTTATTTAATACACTGAAGGCAATAAAAACATCTTATGATTGTTTAGAAAAATGGTAGCAACTTCGAAAACAGATGGTACTTTGCATTTGCATTTTATGTAGTTATTTTGAAAAAAATACAATAAAAAAAAATACAACAATACAAATGCTTTGTATGATGTTAATTAAATATATATTTTTGTAGATTTTTCGTTAAAGATTGTGGAGAATAAGGGTTTAATGCTTTTTACATATATCCACGCCTTGTCCTTGAGAAGTTATTTAATTCTATTATCCTCGAGTGTGTAACTCCCTATAGCAATTTTCATCGAAATCATTAGAGCCGTTATTTCCCGCCGCACTTTCGTGCAAGTAGCCACGTGCCTATTACCACGTCTCGTACTTATGTACCTACCTAATGCCGGCACTTTACTCGGCGTAGCGTATGTTTAACCCCCGACGCAAAAACGACGGGGAGTTATAAGTTTGACGTGTCTGTGTGTGTGTCTGTCTATCTGTGGCATCGTAGCTCCCGAACGGATGAACCGATTTTGATTTTGTTTTTTTTTGTTAGAAAGGTGAATTAGTCGGGAGGGTTCTTAGCTATGTTTGATCAAAATCGGTTCAGCCGTTCAGCGTTGGGTTTTTTTTAATTTTTACAAAATTAATTACTTGTTGTATTTGCTTTATTTGTCCTAAAACGGCCACGCGTAGAGGACATATTCGTATCTATTTGTCTTAATTGCGCAAATACCTGTATACGCATAGACATAGGTACATATCTAAGGACAGGGCGGATGACGTGACAAAACCAAATACTGCCACGGTTGGTGATACTGTCAATTTTTCGGTGTCAAAATCAGATGCGAGACACCAATGAAAACCAGTTTATGACTTAGAGCCACTTGGGTAATACGGAGTAAATTTTGTAACCCTAGAATTTAAGGCGTGGATATATGCAAAATGTGATGTGTGACCTTTTTCACCAGGATGTTTATCGAAAAATATTAAAAACACTACGTTATCTATATAAAGCATGTAATGTCAATTTTTTTTTTTTTTTTCAAAAATACTTTAAATATAAGAAACTAGAGACTCGTCCCGGCTTCGCACGGGTAGTTTCAGATGAAAAACAGCCCCCCCCTCGTATCCTCCCCCCCTGGTAGCGTATGTCACTCAGGGTGAACGTAGCTTTCCAATGGTAAAAGAATTTTTTAAATCGGCCCAGTACTTTTTGAGCCTATTCATTACAAACATACAAACATACAAAAATAGGTACAAATCTTTCCTCTTTATAATATTAGTGTAGATATGCAAAGTAGCCTGTGTTTTCGTAGTTACAACCATTTTTCTCGTAAACATTCAATGATAAGTTGTTTTTATTGCCTTCGGCCTATTAAATAACACAACGCCGAGAGGACCTTGTTTTTATTTTTGAAAATTACTTTTCTAATGATTTTTATATTAAAAAAACGTGACTTTCGATCGATTTTGTTTCGCAAGTGCTATTCTGACACTCTAACTTACCTGAACGTCAATGCGTTAAATAGTGATAGAATTTGGTGTCCATCGACGCCTTAATCTGAATAAATGATTGCGCAGTACAAGACAACTGCGCAGTTAATTATGCTAACCCTGGTAGATGCACGTGGCACTTAGTTCGCACGTGATCGGTGGTGTTTGATGTTAGGACCAAAATGCAAGATCGACTGCATTGCGTATCCGTCCGCTTATCGGTCAACCGCATTGCGTATCCGTCCTCTTGTCGGTTTTTGTCACAAATCAAAGGACTTTATTAATAAGACGAATATTTGCGTCAACCGTTCGGCTCAAATGACGTTCATTGGTTTGTGAATAAGCAAGCATTTTTTACTGGTTCAAAAGTCAAAGTCAAAGTCAAAGTCAAAGTATTTTTATTACTTGAAATACATGTTATAAAAGATATCAAATATTATTATAAGTATCAATGTATTCCTACCTAAGGCATGCAATATTTTTATTAATAGTACAATCATAAAAAAAAAACAAGAATTAATTAATTATTAAAATGTCAAAATCCGAATAAATAGCTTATTAATATTAACAAATTGTAATAAGTTTGTCGCTCATAAATTCCTCTATAGTGTAATAACATTTATTTGTCAGTAGTTTTTAGTTTAGTTTTAGTTAGTGTGGATGGCATGTTTATGATATTTGCGAATACATCAAGTACCTATTTGGCCAGATACAGCGAATAAACGATCACACTACGCCAAGTGAAGTGCCGGCATAACACTTCCCTATCTATTTATACACACAACGTATTTATTACGTCTATTGCTGTTGGATTTGACTGTAGATGTGATAGGCATTGTTTGTTAAGAAAACACGGGTAAACCATATAAATTAGTTAAAATCGTTCTGATAACATTAGTCATTATTTACATCGCGACGCGGTAGTTACCTGCTGAGGTTTCTATAATGGCGAAATTGGACCGTGATGTGGAATTTAAGGATTTACGGCCTCCGGTGTGTACCTCTTGGAATTTTGTGATCATTGCGTTACGGATACTTGTTTTCAGAAATGAAGATAGCTCTTAATTTGTCAATACCTATCTCATAGATTTTGCACCGTTTATCTACATTACATATATTATTACTAGCTGACCCGCTCGCGACTTCGTCGACGCGTAGACTTTCATACAAACTTTAACACCCTTTTTCAACCCCTTAGGGTGCGAATTTTCAAAAATCGTTTCTTAGTGCGCGCCTACACCCCTTAATAAATGCTTGTGCCAAATTTCAGACCTCTCGGCCCAGTAGTTTCCGAGCTTTCGTGATGAGTGGTCAGTGAGTGAGTGGACTTCTCTTTTATATATATAGATAACGAGGTAGTTTGTATATAAGCAATCTCCGGAACTAATAATCTAATTCTGAAAATTCTTACACTAATAATAAGCTATTAATAAGAAGCTACATTATCCCTCAATGCCATAGGCTATATTTATTCTGAGAGGATTACGCGCGGGCTAAGTCGCGCGGGGAAAGCTAGTTATAAATATTATTGCCAGCTAGACTTTTGCAATATTTATTGAATATGTTTTTGTACCTATAGTCCAACCATTTTGCTAAAAACCAATCGCTTAAATAAAAAGGTACAAAGCTGCAAAGCTATTGTTTTTTTTTGTCACTAACTAGTACAAATATAAACCGAAAAATTATACAGTTTTGTAACAAATATTAAGAATGCATGATGCTTTGTTTACATTTCGTCTACATCGGGTTTAGCTAGAGTATAAGTTGACACACGCCCGACCTTACGATACGGAGCTAAGGACATCGAGATTTTTGCTCTTAATAATGTTATGACAAATTGTGTCAAAACTAACTTATTAATTTGTAAGTAAATAAAATGCTTACTGGCTATCTTTTCTGGATTTCTGGGAAAAATAGTGATTGTGGTCGTGATAAGCTTTTCAGCACTACTTAAGTGGCAATGGATCTTAGTACACCTAGTTAGCTTCAAACTTTGCTAAGTACCTATACCTACTTTCTATTTTCTCAGTTCGTATTGTACCGATTGTTTTATTTTAGGTAAAGGACCGCTTTCCAAGAATAGTTATTATAATAATTCTAACTGAGTTTTGTGAGAGATTCTCGTATTCTGGAATGAGAGGTGAGTTATTTTTTATTATCTAAGTACCTATTTGGAATCCGTCTATCAGGAAATAATTTTCAGTAGATCGATCAAAATTCAGAAATTTTGCAATGCTAGGAGGCTTTGTGATACAAATAATGAAAAAAGGATTGACTCAACTTGATTATTTGTGACACAAAGCCTCCTAGCATTCTAAATTTCATAATTGTGAGTTACTGGAAGTGCCCTAGAGGTTTTGCATTTTCACGATTTACGTACAAAAATTAGACAGATCCCTTCTATACATTAAGTTAGAAGCTTGTTATTTTTAGGGCACTATTAGCTCACAGACCTTTATATTTGGTATACATTTCAAGTTACTGCCTTCAGCTGTTCCTGAGAACAAGGACCTCGACAGACAGACGGACAATTTATTTGTTTATTTATTTAACTAGAACGGCACATGCCAATTACTCTAATTAATTTACAATACTTATTAGATTAAAAATAAACAATTATTAAACCTACAATAAAAGAAAAAAGCATAAATTAAATAGGTAAAGGGGGGGGGGGGGGGGGGGGGGGGGGAGGTGGGTACTTATGAAAAATTTACAAAATAAAAATGAAAAAGTTTTTGTACAAATCAAAAATTAAAAGTAGTGAAGTGAATAATACTTTTGGCAAGATTTTAGCCCTAACAACACAATATTTTCTTGTCTCGACTCTCAATTTGGTGGTCCTAAGCACTTAGGATTAGCACTTCAAAAGCTGACACCACCCGTAACTTGGCTGCACATACAACACGCTGATTATGCTAAGGCTCTATGAAACACTTATGCAAATGTTTCTAAAGGTCCCTGTCTAAAGTTTGCCACGGCCTCGCATAGCCAGATTACGCCATTAATACGTCACCGCCACGCCGCTACGAAGCGCACTGTGGGTGAAGATCTGACCGACGGCATGTTTGGCATAACCATAAACGTAGGTATGAATGAAGATATTGTGTTTCAGCGTTCCTAACTCTATACTTACGAAGTAAACTGGGATACTCAGACGATGAAGCCACCGAGACTTACCACGTGTTCAGTTGTTTCGTATACGTTTTCCCCATTGTTGGTGGTATAATTGCTGACAACCACCTTGGAAAATTCAGGTAAGTAGTTATTTTGTTATGTACGGTTGGGAAAAATAAGCGAATTTATAATGTGCTACGAAATGCTACACTTCGTAGCAGCTCGTAGCGCTTAAGTGAAATGTTAGCATTTCAATGACACGTATGCTACGAAATGATAAACTTCGTAGCACCTCGTAGCACTCAAGTAAAATATTTGCATTTGACATACAGCTAGGCTATTCCATGATGAAAAATACAAGGTTGTAACTGAAAATTGTATTTCAGGACGATTCTCTACATGATGTTTGTATACGCTGCGGGGAATCTGCTAGTTGCTGTTACTGCAATACCACACCTTGCTTTGCCTGGAAGGTATGTCTTGATGATCCGTTTAAATTGCTGCAGAAACTCTAGAATCTAGCTCATAGATCCCAGGCGTTAGGCTCGTATTCTAGAACTACGTTCAAGCGTGAATCGGGACTCGAACATTGATTTTGTGGCAGATCTGTAAAAAAAGTAGTCTCGATTTAGATTGAGATTACTTCTGAAATACGGGCATTGTAGTCAGAATCTAGAGTATGAAAGCTTCTATCCTTAGAGCATTGCAGGCCTCCGTACCGAAGCTACTATCGGATTGTAGATATTATAGTTTGTAAAAAAAAAAGAAGATAATATGTCAAACAAAATTCTGTACAAACTACAAAATAAACACTAATTGTACGAATTAAGCATTTGTCCTGATGGCGATGCTTTCGATTTTTACAATACAATCACTTTTTAGAACAAACGTTTATAATATTGTCTAATACCGTTATATAGCACCACATACGTCAAATACGACTTCTGTGGCGAAGGACGAAGGTTCGCCTGTGACGCATGAGGTCGCGTGTTTTGTTTTTTTTTTGTTTTTTTTTTGTTTCTGGGTATTTTCTATGTATAATAAAAAATATCTAACTATGTAATGTATGGTATTAAGTACCTATATAAATTATCTAAGGTACCTGTATCAGTTATCTAGTAGCCATAACACAAGCTCTGCTTAGCTTGGGGCTAGATAATGTTGTGTGAACAGTCCAGCATTATTTATGTATTGAATAAAAAAAAGTAAAATGGTGTGCGTCAGCTCCGATGTGCGACTGGAGTTTACTCCAGTTGAGTTTAGTATAAGATGCCCAAATACGTTGCACAGAGGGAAAACATAACGACTTTACTTTTTGTTAACGCTCGATTTTACTCCGCATCTATTCAGGTACCGTACGTAAGCACGTTTTTTTTTTTATGCCAGTTTTATGGCAACGAGTGTTCTAGAAAAACAGTCATTAAATATCACGTGTAAAACATGCAATGAGTTTGGGGGAAACTGCTTCAGCAGATTTTGATGGAGATGAGGATGAGGATAGATGGAGGGGTTGGGGGAGGGGCTTTTCATCCTGACACTACCCGTGCCAGGCCCGGGCGAGTTGTTAGTTATAATTCTGGTGAGAGTAAGGTCTAATATGGATACGGAAGTTGGAACTCTTCGATGGGTCATAGGAGACTGGGCGTGTTTGTGTTCAGTTTGATCAGTACACGGTTCTGATTACTAATTCCATCATCACCATCAACTGGAGAACATCTAAGTAAGTATATATAATAAAATAATAATAATAAATATTTCTGGACAAATCACACTACATTATCTAGCCCCAAGCTAAGCAGAGCTTGTGTTATGGGTACTAGACAACTGATATACTTAATACAATATATTACATAGTTAGATATTTTTTATTATATATAGAAAATACCCAGAACACCCTGAACAAATATCTGCAGAACGCACAAATATTTGTTCCGAGGCAGGAATCGGACCCGCAACCTCCTGCGTCGCAGGCGAACGTTCGCCCGCCGCGCCTCAGAGGTCGTCATATATATATATGTATATATATAAAACAAAGTCGTGTTAGTTACACCACTTATAACTCCAGAACCGCTGAACCGATTTGGCTGAAAATTGGTGGGGAGGTAGCTTAGAACCAGAAGATTGACATAGGGGGGGGGGAGGGAGGGGTAGAAGGGAGGGGGGGGGGTCACCGGGGCTACCCGTGCAAAGCCGGGGCGAGTCGCTAGTATTGAATAAAGGCATTCTCTTCAAAGGATCTATCACGAATTTGAAATTTGCTTGAAAATTTAAAGGGATCGAACAGGACGATCAAAGTCCACAGGATCATAGCCAAGGGATCCAAGAGGAACTACTCGTTACGTAATACGTAGCAGACACTACCCACATATACTGTACAGTAATATTTTATCTGTGCCACGGAGTAGACCTTAATTATAAATCGTAATTAGTTTTTCCAACAGTTCCATTTTAAATACCATTTAAAATTGCCTAATTTGCGTTTCATCGAGCATTTAATTCCTAAGAGGCTCTCCTGAAATGTTATTTCTAAATAAATTACGTTCATTTCACAACGAATTTTGGCTATAAATCTCAGGCTTACTTTCATGAACCTAATTTAACTTAAATTGGTAAACTTCTGATCTAAATGGAATTTTAACATATGTAATACTTACTCAGGTAAGTAGGCTTTCCATAAGATTGGAAAACTGGTTACCCATAGAAAGTTACTTTTAGACTCACTGTTATATTCATATCAAATTTTAATTTCAATGTGTCCCAAAAATTCCGTTCCAGCGGGACTCAAACCCGCATCTTCGCCTGTATTCGGTGATGCCTTCACCAGTTCGGCCATAGAACGAGCTATGACGCTGGAGACGAAATTTGTGGGCACTATCATTCCGGCTATAGTGCCGATGGGAGCCATCTACAGGTGTTTCATTTGGAAACCATCTGTTCAATGTCCGAAATTAGCTAATTGCTGATACCGGAATTAGCTATAGTGAATTATTTATATTATCATATCAAATACCATGTATCATTATTATTATCAGATAGTTTGTTCAGTTTTACGTAAAAAAAAAAACAGGCTGTTTGGCAGATCGTGTGCCGTACGGTAAGGGGCGGTCAAACTCCCTGTGAACGCGTGGTCTGACATAGTCCGCTCGATCGGACGATGTGAACTTTTTTCCTCTTGGTCCTATAGGAGCAACAGGAAAAAAAGCTCTTGGTCCGCGTATATTATAATATAATTGAACCACTCGAGCACTCTAACGTGGTCAGGCTACTTAGTCCCCTCGATCGGACGACGTGAACTTTTTTCCTCTTGGTCATTTTTTTTTTTTTTTTTTATACTGCTTGGATGACGGAACAAGCAAGAGGCCCACCTGATGTTAAGCGGTAACCTCTGCCTATGAACAGTGCATTACCTCAAAGGTCACGTCCACCTAGGACGCAGCCTATGTGGCATTTCACTGCGCCCGCCACCCTGAGACATAAAGATGAAAAGTCTCATGTGCCTGTAATTTCACCGGCACCCTTACCCTTCAAACCGGAACACAGCAATGCGAGCACTACTGCTTTGCGGCAGAAATAGGTATGGTGGTAGTACTTCCCCGGACGAGCTCTTTCACAAAAAAGCTCTACTACTACTACTGTTGGTCCTATAGGACCAACAGGAAAAAAAGCTCTTGGTCCGCGTATATTGTAATATAATCGAACCACGAGCACTCTAACGTGGTCAGGTTACTTAGTCCCCTCGATCGGACGACGTGAACTTTTTTTCCATTCTGTATAACCCTCTCCAGCGTCACGACTATATTTTTTTTATAAATAAATACATTCATACATTCATACATATACCTTAGGTTGAGCGATGACTTAATAAGGTGATGGGCAAAAACTGGTGAGACATCGTGCTCGGGGCACACAGGGCATGATGATAATGATGAATTTGTTCACACTTCGCCTGACTCGTGAAAGTAAACTGGTCATAATCCACTATGCGATCCCAACTGATACAAATCTTATTCCACAGATTATGCACCCTAATCGGCCTATTCATGATCACGATCGGCACTGGCGGCATAAAACCCTGCGTCACCGCCTTCGGAGGGGACCAATTCCAACTCCCACACCAAGACCACCATTTAGCTATATACTTCAGTATACTCTACTTCAGTTTGTGTATTGGAAGCCTTATAGCGAAGACAGTGTCGCCTATACTGAGATCGGAGATTCACTGTTTTGGAGACAAAGATTGTTACTCATTAGCTTTTGGAGCCCCTGGATTAGTGGTTTTGGTTTCGATAGGTGAGTTGCTAGTTAATAATTAACCTACTTACTAACTTATGGCTCGTTATGATAAGGTGTTTTGGCGCGTAGCAACGCTGCTACATGCTGGATCACGTAGTCACGTGACCAATACACGCGTAGCAGCATTGCTACGTGTCGATCATCTGAACGCGCGTAGCAATAACGCCAAATGCAAATATTGGTTCGGGGTCTGGGTGTTGTGGTATCATGGTACGCGTATTTCCTTATACGCACGACGCAGGGGATCCTAGTGTGGGATCAGGAGGGCAATTCTCGTGCTTTAGAGATTAAGTCGAATTCCACATTTGTCGAAAAAAGATGGCGAATGTCGAATAAAATCTTAATTTGCTATTCTCGTGATGTCACAAATAGACATAAGTCGACCAAAATAATTCAAATCGAATACGATTTGATGGTTATTGTGACATTTTCGTGACATTTTTTGTAGACATTCATGCTTCGACATTATCTCTAATTTAGAGATAATGTCTACAATCCGTGAATTGCCCTCCTGGACTATGTATGTGACTGTTGGGTGTTATGTTATGACTTTGAAACCTATCTCTCGATCGTTGGGTTTTACATCTCGAAGACTTATATCAGGTTTTGTTGAAATGTGCATGAAAGGAGTTTCTGCCGCGACGCGCATTGAATCCTTCCACCACAGTTATTCTTTCTCCAGTCTCTTGGCCCTTTTCAGGGCCAGTATACATCAAGCTGGTCTCTGACTGACGCAGGGTGGCCAAGAAAGAACCCGTTACTCGAAGTCGTAGTATTTGATTTGTTGGTATAATGATGTGTCGCTGATAGCCATGACCGATGATATTCATCCAATCGTGGTATAGTTGCATGTCCTCTCTCAGTCAAGTGCATGATATTCATCCAATCGTAGTATAGTTGCATGTCCTCTCTCAGTCAAGTGCATGATATTCATCCAATCGTAGTATAGTTGCATGTCCTCTCTCAGTCAAGTGCATGATATTCATCCAATCGTAGTATAGTTGCATGTCCTCTCTCAGTCAAGTGCATGATATTCATCCAATCGTAGTATAGTTGCATGTCCTCTCTCAGTCAAGTGCATGATATTCATCCAATCGTAGTATAGTTGCATGTCCTATCTCAGTCAAGTGCATGATATTCATCCAATCGTAGTATAGTTGCATGTCCTCTCTCAGTCAAGTGCATGATATTCATCCAATCGTAGTATAGTTGCATGTCCTCTCTCAGTCAAGTGCATGATATTCATCCAATCGTAGTATAGTTGCATGTCCTCTCTCAGTCAAGTGCATGATATTCATCCAATCGTAGTATAGTTGCATGTCCTCTCTCAGTCAAGTGCATGATATTCATCCAATCGTAGTATAGTTGCATGTCCTCTCTCAGTCAAGTGCATGATATTCATCCAATCGTAGTATAGTTGCATGTCCTCTCTCAGTCAAGTGCATGATATTCATCCAATCGTAGTATAGTTGCATGTCCTCTCTCAGTCAAGTGCATGATATTCATCCAATCGCAGTTGTTTAAGTTTGTATGTGTAAAACGTAGTGGGGCATCAAAAAGGTTCCACCGGTTTTAACGAAAAACAGCCCGAATAACACTTCTCTTTACTTCAGATTCTATGGTAGACTCAAACCACGCAATGCGTGCACTTGTAAAGACAGTTGTTTATCATTTCTAGGTACCCCGTTGCAAATGATGACGTACATTTCTCATAGCAAACATATGTTTATGGAAATTACATCTGACACTTTAATCTTAGTTTTGGTGCTATTTACAACGCAACCTCGACGTTATCATTCAAATACAAACAGTTCTAAGGTGAAACTCGTCTATTATAAGACAATGTTATTGCAGTACCTATTTACAGTTGCTGTAGCTAGGTACGGCATTTTCGGTTTCCATTAGGAATGCACAAAAATATTGGTTACTCCTCTCCTTTCAATCATTTTCATGCTAAACTTTTTTTATTTTTTTATTTTATACTACTTGAATGACGGAACAAGCAAATGGCCCACCTGATGTTAAGCGGTAACCTCTGCCTATGAACAGTGCATTACCTCATAGGTCACGTCCACCTAGGACGCACCCTATGTGGCATTGCACTGCGCCCGCCACCCTGAGACATAAAGATGAAAAGTCTCATGTGCCTGTAATTTCACCGGCACCCTTACCCTTCAAACCGGAACACAGCAATGCGAACACTACTGCTTTGCGGCAGAAATAGGTATGGTGGTAGTACTTCCCCGGACGAACTCTTTCACAAAAAAGCTCTACTACTACTAGACTTTTTATTAAGTACACATTTGTATGTACATTGTCTTACCTCCTTAGATAATCTTTACTTTACCTTATAAGGAATCAATTTTCCTTTTGCATTTCTCATCTATATAGCTATACTAATTGATTAATTTGTTTTCATTTCTGCCGCAAAGCAATAGTGCTCGCATGGCTGTATTCCGGTTTGAAGGGTATTATGCAGTGCCAGTGAAATGACAGGCACATGAGACTTCATCTTTATGTCTCAGGGTGGCGGGCGCAGTGCAATGCCACATAGGGTGCGTTCTAGGTGGACGTGACCTATGAGGTAAAGCATTGTTAAAGGCAGAGGTTACCGCTCAAAATCAGACGTATTAAAAAAACTACTTACTAGATCTCGTTCAAACCAATTTTCAGTGGAAGTTTACATGGTAATGTACATCATATTTTTTTTTTAGTTTTATCATTATCTCATGTTAGAAGTTACGGGGGGGGGGGGGGGACATATTTTACCACTTTGGAAGTGTCTCTCGCGCAAACTATTCAGTTTAGAAAAAAAAAATATTAGAAACCTCAATATCATTTTTGAAAAAAAAAAAAAAAAAATGTTTCAGTTCTTAGTATGGGGAACCCCAAAAATTTATTGTTTTTTTTCTATTTTGTTTGAAAATCTTAATGCGGTTCGCAGAATACATCTACTTACCAAGTTCCAACAGCATAGCTCTTATAGTTTCGGAAAAAAGTGGCTGTGCCATACGGACGGACAGACAGACAGACAGACGGACATGACGAATCCATAAGGGTTCCGTTTTTTGCCATTTGGCTACGGAACCCTAAAAGGTAAATTTCAATGTCACTCTCTAGAAGGGGCACCCCATCATTGTTTTCAGATTAATCTAAACAAACTTTATTATTGAAAATATATCATATGACTGAGAGATAAGATTCGTTCAATTTAATCCTTTGGCAAATAGCTGCCGTAGAAATATGTAGGATTTTTCCTCGCACACCTCCAGCACGACTTACTTATAACGATATACAAATAAAACGAATCATGCGCAAATATTGTATGTGGGATGTCTTTGTACACAATCTTGATTAGTTATAATTACTGAAATCATATAAGGCATTAATTATACAATGTTTACTGAAAATAACATTGTTTTATACCTGATTTTCACGTTTACTAAAACAACTCTCCAGTTAGTACCTAATGATCAAATCTTAGTGGCAATGCAGCCAGCATCTTAGGGACGCTTCCATCTGGTAGTGATTTGGATTAGTTGAGCTATCTTTAGATCGTTAGCAGCGGTTTTCAGGTAGCACAACTGTTTCATATGTTTTTATTTTATTTTGTATTTACCTGCTGGTTTTAGTTGTATTATTCTTTCTGTAAATTTTAGGTTAGGTTTAGGTTTAAATAATTTATTCTCAAGAAGACAAATGTCACTTATATGAGTACAATATAATCTTATAATACCTAATCTAAATGTAGGTTGTTCTTGTATTAATTTTATTGTTGTCAAATCATGAAACTGAACTTTAAACCAGTTCCATCCAAACCAAATGAAAAGGAACCTGAAATTTGGCATACCTGTCAAGTTTCGATGACTATACAATATTTGGTGACAACAAGCTGATCTGATGATGGAGACGGACAACAGAACTCCTCGATTAAGCCTTGCAGTTTTGGGCTCATTTTGATCAGCTCACTATTTTCATAAAAGCTTGTATAACTTAAGATATTTTCAACATTATTATTTTTTCTCGCAGTCGTATTTGTGAGTGCCAAAAGCCGATATGTTATGAAGAAACCGGAGGGAAATATTGTTGTGGACTTTCTCAAGTGTGTATCGGTGAGTTCTCTGATAAACTTTCCAAAAAAACATGTGTGTTTTTGGGTTACATTTAAATTTAATGTTATCCATAAAGTGTGGTTTATACTTGAAATATAATAAACTATGATGATATAGCAGTGGTGTCATCTCTTGTCAATGTTTCGAACTAATTTCGAACTTTGAACAAAAGATTTCTAATGAAACACCTGTAGATGGCTCCTATCGCCGCTATAGCCGAGTTGATAGTTCGTCTTCAGCGTCATAGCTCGTTCTATGGCCGAATTGGTAAAGGCATCGCCGAACACAGGCGAAGTTGCGGGTTCGAGTCCCGCTGGAACGAAATTTTTGGGTTACATTTAAATTTACCAATGGAATCACTTAATTTACCTAGCCTCGCTCAGCGCAGCTCTGGTGGAAACGGCTTAGCAGAGCGAGTTTTTTATACGTACAAAACAAGCGAAAAATGTGCGCGAGGGATGTGTGCGAGGGATCTTTGCGAGAGATGTGCGCGAGGGATGTGTGTGAGGAATGTGTGCGAGTGATGTGTGCGACGAATGAAGATGGACGCGAGCTTTCGCGTTAGGAGTTTACACTTGCATCTGAAAAGAGCCCGCTACACACCCTCGCACCGCTCATCTGCGCACCGTTTCACAGCGTCGCTACGCATCTTCGCACCGTTCAGCTGCCTAGCACATCTTTGGTGGAATGCGTTTCCACCAAAGATGTGCTAGGCAGCTGAACGGTGCCTTCACTTAGTAAGAAGTATGGCGTAGTTTCCCGAACGCTGCCCGAATAGGCAGCCCTAATATATTTAGGATATTAAGATTCGTCCAGAATCACGGATCAGGATCAGGTGACGACCAGGATTTGTCGGCTGACCTCCTTGTTGAAGTTAGACCAACCTAGGGGCTCTAATCTAATATGCTGTTAAGTGTACTTAACTGCGTCACCTACAAAATGCCCTAGTTCCTGACTAGATTTTATACCAAATTTAATAAAAATATAAAGATACGTGCAGAGTAAATGTGGAGTCAGTCTTATGTTTTTCAAGAAATATTTTAATCCGTAGCTTGGTATCAAGAATGCCATACATAAGCGCGGAAGTACGGAAAAGATGACTCATTGGCTGGACTCGACACAGCACCAGTACGACAAGCGATTCATAAAAGACATCAAGAAAACTCTGTCTATTTTGATGCTGTTCACTGTCCTTCCAGTGTTCTGGGCTCTGATGGATCAGATGGTAAGTTTTATAATATATTTTCTCAAAAGAATACAGATTTACTTACAGAGCAAATACAATCTTAATAATATATAATTCTTCTGTACGTGTGTACGTCACTGCACTCCTCCTAAACGGCTGGACCGATTTTAAGGCTTTTTCTATGTTCGGGTGGGTCCCTGAATAGTTCAGATTCACAACTGGACCCGGTAGTTGGCGCTACAGTTGGGTCACCAGGACCACGCGAACGAAGTCGCGAGCGAGCCGCAAGTTTATTTATAAAACCTAAAGTATGTGCAAATTAAAAATTTATACTACATAGATAATAAATAATATATCTAATAATAGATAATAATAGAATAAAGTCACTTTAACAAACAAAGTAAATTTAACTAAAAACTAAAAGCATAATTATTTTCCATTATACTTGTTTATAATCTTTGTGTTAAGAAACCACCCACCAACAAAAAAAAAACAATAAAATAAAATTTCAGTGTAATATTAATTTTTTTATTTTTACGATGCTAAAACATAAATAACAGTTTTTGAATTTCTGTCAGTCTGTCTGAAATTTTGTCTCGAATAGGCTCCGAAACAGCTTCAGAACAGCAGCAGGGTTCCAATTAAAATGTTGATGATTAAAACAGGAATTTTCTTGTATGTTCCAATTCGATATCAGGGTTCAGAAGATATGAATGTACCGCGCGAACGATGTCGCGGGATAATAAAAAGTATAAAAAGTTTATTTCAGTGACAACAAACACATGAAATTATATTCTAAGTTATAATTTGACAGATATTTTTCAGTGATTTCAAAAAATATGTCTAACTGCGATTTTGTAGGTCAATCTTTAGACACTCTGGTTGTAACTAATTCGTGTTGTTGTCTGTACGTACATACATATACTAATATGTTTTAGGGTTCCCGCTGGACGTTACAAGCTACGAAAATGGACGGCAGATTCGGGTTCCTCACCATCAAACCTGACCAGATGCAAGTACTGTCGCCAATATTCATCCTCATATTGATTCCCATCTCTCAAAAGGTAAGGCTGTTTGTTCATAGATTTAAAGGCAGTTTCTATTACAACGGGACGGACACGGGGCGGAGAAAGGGCATGGCTATATACCCAAGTTGATTGAGTTTTTAGGATTCTGTTTCTCGAACATTACCAACGGTTCCGCGTTATAATTGATCACTGTTTTGTCTTTCTGTCGGACACAGCAGTTTTTCCGACTAACTGGACGCAAAAAGTTGTAATTTGGTAGGTACCTATATAAAGTTAGGTGACCCAAATTGAAGACGAATAGCGTAAATTGGGGCAAACAAGAAGATACAATTTAAAACTTGTCATGAAGATGCGACACACGCCTTTTCCCCCAAAAAGGTAAGCATGTCCTCAATGGGTCTCTGCACCGTGGGTTGCACCATCGTGGGAATATAGATGTAACAAGTGGTGACCTCATCGCCGCCAATGCTTCCCACGACTGACTCGACTAATGCTTTACACACACTCTGTAATAAGCTAGCAGCCAGGAACCCAGGACAAATCTTATACCAGCGAATCTTACTATCTTACTTGTCCAGGGACAAGTCGCGAGGTTTTTTAAATTTGTAATTTATGTGATATTATAGGAAATATACGAAAATCGAGTATTCCTACCCCAAATTCTCCCCCAAACCCTCCCTCAAAATTTTTTTGCGTATGGAATATAATTTATAACTTCTACATTCGGTAGTGTTCTACATTTAGCCCTGAATGCGCGAGGTTCAACGCGCACTTTCTTTAAAACCAACCCCGGTCTCGTCCCGTTGTAAAATGAATGGGCCCTAATACTTAACAAACCTTTACTTTAGCCTTAACTTAAGCTCAAGAAAGCTACTTTTTATATTCAAAAGACTGTTTTCAGTACCGATTTTCGCGCAATTTTCTCAAATTTATTGGGTATCGGTGTGGAATAGCATTACTTAATAGCATTCACTTATTCCGTGTCTTATCTTGTCTAGTGAATAAACGGGATGGAAATGTTTGATTTTCGACCGTGTGTTTGACGATCTCTGTGGCCCGGTGGGTGAGTGGCTGGCTCTGATGCGAGAAGTAGCGGGTTCTATTCCCGATACGGGTTTTTTTGAATAGTTGTGGCCTGGGTATGCTTTGGTACCAATGTACTCGTAGTTCCTGATACCCACGTCATAGGAAATACTTGTGGAATCAGTATTATGTTTCCATACGTACATAAATTCTGTTACTTTTTACACCAAAGAAAGTAAGAAAGAAAAAAAAATCTTTTATTTGTTTCAACGAAGGCGGTTACAAAACGACACACACACACACAAACACAGAAACAACGATTATCAAAGAATGATAAAACTACAGCTCGTTCAAATTAACTTTGTGCCTCTCAGTAGGTACCAGTCACGCATCACTGACACAAATTGGCGTCCAGCTCATCATTTGTTGTGTTGTAGCAACACAACGCTGATCTTCCGCTAGAACCATGTGAGTGAAAAACACGGGATGTCAGTTCAACAAATATGTTTCGTCTTTTTTAACCCCCGACGTAAAAACGAAGGGGTGTTATAAGTTTGTCGTGTCTGTGTGTGTGTGTGTCTGTCTGTTTGTCCCATCGTAGCTCCCGAACGGATAAACCAATTTAGTTTTTTTTAAAGTTGATTTTGTCGGGAGTGTTCTTAGCTATGTTTGATCAAAATTGTTTCAGCCGTTTCATTGCGTTGGGGTTTTTTTTACATACATACATACATAAACTCACGCCTGTTTCCCGGAGGGGTAGGCAGAGACCACGGATTTCCACTTGCTACGATCATGACACACCTCTTTTGCTTCATTCACTCTCATCACATTCTTCATACATGCTCGTCGGTTAAGGGTACTCTTGACCTGGCCTTTTTCCAGAACGTCTCCGATCTGGTCTGAATACGTTCGCTGAGGTCTTCCCCTTCCCACTGTCCCATTCACGCTCGTTTTATGTACCTGTTTCGTCAATATACTATGGTCCATCCTTTCTAAATGCCCAAACTATCTAAGCATACCTTTCTCAATCCTAGTCACTACGTCTTCTTTAATTTCACAACGCTCTCTTATCACACTATTCCTTATTCTATCTCTCAAAGTCACACCACACATACTTCTCAAAGCTATCATCTCCACTGCATTTATTTGTATGTAGTATGTTAGCACCGTATGCCACACACAGCTGAGTCCTCGTGCCTCCCTCGAATATACTACCTACCGGCTACTAATTGATTATTCTTTCTATGCCGCGCCGGTAAGAACATAATATTTATCTTGCAAAATGGGCTTTAGTTGTGCGGCCTGCGCAAAGGTTATAAGGACGACGGCCCAACAAATAAAGTGCTCAAACTGCTCTAGCAATTATCATCTAATATGTGTCAACGTAGCAGATGTAAAAAAACTGTCGGAGGAAACTAAATCGAACTGGACATGTCCGATGTGTACGTCCGTTGAACCTAGGCGTGTTAAGACGAACGCGTCGGCGCAAGCGTCTGCTACTTGCAGCATTGAACCTGTGACTGCTGCGCAACGCGAAGTTTCTCGTAAACTCGCGGTGTCTGCGCCCTCGAGCCCGCTGTTCTCGATAGCCGACTCCAACTCCCTGTCAATTCTCGCCTCAGAAATGAGACTGCTTCGTGAAGACGTAGGAGAAATCAAATCTCAAATGAAGTCGTTAACGGATCACATAACAAAGTGCAGCGCGCGCCTAGATGAGCACGAGAAAAATCTGGAGCAAACCTTGGATAGGCTTCATGTAGTAGAAGAGCGAACCTGCATGATAATGTCTCTTGAAAATACAATTTCGCAACTACGAGAGCAACAAAGTTCACGAGCTCAGGCTTTCTTAAAAAATGAGATAGAAATTGCTGGAGTTAACGAACACCTGAATGAAAATCCGAGGCACATTATTCGTGTGATCGCTCAGAAAATTGGGTCACCGCTCGAGGACAGGGACTTGGATTATGTTACCCGCGTTGGACCGCAGCGTCGTGATGGGGGCGGCCCTTCGTCGGACGAGTCCATTGATAAACTACCTCGTCCGTTGGTTGTTCGATTTTTAAGGCGCTATCAGCGCGATGAATTCTTAAAATTGGGGAAAACCAATCGAAACCTAAATTGTGCTGATATCGAGGTTTCTGGAGCCAAGAGGAATATCTACCTAAACGAGCGACTTACACAGGATAATCGGCAGTTGTTTCGTTCCGCTCGCTTCCGTTGTAAAGGATCAGGATTTAAATACTGCTGGATTAAAAACGGCTCCGTGTATGTTCGGAGACACGAAGGGAACCCGGCGATTATCATCAAGAACATGGATGAGCTGCACCGCATCGTCCAATCCCCTCCTCCGGAATAACGGCCCCAACTGCTTAATGGAACCTACTTATGCTGATATTGGCTTTGATCTTAGTGATACGATAAAGATATACTTTTTAATGTTAATTTGCTTTATTATTAGGAAAACAAACTGTTTCTGTTTTAGTTTGTTAATCGTCTTGTTTTTAAATTTGAAAGGACAATGGCAACCTACTCATACACTTTCACACTTCATACACTTGTTACCTTTATTTACCTACACACCGATACACTTGTTGCGCGTAAATCGAAATTTTTCAAATATGTATAATGATACCTTAGTAAGAATACTGTACCTTCACTCAAAAATGACAGCCTGGTTTCTGATATATTATTTAACAATTTTTCTGTTTTATCAGAATGGCTTTACTTAGTATATCCAACGATATAGATGAAACTGTTGCGATTGAATGTCATACTTTCGAATCCCCTGAATTATGCAATAAATTCTTAAAATCTACTAACTATAACTTAAAGATTCTGTCGTTCAACGTTAGGAGTATACAGTGTAATTTTGACAAATTTGCCATTTCACTTCAACGTATTGATTCGGATGTGGACGTCATAGTTCTGACTGAATGTTGGTTATCTGAGGACTCGATTATTGACTGCTTACCAGGCTATAACGCATTCCGTTCAGTGACCCAAATGAATAAAAGTGGCGGGGTAGTAACTTATGTTAAAAGTACATACACAACTGTGGTCTCGTTCCCTGTGATCAAAGATGCTGACAGCATGCTTGTAACTATTAATGAAAACATAGCTGTATTGGGTATATACCGCTCTCCCTCAACTGCATCTATTGAACCTTTAATTAACTCATTGGATGTTGTCTTAGATAGCTTGAGAAGTATATCTGTCCTTCTGGTAACTGGTGACCTGAATATTGACATTTGTAATCCCTCAAAAAACCAAGTACCAGATTACCTTTGTCTTATGGCCTCGCACAGCTTGCTTCCCGCTATCTCTATGCCAACGAGATCTAAGGCTTGCTATGATCATATTTTCATAAAATGTCCCTCGAAATCTTCTGGTCTGGTCTGTAAATCATCTATAACCGATCATGATATCGTAATAGCAGGTTTATCTCTAGGGTCTAACCTAGGTTCTAAACATGTTTCACGTTGGCGACTGAAAACGGACATAGATGCTGTTGTAGCTGAAATTAACGGTTCTGATTGGTCTGCCGTCTTGGACGATAATTCCATTGAAAGTTCTATTTCACGTTTTTATAAAACTGTTAATGAAGCCTTGAATAGGCATACACGTAAAGTAAAAATAGGCCGTAAATTTGTTAATATCAAAGCATGGATCACACCTGGCTTGATTAGATGCATGAGGCACAGAGATAAGCTCCATAAAGATTGCCGAGATTTTCCGGATGATATTGAGCGACATAAAATATATAAAAGGTACAGAAATTTTTGCAATAACCTTCTTCGTAAGATTAAATCTCAATATAATAGAGAGCAAATTGAGAAAAGTAAAGATGATCCCAAAAAACTCTGGAAATCAATTAAAAGCGTCTGCCAAAATTCATGTCGCAATAATGATTCCTCAGAGTTGCTAAAGGCTTGCCATGACAGTCTTACGTCACTTAATTTTTGTAATCAGTACTTTGTCACAGTAGGTAAAAAACTAGCGGATAACATTCTTAATAAGCTAAGTGACACCGAAGAGTCTTTGATAAGTTCATACAGGCCAAAAAGGTCAGTAGCTCAGTCTCTCTTTCTCTACCCCACCGATCCTAATGAAATCTCTAAAATTATAGCCCATTTCAAAGATGAAAGCTCCCCAGGCTCTGATAGAATAACCGTTCCTCTTATTAAACAATCACTTTCATCTATAATTGTTCCGTTAAATCACATTTTTAACTTAAGTTTATCATCTGGTACATTCCCTGATTGTTGGAAAATAGCTGCAGTCTCACCCATTTATAAATCTGGTCTGAAAAATCTACCTGATAACTACAGACCGATTGCGTTGCTGAGCGTGATCTCGAAAGTTATGGAGAAGATTGTCAGCAATCGACTTGCCCCCTTTTTAGAGAAACACCACCTTATCTCAGACCGTCAGTTCGGCTTCAGAAAGGGTAGATCGACCGAAGACGCTGTGACGCTCCTTGCTGATCTGGTCTCATCCTATGTTGATAAAGGTGATAGATGTATTGGAGTGTTTTTAGACCTCGCAAAGGCTTTTGATACCGTTTCGGTCGGTCTGCTCTTAAAGAAACTAGAATCATCTGGAGTTAGAGGAGTGTCTCTTGATTGGTTTAAAAGTTATTTACTAAACCGTAGACAATTTATAAAAATCAGCAATGATCTGAGTGCTCAGCTTCCTATTGACTTTGGGGTTCCGCAAGGCAGCATATTGGGCCCAACCCTGTTTACACTTTATATAAATGACCTTGTCCAGAAGTCATTAGAGAATGCAGAAGTCATAGCATATGCCGATGACACTGCAATCTTATTCCATGGCTCGAACTGGGAGCAAGTGCAACGATATGCAGAAGAAGGGCTTTCAGATGTCGGTAAGTTTCTTGATGAGAATCTTCTGACACTTAATGTCAAAAAAACACATTTCTTAGCGTTCTCAAAGACTTCTGTGTCTTGTCCCCCTCAGGATCTGGTAATTAAACTCCACACTTGTTCTCGTGATCCTCAAAGAGTAAATGGAATTTGCCCCTGCAGTTTAATTAGTCGTACACCTACGATAAAATACCTGGGTATTACATTAGATGAAAATCTAAACTACAAAAAGCATCTCTCGGAGCTGGCTGGCCGGACGAGGAGACTCATTTTCGTCATGAAAAAGCTGAGGGACTGTACCCCAATCGATATTTTGAAACATGTCTATATAGCTCTCTGCCAGTCCATAATCCAGTACTGCATAACAGTATGGGGCAGTGCTGGGAAGAGTTTCTTTATTCAGGTGGAGAGAGCTCAGAGAGCACTGATTAAGGTCATGTTATATAAACCTTTTCGTTTTCCTACCGATGATCTTTATGAGGAGTTCAAAGTTCTTAGAGTTCGTCATCTATTCGTTCTTAATGCTACAGTTAAGACACACAAAAGTCTTAAGTCTCGTGTAGATTACCAGGAAATCAGTGATAGACGTGCTTACAGGATCCCACTTCCTAATATTAAGTCAGAAATAGCCAGACGCAGTCCGAGTTTCTCACTTACGAACACCTATAATAAAGTGTGTAAATTATGTGATATCAAAGAATGCACTTCCTACACTTGTAAAAAAGTTGTTAGAGACTGGCTACTTGGGCTCTCTTACAATGATGTTGAAGACCTAATCTAGATTTCTGAATTAGCGCACTAATACATACTCACTCACCTACATCCACACTCACACACCTACATTTACACTCATACACCTACACCTTCACACTCTCACATCCACACTTTCATACTCGCACATCTACTTCCACACAATCACACCTCATTCACAACACATATATACATTTACAATATCATTTGTCATTGTCTTAGCTTTTAGCTTTTAGGTTTTTATATTTAACGTTACTTACTTTAATTTCAAAATTACTTGCCAACGCACTTATTCTATTAGATGTACACCAAATGTAATAGTGTCAAACTAGTGGTTAACTCGTACTCCTGAGGCCCAAGATACAGGCATTCACGCCTAGTTTGGGTCTTACTATTAATCTTTAGGACTAAGGATATCATTGTGTACCTGTAAGTACCTAACTTAAGTCACTCTGTAAACTTTTTTCTTGGCAATAAATATTTACTTTACTTTACTTTACTTTACTTTATTTTACTTTCATGTTTCTTCTGCCATACCCAACTTTCGCTACCATACATTAGTGTCGGTACTAACAACCCTCTATGCGCGGCCAGTCGTGTCTTTTTGTACATAATCCGACTGCTCATAAAGGCGTGAAGTGCCCCATTCACCTGGTTTCCAGCATTTACTCTCCTTTCAATATCATCTTCATGCTTGCCGTCTCTTGTGAACAAAGTCCCCAAATATACAAACTTTTTTACTTGTTCCACTCTTTCTCCACTAATCAAAACATCACATTTCGTCATTAGTTCGTCTCTTTCAAAAACCATTACTTTCGTCTTACTTACGTTTACTTTCATTCCTTTTCTCTCAAAACATTCATGCGCAATTGTTACCATCTCTTGTAACTCATCCGCGGACGGCGCATGTATTACTTGGTCGTCAGCGTAGAGAAGACATTTGACGAGTAACTCATTAATTCTTAACCCATATTCACTATCTATAAAATCTCGCAAACAACTGTCCATGAATAGGTTAAACAGCCACGGTGACGCTACACATCCCTGTCTTACACCCTTTTCGATGCTAAACCATTCAGTGTATGACCCGTGTATTCTTACGCAAGCACTGGAATCCTCGTAGAGAGATTTCAGAGCTCGAATGAGGTTCCTGTCTACCCCATACATCGTCAGTACCGACCATAGTTCATTCCTCATCACTTTATCGTAGGCCTTTTCCAAATCCACGAAAGCGCAATAGACTTTTCGACCTTAAGCCAAAAAAAAAAACGGTTATGCATCGCAAGGAAAAGACCTAATCCGTACATCCCATACCCTTTCGAAATCCCGCTTGTACGTCCCATATTTTCTCATCGGTTTCTTTCACAACTCTTTCAATCAACACCTTTGCATACAGTTTGCCGACGATGCTGAGTAGGCTAATACCTCTGTAGTTCTTACAATCTGGCTGTGAACCTTTTACCTTGTAAAGAGGTACGATGACAGCTTTGCTCCAATCCCTTGGTACTTGACCGGTGTTCCAGCACAAATTGAAAAGGCGGTACAGCTGACTCGCTACGATACCATGTCCAGCCTTCAGCATCTCAACTGTTATCCTATCATACCCTGCAGACTTCCCTGATTTCAAACTTCGCAATGATTTCACAATTTCATCCATGCTTATACTACTTTCATTATGGTTATCGCTTACATTCATAACTGAGGTAGGTGCCTGTCTATCCTCTCTTCCAAACAAACTTTCAAAATACTCTTTCCATCTACTTAATACGCATTCTTCTCCTTTCACTATACTTCCATCCTGATCTCTGATCGAGTTGAGCTCAGAGCCTTGAGTTTTACCTCTAACTGAACGAACAGATTTCCAGAAAAACTTTATGTTTGTCCGGAAATCTTCAGATAACCTTTTATCAAACTCATCTTCCTGCGCATTCTTTTTTATTTTAACCAATTCTTTCACTCTGCCTTTCAGTCTCTTATACTCTTTCTTAGCTTCATCTACATCCGCATTCGTTGCCTTCTGCATTCTTTCGTTAGCTCTGACAGCTAGCCAATCCATCCACGCTTTTTTCTTCTCACTTACTACCTTCTGTACATTTTTATCCCACCACACATTCTTCACCTTTTTTCCTTTCCTCCTCTTAATCACCCCACATACTTCAATAGCAACACTCTCTACTTCTTCTTGAAATGACTTCCACAATTCTTCAATCTCAGAAATGTCATCGAACCTATCAAACCTTTCAATCAACTTATTTTTATACTCATCTATCACTTCTTCCTCTTGCAAGTTTTCTACTTTTATTCTTTCTAAAATACTTGTAGGCTCACGCACCCGATGTCGCCATCCTTGAAACAGACCACTTATACGGCTCATTACCAGGGAGTGGTCTGTATAAATGCTGGTCCCACGGAACACCCTGGTGTCTAAAACTTTCTTTCTGATTCTTTCGTCCACTATAACAAAATCAATCATACTTTTTCTCACATTCTTCGCCTCTCGCGTATACATATGGATCCTTTTATGGTTAAACATGGTGTTTGTCACACAAAGGTTCCATTCCAAACATAACTCAAGCAAACTTTTACCATTCTCATTCACCCTTTCGTCACCAAACATTCCTAGAACACTATCAAATCCATCCCGCTTTACCCCCACCCAACCATTAAAATCACCTAACATTATTAACCTTTCATTATCCTTGCATATTCTCAGAACATCTCTCAAACTCGCCCAAAACTTTTCTGTTTCTCCCTGTGCACGCTGAGACTGCCTGTGACCCACCTGTACCGTTGTCAACAGGAGCATATACCCCTACGACAAAGATACGAGTGAGGCCGACTTTCATTCTTAACCAAAGCAATCTCGCATTTACACATTCAGACTGCCATTCGCGCGGAAAGTATAACACCAACTTCCTGGCAAGCTCTGGCGGTACTAGGTACTCCAGACCAATATGCCGTCTAGGGTCCGTGCTTGGTGGTGACACAGCCTTTTTGCTTCGTCTCGTTTACACATAGAACATCAATCTTTCTTTCATCCATCATCTGACACACCTCATTCAACTTTTCATCCATTCCTCCTCCAACATTCAACGTAGCAAAACGGCTCTCCGTAGACCGCTTTTCGCCCCCGCGGGAAATGAGTCGTGACGGGTGGCGAATCGCATCGCCGCCATGCGGATGATTATTATAATTATATATCTCCATTGCGTTCCCACGAGTAGAAGGGATCTAAAGGTCCACCCCCGCAGAGCCCTTTTAAATTTTAACATTTTTTTTTACAATTTAAGATTTAAAAAAAAAACAGTGTTTTTTAAATTTTATAAAATTAATTACTTCAAATCACCCAAACAACAACAACCCCATGTAACAAACCCATATTACGCAATAAATTATTTTGATTTGATTTGATTTACTTGTGTATAAAAGAGCCCCCTTCCCTGATAACCCTTCTCTACTTTTTCCTTTTATATATGAATCTAGATAGATAACTCCCGTCTAGCAGTGTGGACGGCTACAAGATGGTGATGGTGATTAAGTACATTGGTACCTAATTGATGATGTCTGCGTTTCCGCTATATTACGGCCGTTAATAACGGTGTCTGTTTCATACGGAAACCACGCTTGCTATGCAGATGCATAATGTGGTTAGGGAGACAGCACAAAGCAATTTCATAAAATAACAAGAAATATAATCCTGCTATAAAACAAATTCTGTTTTTCATAGACTGCGGATCAATTCTCATGAAAAGCTCGAGAAAATCTGCTTTTTGTGTCCATAAAATCCATAATCTGTCACGTTGAACCGTCGTCGTCGCGTCATAAACACTTTGCATAGACCGGCCAGGAATATAAATTGCAGTTCCCTGGAGAAAATGCCAGACAAAGGCAATGGCATAGCATAGGTTAAAACTTGCGTCATAGAAACGAAACTTTGTCAATTCTCCGTGCCACAATGGCATATCACAGGTTAAAACTTGCGTCATAGAAACGAAACTTTGTCAATTCTCCGTGCCGCAATGGCATATAACAGGTTAAATCTTGCGTCATAGAAACGAAATTCTGTCAATTCTCCGCGCCGCAATGGCATAGCACAGTACCTTTAGTACGAGAATATGACAGTATTCGAAACTATATGAAGTTTCGTTTCCTTCAATACATTTTCTTGACAGCGTCCTTAGTTTTCTCCTCGTTTTCGCTAGGGGCGCTGCTTGTAAATGTATGGAAGGAAACGAAACTTCATATAGTTTCGAATACTGTCAAATTCTCGTACTAACCCCCCTGAAAGCGTCCTTAGTTTTCTCCTCGTTTCCGCTAGGGGCGCTGCAAGTAAATGTATGGAAGGAAACGAAACTTCATATAGTTTCAAATACTGTAAAATTCTCGTACTAACCCCGCAGGTTAAAACTTGCGTCATAGAAACGAAATTCTGTCAATTCTCCGCGCCGCAATGGCATAGCACAGGTCAATACTGGCGTCATAGAAGCGAAACTCTGACAATTATCCGCGCTGACAAAGTAAGAACCCCCAACACACTCGCGTGCTCGGCCTGTGAGAAATCAATAAAAGTCACGTGATTAGCTTTAACCTGGCGAGGAAGTTTTAGTTACATAATATTGAATGGATAAATCAATATTAAATGTCAAAGTTTGGATGCTTAGATGTTTGGATGTTTGAAAGAAAGAAAGATAGAAATTTTTTTTATTTTCCCAGATGGACACAACACACATGCAATGAAAACACCTAAAAAAAAAATTGGGTGTTTGGATGTTTGCATATTTGGTACTAACGCCGACACGGGAGGATCGATTTTGGTGAATTTTGGTTGCGAGCGACGGCGTGGGCGGACACTAGAAAGTAATAAATATTTATATGAATAGAATAGATTTCGCAAAGTTCCGTCTTAATTAATTCACTATTTCAGTTCTATGCTTTATTATACGGAAATGGAGAGATGGTACTCATAAAACTATCGGAAGTTTTCCCTTGGTTCTCGGTTATATCACGTTTGTCGCTTTTGTGTAGGAATTTCCTTTGATTTCCTATTTATGTGTTATCGTCCGAGCTTGTTGGGGACGCTAAGATGAAATCAATTGATACAAATATATATTTTGTTCAACGATATTCGTCGGAAGAATAACGTATTGGATTTACATACATACATAGACACCCGTTGAATGGTTAGGCAGAGCTTAAATGGGCCTCGTTTCACCGTGGGTTTCACCATCGTGGGAATATAGATATGACAAGAGGTAGGTCATCCCCGCCATTGTTTCCCACGACCGACTCGTCTAATGCTTTATTCCAGTAATAACACACTCCATAATATGCTAGCGGTCAGGACTAATCTTATACCAACAAATGTATTATCAGTTGAGTAGAATATCATTTGTGATATTTATGACATACTAGCGTCTGCCCGCGGCTTCGCTCGCGTTTTGCCAGGATAAAAAGTAGCTTATAGCTCAATTCAGGTCATAATCTATTTATCTACCAAATTTAAATAAAATCTTTTCAGCCGTTTCGACGTGATTGTGTTACAAACATCCAAATATACAAACATCGTAACTTTGACATTTATGATATTAGTGGGATATAGATGTCATAGATATCGCAAATGTTATCTACTCAAGTGACAATACGACAAGGAAATGTGATTAAGTATATCGAAATGTGACATTAGAGCAGAGCATAATCCGAACTATTTGACTGTTTGAATAGGTACGTGAAGTATTGGATTTATTGTGTTACTAGCAGCGCCCCGCGGTTTCACCCCTTTTTTTCCCGTGGGAATATCGGAATAAAAATGTGCCTATGTGTTATTCCAGGAGTCCAGTTAACTCCATTCCAAATTACATCCAAATCCGTTCAGCCGTTTCAGCGTGGAGACGTAACAAACACACACACTCACAAACTCGCATTTATAATATTAGTGTGATAATAATCATATTAGATTTTTATGAACCTGGCGTTTTTTGGGTGATCAAAATCAGCTGTCGTACAATCTTTTATCAATAGATAAGGTAAATTTAAAATTAAGATCCGGTCTAGGTAACTAATAACGATATATCTTACTTGGCTTGGACGACGTAGTGTAGACTAGACAGGCCCCCTTTCGATGGACTGAAGACATTTTAAATGTCGCAGGAATCCGTTGGATGGAGACGGCCAATTAATTTTCGTTAAGAAAGAAAAAAAGAAAGTAAAAACATTTATTTGTGTCAATAAACAATATTCCACACAAAATGACACACACAAACACAGAGAAACAGAGAAAAATAAAACTAATTTCAAATTCAAATTCAAAATCTTTATTTCAGGCTTACTGAGAAATGCACTAAACCTAAACAGTAAGCCCATATCAACATAAATACCTTAGAAACTAACAAACACATAAAAAAAAAACACTTTGTGCCTCTTAGTACCACTCACGTATCACTGACACAAATTGGCGTCTAGCCAATTGGTTAAGGCATAGTTCCAGCAGGGGACTTCTACAGGCTGATGATGATGATGATGACGATGAGGACTAGGCCGATACCTACTTAATATTGTCTACTTTTGTAGAGTCTGTTCAGAAAGAGAGCCGCCGTGACCAGGAACTAACGTTCCGGTTTTTGGTTGTTTCTGGTTTTTCAGCTGGTTTCTTTCCGTCGGCATTTTGAATCATAAACCACAGAAATATTTACAGTTGTAAAAGGATCAAAACGGAGCAGACGCGTTATTGTATTGCCCGCTAAACAAAAAAGGTAAATAAGCACAGTTGCGCCGTCAAATCCCATGACGGGTCTCTTTCTGAACAGAATCTTTCTATAACAATACAATTCTAAAACGTGGAAGCTAGACCTTGGTCACTTGGACAGTAAATGTTGTAATGGTCATGGTATTCAAGGTCCTAAAATAGATTTTTCCCTTGTTTCTAGTAAATCTATCCGTTCTTTGTTTCTAGTACATCTATCCATTCTTTGAGCGACGCGAAATGTTGAAGAATCCTCTACACAGGTTGACTTTAGGCGGAGTCCTAGCTGGGGTCGCCTTTATCGCGTCTGGGACCCTAGAAATTTACCTAAAAGTGAGTAGGTTTATTATTACTATCATATTCATTACGCATTATCATCAACAGCTTAGTATTCTTTTACAAATATTTTTCATCATAGTTTGGTAGTTTTTTTTGTGAAAGAGTTCGTCCGTGGAACTACTACCACCATAACTATTTCTGCTTCCAAGCAGTAGTGCTAGCATTACTTTGTTCCGGTTTGCAGGGTATGGATGCTGGTGAAATTACAGCTACATGAGACTTTTCATCTTTATGTTTCAAGGTGGCAAGCGCACCGCAATGCCACGTAGGGCGCATCCTAGGTGACGTGACCGATGAGATAATTAATCGTTATTTAATTATTATTAATTAATTGTTATAACATAACACCCAACAGTAACTTACGTAGTCCTGATCCCACACTAGGAATCCCTGTGTCGTGGGTAGTGCAAATCATCGTGAGTACCATGGTACCATAACACTAAGACCCGGAACAAATATTTTCAAATCGTACAAACATTTAGGTTAGGTACAAACATTGACGACCTCTGTGGCGCTGCTGGCGATGGTTCGCCTACGTCGCAGGAGGTTGCGGGTTCGATTCCCGCCTCGGAACAAATAATTTGTGCGATCTGCAGATATTTGTTACGGGTGTTCGTATAATAAAAAATATCTATCTATGTAATTTATTGTATTATGTATATCAGTTACCTAGTACCCATAACACAAGCTCTGACTTAGCTTGGGGCTAGATAATGTTGTGTGAACTTGTCCAGCATTATTTATTTATTTATTTATTTATTTATTTGTCCCGCTGCGGGAATCGAAACCGCAATCTTTCGCATCTCAGCCGGCTACTCGCGCGACGCGCTACAGAGGCAGAGGTTACCTCTTAGCATCAGGTAGACCATCTGCTTGTGACGTCATTCATTCATATATAAAAAATATAAATAATAAAATACATACCATCAGTGCAAATAAAAGATGCTCGCATTTTTTGAGAAAAGCCAAGATTTTATTTCGGTAGATTACTTAAATTCAATCACAGGAGAAAGACCATTGGTTCACGGCCATAAGATTCACAAGTACCTTCAACTGCTCGAAAACATAAATAATCAAGGATAAAATAAATTGGATAAGTAATTTTCTACTCCACTCTTGCAGAAGTTAAAGAGCTAAAGTTATAAGCGGAAAATTGCCTTCAATTATATGTACCCGTAACTTGGTTGTTGTTGGTTCCTTACTTCCTACTGCTGAGTAAAATTCTATGAATAATTTAATTGTTTATTGTTGACATGCGAGGACTACTAACTAATTTCAACAACAAAGGCAAATAATAATATTAGCGTCCCGTTTGCATCTTTTGTTTACGGAACAATACAAAAAACAGAGGCCTAAAAATAAAAAAAACAACGACCGAGACTAAGGCGCGGTTTATACAGAAGTGACGTGGCGGTGGCGTGGCGCGGACATTGTCACGTCGCGATATAAACTATAGGTGCAGGGTCACGCGCGTCTTCTGGTGGCGGTGGCGTCGTCTGGAGGCGCGGACCCACGCTCTTTCTTCGGCAAAAATGACCGTATGCATCATAACTATTAGGCGCGGTTTATACAGAAGTGACGTGGCGGTGGCGTGGCGCGGACATTGTCACGTCACGATATAAACTATAGGTACAGTGTCACGCGCGTCGTCTGGTGGCGGTGGCGTCGTCTGGAGGCGCGGACCCAAGCTCCTCCTTCGGCAAAAATGACCGTATGCATCATAACTATTAGGTTCATTTAACTGTCCGACCAAGCCACGTCCACGCCCGACGTCACTTCTGTATAAACCTCGCCTAACAGTAGTCACATATGATGTATAATTTCTGACATCTCACCTCCTTGGTAATAAGCTACATGGCAGATAGCACCAACCTCTCGGAAAAATGCGCGTTTCCTGTTACAACTTCCGTCCCTTTTCATGAAATCAGTCCCACAGATTGCAGGACGGCCAGAGGATAGATGTTACACATCGAAAATAAGGGCTGAAATGGTCTTATGACCTTTATCTAAAAAAACAAAAAAATATCTACAGATCATGCTACAGATAAAATCTAATCTAAGTGTAATATAGTAATAGTGTATCTATTTATTTTAGCTAGGTATATAAAGATATGTTATTATGTATTTTCAGACAACCTACCCGAATCTACCTCAACAAGGCTTATCCCAACTACGAATCTACAATGGGAATCCATGCTCCTTATCTATAGAGAACCAACAAGAAAACATTCACTACACCGTCCCTTCGTTCTCTCTCTTCCAAAAACGCGACGTACAAATCCATGGGATTTCTAACTTAACCTTAAAGCTCGGAGGAAGTTGTATAGAGCCAAGAGAAGAAATGTTCCTGCTGGAAGAGAAGAGTGCCATCTCTTTCTTCATGATGGGAGATGATGTGGTCAGGTATATGGATAATGTAGATAAGAGCAAATCTGGATTTCCTTTTTTAAGGTAAGAAATATTATTTGATTTTTTTCTCTTGCGTCAGAGTTGTTAGTTTTTGGACACCCTGTCTGAATATATGTGGTTGTGAATATTGTAAGAAAGAACCAGTGGGTTGAAAGGATAACGGTATGCTCTGCTCATGCACTAGGTAGTCTACTCTTAGATTTGTTTATATCAATTTATTATTGATGTACTTTGTGTTACCCAATTGTGCTGCCCAGTTGTGGAAGGGATAAAAGGTATTAAATCGAGGTCATTAGCTATCTAAGTACCACTAACTAAATATAGTTTGATATTAAATCACGCTGTAACAGCTGAACCGATTTCGATGAAACGTGGTACTTAGATAGCTTATGACCTCGATTTAATACCTTTTATCCCTTAAAAATAAGTATCAATAGTAAAGTACAGTAGAGTAGAGGAGAAAAGAGTGGAACAGAATAGAATGATCAAAACACGTCTCTAATTCTACCTAATTAAGTGGAAATCCGTGGTCTCTGTTTACCCCTCCGGGAAACAGGCGTGAGTTTATGTATGTTTGTATGTAAGGTAGTTGTGACATCTGTCTATCGAGTTAAAAAGTAATATATAGGGAACAAATAAATAATGCTGGACACAGTTCACACAACATTATCTAGCCCCAAGCTAAGCAGAGCTTGTGTTATGGGTACTAGATAACTGATATACTTAATACAATATACATTACAGTAGTAGTAGAGCTTTTTTGTGAAAGAGTTCGTCCGGGGAAGTACTACCATCATACCTATTTCTGCCGCAAAGCAGTAGTGCTCGCATTGCTGTGTTCCGGTTTGAAGGGTAAGGGTGCCGGTGAAATTACAGGCACATGAGACTTTTCATCTTTATGTCTCAGGGTGGCGGGCGCAGTGCAATGCCACAACATAGGTTGCGTCGTAGGTGGACGTGATCTATGAGGTAATGCACTGTTCATAGGCAGAGGTTACCGCTTAGGTGGGCCTCTTGCTTGATCCGTCATCCAAGAAGTATAAAAAAAAAAAAAAAAACATAGATTGATATTTTACAAATATCTGCGATCGCACAAATATTTGTTCCGAGGCGGGAATCGAACCCGCAACCTCCTGCGTCGCAGGCCAACCTTCGCCCGCCGCGACACAGAGGTCATCAATATGAAAGAATAACCATTTTGGCTCAAAATCATTTAAGAAGGACATAGCTTTTTCACCACCAATAAAATAGAATTTCGTTCACAAAAAAGGTCGACATAAACCGGAAGTTCAATTATGGTGGAAAATCAACCGGAAATGTCCGTTTTGTCTTGCTTTTATCCGGAAAAATTACTACACACGCGTATAGGCTTTCATAATTACTACCGAACGCCGGCGGGTACACCCGTGTTATTCTCTCAAGTGAACTAAATTTCAAAATCAAAATTATCCTTTGTTAAACCAAATTATAATTTATCTGATAAAAATTAGCCCAGCCGTTTTATCGTATAATTACGACAAACATACGATCACCATCATCATTATTAATTTCACTTTTTCACCCCTACTAATAAGGGGGGTGTTATAAGTTTGAGGCCATAGCGTGTCTATCTGTATGTATATCATGTTTATTTATTTCCACGTAACTCTGATCCGTTTTTTATGAACAAAAATAGTGGTGTTTGCTAGGTCGTTCTTAGCTTTGTTTTGTGGAAAATGGTGCAGCCGTTTCCAGGATCATTAGCTAGCAACAACTTTTTTCCTGGAAACTCAGGTATTTTTGTACCTAGTACCTTCAGTTTGAGTTCAAAATATTCCAGGCTCTAGGGTCTGATGATGATCAGCTTAGGATGAACAGTATACTGAAGCTGAATCATCAAGTTTAAGCTCAAACTTTAAATTAAGATGACATGACATGTCTCCTTCCCGGAGACTCCAGGGTTTGATGGTGACCAGAAAATGATGAATAAAATGATGATTTCAATGCGGTTTTATTTATATTGGAGCAAAAAAAATATTCGGGGATTTTCATTTTTAACCCCCGAAGCAAATATGACGGGGTGTTATATGTTTGACGTGTATGTGTGTGTGTGTGTGTGTGTGTGTCTAAGTTTGTGTCTGTCTGTGGCATCGTAGCTCCCGGACGGATGAAACGATTTTGTTTTTTTTTTGTTTAAAAGTTGAATTTGTCGGGAGTTTTCTTAGCTATGTTTGATCAAAATCGGTTCAGCCGTTTCATTGCGTAGAGGTTTTTTTATTTTTTTACTAAATTAATTACTTGTTATAATATTTACTTGTAGATAATGTATCCATGGGTATAGATCAAGGTTAATTACCAATGATTCATCATCATCTCCCCTGCCCTTGTCCCACTGAAGTGGGGCACAACATGTTCCTATCTTCCATTCTCCCCTATCTCTGACTAGCTGAATCTCTCAGTCCACGGTCGCACCAGATTTTATAGATTGATAATTGCTTATTTAAGGTTTCTAATATCATCGAACAACACCAACATAACCCTCCACAATGAGAGGAGAAATGAAACTGAGAACTACTTGAATGTGACCGGAGTGTCACAACAGATGGAAGTATTCACTTCCACCTACTCTTTGAGGTCTGAAGACGAGATTATTATGAATGACATTGAGCTGGAGAGCGGCGGAGTATACACTATATTGATTGGAAGAAGAGGACAGAAATATGTAAGTTTTCTAATGATACTCTTTTCAATATTCTTTCCCCAGATTCTTCTTTGTCTCAGTCGTTGCACTCTTGGCAGAGCATTATTAAAAGCTATAGGATCTGATGTTGCTCACCTCATGATATTATTTATCTCTATTCGTGGATATTCATTTGCACCCAATGCAGACTTAATCTGGAAGGTTCAACGCGTAAATGATATTTTCCGCGCTGTTTAGTGCCTTCTATTCGTCCTTGCACGATAATACGCTATATGTAGTTCTTGAGACGTGACTGAAGAACTAAAGGCTTTGAGTTTGTACAAAAATTAAAAGACGCTGCTTAATGCCTAGTTCCTACAGGACACATCAACAGATAGAACCGTCTAAACTGGGCTATAGATATCTTACTCACTACTAATTACTTGACTCCGTTGCGCGTTCGACCCTATGAATACTTATTAAATCTATCTATCTATCTATTTAGACCGTGTCCACCCACTGCTGGGTATAGGCCTCCTCTCTAATACGCCACTCTCTCCGGTCCTGTGCTGCTCTTATCCATTGTCGTCCTACTTCTTTGACGATGTCATCCGACCATCGGGCGGGTGGTCTGCCTCTTGGTCGCTGAGCATCTCTTGGCCACCATTCCGTTATAGCCGTGGTCCAACTTTTGACATTTTTTGTTAGTTTTTTTTTTATACTACCAAGGTAGCAAACAAACTTACGGCCCACCTGTTGGTAAGCGGTTACCGTAGCCTATGAACGCCTGAAATACCAGAGTCATCACACGCGCGTTGCCGACCCTTTAAAAATTTCCAAACACCCCTTTTGAAGAACCCCATACTGTAGTCGCTCGGGAAAACCTCAGCAGGGAGATCATTCCACAACCTGAGTGTTCGCGGGAGGAAGTTTCTCTGAAACCGCACAGTCCGGGACCACCCTGGCTCTAAGGTGTGCGAATGAATCCTCTGCCGATGGCGAGCGGTACGGTGAAAAAAGGTTGCTGTAGGCATCATGTCAAACAATTCCTCGGAACAAAACCCATTATATAAACGGTAGAACACGCAGAGAAAGGCAAAGTCTCTCCTCAGACTTAAGGGCTCAATACCGTTCGTGAGCTTGGGATTTTCGACAATTATCATTGCACGCCTTTGAACCGAGTCAAAAGGTCCAAGCTGGTAGCCAGGTGCTCCTGCCCAGAGGTGACAGCAGTACTCCATGTGGGGCCGGACTTGCGACTTATAGAGAAGCAGCCTTTGCCCCGCAGTGAAGTACAGCTTCGCTCTGTTAAGTACACCAAGCTTTTTGGCAGCCAGCTTGACCTTATGTTCTAAGTGACTACGTCAAGTCAAGTCGTACGGTAAGTCATTCCTTCTAGCCAAGTATCCCGCCCATCGCCACTTAAGACTTGTGATCCGCATACCTACGTCTACGACTTTCGTACGTCGCCGTATCTCGACGTTGGGTATGTGATCAAGGAGGGATATACCGAGCATGGCGCGCTCCATTGCCCTTTGTGCTACTCTTATCATCTTGTGCATGTAGGTACTCCTTTGTGAGTGGCCACGTTTCGGTTGCCTATTAAATACTTACGTGTAATTACAATTACAGGTACCAAAATTGTTCGTGACGACGCAACCAAATTCGATAACAATGGCTCTACTTGTACCCCAGTTCTTCATCATGTCAATGGGAGAGGTGAGAAAAATATTTATTTATCAAGAAACCTGCTATAGACTCCAACATTCTAATTCTGACAAAAGTAGCACAAGAAATGCGAAAGGCCTCTAACCTGAACATAAAGATACGAATACAGCTAGCTGGGTCACATTTTTTAGGCACATTTTTTATAAAAAAGATATATTTACATTTAAAGTAAGGATATTTATTATTATTATTTTCAAAACCTACTTTTCTGACATTATTAATCATAACTGCGAGCTGATCAAAATGAGCCCAAACACTGCCAGGCTGCTATTAATTATCGCGAAGATCCGTTGTCTGCAACAAGCTCTGATGAAAATAGTGATCTGATGAAAATGAGCCTAAAACTTCCAGGCTTAACTATCGAGGAGTTCTGCCAGGCTACTATTAATCATCGAGGTGTTCCGTTGTCCACCTTCCGTCTCAAACAAGATTATATGAAAATAGTGAGCTGATCAAAATGAGCCTAAAACTTCGAGGCTTAACCATCGAGGAGTTCTGCCAGGCTACTATTAATCATCGAGGTGTTTCGTTGTCCACCTTCCGTCTCAAACAAGCTTTTATGGAAATAGTGATCTGATCAATATTAGCCTAAAACTTCCAGGCTTAACCATCGAGGAGTTCTGCCAGGCTACTATTAATCGTCGAGGTGTTTCGTTGTCCACCTTCCGTCTCCAACAAGCTTTTATGGAAATAGTGATCTGATCAAAATGTGCCTAAAACTTCCAGGCTTAACCATCGAGGAGTTCTGCCAGGCTACTATTAACCATCAAGGAGTCCAGTTGTCCACATTCCGTCTCCAACAAGCTTTTATGAAAATAGTGATTTGATCAATATTAGCCTAAAACTTCCAGGCTTAACCATCGAGGAGTTCTGCCAGGCTTAATCATCGCGGTGTTTTGTTGTCCACCTTCCATCTCCAACAAGCTTTTATGAAAATAGTAAGCTGATCAAAATAAGCCTTAAACTTCCAGGCTTAACCATTGAGGAGTTCTGTTGTCCGTCTCCATCATCAGATCAGCTCGCTTTCACAATAATATTGTATTGTCATCGGAACTTGACAGGTAAGTAGGTATACAAAATTTATGTTCAATCGGATATTCGAAGTGCTCGAAAACTTAATTCCAAGATTTGATTACGTTGTTAGTTACAAGTGAAACTAATAACTAAGGCGTGTTAATAATTCCTTACACAGGTTTTGTTTGCGGTAACGGGGAACGAGTTTGCGTTCAAGGAAGCCCCTGAGAGTATGAAGGCTGTGATGACGTCAGTGTGGCTGCTTACGGAGGCAGTCGGGAATGTACTCATTATCATCATCACCCGACTGTTTGTTAATGTCTCACAGGTAAGGAGCCAAAGCACCCTTGGAAGTCTTAGCAATTTACACGTGTGTGTTCAACTTTGCACTGGTTTACCGAGGTATTACAAACTAGCGGTTGCCCGCGGTCCCATCAGCGTTAGTCTCCCGAGGAAACTGAAGTTTGGAATAAAAAATATAAAAAAACACATCCGTTTGAATCCATGTTTTAATCTACCTGTGCTCCATATTCCATCAAAATGGCTCAGAAGTTTTGGCGTGAAGCACGTTAAACATCCAAACATAATCGTTATTCAATTTATTTTTATATTTGTAGTGATTTTTAAAGGAATGTACAGTGAAACGCTAAGTATAACGACGATGTTCTCCAAGTAGGATGTTTTTATGAAGATACCCCACCTAGCTGTGCTCATTAGGTTGGGGGAGTCCGGGAGACATGAACCACCCAACAGAAAAACGCGCATACATATGTACCCAAAGTGTGTAGTGATTATATAATATTCTAATACCTACGGGTAGTGAATTTAAATAGCTACAATATGACATAAGCAAAGATCAAATATAAAAAAAGAAGTTTTTTGTATAAATTGTTTTTTTGGCTCAACAGGCAGGAGCATCAAGCGTTATTCCCAGATAATTTGCCGTATTTTCATATGGTATGAGCTTAGTTAAATTATTTATCATCATAGATTTTTAGTTTAAGACTGAATTTATACCGCCCAACGTACACACATCAACTTTGTATAGATTTTGCATTAATTGTATGAATTGTCGAACAACGTAGTGTCGCGACACATCGGAACATACGGCGCCGATCGTTCGGTTCAATACATTCGCAGTGCTTTTCAAGTTCCCTATGACACATCAGCCGAAATTACGTTGCGGTCAGCGTAGCGGACCTCCCTTCGAGCGATTATTTCAGCCAAAACGCATTCAATGTATTTTGCAAAGCAAGCGAAACATCGCGCGACGCGTTACGCGTCTGAAAGTTGGAACTAGACGCCGCGTAATGCCGACTGTCCGGCGCGTTTGGTGTGTCATGCCAACCGAATACTACGACCGATAATTCAGTAGCCGAAGAGTCGGCGCCGTACCTTTGGCAGGTGTGGCGCTGGCGCTACACTTAAATCATTTCTATTTTCTGAAACGTCACATAAATCGCAACCTAAAACTTTAAAAACTAATTAGTCTTGAATACGGGGATTTCTGGAGTTTTAGTCCTGACATCAAAAATATATTTTAACTGCACCTATCTTTACAGAGATTAAAGACCGAAAAGAACTAAAACATCTTTCATTTTCGTTTCAGGAAATCCAATTCTTCATGTACACAGGTCTGATGTTCGTCTCAATAGCGTTATTTCATTACCTCTCCCGAGGGTACCAGTTCGGACACGCGGACGAAGAGACGAGGAAAGTTAGGAGTAATAGCGAGCAGTTGTACTTACAAGTTAGACAAGCTGAGGACTATTTGGAGCACTGATATTTATGTAGATTTAAATTTATGTTTATTTGTTACTATTTTTATAAGTAATCTAATGTTTGTCTAGATAGCGAATGTATTTTTTGTACTTAATGTATTTTCTAGTTCTAATAATGATGTGATTATACTTTTGAAGCGAAGATGCACATAAATATCCTGGTTTAAATAAGTAATATTCTTCTGGACTCTTCCCGCCATTTTCGAAAAGAGACGTTGTCTACTTTTATTTTATTTCTTTTCCTAGTGTTTTCTTGAGTTATTTCGTTTTATTTTGGTGGCATTTTAACTAATGTAGCTCGTTTAAAAAGCACAAGTGTAGTGAAATGCAATGGAAGTGAATTGCGTGACTTTTGAAATTGGTGGAAATTGTCTACCAAAGTTTTAGTAAAATTGTCCACCGTTTTACTAAAACATGACTCGACTGTGACTTTGACGACTTGGAAGGAGTGTAACGTTGCAAAATATATTGAAAATACAATATTGTGAAAATACAGATACTTGAAAATGGCAAATGAACAAGACGTGCGGCGCCAAACATAAAAAAAAAAAAAAACTTCTGACGCATAATGACCAACACGCTTTTTGAGTAATTTTAAATACGCATCTTGACATTTACGCAATATGTGCAATACGAATTTTGACAAAAGTACACGCTTATAGTACAACACGCATAATGCCAAATTAATTGGTAAATTCAGTCTTGTGACGCGCCGCTTTCGTATTTTATGGTAAACCCTTCTAAACCAAATTCGAACTTGCCCCAGTTTGGGCGCCAATGTAGTGAAAAAGTAACCCATGTTGGGCGCCAAACGCAAAAATTTTAAACGATCTCGGTTATGCTCTGTCGCGTACTTATAAATATCAGCAAGACACTGCAATATTCCACAAATCCATCGCACCATAAATGCATTTTGATCCCTCCAATGCCAGTCTAATATTGTGAATGTATTTTCTGCCCCGAACTAGAAACACTTATCACGTTCATGATGCTACGGCCTCATGCAAATGCTATGTACCATAGATAGCTGCCACATTGCTATACCTTGCTCATTCATGTTTAATGTACGTACGTGGGATGCTATTTCACATTCGTGCAGCTGATTTGATGCTTGTGCTGTCCGCAAGGAGCTTGTGAAGCCCGGCCCAAGTAAATAGAATATATCAAAAAAGTAATTAATTATGTAAAAATTAAAAAAACCCTCAACGTAATGAAACGGCTGAACCGATTTTGATCAAACAGCAAAGAATACTCCCGACAAATTCACCTTTCTGAAAAAAAAAAACTAAATCGGTTCATCCGTTTGGGAGCTACGATGATGCAACAGCTTTCACACACACACACAGCCAAGTCAAACTTATAACACCCCGTCGTTTTTGCGTCGGGGGTTAAAAAGGTTTATTTTAGGCTCTGGGAAAGAATGATATTAACGAACGCCAAATGCTGCCTCATTCTTATCTCAAGTGTATGTTTACCAGTCTCGCATAGTATCTAAAAAGCTGTTTCCATGGTACTATCATAGCAAACATCCCCCAAGGAAGAAGTTTGCTTGAAATCCCCCGCCACTCAAAAAACAACGACTGCAAAAAAAACAATAAAATTCTAGAACCTATATATCAAGTTTCGTCAAGATTCGTTGAAAAATACAACCTGTACGCGAGTACCAACATACATACATATATCTGGACAGATGAAAGCAAATTTTGCCAGTTGTTGCAAGGACTTCACTCGCTCGGTCAACTAAGTTCAAGTGTTCTATTTCAGAGCGAAGTGGTTTGCTTTATTTAAAGATAAAGATACAGATAACTTTATTTCACTTAGAATAGGTACAACAAAACATAGTTAAAGATGTTCACTAAAAAATAAGTAAAAAAAGTGGCCAAGTGCGGGTCGGACTCGCCCATAAAGGGTTCCGTAGCAGCAAGTAACATTATATAAAAGTTCTTGGATGGATTACGATTTAAGACGTATTAAAAAAAAAACTACTTACTAGATCTCGTTCAAACCAATTTTGGTTGGAAGTTTATATGGTAATGTACATCATATTTTTTTTTTAGTTTTATTTTTCTCTTATTTTAGAAGTTATGGGGGGGGGACACACTTTTTACCACTTTGGAAGTGTCTCCGCGCAAACTATTCAGTTTAGAAAAAAATTATATTAAAAACCTCAATATCATTTTTGAAGACCTATCCCCCTATCTATTTTTGATATCCCCCCACACGTATGGGTTTGATGTTTTTTTTTTTGAGTTTCAATTCTAAGTATGGGGAACCTCAAAAATAAAAAAAACTACTTACTAGATCTCGTTCAAACCAATTTTCAGTGGAAGTTTACATGGTAATGTACATCATTTTTTTTTTTTTGTTTTATCATTCTCTTATTTTTGAAGTTACGGGGGGGACACACTCTTTTTACCACTTTGGAAGTGTCTCTCGCGCAAACTATTCAGTTTAGAAAAAAATAATATTAGAAACCTCAACATCATTTTTGAAGACCTATCCATAAATAACCAACACGTAAAGGATTGATGAAAAAAAAAATTTTAAGTTTCAGTTCTAAGTATGGGGAACCCCAAAAATAATTGTTTTTTTTTTCAATTTTTGTGTAAAAATCTTAATGCGGTTCACAGAATACTTCTACCTACCAAGTTTCGACAGTATAGCTCTTATAGTTTCGGAAAAAAAGGCTGTGACATACACGGACAGACAGACAGACATGACGAATCCATAAGGGTTCCTTGACTACGGAACCCTAAAAAAGTAGTAAAGTAAGTAGTTAAAGATATTTAGCTACTTTATACAAGATAAATTTAGGTACAATTAATTTCTTATTTCATTGTTATAATATTTCTGCGATTGTACACAATGTATATCTAAATAAACAAGTAAGTAAGGATTATAAACGGTTCCTCGGATCGATTTCAATGATTGCATTGTGCGGACAATGTTCGGACATAAACTATACCCGCTGAGGATTTGTATCACCAGTTTAAAACTGCCAACAAGCGATAAAACACAATTTATATACTTATAAAAATGTACTCCATTTTATATGGAGTAAACGGTTTAAATTGCGAAGAGAAGGTTGTATTTTGAACCTTTTTGTTAAGAAATAAGGTCGTCTTATTCAAAAAAAGTCTTCTTATCTTCTAGTAGTATTTTAGTAGTAGTAGAGCTTTTTTGTGAAAGAGTTCGTCCGGGGAAGTACTACCACCATACCTAATTTTGCTGCAAAGCAGTAGTGCTCGTATTGCTGGTTTCTGGATTGAAGGGTATGATTGCCGGTGAAATTACAGGCACATGAGACTTTTCATCTTTATGTCTCAGGGTGGCTGGCGTGGTGCAATGCCACATAGGGTGCATCCTAGGAGCACGTGACCTATGTGATAATGCACTGTTCATAGGCAGAGGGTACCGCTTAACATCTGCTTCATCCGTCATTCCAAGTTGTATAAAAAAAAAACAATTTAAATATCAAAACATATTTATTGAGAACAAGAAACAGTAGTCTGCAGAATTAGTATTATAAACTAACTTACTTAACACCAAACAGTCGCATATATAGTCCTGATCCCACACTAGGACTCCCTGTGTCGTGGGTATCAAAAACTTCGAGTACCATGGTACCATAACACCCAGACCCGAAACAAATATTTGCACATCATACAAACATTTGTCCTGCAGCGGGAATCGAACCCGCAACCTTTCGCATCTCAGCCGGCTACCCGCCCGACGCGCTACAGAGGTCTTCCGACACTATGTTGCAGACATCATTCTTTGTTTAAGAGAACTTAGTGTTCCAATCAAGTTATATAATATAATTTTACTACATAAACGGATAAAAATATATATAAAATGAATATCCCACTAAACTGCGACGCAGGAGGTTGCGGGTTCGATTCCCGCCTCGGAACAAATATTTGTGCGATCGCAGATATTTGTTCAGGGTGTTCTGGGTATTTTCTATGTATAATAAAAAATATCTATTTGTAATGTATTGTATTAAGTATATCAGTTATTTAGTACCCTTATGGGTACTAAATAACTGCTAAGCTCTGCTTAGCTTGGGGCTAGATAATGTTGTGTGAACTGTCCTTAATATTGAATTGCATTATTTATTTATTTATATCATAAACGTCAAATGATGTTTGTATGTTTGTAGCTCAATCACACCGAACCGACTGAACCGATTTCGATGAATTTTGGTACACTGGATTGAGCTATAGCTATAGGCTACTTTTTAACTCCTGACGTAAAAACGAAGGGGTGTTATAAGTTTGACGTGTCTGTGTGTGTGTGTGTGTGTATGTCTGTCCCATGGTAGCTCCTGAACGGATGAACCAATTTAGTTTTTTTTTGAAAGGCGAGTTTGTCGGGAGTGTTCTTAGCTATGTTTGATCAAAATTGGTTCAGCCGTTTCATTGCGATGAGGTTTTTTTTAATTTTTACAAAATGAATTACTCAATTAATTATTATTGGTATAATGTGAACGAACCAGAAGACTGGCACTAGTTGTATATGATCGTAATTAGGCCGCGCCCACACACCACCGCGCCCGGTATGAAGATGAGTTGTTGAAGCCCGTGAATAATTTGGTGATTGATGGCGCTGCGCGATGTGAACAGAGCTTAACGCAGTTCATAAATAAGTTTTTTGTGAAAAATGGATTTTTCAATCCAAGCTTTTATAAAATTAGTGATCGGAACCGTGTGCTGATCAAAGTGAGCCTAAACACGGACAGTCTACTATTATCCATCGAGAAGACCCGTTTTCCACCTTCCGTCTCCATCATCGCATCAGCTCGCTATCGCTATTGTATTGTCATTGGAACTTGACAGCTATGCCAAATTTCAGCTCAATCGGTTGAGGATAACTGCTTTTAAATTCAGTTGCAAGATACCACCCGGATTCCACCCAGACAAACATACATACCTACATTCTAAGTTAAATAAAAGCTTTAAATACGATAAGGTTATCTTAATTTTTATTTTATTTAAAGCTCAATCTCTCTAATGTCGCTTATTCAAACCGAACTCTTGAATAGAAATGAAACGAAAGCCATTGAATTCATCGAGATATACCACTCTCATAGGAAATAGACGGGAGCGTTCTTGGAATTTATGTATGTAAAAGCGATAGTACTTACATACATTCAACTTTTAGTTGATATTTGGTTTAAAAAAAGCGGCCAAGTGCGAGTCGGACTCGCCCATGAAGGGTTCCATAGCAGCAAGTAACATAATATAAAAGTTCTTGGATGGATTACGATTTATGACGTATTAAAAAAAAACTACTCACTAGATCTCGTTCAAACCAATTTTGGTTGAAAGTTTACATGGTGTGATGTACATCATATTTTTTTTTAAGTTTTATATTTCTCTTATTTTAGAAGTTATGGGGGGGGGAGGGGACACACTTTTTACCACTTTGGAAGTGTCTCTCGCGCAAACTATTCAGTTTAGAAAAAAATGATATTAGAAACCTCAATACCATTTTTAAAGACCTATCCATAGACACCCCACACGTATAGGTATGATGAAAAAAAGTTTTTTGAGTTTCAGTTCTAAGTATGGGGAACCCCGAAAAATTTATTGTTTTTTTTCTATTTTTGTTTTGAAAAGCTTATTGCGGTTCACAGAGTACATCTACTTACCAAGTTTCAACAGCATAGCTGTTATAGTTTCGGAAAAAAGTGGCTGTGACATACTCGGACAGACAGACAGACATGACGAATCCATAAGGGTTCCGTATTTTTTTTACGGAACCCTAAAAAGCTTCTAATTTAGGCGTATACAGCATTTATACAACTTTACATGACGGAACAAGCAGATGGCCCACTAGATGTTAAGTGGTACGCTCTGCATATGAACAGTGCACTATCTCATAGGTCACGTCCACCAAGTACGCGCTCTATGTGGCATTGTACTGCGCCCGTCACCCTGAGATATAAAGATAGAAAGTAGCATGTGCCTGTAACTTCACCGGCACCCCATACCCTTCAAACCGGAACACAGTAATTCGAGCACTACTGCTTTGCGGCAGAAATAGGTATGGTGGTAGAACACCCCCGGACGAACACTTTCATAAAAAAGTTCTTCTACTTACTACTACTACTATGTTACTAGCATAACCTGGTTCCTGTTCATTTTATGCATCCAGAATCCATCATCAGACCATGGAGCTTGAAATATTGTTGAAAATTTTGAGCTTTTTAATTTTTAGGTTCTAGATGCAAAAATTCCTGTTTTAACAAGCTTACCTTGACCTATTAGTATGTAAGTTAGTTTGTTAGTTAGTGTGGGACAAATCTTTTAACCGAGTTTTGAACCCGTTAACTTTGACCGTTTGAGCTGAAATTTTGCATACCCGTCAAGTTCCAATGATAATACAATATTATGGTGACAGCGAGCTGATGTGATGATAGGCGCGAAGGTGGACAACAGAACTCCTCGATGGATAATAGTAGACTGGCCGTGTTTAGTTTAGGCTCATTTTGATCAGCACACGGTTCCGATCACTAATGTTATAAAAGCTTATGTTCCATGAAAAACTTATTCTTCAAAAAGTTCAAATTGTGAGCTGATAATCCTGGAAACGGCTGCACCAATTTCCACCAAACATAGCTAAGAACTATAGCTGTGGCTAACTGTTAGCTGTGGTTGACTTTACAGAGTGAGCACGGGGAACGCATCCAATTGGTTGATTTTAAAAATTGATTTTAAATGAAAACGTCTGTGTGTTATAAGTTTGACGTGTCTGTGTGTGTCTGTCTGTCCCATCGTAGCTTCCGAACGGATGAACCGATTTCGTTTTTGTTTGTTTGTTAGTTGTTTTTGTCGGGAGTGTTCTTAGCTATGTTTGATCAAAATCGGTTCAGTTGTTCCATTGCGTTGAGGGTTTTTTTAATTTTTACAAAATTAATTGCTTGTTATGTTATGTGTATTACTTATTGTAGTTAATAAATTAACTACTTCGCGAACGCCATCTTTCATACATTAAAAACTGAATTGAAATCAGAACACCATAGAACCACAAACAGACATACATAGACCACAAAGAGACACGCACTATGTACTACTACACAAACACCCCCTTTTAGTCGGGGGTTACAAATGATGTTATGCGAGTTGAAACGTTATAAAAACAGACAGCAAAAAAATCGCTGATTCTAGTCACGTAACTTCCGAAGCATTGAAAATTGCATTCCCTTCATGCAAACAATTTAGCCACGAACAGGGTGTGAAAAATCGTCTGTCTTCGAACCTCGGGCACAAACGGAAGAAAGATTATTATCAACGACAGGAATCTAGTATAACCACAATATATAACTATCTTATTTACAGTCAAACAAGGTTGAAGATGCCTTGGCTTGCGGTCACGGTCTGGTTAGGAGAACTTTGGAAGGATTGTTTCCTCTAGATTTCGGGGAAATTCTATTCGTGACGTAATATAACATGGCAATATCCCTTCCTTAGTAATTGAATAGTCGCGAAATTACTCTGTTTGACCTCGCTTTGAGAGATCAGATATTTGGTGTCTTTGAGTCTTGAATTTGATAGGAAATATACCTACTTGTGAACGAAATAAAGATATAAATATGAAAAAGCGCACGTACATTTCAATTCTGGCAAACATTACATACGAGTGTCCTATACGTAAAATTATTCTATTGTGACTTACTCAGGTATCTATATCTATACATATAATAAAATCTTAAAAAAGCTGAGTCTATACCTTTAATATTTTAAAGTAAAAATCGGTGCTAACTACTGAAGGCACGCTAACAAGCCTAAAACAACAGTTTTTAGACAGAGATCTGTGCGTTTGTTCGCGCTAATCTCCAGAATGGCTGAACCAATTCGAATGAAGTTTTCAGTGGTGTATTGAGATAAGCTTGGATTGAAAATAAGATTTTGTTTGATTTAATTAGGTTGACAAATGAAGAAGATATAAATTTGAAAGTGAAGCTCTTGTGTGCTGAACGCTACGCGTGAGCAAGTCGTTCGGGAAAAGTAATTTGTACATTTCTGAAAATCTAAAAGCGAATATGTACCTAGTATCATTCGAGAAAACAGAATTGTATCATATTGTATTAAATAATTGAGTCAAACATAGAGTCTATTCCTATACTTCAAAAAAGTATATAGGCACTACGCTTGTGCGCGTGTGAAATCGCGGGCACAGCTATCTTACATTTATTTTCCTGGAATCACTTTTTACACGTGCTTGTAATGGATGTTTGAAAATGACTACAATTTAATATTATATAATAAAAATAATAATTTAATAATAACCCAGATAATGTTGTTTTCTGTTTTGGATTATCTTATCTCGGCGTAAACAAACTACCTGGGTAATCCCCTCATTCTCTCTCCCCTAGGATCTGGATTCTTTGTTGGCAGTTAATGTTAATCCTTTTTGAAGTTTCGCAATAACAGCATCTCAAAGGTAAGTCTGTAATAAAGCACAGGCTCTTGTCTGAGCCAAAATCTGATATTTTATTTAAAAGACTAGTTGTAAGCCACAGTTTCCATCGTGATTAACCAATCGTTAATTAAGTCCTACTTAGCTAACACCATCTATCTTCCAGAGCGCTTTGTATCTATCATCATCATCATCAGCCTACAGAAGTCCAATGGACATAGGCCTCCCCCATAGAATGTCACGATGAACGGTCTTGGGCAACCTCCATCCACCGACTTCCTGTGATGTTTATCGCATGTCCTGATTGCTTTATTATGGAATGTGTTATTGGAAGAAAGCGTTAGCCAAGTCAGTCGAGGGAAGCAATGGCAGCGATGAGCTCACCACTTGTCACGTCTGTATTCCACGGTGGTGCAACCCATATTTTTTTTTTTTAACATTGATATACCTTTGTTTGACCACGATCTCACCTGTTGGTAAGTGACGATGTGGCCGAAGATGAAGCACAAAGGTCTAGAAGGCACCTATTCACTCTAGACTTGAAGAGACCCAGATTATAGTTTTCAGGAAAGACAGACGACGGTAGTGTATTCCATTCCTTAGCAGTTCGCATTATAAAATTAGAACCAAAACGTTTTGTGCGAATAGAAGGTATACCAATGAGGTAAGGATGTACTGAGCCGTACGCTTGTCCTGTGATGAAAAGGAGATGGTGGGATCAGATCGTGCAGTTCCTGAAAGCATTCCCCGAAATGTAACCTATAGAAGATCGAAAGGCATGCAACCTTACGGCGGCGCTCGAGACTCTGGATCTTAGTCTCCGCTATATGTTACTCACCTATAAGCCTGAAAGCTCTACGTTCGATCGAGTCCAAGGCAGCAAGCTGGTATTTGGCCGAACCATCCCAAACATGGCAGCAGTACTCCATACCAGCCCGGACTTGTGCTTTATATAAACTGAGAAGCTGTCCTAGAGTGAAGTAACGCTTTACCTTATTCAGGATGCCTAGCTTCATGGCAGCTGTTTTTGCCTTAGACTCGATGTAAGAGCCAAAGTTGAGAGCAGGCGTGAGCGAAACACCTAAGAGCTCGAGGTGATCCCCTATAGCTACAGGTACATCATGGAATACAGGAACTTGGAGAAACGGACTTTTTTTCGCCGAGAAGAGACAAGCCTGCGTTTTAGAGGCATTAAACTTAACTAGATTGGCATCACCCCAGTCGGATACAGCCTTGAGAGTCAAATTCAGACGCTGCAGCATCTCATCTCTTAACTCCTGAACTTCATTCTGCCTAGCTCGCGCAGTGGAAACATATCTCTCCACAACTGTGCTGTCGTCTGCATACCCAATGATACCGGGCATTGGCAGATCGTTAATGTGCAGCAGAAACAGTGTGGCAGATAGCACTGACCCCTGAGGTACCCCGGCGTTAATAGCCAATTGATCCGACGAGCAGCCGTCAATAACTACTCGAATGGATCTTTCCCTCAGAAAGTCCCATTGTGAAAAGGGGCCGATTGAGGCTCTGCCCTATCCCTAGGAGGAAAAAGGCGTGTGTCCATGTATGTATGTATGTATCTATGGTCAATCGCGAGGCTAGCTTTTTTCCACTGCGTCGTCCGGTTTGTGGTTGCTATTCCTCAATACTTGACATGCTACCACATGCTCAACAAGATTTAAACAATCTGTCCACTTGGTTCCAATTTAACTTATCAACAATTAATGCTGCTAAAACTTGTTACACCATCTACAAAGCTAAAAATAAACGGATCGCTCCTTTTACTCCGCTAATGATTGACAATGTGCTACTACAAGAGAAAGCTTGTGAAAAATATCTCGGTTTACAAATTGATAGGTTATTGACATGGAACACACATATAGAACATATTAAAGCAAAACTGTCCTCACTTACTGGATCACTACGTAACATTGTGCATTGTATCCCACGCCCAACTCGCTATACTATTTATAATTCCCTTGTTAAGCCGCACTTGTCATACTTGGTTGAAATTTGGGGCAGCGCCGTTAAAACCAGGCTAGCTGAACTACAAACTGTTCAAAATAAAATCATTAAATTACTTTTTATCTATCCCTACTTAACACCGACAAAAATAATTAACAAAGAAACGAAATTAATGAATATAAAACAGCTATACATATATAATACATGCATCCTCATACGAAAAATTCTGAACAAATCTATCCATACTAACCTAGCCTTTACGACCATCGAGCAACGCAGGCCTCCGTACCGGAGCTCGATGTTTACGACAGTCAAGCAAATCACAAAACAGAGCACTCGCCGAGCCAGTTATATTGTACTCCCCTAGACTCGAACAAATTATGGGAAAAAAACGATAGTATGCGAAGGGGCACAGCTTTTTAATAGACTACCCTCAACTATAAAAAGTGTGAGCTCATTTAGCGTATTTAAACATAAACTAGCTGATCATATTCTAAGTATGTAATCATTCACTTTTGGACATACGTTAATTGAGCAAAACTAAAACTAAATCTAAACCAAGAACGACCTAAATTTAGATTATTATAAGTTTATATTGTTCTCATATAAGTGAAATTTGTCTTCTTGAGAATAAATTATTTAAACCTAAACCTAAACCTAACCCTAACCTATTCGAGAACCTTTATTATCAAGTGTTTTTTTTATACTACTTGAATGACGGAACAAGCAGATGGCCCACCTGATGTTAAGCGGTATAACCTCTGTCTATGAACAGTGCATTCTCACATAGGTCACGTCCACCCTGCGCCCGCCACTCTGAGACATAAAGATTAAAAGTATCATGTGCCTGTAATTTCACCGGCATCCATACCCTTCAAACCGGAACACAGCAATGCAAGCACTACTGCTTTCCGGCAGAAATAGTACCGTAATAGTAATAGTATAGTAGTAGTGGTGGTAGTACTTCACCGGACGAACTCTTTCACAAAAAAGCTCTATTATTACTGCTACTACCTTCGACCAAAGTAAAATAAATGGACTGGCCTTACCCATACAAAACGTCCGTGAAAAATAAGACAATTCGGATTTAGGGTACGGTCAACAAATAAACTATCTATCTATCTATCTATCTATCCAGCCACTGCTGAGTAAAGGCCTCTTCTCTATAGCGCCACTCCTGGCGGTCTTGTAAATAAACTAGGTGAAATTAAATTATTGAACTTCTTAAAAACTGTATTTTTTTAATACTTAATACTTTAACAGATGCAATGTGTTTTCTAAAGTTATTTCAGTAGGTTTATAGAACAAAAAATCGCCGAAAAAAATGCAATTATTGAATGAAACTTTTACAAAAATACATGGTTCCCTTCTGTTTTTTGTAGTTACGTATCTATTTTTCAGCTCTCAAACATACACAATATAAATCAATAGAAAAGCAAGTCCACCTAAGGTCTTCAGCTCAATCAATTTGTGAAAAATATATTTTTCATCACTCAATAAACTAAGAAAATATCATAAAAATCGTACGGAAACATAAATGTATAAAAATTCCAGTATTTAAGAAACTGCAGAGTGCAGTTTTAAGAATTTTGCACAATGAGTTTTTTTATACTACTTGGAATGACAGATCAAGAAGATGGCCCACCTGATGTTAAGTGGTACCCTCTGCCTATGAACAGTGCATTACCTCAGTTCACGTCCACCTAGGACGTGCCCTATGTGGCATTCCACTGCGCCCGCCACCCTGAAACATAAAGATGAAAAGTCCCATGTGGCCGTAATTTCATCGGCACCCTTACCCTTCAAACCGGAACACAGCAATGCGAGCACTACTGCTTTGCGGCAGCAACAGGTATGGTGGTAGTACTTCCCCGGACGAACTCTTTCACAAAAAAGCTCTACTACTACTAACCGTTTTTTGGCGTATAGAATTCATTGTGTAGAAAATGATCAGAGCAAATACGGGAAAATGTATTCCACTTCCAAAAGTCGTCTGTTCTTGCTCGACTTATGACTTCTATCCATTTTTGTTTACCTTAGTTTTTTCTTGGAAAGCTATAAGGTTAATTAACATGCCATTACATATTATATGCAATTACCTAAAGCGACGTGCTTAGCAATGTTTTGACGTAAATAATGCAAATTACAATTCTAAATCAATACGATACCCCTTAGGCATCAGATTTTTTTGCAGTCTGTACCGGACCATCCGTCATGCGTGAAGTCTTGTCAAATATTTCGTCGCTGTAGTTGGAAAACTAAATAAGTAATAACAACAACAAAACCAACATCGCGAGAAAAACGCGATTTACTGTTTTATTGCGTCAAAAATGGCAATAACTTTTTTATCGTAACTAATTTTTCAGTCCGTGTTTTGATATGTTATAGATTGGTACTGTATCTATTTTAGAATTTAATGATAATACATTTTAGTTCTTTTGATAAAGAGAAAAAAATAAAAAAACGACTATGTATTTTTCCCTCGCCAAAGTTTTGAATAATTGAAATGATCTATTATTTACTTATTTGAATATGACAATCCTATCCATGGGTATAGATTTATATAATATTAAAATACATTTTAAAATAAAACCAACTTATAATCATTTCTTTTTATCAAGACTGAATATTAGAAAACTACTGAAACACCTTCATTATTTTAGCAGATTTATAAATTCAAAGTAAGTGACATAACAAACTTATCATACGACTAATGCTTATAAAACCAACAAAATGAAAAAAAATTGTGGAACACAATAATTCTAAGTATCAAAAAGAAAAAGGTATGTCGAGTAAAATTAAAACTATCTACGAGTATAAACTTGTGTCTGTTAACTTTCATTCAGAGTGGGGAACATTGAGATAATGTCCTGGGGCGTAGTCCTCCTTGTCGCTCGTCCTCTAGAGCAAGACGTGTCCATCGACATGTATGGGCCATCATAACCATGCAATAAAGTCGATTTCGCAAAATGTGTTAGTTGTGTAGTTTTCCTACCACACGACGATTTATAAGTTTTTTATCAATTGATGAAAATTATGTTACAAAACCTTTACTTACGAATTAAATGCGATGCCTCAAGCTTTATTTGTATTTCTTGTGTTGTTTGCACTTGCAGAAAAGCACAGGAAGGCATTGTATTACCAAGGTATCTAATTTTGGTATTTTTCAGCATAGCTGTCACTCGTTGCCGTGACAAAGACTGACTGAAGCGAAGTATACTAGCTAGGTCTGTTTAGAAGCTTCAAAACTATCGTTCCCTAAGGCCCGTCCATTCATTTTATTTACGTCGATGGCTACTACTAATACTGATTGTCAGTCCTGCGAGCTATACGGCCTGCCCATTGATTTCAACTTGCTCATTCTGAGTGCTGTGACAGTGATCTTGTAGTCCAGTAACTTTATACATAACAGTATGCGTCAAATCCGGTAGTTCCGATTTTTTGCAGACTTGTTTATGATGTTGGCCTTATGAATAATCCAAGTTTTTGACCTCGAGAGCCGAACGCAACCTTGTAAAAAATCGAAAAAAACGTTTTTTTTTTTCAAATTTTGGCGATAATAATCCTAAAGGACTAGTTTTAGAGAAAACTTTTTCAGGACGTTATTAAAGTAGACTAAATTTTCTACAATATGATACTAGAACTGTATCTGTAGACCCAATAGTTTCTGAGATTAAGCTTTTCAAAGTTTATCATATTTTCGAACATCGCAATTTTTTGCAATTCTGTCGTTCTGAATGAATTTTGACCCTGATTATACTATCGAAGCCCTGTACTTTTATGATGGTATGTGAGAAGTCTGAACGATGATGTTTAAGATAAGCTACGAATAATGAAGTAAAAAAGATAAGTAAAACAAAAATTAATAAGTTTATTTGTTAGGAAATTGAGTATTATTCTAAATCAAAAAATTTAATTAATTTAGCCCTCTTGGAAGGTCCCGGTTGTGGTTCGTCCGTATGTGGATCGAATTATTGGGATGGCATATCCCCATAAGGGGATGGTGATGAATCGTCGAAGTCTTGCCCACAAGTCATCCTCCATTTCGACATCGGACAGATCGTCGCCTTCTGGGATATCTACTACTGCAACATCAGGTATATTATCACAAGAGGCCCCGCTGCAGCGCCTGCAGACTGATGAGCATTTTAATCCTGCCTTCCTGCAGCTGCACGCGAAAAAAAATTGAAATTGCTGCACTAAAAATTGTGATGTTCGAAAAAAATTATAAACTTTGAAAGGCTTGACCTCAGAAACTATTGATGGGTCTACAGATACATTTCTAGTATCATATTGTAGCAAATTTAGTTTACTTTAAAAACGTCCTAAGAAAGTTTTCTCAAAAACTAGTTCTTTAGGGACATAATCACCAAAATTGGAAAAAAAAAACGGTTTTTTCTATTTTTGACAAGGTTGCGTTCGGCACTCGAGGTCAAAAACTTGGATTATTCATTAGGCCAACATCATAAACAAGTCTGCAAAAAATCAGAACTACCGGACTTGACGCATACTACCCCATACTTTCAGACGACAAAGTTACTGGACTATTGGTTCTTCTACTGATATTTTTGTTGAATAAGCTTTACAAAGAAAATTAAATTTTCTTTCTTTAAAATGAGGAAAAACTGGTTTGTGGCAATTTTAATACAGACCACGGGATTTATATTATTCAATGTGTCAGAAAAAGATGATTGAGCTACTAGGTATGACAGAAGCTTTTTAATCTGACAAGGTATCCATTATCACAGTGCATAAAAGGTTTTTGGGGGGGAAAGCCGAGCTATAAGCCGTCCGAACATCTCTCTCACAGTATTACAAAAGGTATGCCAAAAAAGCCCACTTGTGCCAACTTTACTTAGCTAAGTTTACTTTTATGCTTTTGCTAATGTTCTAGTTTATGTGTCGGTTGGTGAAAGTGGGCGTAAGACTCTGCCACTGCGTTATTTCCAATTAATTAATAACGATAGCCCAATTTTACGAATAAGATGATGTTCTTGAGCCCGAATTCTTACTGAAATAATCAAACTGATAATCATGCCGGACAGACCCCTCCGTCTCCTCCCGTGGTTGTCGTAAAAGCCGACTAAGGGATTACCCGGACTTGTTAATAAGATTCGTTGGTATAATATTTGTTCTGGCTGCTATTATGGAATGTGTTATTACTGGAAGAAAGCGTTAGCCGAGTCAGTCGTGGGAAGCAATGGTAGCGATGTGCTCACCACTTGTCACGTCTATATTCCACGATGGTGCAATCCACTGTGAAAAGAGGCCCATTGAGGCTCTGCTTACCCCTTGGAGAAAAAGGCGTGTGTGTATGTATGTATAATCATGCTTTTCATGCTAACGATGCCAAATTCGAGTAACCTGTCGCCGAAACTGTTACAACCTGGGCACAACTTTAATAATCAGTCAGAAGGCGATATTAAAAATGTTCTTTAAGAAATTGATTTATGTCGAAATTATTAAAACTAACAGCCTAGCTTAATTCTTGATGACTGAATTAGGCCACGAGGGAGGCCTGCGTAGTGACTAATGATCGTGATAGATGAAGGAAGAAAAAATGAGGTTTCAGAGCACCCCTTCAGGCACAATGAAAGATAAATTGGAGGCGCAATAAATCTACAAGTTGTCTCCAATACTGACGCGGAGGCTTGGGGCGAAAAACGTCTTTGTTCATTTTCTGAAAACGGAAAGTTTTCACGTACGACATGTTTCAACTCTTTTGAGTCGTATGGTGAGTGACAAAATAAATGGTTATTATTCACTAAAGCAGTATAAAAACGTGTTGCTAGACTTATTGTATTGAGAAATAATGACGTGGTTATTTTTACGGAATAATGAAAGAAAATAACAAATTTAGTAGCGTAATATGACGCTTTTTCTTACACGGAAGCTCGGATTTCACATTGAAATTAGCCAACGTCGGAAGTTTTATTCCTAGTTCTTTTTATACTCCATGCGAACGATACTCTTTAGGGTTCCGTAGTCAACAGGACAAGGAACCCTTAAAGTTTCACCATTAGTAGCTCAGAGACTCTTAGTAGGTACTAGAATGCTGTTATTTGGGATGGGTATACATATTATTCAAGCCCACAATATGGTGAAATAAAATCTTGAGTAATTTTATGATATGGTTTTTGCTCGTCTATCATGGGATAGACGGCGAAAAGATTAAAAAAAAAAAAAAAAAAAAAAAAAATATGGCTAATATGGATAATCTAAAAGTTATGTACACATGGTGGGCGGTGTACATAACTTTTAGCTAAGATATGCACAATGATTTTCGTCTTACAAATTAACAACGGAAAAGGCTTATCGAATCTATTGGGGCATACATTACGCAGTTCAATAAAGCCTAAAGCCGAAAAGTAATTAAGTCGAAACATGGAAAAGGCGTCAAATGGGATTTAAACTGTCGCAAATTGCCTCGTGCCTTGTGGGAACTCGCCGTGTTTCATAGAAACTTTTGTTTGTTTACAAAAGTTGGACCAGTTCGTACAAATATGGGTAAAGTTGTAGACAGGACGCAAAGACATGCAATTTCTCGAAGTACCGCAATTATTGTATGCGTAAACTCCTACTCGGTATTGGAGTTTACTCCAGCCCTGTTCAGTATAACTAATAGCGGGAGAGACAGTGGGGTGCCCCACCTAACCCCGTCGCTCCGAAACCACTGCTAATTTCCTACAATACAACGCAGCCAACTGTTTGAATCAGCCGTTTAATTGGACGGCTAGGCCTTTCCAGCCGTTTAATTGGCCTTTTTAAATTATAATTCAAAATTATTCAATATTATCAGTTTTGTGTACGCAAACAATTATCTTAGGTGGCACACAGGCTCACACTATTGTTTGAGTCCAATTATCATACACTACAAACCTTGTTACTCCTTGTCTGTGTCGGTGTCGAATTTACTATTTTACTCCCCGTCTATTTGCGTACCATGGGCCTTATATGAAAATCGATTCTTATGGAGTAAACTCCAAAATATTGTACTTATTGATATTGTATTATATTGCACCTTTACTTCAAGACTGGTTTAGTAAAGTTTGTGTAGAAAAATTTAATTGTGTCAGTTTACATAACAAACATAAGAAACTTAATGTATTTTTTTAAAGTTTTTAATACGAGATATATCATAGAATTGAAACTATCGTGGTTGGGAATCATATTAAAAGATAAACGGCTAATTACCACTATTATTCGTCACTTTGCTGACGTTTCTAGACTGAGTTCGACGGTGGACCAGCGTATTCGCTGGTCCACCGTCGAACGCGGTCGCGGGCGGTGCTCATGATGAAGAGGCTTCTGAACTCAGTCTCGAAACGTCAGCAAAGTGACGAATAATAGTGGTAATTAGCCGTTTATCTTTTAATACGAGATATATCGGCAAATTCATGTAACTTTGCGTAGTTGTTTTAAAGGGGTGATAGACGTACGAGCTTAAAAACAGCGACTTTAAGTTCGAGTACTTACTCGGTTCGACGTCGGTGACACACGTGAAGCTTTCTCACACTCTATGGCGATTTCGTCGACAGAAGAAGCTTTGTGCTATTTAGGAATTACGTATATCATCACTTGACAACTAAAATAAAAGTGGCCAAGTGCGAGTCGGACTCGCCCATGAAGGGTTCCGTAGCAGCAAGTAACATAATATAAAAGTTCTTGGATGGTTTACGATTTATGACGTATTAAAAAAATACTTACTAGATCTCGTTCAAACCAATTTTCAATGGAAGTTTACATGGTAATGTACATTTTTTTTTTTAATTTTATCATTCTCTTATTTTAGAAGTTACAGGGTGGGGGACACACATTTTAAGATAAGATAATAAGATAAGATTTACCGCTTTGGAAGTGTCTCTCTCGCAAACTATTCAGTTTAAGAAAAAAAACTATTAGAAACCTCTATATAATTTTTGAAGACCTATCCATAGATGGGTACATACACGTATGGGTTTGAAGAAAAACAAATTTTTGAGTTTCAGTTCTAAGTATGGGGAACCCCAAAAATGTATTGATTTTTTTTAAAAAAATTGTGTGAAAATCTTAATGCGGTTCACAGAATACGTCTATTTACCAAGTTTCAACAGCATAGCTCTTATAGTTTCGGGAAAAAGTGGCTGTGACATACACGGACAGACATACAGACAGACAGACAGACAGACATGACGAATCTATAAGGATTCCGTATTTTGCCATTTGGCTAAGGAACCCTAAAAAGAAGACAACAACGGCGAGTGTGGGTGAAGAACTGGCTTACGAAACGAGCTGAATATTTAGCTTATATTGTAAAATATCAAACCTATTGGATCGCCAACAAACTTACTCGGCGGTTTTAAAGTACGCGTACTTAGGGTGACAAAGAAGCAAATAAGCTCGGTGAGCCACAACTCCGTGTACAGCACGTTACTTGCACGTCTATCACTGTCCTTTGTTTTTCACGATCGTTCATGAAGTCATAGATTACATTCAAATTGACAACTTTACAAAAGAATTGTCAAGACCTTTTGTCAAGTCTACTTGATCACTTAGAATTAAAATGAGGGCGCATACCAGAGCCAAATTCCGTCACTTTCTAACTCATTCAAGTTCAGGTAAGTTAGAAAGTGACATAATAGCGCTTGCGGTACGAAAAGTAAGTTAAAATCACGAAAAACAATTATTTGCCACGTGAACAACCGTCGCATCACAGAATCACACGTTCAACTTGAAGATAAAGTCTTTGCCGACATTTAACTGAAAGGAAAAGTACAAAATTCTAAGTAGTTTAGAAGTTGAATCAAATTTTCAGTCGAAAACTGCACTTCTATTTTTTTTCACATGTTTAATGAACAGGTAGAACGTTTTTGTACGTTCACTTTACAGATAAAATGTCAACGAATGACATATTTTTCAATCAACAAAGAATCAATACGTGTCTTATTACTATACGCCACAAACATGAGGGCATATCTTCTTACTATACGCCACAAACATGAGGGCATATCTTCTTACTATACGCCACAAACATGAGGGCATATCTTCTTACTATACGCCACAAACACGAGGGCATATCTTCTTACTATACGCCACAAACATGAGGGCATATCTTCTTACTATACGCCACAAACATGAGGGCATATCTTCTTACTATACGCCACAAACATGAGGGCATATCTTCTTACTATACGCCACAAACACGAGGGCATATCTTCTTACTATACGCCACAAACATGAGGGCATATCTTCTTACTATACGCCACAAACATGAGGGCATATCTTCTTACTATACGCCACAAACATGAGGGCATATCTTCTTACTATACGCCACAAACATGAGGGCATATCTTCTTACTATACGCCACAAACATGAGGGCATATCTTCTTACTATACGCCACAAACATGAGGGCATATCTTCTTACTATACGCCACAAACATGAGGGCATATCTTCTTACTATACGCCACAAACATGAGGGCATATCTTCTTACTATACGCCACAAACATGAGGGCATATCTTCTTACTATACGCCACAAACATGAGGGCATATCTTCTTACTATACGCCACAAACACGAGGGCATATCTTCTTACTATACGCCACAAACATGAGGGCATATCTTCTTACTATACGCCACAAACATGAGGGCATATCTTCTTACTATACGCCACAAACATGAGGGCATATCTTCTTACTATACGCCACAAACATGAGGGCATATCTTCTTACTATACGCCACAAACATGAGGGCATATCTTCTTACTATACGCCACAAACATGAGGGCATATCTTCTTACTATACGCCACAAACATGAGGGCATATCTTCTTACTATACGCCACAAACATGAGGGCATATCTTCTTACTATACGCCACAAACATGAGGGCATATCTTCTTACTATACGCCACAAACACGAGGAGGGCATATACTCCAATAAAAAAAAATACGCCTGTTTATTAAGTTGTTAAAAATAAAAATAAATACAAAATAATATTAAAAGTTTTTTTCTGTTTTTAATTAAAAGCTTCCATTACCGATATATGTAAACTGGAAAGTGTTTGCGCGATGGCACGTATCATGGGGGACTTCATTATGCATTTCCACGTGCAAACTGGCTTCTTGGAATTTTCTAAGAAAATCCCCCGGGAATGTTCCGTTATCTGAGTTTTGCATTTACGTAATGCATTAGGGCAGTCAGGTTCTAAGAGTTTTGTTCAGGGTCTGTAACTGGGTCAAGATTCTTGAATAATAACATTTCAACATGATTTTGCTTTTAAAATTATAACTGCTGTGCAAAACAGTGCACGTAGTGCTAACGATTACCAAACTAATTCCTGTTAATTTTTGTTCATGGTTTCCAGACTTTTTGTACTGACAGTACTTAAAATATAACTTCATTACTGTGTTCTGTTGTCATAGAAATATTAATGCGATGTACAAAACTATAAAAAAAAAAAAAATAGAGACGCTATACTTTCAAAGCTTTCTTTCCTAATCATCATCAACCTGTGGAGAAGTCCACTGCTGGCTATATGCCTACCCCCATAGTATGCCATGACGTCAGCTCTTGCGCCGCACACATCCACTTGTACCTACTGCGATCATAGAAATGACGTCTGTCCATCGCCCTAATAACAATGCGCTCGTGTATGCGACCACGAAAGACCAGCACTATGGCACTGTACTCTGCCATAGCACATTCTGAGTGGTTGCCCTTAGAGTCGGCGCCACGACTGAAGTCCGACGGCCCTTTGAACTAACGGATAACAGAGGTAGATCTTCGCTTTTGCAATTTTGCGCATAGAAACTAGCGCTCCAGTCGCCGGACTTCAGTCGTGGCGCAGACTCTAGTAACCAATTTTTAGGCTTAGCCTTAAATATGTAAATTGAAGTTGTTTTGTTTATAAGGTTACGAAATAAATATAATACTATTAAAACTTCCGTGAGTAATATTCATAATTGAAAAAACCGGTAATAACTCACTCGAGTCGGGTGTTTGACTCGGAACAAGTACCTACGTGAGTTATTACCGGTTTTTTCAATTAGAAATAAATATATTTTTATATTTGTCTAATACTGCGCGTAATCCGGTTCGTAGTCGCCACATTTATTTCCGATTGTCGGTTCTGCGAGCTATATTGACTGCCTATTGCTCCTTCCAGTTGCTTACTCTGATAGCTGTGTCGTTGATCTTACTATATGCATAAAACTGAACTAAACTTACTTTAAACTTGTGATTTTTAAAGTGGCTACTTATACTCCATCGTATTGGCAAGGAAACTCTAAGACTTTTAAAACAGCTCAGGCATATTGAGCACGTGCCAAGTCGGTATTCCGAGAGCACTGTAATATAAGTAAAGTATCTTAAATTGGAACTTATCCAGTGCACTTTAGACCCAAGTTCACTAACACATAAGCGTGCTGTTACAGTAATCATCGGCCATGATAATTTTGAAGTAAGCATCTGTTCAAATCTTAGTAGTGGTAGAGCTTTTTTCTGTAAGAGTTCGACTTGGAACACTATTTACCAATTTCTACCGCATTTTTTTTCCCTTTAACCTATATTGTCCCACTGCTGGGCAAAGGTCTCCCAAATAAATAAATGAATAATGCCGTACAGTTCACACAACAATATCTAGCCCCAAGCTAAGCAGAGCTTGTGTTATGGGTACTAGATAACTGATATACTTAATACAATACATTACACAGATATATATTTTGTATTATACATATAAAATACCCAGAACACCCTGAACAAATATCTGCAGACCGTACAAATATTTGTTCCAAGGCAGGAATCGAACCCGCCTCCTGCATCGCAGGCAAACCATCGCCCGCCGGGCCACAGAGGTCGTCAGAGGAAATGTTCGCGCAGTGTTCCGGTTTGAAGGGTATGGGCGCCGGGAACTTAAAACAGGCACAGGCAGGTGAGACTGTTCACCTTTATGTTTTTATGGGTGCCGTGTGCAGCGCATAGGGTGCTTCCTAGAAGGAGGTGGCCTGTGAGGCACTTCATTTTTAATATAATATTAAAAAAAAAAAAAAAAAATTTTTTAGTATAATATAAAACATTGTTATAGGCAGAGGTTACCGCTAGGTCACATCAGGAGGGCCAGCTGACCGGGCATTTACACAATTTTTGTAGTTTAAATGAATTACATGCGACCTCCAAATACCCTCTGGCCACGTGGTCCTACTGCCTTTGTCCTACCGATCGGACCACATGAAACATGTTACACAGTTTTTGTCTTTTGTTGCAATCAATTTTAAATTAGATCGAACGAGACAAAACGCGACTTAACAATTCAAAAGTTGTTTTTCGATTATTAGTAGCTACAAGTTACATAACCCTTTAGTTGTTGTTTGTAAGTAAGTTGCAGGAGTTGTTGAGTTGTTGTTGGCGGCACGTGCTATCCCATCGATTGGGTAAAAACAATCGGACCTATGCACAAATTGAACTTATGTTCTAATGGGGTTTGTTTTAGAATATGTCCGAAGCCCGAGTATAACTTCTGTAGTCTGAAACTAACACTAGTAGCTCGCCCCGAATTTAGACCTTATACATATCTCAACAATAAGATCGATACAAACTTAGTAGTGCCAGTATCATCAACCTATACCAAATTTAATTGCGGTTGGATCAATGGTTCCAACTTTCAATGCGGTTGGATAAAGGTTCCAAGTTTCACTGCGGTTGGATCCTCCGTTCCAAATTTCATTGCGGTTAGATGAACGGTTCCAAATTTCAATGCGGTATTGCATCAACGGTTTTAAATTTCACAGCGGTTGGGTCCCTTGTTCCAAATTTCAATGCGGTTGGATCAGCGGTTTCAAATTTCACAGCGGTTGGAAAATAATCGATCGGTAGTTCACTGAAATCTATGATGGGCCCTCGTTTTGACACATTTTTTTTTTTTTTTTTTTTTTTTTAACAATGACTTGATGACAATAATAACTTTTGATCAACTTCACCTACTGCCATGAGTCATAAAACCAACGATTTTTCCAATATTTTAAAAAACGCTGAATTTTTGTAAACTTTAATTTTGCAAATGTTTTTATATACTTATTTATTATTTTTCTATATCACCTCCATGGTTCCTCAGACCATATCTATTAATATTTTTAGGCCATATTTTTTGCTAGGGGCAAGTTTAGGATTCAGCCTCCCTACGGAGGAATTTATAGACGATCATTTAGGCCATTTAGAAAGGCCTTAGCTATGCACTACCTTTTCACACAGACTACAATGAACGGGACCTATTATTTCAATTGATCGAAAAACAACCGATTTTTATATACATTGAACACAAATAAAAACAGTCTTAGGAATTCTGAACAAATGCGTCAAGAAATTCACAAACTTGTTTTTCCCACAAACTTTTTACTTCGAAAATTAGATTCGCGTCAATCCGAATCGAATTCCCAACAAGAGCAAGTTCGCCAACACAATTTGCTATAAATACCTACTTTACGGAGTTTACTAATATTATCGAATTTCCTATCCTATACGCCATGAACCTCGGTGCTGACTGCTATTACGTGTCGTGATAGAAACGTAAAATAATTCTTTAAAATAGTTGACGTAGAAATTACATTCGAGCCTCTATTATATTTTTACTAAAAAAGTGATAGATGTTTAAATTACAGTGTAAATTAGTGTAAATTACAGTGGCTTGGTATCATTTTAGAAAAATTACGACTATACACCACGTACTTTACTATTCTCCTGCTGAAGTTTCGTTGACCAGTCATCATCATCATCATCAGTAGCAGCAGCAGCAGCCTCTAGACATCCACTGCTGGACGAAGCCTCCCCTTACATATAACAGGATTTCCGTCCACATAGAAGGAAACAAGAAATTACAAGTCTCAGTACTGTACAGACCGTTCACCGTCAGATTGCTATGGAATATTTATAAAAAAAATGCTGGACATGGGTGTGTTGTGTAATGGGTACTAGATGACTGATATACTTTAATACAATACATTTTATAGATAGATATTTTTTACATACATATAAAATACCCAGAACACCCTGAACAAATATCTGCGATCGCACAATTTTTTTTTTTTTGAATCTACTTGAATGACGGTACAAGCAGATGGCCCACCTGATGTTAAGCGGTAACCTCTGCCTATGAACAGTGCATATTTGTTCAGAGGCGGGAATCGAACCCGCAACCTCCTGCGCCGCAGGCCAACCTTCGCCCGCCGCGCCACAGTGGTCGTCAAAATTTATTTTTCTATGGTTGGCAATATTCCCAAAACAAGCACAGACTAAGAGTATAACGCAGGGTACATCTTACGGTAAACGATCTGTACATACCTAGTTCTTGACATACCACCATGGCTATCATTTTCATTGTTGACGACCTCTGTGGCGCGGCGGGCGAAGCTTGGCCTGCAACACAGGAGGTTGCAGGTTCGATTCCCGCCTCGGAACAAATATTTGTGCGATCGCAGATATTTGTTCAGGGTGTTCTGGGTATTTTCTATATATAATAAAAATTATCTATCTATGTAATATGTTGTATTAAGTATATCAGTTATCTAGTACCCATAACACAAGCTCTGCTTAGTTTGGGGCTAGATAATGTTGTGTGAAATGTGCAGCATTATTTATTTATTGTTATAAGTAATTGTATTTTCTGTGTTTTCTGCGTATTTGAGCCTGATAAGTTAAAGTAAGTAAGATAAGTTGCCTGTTAAGTTGTTTAAGTTTTACACATGTTTATTTCAATGGTTTCATAAAACATCGGTCAAAGCAAATTCTGATTAATAAACAGATACAAAATATATTATCGGATGTCGTTAATGTAAAAATTTAAGTTATGACGTGCTTAGAGCGCCTAAGATCGTTATCTAGAAAATAAATTTCTCCCGGTATTCAGAAGTATTTTATTTTACTTAAATTCGTTTTGTTTTATTTTCCTTAAATAAAGTCTTTCAATGTATTAACTATATTTCATTGTTCACGACTGTACTCTGTCCAGTTGCTAATCCGTCCACCTGAGAATCTGTCCAGTTGCGAATCTGTCAACTTGCTACGGAGGCATATCTACGTCTCGTCACTTGTAGAAAGTCACTACACATTTCACAAAGTTATGCTAGGTTTGTAGCCGGAAGATGTATGCTGGTAAATAAATATTTTTCCTTTTCTAGAATGATCCTTAGAAAGATACAGTATGTTTGTTAACTGGCTACTTTGTATACAAGTCAGCGCGTCGCTTCCGCACGTGCCAGCATTCCTGGTGCTGGGAAATCGTAAATTAGATGGTTATCTATCACCTACTGCGCTGAATGCAAATGCCATAGAAATGTTTTCTAAATTGTAGGAGGCCATATCAGAAATACATACATACATACATTGACACACGCCTTTTCCCCTGATGGGTTAGGTAGAGCCTCAATTGGCCTCTTTTCACTGTGGGTTGCACCATAGTGGGAAATAGACGTGACAAAAGGTGAGCTCATCGCCGCTAAGCTAGCAGCCAGGACAAATCTTATACCAACGAATCTTACTAACAGTCCGGGTAACCCCTAGTCGGCTTTTACTACATCCACGGGAGGAGACTGAGCGTTTCTGGTACAGAATTATTATCTCGGACTATAATATAGTACCTCGGATTAAGAACTTACTATTATACCTCCATGTGTAGTACCCATGCATATTTTTAATTTGAATATTGTACTTGATTTAGTCATAGTATATTATTTTTCAGTGTAAACCACACTTTATGGATAACATAAATTTAAATGTAACCCAAAAATTACAAAAAATATTGCCGATCACAGGCAAGGTTGCGGGTTCTAGTCCCGCTGGAACGGAATTTTTGGGTTACATTTAAATTTGATTTAGTCAGTTAAAAATCAAATCTAAGATTGGTAATTTTGCGTTATACCCCACTTCAACCCCAAATATATATTCCCGGGGGGTATTTTGAAGGATTCAATACCGGACCCTTTCGTTGCAAGTAGATTGTAAGAGTTTTAACAAACATATTGTAAGTGGACACATTTTTAGTAGTAGTAGAGCTTTTTTGTGAAAGTGTTCGTCCGGGGAAGTACTACCACCATACTAATTTCTGCCGCAAAGCAGTAGTGCTCGTATTGTTGTGTTCCGGTTTGAAGGGTAAGGGTGCGGGTGAAATTACAGGCACATGAGACTTTTAATCTTTATGCCTCAGGGTGGCGGGCGCAGTACAATGCCACATAGGGTGCGTCCTAGGTGAACGTGTCCTACGAGGTAATGCACTGTTCTTAGGCAGAGGTTACCGCTTGACATAAGATGGGCAATCTGCTTGTTCCGTCATTAAGTAGAATATAAACAAAAAAAGTGGCTATGATAACATGTGATTTTATTATTGAATATATTTTAATTTGTCTTTTCACTGAAAACTGGATTATGAAGGAATAGACAATTTTAATTAAGAATTAAAAATGCAGCGAAGTATTTATCCATTATTATTATCATTATCTCACTTATTTATTCTAAATCTCGTAAAAAAATATATATTTTTCACTATAAAGGAATACTATCTACAAAAAATAAATAGTATAAAAAACATTATAGTAAAAAATATAAATCTAAACGGGGAACCACCGACCGCGGAGCGAGGCCCAAACGGTCGGGGGCTAGGGCTGCAGAGAGAGGAACCTCCTGACTATGCGTGCCGAGTCCAGGAGTACCGCCTTCTGGATCTGACCCTTGATCCAACCATTTAGCGAGAGCTTCTTAAGATATTGGTCGAAGCTCTTCGCTATCAGTCCATTTACTGAAACGACTATCGGGACGATAATTGTTGAATCCACATCCCACATGGCGGTAATCTCGTAAGCCAAGTCAAGGTACTTGCTTAACTTGTCTTTCTCGGCCTTCACGAGATTAGCATCATGCGGGATAGTGACATCAACAAGTATTGCCCGGCGTTCCGACCGATCTACCACCACGATATCAGGCTTATTGGCAACAATAGTCCTGTCCGTGATGATAGACCGGTCCCAGTAGAGCGTGGCACGGCCATTTTCAAGAACCGGCTGAGGCATGTACTTATAGTACGGCACCTCAGGTCCGAAGAGGCCATATCGGAGAGCAAGTTGCTGGTGGATGATCCTGGCTACTTGGTTGTGTCTGTGCAGATACTCTGAGTTAGCAAGATGCGAACAACCCGAAAGTACATGTCTGAGGGACTCTCCGGGACGGTGACATGCTCTACAGATATCAACCGTCCCATCCTTCATGATGTACTTTCGATAGTTGTTCGTCTTGATAACCTCATCCATAATCGCACAGACAAAACCCTCGGTTTCCCCAAAGAGGTTACCGAAACGTAGCCAGTTCACTGAAGCGAGCAGATCTACATCGGGCCCTGTGAGGGCCTTGTAAAACCGCCCATGCAGTTCCTTGCTCTCCCATACGGTCTTGCGGTCCTGAGTGCTCAGGGCTAATGGTTTACGCCAGTTCTCGTTTGCTAAGGAGAGCGGGGTAAAGTTCTTGTCAACTGCAACTACATCGTGATGCATCCCGTACTCAGCGTCGAGGAAGTATTCCCTGAGACTGCACACCTCGCGGTTGTGTAGAGTCTTAGCATTTAAAAAGCCTCGACCTCCACACTTCCGCGGGAGTACATTCTCATTACTGACGAACGCGGGTGTCGCATGCGATGGGTCGTTAACAGTTGACGAACTCTACAATCCACGGCATCTAACTCTGTCTGGGTCCACCTTAATATGCCGAAGGTGTATATGAGCAGGGGCATAACCCAGCCGTTAAAGGCGCGAACCTTGTTGCCACCCGACAAAAGACTGTTAAGTACTTTTGTCAAGCGGCAAAAGAAACGCTCCTTCACCGACTGCTTTATGTCCCTATCTACCATACCTAACGACTCCGACATACCAAGGTATTTGTAGGTTTCGACTTCGGAGAGAGATCTGAGTGACATTGTCTCAGAAAGCTGCAAGTTCGTGGAATTTACAACTTTCCCCCGCTGTACTTGCATGACCGCACACTTATCTACACCAAACTCCATACTGATAGCGTTGCTGAATACCTGTGTGATATTCAATAAAGCTACCAATTCTGTTTTTTTTGGTGCAAAAAGCTTGAGGTCATCCATGTACAGCAGGTGAGAAATGATCTCACCCTCTCTTCGGAGTCGGTAGCCTAGACCTGAATCCTTCAGTAGAGTGCTGAGAGGATTCAGTGCTAGGCAAAACCACAAAGGACTCAGACTATCGCCCTGGAATATACCCCGCTCAATCCTTATTAGGTCTTGCGGAGCAGAAGGATCCCATCGGCTACCTGGATGACTAAGGACTGTTGTCCACTGCCTCATACACGATCCAAGGAAGAATCTTAACGTTGCATCAACTTTATACAACTCCAAGACCCTCTCTAGCCATGTATGAGGCACGGAATCGTAGGCCTTCTTATAGTCAATCCAGGCAGCCGAAAGGTTCCCCTTGTTCCTTCTGACCTGCTGGCTAATGGCCATGTCAATGAGGAGGAGTTCCTTAGTACCGCGGGACCCAACCCTACATCCATTCTGAGCAGGAGCCAAAATATTATTCGCAACAATATGCGAGTTAATTTTAACAGTCAGAATGGATGTAAGTAGCTTGTAGATGGTAGGCAAGCATGTGATGGGTCTATAGTTCTTAGCTTCCGCGGTACTACCGGACTTATGGAGAAGGAAAGTGACACCTGTAGTTAGAAAACTTGGGAGAGATCCAACCTCGAGGGCTTCTTGGAATTGCTTAGCGAGCACCGAGTGTGAACATCGAAACCACTTTAGCCAGAAGTTGTGTAGTCCATCCGGCCCAGGACTTTTCCAGTTCTGAGCCGAGCGGATCGCACAACTTACGTCCAAGGGGCAGATGGTAATAGCATCCATGGCTTCAATCGGTTCACACTCGGCACTCACCACACTCATCCAGTCACCCTCCGTGTGTTCGACGGGCGCAGACCAGATACCACGCCAGAAGTTATTCGCGACTTCAGCATCTGGCACTCGCCCGTCGTGCACACTTTGGCCGGGTTTCTCCCAACTTCGGTACACTTTCCTTTGGTCACTTTGGAAGTTGCGATTCTGCCAGTATCTATCCACACGCTCTCTATAGCGACGGATACGGTTTGCCCACGCAGAGACTTTCTGCTTCAGAAAGTCGATACGCTCTGTCACACAGGCCAAGTAGTCCTGGGGCCGTGTTTCGGTCCCTGCAAAAGCCTGTGTCACAAAGCGCATCACTCGGGGGCGATGGTTGCCCCCTCTGAAGCAGATTAGTTTTGCAATGAGGGTCCTGAACTTACTGATACGTCTCTCGATCCGTACTTGCCAGGCGGGTGTACTAGAGGCGGGTCGCGGCGCTCGGTCAGTGTCCGGGAACTTGACACGAGCGACGCGGCACGCCGCAATGGCCCCGCAGTACAGGATCGAGTGGGTATCAGCTATGTCTTTGCTAGCTATTAAATATGGTACTAGCAAAGGGTTCAGGGCCCCCATTAACATCAAATTCCGTCTATGAGTGGGTAAGCGAGGTAGACGTGGCTTATCCTCGAGAGGTGCGGACCGATACGACGAAATCGCATCCTCCAAAGCCCTCCTCATTTGCTCATTCTCCTGGGTACTCACGCTGGTGTTCTCGCAATCGACGTCGTCAGCTACGGGGTCCGCCTGTGTGATCGCCGATGCCGGAGGTGTCGTAACCGGCGATGTGGCAGTCGGGTCCCGTTGCGAGTGGTCGATCACTAGAGCACTCGGCGTTTCAGAGCGTAGCCGATCAAGCACAGTGTCATCCAACAGTTTCAACCGTTGGATGGCACGTACCTGATCCGACAGCCGCTGTGCAGTAACGGACACAGTTGGTTCAAGGGCCTGAAACAAAGGAAGCATCCGGACTCGATACGCGGTCAGGTAGGTTCCTGCCTGTGTAGCCCTATAAAATGCGCGCATGACGTTTTCATTGTTTTGTGTAGTCCATTTCATGCGACGCACTATGCCGTCGACTGCGGAGGCTGGGCGCGGGGCAGAACGCCCCACAGGCCCCAAGCTAGCCGACAGCGGTGGCCGCCCTCGTCGCGCAGGTGGTCGCGGCGGCGAAGGCGACGGCGGCGACCCACTCTCGTCGCTCGACACACAGCTAGTGTCCGGGGGGGTTGCATACACCTCGTCCCCGGACGACGATGTGGAGCTCGGCGAGGCAGGCTGCGGTGGTGTTGGGCGTGCGTTTTTTGTAGATTCCGCTTCTGTTTTCGTCTTTCTCAATGAGATTTTCTTTGATTGAGATCTTGTAATCATTTTTCATTTTGTGTTCATCTGACATCGTTTGTCACTTTTGGGAAACTTTTGATATTATCACAAAGGTAAATAATATTGTAGCAAATAGCGTAATAATTTGTTTCACCAAAATTCGGGATAAATTTGTATTGTGTGGTATATTAATAAGTACTTGGATGTAAAAAGTAAATAAAATATTATATATTATAGTTATTATATAATTATTATTATTATATAATAATATTATAATTATATGATTATTATAATATAATATAATATTATAATTATAATGATAATTATATAATATAATTATTATAATATTATATATTAGATTATTATAGTCATAATTATCATTATTATTATTATTTATTATCCATCCATTTTTTTTTATTTATTTATTTATTTACCTGATAGTATAGGTACGTATAAGATCTAAATAGTTGCAAGTTCTCAATTTCACAGCTGCAGTATAAAAGCATCTACTTTGGGGGATTGTTCTAACGCAACCCAACGATTTCTCACAAGTCTTTACAGATACAAATAATTCAAATCTCTTCCAGGAAATTGACTCAGCTTGTATGTACCAATGGCGCGCTTTTCATCTCGCATATTGTTCCGGTTAATATGACTTGGCTTGATATTATTTGCATTAGATATACTACGGAGATATATTATTCAAGTCTACGTCAAATAACAAAAGATAAATTCTCGTAATTATTCTATGCTAAAATTTTTTCCAGAATTCTTGGAAAAACTTTGAAGCGTTCTCTGTGTAGCTAAAATCCTATACTACCGAGCATGGATTTGTGTATATATATGTACATGTTTGTACTCACAATCTCGAAAACGGCTCTAACGATTTCGATGAAATTTGCTATATGAGTGTTTTTGTGGGAGAAAAATTGATCTAGCCTCATCTCTGGGAAAACGCGAGTTTACACAAATTACTATTTATCTTCACTGTTATTTTTATTCCTTCTATTTGTTTCGCTAATCTGCGTCAGTCATAATAATTGCCGAGGACGGCGGAGCGTACAAATACGAATTTTAAAATTACTGGCTGATGACGGAAATTAGAGATTGTTGGGTTTAAGCACGATAAGGCACGATAAGACACACCATCAAAAAATGAATTAAAAAAAAAACAAAAAAAACTAGAAATCTTCGTTCGCTCCAGGCTTAGAGCATTGCGGCCTCCGGCTCCAGGTAAGTAGGCTACAGACATAATATGTGAAAAAGTTAGAAAGAACAGACCCATTCTTGAGGTGTTGGTTGAAAAAAAGTACACACGTCTTCAGGGTCTACAGACTTAGCGCATCAAACATATGTAAGTATATCACTAATTCACATTAATGCTGGTTATTTAGATTGGTAATACGTATCCAGAGCTCGATTTAAAAATAAATATGTAGGCACACGTACAAAACCAGTGTTTTGGTTCAGTATTTCTTATTGTATGAACTTCAGTTATACTAAAAGCGTTAAAATGAAAAGTGCGTCGGTTGAATTGAGATCACGTACGAAACACGAGAACGAGTTAAATTAAGTCATTATTTCTACTTTATAGCACGCGCAGTCGGTGGTCTGCCTCAAAATAAAATAAACTTTAATTAACACAGTTCCCGTGAGAGTATGTCGGGATATGAAGTCACGACTTGAAGCTTTATTCTGAGATATAAAAGTTTTAGCACGTGAGAATCTGAAAGAAGCTCAAATCTGAAGCAGTTGTGGAAATGTGATCGCTGAAGTTTGGTTATAAAAAACCCATCCCACTCATCCATCATACTGGCATAGTGGTATGCGTTCTGACTAAGAACAGACCAGGGGCCCAATTCTATTTTTTTATAAAGAAAAAACATTCTTATACTTTGGAATTACAATTCAATTACAATTGTCGTTAAAAATGGCAGTCTGCTAAATTTATGATTTTTCTAAATGGTCACAATTATAATGCAATTGAAAACCCATTCAAGTTAGTTCGTTTCGTTTCGTTTCGTATGAGGTAGTGCTGGCCTCTGGTGTCAGAGTTTGTTAAGCCGCCCGAGAGCCTCTGACAAGTTAGTAGAATACCAAAAGTGTCAAAAGTGAGACAATTTTTTTTTTTCTTGACCTATATTGTTCCACTGCTGGGCAAAGGTATCCCCCAAATTCTTCCACTTGTCCCTGAGTTTGGCAGTCTCCCACCACTCCTTGAAAAAATTAAAAAGATCGTCCCCCCAACGCTTTCTCGGCCGACCCCGAGGTTGCCGCCCTTCAGGTATCCAGGGAGTGCTGTGTTCGCCCACCTGTTGGGAAGCATTCGACTGACGTGAACCGTGGCCCCTGTAGGTAGGTGAATGGAGGATTTTGTAAAACCCGATAAGGGATTACACCAGAGGATGAGAATGGGCAGGATCATCCAACTGGGCACTTAACACCAATACTGCAATCACCGTTCTGCCTGCCTGCCAATCATCTGGTGATGATGATGAGGCTGATCCTATATACTGTGGCAATCCTCGTATAACTGCGTTTGTCTCTCATCCTAAGACATCAATTTGAAAAGTCTCATGTGCCTGTAGTTTTAACTGGAACACAGAAATGTGGTTTAGCGGCAGTTTTTTTGACTACGATATCTCCTGTATTCTCGATGTGGCCGACGATGGAGCACACAGGTCTAGAAGGCACCTATTCACTCTAGCCTTAAATAGACTCAGATTATAGTTTTCAGGAAAGACAGGCGACGGTAATGTTCTACTCCTTAGCAGTTCGCATTATAAACGTAGAACCGAAACGTTTAGTGAGAATAGAGGGTATATACTAATGAGGCAAGGATGTTACCGAGCCGTGCGTCTGCTCGTCCTATGATGAAAAGTAGATGGTGCGATCAGATCGTGAAAGTCTTGGGAGCATTCCCCGAAATGTTACCTATAGAAGATCGAAAGACATCGACTTTACGGCGGTTTTCGAGACTCTGGATCTTCAGCATCATCATCATCATCAAGCTACTTCAGTCCACTGCTGGGCATAGGTCTCTCCCATGGCACGCCACTGAGCCCGGTCTTCAGCTCTCCTCATCCAGTTTCTGCCAGCCACCCCTTGCAAGTCGTCGCTCCACCTAGCCAGAGGGTGCCCTACACTACGTTTGCCAAGACGCGGTCTCCACTCAAGAACTCGTTTACTCCACCGGTTATCGGTTCTTCTGCAGACATGACCGGCCCACTGCCACTTCAGCTTGCTAATCCTCTGGGCTATATCTAGAACTTTGGAACTCTGGATCTTGGTCTCCGCCATATGTTGCTCACCTATAAGCCTGAAAGCCCTGTGTTCGTTGCTATGGTATGATAATAGCTATTACTTGCCTGGAAAAACTCTTTCACAAGAAGATCTACAAAAGCTGTAAGTTTTCCCAAGTCCCTCAAAATAATGAACTATACAGAAAAAAGCAGCAGCAGAATCCTACCTACGTGTGCACAGCGTACACAGAAATTCAATTACTTTACGCATCTCCTGAAAATGAAATCACACAAGGGCAAGGCACGAAAAAAATATCGCCGGTTATCGTAAAACGTGACGTGGTTTTGTCTCACGTAGCCCATTTCACAATGTGAGTATAAAGTGTATACCTAGATACTATGTATAAAGAATAAGTGAAAATGGATCACGTATACCTTGTGCTTCGTAGGAGTACTTAGGCAGAACCTTCGCACATGGGAATATTAGCGTCACGACCACGAAGAAATTGACAAATGTACTTACAGCTTTACACTTACAGCGAATCAGCATACTATCTATCTGGGTGTTGTTAGTACCTACCGTACTCGTAGTTCCTGATACCCACGACATACGGGATTATAGTGTGGGATCAGGGTTTTTTTTATACTAATTGGTATGACAGGTCAAACAGATGGCCCGCCTGATGTTAAGCGGTACCCTCTGCCTATGAACAGTGCATTCTCACATAGGTCACGTCACCGGCACCCCATACCCTTCATACCGGAATACAACAATGCGAGCAATACTGCTTTGCGGCAGAAATAGGTATGGTGGTAGTACTTCCCCGGACGAACCGTTTCACAAAAAAGCTCTAATAAGTACTACTAAAAGTGTTATGTTATGTATATGAGTACTTGAAGTCAAATGCATACCTAAATTGTCTACATATTGATAAAACTAGTTATATTGCATACTTTTTTATCAAGTAATTTGTTGAAAGATTTATTTTAAAACTGTAGTCAAGGAAGATATAACGAAAAGCTCTTGCTTTATTTCCGAAAACATCGTAAATTTTTTTGTTTTGCAAGAATACCGAATTTTCAGAGGAATCGAAATGAGGAAAATGATGCAGGAGTTTGGGATGTCATCTCTTTTGTGAATACTTCGTAATCTTGGAGAATTTATAACTGGCGTCGACCATGTTTTCATCCGAGTGAATTGTGGGTCCACGAGTTTAAGTAAACAAGAAGTGTGGATGTTTCCAATTTATTTGTATTATTTATTAATTAGATATACTTAACTTTTGAAACTATCATGGTTATGTACATAATTTTCACTAGAAACGGGATATTTACCATGATTTTTGAGTTTTATATGTTCCCGATATTTCGGCACAGTTGCATGCGCCATGATCACGGGAGAACTGACTAAAGTCTTTGCGAGTAGATGTTATTGGCAGATATATCGATCTACCCTCTTTCTCACTCTTTTATTACGAACGATACCACTACCAACATATAAAACATATAACATATAAAACTCAAAAATCATGGTAAATATCCCGTTTCTAGTGAAAATTAGATATACTTAGTCAGTTATTTCAGAAGAAAACAAACCTATGACACTGAGTTAGACACATGGGACAAGGACGAAGTCAGCTAGTTTGCATCAAAATTATCCACACCGCATTTTGATGGTTCCGTGGTCAACAAGGAAACCTTACAGTTTTACATTGTCTTTCCACGTGTATGTCTGTCCTGTCCGCGGCTTAGCTCAGATATTCTTAGTACTAGAAACTTGTAATTTGGCATGGGTATACATTTTAATAACGCCGACAAGAGGTAAAACAAAAACAAAACCTTTTGTTTTTTTCTTTCTATCTCATGTTAAGGAGTGTCGTTAGATAGGTCGTTCTAAAATATTGAGGGTGTGTGAAAATCATTTTTCGATTCAGGCATTCGTTTGCGAAATATTAGAGTCTAGCTCAGGCAGGCCAGATAAACGGTTGTTTTTGAATATAAGAAATAAAAACACGGCAGTTTATTAACTACTAAAAGAAAACTATCACAGATAAGTAGGCTTAAAGTTCAAGTTACCGAGTAATAGTTAAACAACCTATAAGAGAAGTAAAAACGAAAATTCCGTTGAAAATAACTCACATGAAGTTGTTAGTTCTGTAAAACAGGAAAGCTCCCTTTATCTAATTTTTTTTTCAATTCAATATTTTTATTGCAACTAAATGTAAAACATTTACAATATTTATGTTACAATAGGCAGTCTTATCGATTAAACGATTTTTTTATAACTGCTACCATATGGCAATAATCTTCGACCAAGTAAAATTACGTCGATGGCAATAATAGTAGATTAGTAGCCAAGGGCTGTAAGGCATCAATTGCAGCCCGAGATATTTAGGCGCACGAGCGCAGCGAGGGCGCCTATAGTTCGAGGGTGCCATTGATGCTTACACCCGAGCTAACTACTCTGCTTTACATCTCGATTGTGATGTAAGTAGAAAAAAACCGGCATTACAAGAATAAAACATTTTACGTACCTTAACAGCTAAATATATGTCATCAGGGGCTTCATTTATAAATGTTTTCACGTCTTGCGCTGTAAAAACCTTTGATTTTTTGCTTTTGTGTCCAGTTGATTGTCTTTTTGATAATTTTGAAAAGTTCTTGATATTGATGTCGTGTTTAGTACTCATAGTTGCTTTTAACATTGAATAAATGCACCACAAACTAGATGGCAGCAGCTTTTTTGATAGCTCACTAAAGTATGTTAAGAATACAGTCTCAGATAAAGACTTTACTCGTTTTTCTTTTCGCCACTTCATGAACTCGTCGTAAGTTTTCAAATATCTCTCTTTAGAACTTTCAGGCAAAATATTGTTAATTGCTGCTTCAGCTTCCATTTTCATTGAATCGGGAGTGCAGCTTATATCTTCATCACTTGCAGAACTCATGTTTTTTTCCTAATTAGCACGTAATTATAAAAAAAACCCAAAAACAAACCATATTTAAAGTAAAAGTTTTCTATTCCTGCCTTTTTTCATCATTTTTTAAATTATTTTTTTCAAAAACGAAATTGAGCTTCGCCGTTCGATATTTAAAATTGATGACTTGTATAATCTTTGTATTATACTCATACGAAGACAATGCTGAATAGCGAAGCGACCTCTTTTGTCATTGGGCTGAATGCATGATGTCTATTGCCAGTATGATGGTTAGATGTACGCGAACTTTTTTAAAGAGTGAAGTTTTTTTTTAAATTACTTACCGCCCTAGGGCTTTTCCAGCTACATTATTACCCTAGAGCGCTAATTGGTCACCTACAAGCCTCATTTGGGGGTAATAAGGACCTACTTACCGAATATGAGAGATGTAAAAGTATATAACCACATACCTAATAATATAACGGAACTCCCTGAGCGGAAATTTCCAAGTAAATTACACAGTTGGTTAGTAAAGCAATGTTTTTATAATTTAAAAGAATTTTTTGAATTTAAAATGTAGATATTTATTAGATTTGTGACATTTAATATTATGATTCCTTATTATTATTCACTATTATTTTACCTTGTTTCGTTGCCATTATTATTATTATTATTGAATTATATTGTAAGAATAAATACTATTAAACCGTAGGCTAGAGACTAACATTATTATTAAAATTTCATGCTAACTAATGGCGAAATATGCTGGTCCTAAGATGAAATAATCTTGTATATTTTTTTCATCCTCTTGTACCATATTTCATGTAATAAATTATTATTTCATTTTTATTTCATTTCATTTCATTTCCAGACGACCTGATTATGCTACACAAAAGCTATGCTCTTGACCACCGTGCTTGATGCATGCATTAGACATTCACCGTCCCCCCCGAACTAGTGAGTTTATCTCGAGAGATCAGTGTTCTTCATATTGTGACTGGCAACTACGGAACCCTACCATACGCGTGGCCAGACAAGCACCCACGGTTTTTTTTTTTTTTTTTTTTAAGGCCTCCTTAGCTTTTACTTCGTCCCGTAAAACTCAAATCAAATCAAATCAAATATCTTTATTTACTAAAAAAAATACAACAAAAGAATGAACACAAAAACAGCTCTTACCTTACCATATCTGCTAATTTGTACAAAGTATTTGCTATTACGATGGGACAAACCAAAGTACTATTGGGAAGGCCAATGTTCTCAAACCTGTTCCTAACCAAACATTATTATCTTAAATGTTTGGTTCCGCAAACAGCAATATTTCATCAAGCTTTAGCGTTTATTTACAGTTGCCATTCGAGCATAATTTGTTTGTTTGTTAATTTATTGTTTTTATGCAAGGGCCTAAATCCGAGCATTAATTATAATATTATAAAACAAACAATACATAATCAGTATGCGTTTAAATTCTTAAAATAACAAAGAATATTTTAGGTCACAGAATATGCTTACGTTTAAAAGCTTCTATTTTCGCTTGTTAGTGTGTGATGTGGGTCAAATCTTGTAACTGTTCCACCCATACTTTGCATATCAATAGAATATTATTGGGACAATGAACTCATGAAAAATGTTATTAAATAATCAATAACATAATATATAATATAATATTATATCATAATATTATTTATCTTGATTAAATTAATTTGATAAAATGTATGATGTAAAGCAAAGACATCAAGTGTGAACAAGTGAAGTTAATTAAAATTTAAATCACTTCTAGGGAAGTGGGTAGGTCAAGGTACTTATAACTGAGAGTTGCTTTTCTTGTTGTTAACTCTTCGTTCGTTCATCATGTCACTGGTTCTATCTTGGCCACCCTCCGTTATGTTGTCAGTGACCAGGTGAGGTAAGAGACGTCACCTGGTGAAAGAAATTAGCTGAAAACATTCTGTAAATAAATAAATAAATAAATAATGCTGGACAAAGTTCACACAACATTATATAGCCCCAAGCTAAGCAGAGCTTGTGTTATGGGTACTGGTTAACTGATATACTTAATACAATACATTACATAGATAGATATTTTTTATTATACATAGAAAACACCCAGAACAACCTGAACAATTTGTTCCGAGGCGGGAATCGAACCCGCAACCTTCGCCCGCCGCGCCACAGAGGTCGACAAAAGTACCTAAAGCGCGTATTCAGTGTACCTAAAGCGTAAATTACACAGAAAAGGCGCCTTCGCCGCGCCTGTGCCTTACGTTTTTTCTATGTAATTCACGCTTTACAAAGAAGGCTCCTTACAAGCGCAATGTCACTTAATATCTTCAAATGTTTGGATCTAGGACCAGCCGTGGAGATAGTTTTCCCATGATTTTATCCTCTATCGTTTGAGGGTACGTAGGCACATGTACATTTTTCCAGTGGAAAAACCAATAAACACGCGAGTGGGTCAGCTGTACTTCAGTATATAAGCAGCAATCCTCATTTGTCCGACAAATGTTCACAAAGATATCTATTGAAACAATAGTCGCTCGCACTCACACAATGGGCAAGATTCATGATGATGACAGGGTGTAGAATGATTGATGATTGGATTAATTTTTGAAAATTCGGTTCGTCACGGAATTAACTAATTTAGCGTACCAGCATCAAAGGACGAGCCTTTCATCTATCGGTAATTTAAAAGTACGGAAAAAGGGGAGATTTGGGTCAAGTTTATTGCAAGGTATTAGATATATTGTATGTTTTAGATAGACAACTTTTATTGATCTCCACAAAATTGTTGTGTGTTTCCAACACAGAACAATTTTAAAGTTAGGTCAATGAAATGGGCGGCCTTATAGCTGATATCCATCTCTACCAGGCAAACCTTAGGATTAGGACTGGAATAAACAGAAAAAGAGAATGGGCATATCGGTGTGGTTTATTTCACTAAACAATAAATAATATTAATATATACGTATAAATATATTGTACCTGGAGCGACCGAGCTTGGCTGGTCGTTTTTTTAAATCGTATTTACTAAGATAAAATAAATATAAATAAAATCTAATATATTTGAGGTCTTCAGATCTATGAGCTTTGAAATTTGTGGTACCTATAGTAGAGAGGCCAGGCCTTCGAAACTGAAGTACCGTCGGACCGAGGAGTCCCCTAAATTTCGAGCTCATAGATCAGAAACGGTTACTTCTACGACAAAAATGTGCAAGTGTTTTATGTAGGAAACTTTATTGGCTTTAATTGTCATACTTTTCACTAGAAACGGGATATTTACCATGATTTTTGAGTTTTGAATGTTCCCGATATTTCGGCACAGTTGCATGCGCCATGATCACGGGAGGACTAACTAAAGTCTGCGACTAGAAGTAGTAATAGTTTCTAGTGAAAAGTATGAACATAACCATAATAGTTTCAAAAGTTTAATTGTTATGTTGGTTATCGTTCAATACAACATAAAGATTACAGGTTATAAGCAAAAACTAAAAAAGTCAACCGTAGAGCAGAAGTTAAAACCCCTCCCACCCCAAGCCTAGCCCATTTTCTTTAATCATAATGTACATTTCAGACCCACGGTACCCCTGGCCATACCCCTGGTGGTACCGTAGGTATTTTAAAGTTAAACGGTACCACCGATTAATAGTGATGTAATGAGTCCGGACCCGTGCTTCACCTAAGTTCTCCACCTTAGTTACCAACTCCTACTTTAATGTACATAATGTACATTTTTTTTACTGGGCTTAATATTAGTGGGATGGGATAGTGGGATCATCATCATCTAATCATTTTATAATAGAAAAACTTATGTTAAATCAAAAACATAGTTGCATACATCAAAACAGCTTGTTATTAAAGTTTGTAACCAGATTTTGCATTTACTCTGCTCTTTTGTACATTCTAAATACATTGTATTATTATGGCAACATTGCACAAAACAAATCTCGAACTCTCGACTATTATGTATGCACATTTTGCAGCAATTCAGCGGCTCTCAAACTAAATGTAGCGTGCATAATGCATATTACAAGCGTTCTCATGGAAATAAAATATCGTACAAAACAGTATTTTCTATCTTTTCCCACACATTGTATGAATGAGTTGTTACATACAATGTTTTATAAGGTTCGTTGGTACAAGATTTGTCCTGGCTGCTAGCTTTTTTAAGGTATGTGTTATTACTGGAAGAAAGCGTTAGCAGAGCCAGTCGTTGTAAGCAATGGCGGCGATGTGCTCACCACTTGTCACGTCTATTTCCAACGATGGTGCAACACACAATGAAAAGAGGCCCATTGGAGGCTCTGCCTACCCTTTCCGGGAAAAGGCATGTACTTCCGACTGATGATGATACTGCTACTTCGTGTCACCGGATCTGTCTTGGTCAGCGACCAGTTTGAGGTACCTATAGTGGTCCTGAAAAGGGCCTTGTGACCGATGGAGAAAGAACTAATGTGGTGAAAGGATTCAAAGCGCCTCGCAGAGGCTCCTTTCGTGCTCACGTCACATGTCTTCGAGAATTTGGTGCTCAGAATTGCTGGTTTCTTCATGATGTTTTCCTTCACTGTTTGAGAGCATCTGATATGACGCACACACGTGTTTGTAAATTTCTGTATAATTAGTAGTCGGTTTTATCAGAAAAGCTCCATTTAGTAGTAGTAGAGCTTTTTTGTGAAAGAGTCCGTCCGGGGAAGTACTACCACCATACCTATTTCTGCCGCAAAGCAGTAGTGCTCGCATTGCTGTGTTCCGGTTTGAAGGGTAAGGGTGCCGGTGAAATTACAGGCACATGAGACTTTTCATCTATGCCTCAGGGTGGCGGGCGCAGTGCAATGCCACATAGGGTGCGTCCTAGGTGGACGTGACCTATGAGGTAAGGCACTGTTCATAGGCAGAGGTTACCGCTTAACATCAGGTGGGCCTCTTGCTTGTTCCGTCATCCAAGTAGTATTAAAAAAAAAAAACTGCTAAATTCATTTGTTATAAATAGATGTGACTACTCTTGATTTGACGACCTCTGTGGCGCGGCGGTCGAAAGTTCGCCTGCGACGCAGGAGGTTGCGGGTTCGATTCCCGCCTCGGAACAAATATTTGTGCGATCCTCAGATATTTGTTCAGGGTGTTCTGGGTATTTTCTATAAATAATAAAAATATCTATCTATGTAATATATTGTATTAAGTATATTAGTTGTCTAGTACCCATAACACAAGCTCTGCTTAGCTTGGGGCTAGATAATGTTGTGTGAACTGTCCAGCAATTTTTTATTATTTTATTTTACTACTATAATGCGTCTATTTCTAGACCATCCACCACGACAGCGATAGCACAGATTACTTAATAGTTATTACGACGATGGTGCGTTCTATTCTACTAGTACATCAATTTTTGACTCGAGTTAACTTCGGAACCCTACATTATGTGTGCTTCTCATAGGGTTACGCTAGTCTGGTGTATTCTCCTTGTTTAATACTCTTTACGAAGTTAAATAAAAGCTTTTTAGAATGAGATGGAAGTCAATTTTCTTGGTGCTTGTGTAAAGTAGCGTTGAGAGATTGGTGTTCTGTGATTGACATCTACAGGGTCTTGAATTATAATTTTAGGTTCCGATCCAACCATATCACATGTCAAATTGCGATGAGGGTAGAAATGGAATGCTTTGATGTCATATAACACAGTGATATTGCGACAAGGGTATATGATTTATTATCTTAATTGCTTCTATGAATCGCTAGTAGCTGTCGCATATGAATATATGGAAAGGAATGGAATAACTTTGAATTTTAATTCAGAGACAAACGATAAGGTTGACGCGGCTGAGAGAAAACTCGTCCACTATCTGCAAACTATTTACAAACTTTTTTTTTTTCTTTTTTTTTTACATTGTTAGACCTTTGTTTGACCACGATCTCACCTGTTGGTAAGTGACGATGTGGCCGAAGATGGAGCACAAAGGTCTAGAAGGCACCTATTCACTCTAGACTTGAAGAGACCCAGATTATAGTTTTCAGGAAAGACAGACGACGGTAGTGTATTCCACTCCTTAGCAGTTCGCATTATAATGGTAGAACCAAAACGTTTTGTGCGAATAGAAGGTATACTAATTAGGTAAGGATGGTACTGAGCCGTACGCCTGCTCGTCCTATGATGAAAAGGAGATGGTGGGATCAGATAGGGTAGGTGGTACCTACTTTTAGATAGATGTAGTACTATTTTTTTTTACTGCATTAGTGACGGAACAATCCATATTGCTTAAACTAAACAGGGCCTTAAGTTTCATGCTTTGAAGGTTTCGTCATCATCAAATTAAATGGCATACTCTATTGATTCAACGCTCATAAATTAGAAAAAAAAGAAAAAAAAAACATGAGGTGACATGGAAATACGCAAACTGAATTGAATCGCATTTATCTGTAACTTTACGGCAGAAAGGTAGAATCCCCCCGTATAAGGCTGCGTTTCCATTGACGCGGAGTTGGGCGGAGCGGTGCTTAGCGGTGCATGAATTGACCAATCACTATGCTCGGAATCTCTGCTCCGCTTCAATGGAAACAACACGAGCGGAGCGGGGCAGAGCTGAACGGATATTCATATAAAATAAGCGAGATGATGCGGAGCGGAGGACAGCGGGGCGGTGCGTTGCGGAGGGTAGCTAGGAGAGCGAAGCGGCGAGGTGCGGACCGGGGTGCGGGGGAGGGTGTGACGCCACGACTCGCGCGCAGTGCGTCGTAGTAGTCACACGTTTAGCGTATAGCGTCACACGTTTGGAAATAAGTTGAAAATTCTCCATGCACAGAACGATATTTTATATGTTGTCGAATCCAGAATCTATGTTTTCTCTTCATATCCAAAAAAGTTGCAACAGTCAATGCTACTTCATCTGATTCGTTATCTTCGTCGTCAAGTAAGGAAAGATATAAAAGGATTGCTTTTTTCTTTTGAAGCGACAACATGACATATGCTCTTTCTGAAAGATGGAGACAAACTGAGCTCAAAATTGCGCAATTCCAAAGTTAGCTCCGCTCCGCTCCTCTCCTCTCCTCTCCGCTGCGCTCCGCTCCTCTCCTTTCTGCTTCAGTGGAAACACTTACCACTTTTCACCGCTATTCTCCGCTCATCTCCGCACAGCTCCGCGTCAATGGAAACGCAGCCTTAAGGTCCCGTGGAGTTTTATTTAACTGCATGTATGACGTAACAAGCAAGATTTCCCACCTGATGTTAAGCGGTAACCCCTGCCTTTAACAATGCATGGGCTAGTTCATCTAGTTATTTACCTCATAGGTCACGACCGCGCACTATGCGTTATTGCACTGCGCCCGCCACACAGAGGCATAAAAATGAAAAGTCTCATGTGCCTGTAATGTCTCATGTTCACCGGCACCTTTACCCTTCAAACCGGAACACAGCAATGCGAGCACTACTACTTTGCGGCAGAAGTAGTTATGGTGGTAGTACTTCCCCGGACGAACACTTTCACAAAAAAGCTCTACTACTACTACTACGTGTAGACGGAAACAGAGCGCACCGCGAGGCAGCCTCAACTGCCTGCTCAAGCGAGCACCAGATGAGCAGCCTCGCGATGTCAGTACCCGTCGGATATCCCAGCGCACGGCTCAGTACCATCCTTACCTCATCACTATACCCGCAATTCGCACGAAGCGTTTTGGTTCCACCTTTGTAAGAAAAGCTAAGGAAGGGAACAAGTTGCCACCGTTCGTCTTTCCTGAAAACTATAATATGGGTCTCTTTAAGACAGGACTGAATATGTGCCTTCTAGACCTTCGTGCTTCAACGTCGGCCGCATCGTCACCTAACAACAGGTGAGATTGCGGTTCAATAATAGTAAAAAATAAAAAAGCGCCCAAGTGAAAGTCGGACTCGCCCATGAAGGGTTCCGTAGCAGCAAGTAAAAATATAAAAATTCTTGGATGGATTACGATTAATGACGTATTAAAAAAAAAAAACTTGCTGGATCTCGTTCAAACCAATTTTGAGTGAAAGTTTACATGGTAATGTACATCATATATTTATTGTAGTTTTATCATTCTCTTATTTTAGAAGTTACGGGGGGGGGGGGGGGGGGGGGAACCACACTTTTTACCACTTTGGAAGTGTCTCTCGCGCAAACTATTCAGTTTAGAAAAAAATGATATTAGAAACCTCAACATCATTTTTGAAGACCTATCCATAAATAACCCACACGTATAGGTATGATGAAAAAAAAAAATGAGTTTCAGTTCTATGTATGGGGAACCCCAAAAATAATTGTTTTTTTTCAATTTTTGTGTAAAAACTTAATGCGGTTCACAGAATACATCTACCTACCAAGTTTCAACAGTATAGCTCTTATAGTTTCGGAAAAAAAGGCTGTGACATACACGGACATACAGATAGCCAGACATGACAAACCCATAAGGGTTCCTTGTCTTTGACTACGGAACCCTAAAAACGCCTTATGAATAATGCACTCGGCTATCTGCGCCCATTCTATTAGTTATGTTACTTGACGCTGATTTATAATTAACTCGGAAACTCTCTTAGTTATCCTTTGTTCCTTTCCTTTAGAGTAAAAGAGGTTGTAAGCCGTGGAATTTAGCATAATGCGAATTCCTGGATATGCAGATTTCTTCTCGTTAGCATGTAAACGGGAATTAAAGTATGCAAAGAAGGAATTCTACTTTGTATTTTAATGAGATTGTAAATCAAATTCTATGATAATGTTTATTTATAGATCGTAGGATTGTACTTCTAAGACCCTCCTTCTGAAAATGCCATGTATTTTGTTATGTACAACCCCTGATAAACATGTACCTAACTATAATGCATGTAACACAAACAGCAATATCAATACCACAGAAACCTTAAACAAATAATAATTCATCCAAAACATGCTCACCACTCGTTAGTCTATGTCGGTGTGGTAGTGTGTGAGTGTGTTTGTTTGTTATCTGTGTAACACGCATAACAAACTGGCTTCTGTTTACTGAAAAGCATCGTTCCGTCTTAAGGCGATATGTTAAATATCGAATTGGCGGAGTCTAGCAAGAAAACAATAACTTCAAAAAAGTGATAGCGCTATTACTCACTTAAACCTGGGAAGAGATGAGCTATAGATTTTTGCCGCTCAGAAGTAACTGACGTAAGCGACAAATGATAAGGAACCCTAGGAATCATAGTTTTGCTTTAAAAGTAGCGAATATATTAATATATTTTCTATTAATCTAGTTATTTGGTTACCTACTTAATAGAATAAATGTTTTCTTAATCTCACTGAGTTACCTTTATTAAATATTAGTAGTCTTCACATGACGCTGCAGTTTAGTTTATTGTATTTGTAGTTACATACAAAGGTAAGTTTTTATTTATTATTTTTTATACTACTTTATTGACGGAACAAGTAGATGGCCCACCTGATATTAAGCGGTAACCTCTGCCTATGAACAGTGCATTACCTCATAGGTCACGTCCACCTAGGACGCAACCTATGTGGCTTTGCACTGCGCCCGCCACCCTGAGACATCAAGATGAAGTCTCATGTGCCTGTAATTTCACCGGCACCCTTACCCTTCAAACCGGAACACAGCAATGCGAACACTACTGCTTTGCGGCATAGGTATGGTGGTAGTACTTCCCCGGACGAATCTTTCCTCTACTACTACTACTACTACTATAAGATACTATACTAAGATACTTAAATACTAGACTTAGGGCACTACCCACACGACCGAAAATACAGTGCGTGTTTTATTGTCAGTGGTCCACTCACACTAATGCCTATAAAACGCAGTACGGTTTCTCAAGAAAGTGTGTCGCGTCTTTATCTTCAAAATAAACGATCAGTTTTCTGTAATAAAATAAGTACATTCATTTGGAACGTAAACAAACGGAACAAACACAAGAGGCGGAAACAGACAGATACAGAAAACGAACAGCAATAATTATTTGTGTTACTAGGGGACAAAGTTGTATTATGTCCCTCGAGGGCGTTATTTTGAATTCAGATCGAAGCGAAGAATTCTAAGTAGAATCCTGAGCGAAGAAGTCAATATACGCCACCCGAAAATTTTTGACACCCTAGTGACACACACTATTTTTCATCACTACCTATGAGAAAAAGAAAAAGCTAAGAGTAACTTTCAGCGCGCATTGCCACCAAAGCCTAACCGGCCAGTAACTTCTTCATACATTATATGCGTTCGACCACTTTGATTAACTTCACATACTAATTTACAAACAACTCCTCACAAACTCCTCAATCACAAAAATTAGTTTATCACCATAGAGAATTGAATGTCAGCTAGTGATATTTTTATTTTTTTACATTCAACCTTCACGCGAGCGCCTTTATCCTAACTTCGCTAATCTATCAGAAGCACGGTCGATGACCAATCAGAAGAGAGAAAGCTCAAACTCCCTAGGAAACAAAATATTATTTATACCCATCAATCAATGCTAGTAATTGTCATTTTTCGAATAGGAACGATTTAAAAGATTTACCTAATTGCAAATTGATATAATTAACATAAATTGGATGGGAATATGGGATAAGTTAAACAAAATTTACAAAATGTGAAAACTCCCACGCATAAACTCTGTCTCACTCTAACTGATAGAAAAAACTCGCACCAAAATGGCATTCAGCTCAGCATAATGCTGAGTATAGGTAAGGCGCTGAGTTTATAAAGTTCAACTTTACACCCATTACGGTACTCCACATAAAAATCTTGGATTGTTATGCCATATGAATATTTACACTGAATGCAATATTCAGAGGAAACACTTTGCCGCCATTTCCGACATCCGATGATGCCGTGACGAACCACAATGATTGAGATTCAGTAGTGAGGTGCAGTAATGTAAACTTACCAATCAAACTTTCAGCTATGTTTTAAGTCCATCTTTAACCCCCGACGCAAAAACGACGGGTGTTATAAGTTTGACGTGTCTGTGTGTGTGTGTGTGTGTATGTCTGTCTGTGGCATCATAGCTCCCGAACGGATGATCGGACATCGTTTTTTTTTTTAAAGTTTAATTTGTCGGGAATGTTCTTAGCTATGTTTGATCAAAATCGGTTCAGCCGTTTCATTGCGTTGAGGGTTTTTATAATTTTTACAAAATTTATTACTTGTTAAATAAAGTTCTGCCGATGGATCTTTGACGAGCTGAAGTTGGTACAATGCGCGTCAGTTAAGAAGAACGCTGGCGGTCATACTTCTTCAGGCGTTCCAGCGTTCTTATTACATGACGCATACTCTATTTAAACCGCGCTTATACAAATTAGTTCCCTAATAATCTATTGTGCAACTAAACCAAATTCAAACTTGGCTATGTAGCCAAATGTATATAGATTCTGGGACCTGGCATCTCTCTGAGTCAACTTGGATGAATAAATTGTCCTAGGATTACTTCAGAACCGTTAATCGATCTTCATGAAATTTTGTACGTAGGAGATAGTAGTATTATATAGTATTTTTTTATCTGTGGTATTAGTAAAATTTGTAAGGATATCATGCGAAAATGTTAAAACAAACTTCCGGTAATCCCACAATGATGAATTTCGTTGCTAGTAGTTTTTGTTTTTGTTTAAACTACAGGGAAAAGACCAATATTTACTTAATTTTTTTAACATCGAATTTTTCAGCTATTCTATTATACTGTACTATTTACGTTAATTCGATGATACCATAAAATAATTTAATTAAGTATTAATTTAGTATAATTAAATTAAGTAGAGAATGATCCCATAATTTTTTTCTTTGAATGTTTTTGGAAGTTGGTTGGAAAGAAGTGTAGGTAACATATTCACAAGTTCTCAGTTCGCGCGAACCACTGGCATGTTTTTCATTCATAAAGTTGCATATCACGGCTCACCTAATCCACTTTGCGTAGGTACAGTAGTGGAATAAAAACGTTCGTCATCTTAGGGTCTATTTTTGATTGTTCACTGCAGCATACTGTTCTATCGACCAACTTTATAGAAAAAGTCATTGGTTAAGGTGGATGCTCTCGCTTGTAGCGTGATTTTTTTTGGTGTTTTTTGCCCGTTACAGCTCATCAACACTTCTTCAGATAGCGAAAGCCGAGTTTGCAAGAGCTAGGAGACTTAACACACATGTTTTAATTGATGGTATCTCATAAATATCATCAGTTTAGCTACGATTCCCCTAAACACATTTTTTCAGTGTTTTTTTGTTTGAATTTCGCGCCTCTAGTGAGAGCTTAAAACTTAAGCAACTGATCAAAGGATTCTAAACGTTGTTTAAAAAAAAAAAAAAGATTTTTAATATACCAGTCAGAAGTAGGATAGTTGGAAAGGGTAATATGTGCTCGCGACATGCTAAGGGAATTTCTTTAAAAACTGATAAACGTTTTCATTCCGCCACTGTACATACATAGAGCTTTTAACTCGTTAGTCATCGTTAACAAACAAAATCAACCTGTCATGTTTATCTACAAGTTTCCGACAGGACAGGCCCACGGCAATCCCTAAAAAATCCCATGAAGCGCTCGACGGAAACTTCGCAAAAATAATTGTCTTTCCAAGCGTCGCAGTGCGCATGTGCGGGCCCAAAGCGCGCATGTCGGGAGGCATTGTCTCGCCGCTCTGACAAAACAAATATATATTTTCAAATGGTTTTATCTAACCAAAACCATTTTGTTTTAGTTATATAACCAATGGTGACGTAATATGTAGTGCTATAGTTATTATCGGCTTTGCTTCGCTTTCTGTGAGTATAAGTAACCTTTGATCGTCCTAGAAATAACCTCCAAAATTCAGATGCCACTGTTAGCAATTGATTTAGATTTAAACGAAGTGTCTAAGCTCTGTACTTTAGCATCATTTTAATCATTTTACCATACAGCTTTTAACCACTACATCTTGTATAAACAAAGCGTCGTTATGGTAAATTTTACGACAATAGAATATGACCTCTTAAAGGTCAAGCTATAGTGAGCGGGACGCAAGATACACGTGCCCTGTCCTTATTTATAGGGTAGTAATTAGTGGGCCGCATAATTACTAGTGAAATACAATTTATCGAGGCTTCTGGTAAAATTATGGCCTGTGTTTATCTCATAGTAAATGTCAGTGTTGAATGAAACGTGAATTAGGGCTGTCAAATCATGTTTCTGGTATGGCTGACACCATTATTATGAGGCTTTTTAAGTTACTGGAAAGCTGAGTGTCTCCGTAGTGTTTGGTAATTGGTTTTAGGGTACCGTATCGCACAAAGTCACTAGGTATCAACGGAACCACTATAGGATCACTCTAGTGTCTGTATGTCTGTCTCAGCCTATATTTCTCCATATCTACTGGATGAAAAAAGTTTAAATTCGGTAAATTAAATGTGACAACAATTAAATCACTGTCGTATAATATAAACAAACAAATTCTGATTAGGGTGGTTAATTTTTGGCGACAAACTTGTTTTTTTAAAAATGTTTATGTCAATTGCGTACATATGACATTTCAAATAAAAAGGTTATGATTTAAATTCGTATTTTTTTGAAAATCAGTGATTTGACGTTAATTTCTCCTTTTTTAGGGTTACCCCCCTAGGTTAGGTTTTTTAGGGTCCGTTTTTACAAAGGGTATAAATGGGACCCAATTACTAAGATTCCGCTTTCCGTCCGTCTGGTTGTCTGTCTGTCTGTCCGTCTGTCTGTCACATGAACCGTGATATTTGGACAGTTGAAATTTTCACAGATAATGTATTTCTGTTGCCGCTATAACAACAAATACAAAAAAATAGAATAAAATAAATATTACAACGAACGTGTTTTTTTGCTGTTTTTATAAATAATGGTACGGAACCCTTTGTACGCGCGTCCGCCTCGAACTTGACCAGTTTTTATTAATTTGGTTGGCTGAAGTATCATAATCATACGCTATTTTCAAAGCCTTAAAACTGACACGTTACCACACCACTGGTTACTTGATAGGTCAGACCTCGGTTACAGCTTCATGGTCGGGCTTGTTTACGTCTGAGATGAATATCATGTTGACGTAGAGCTCTGGAGCAGCTATTCTTCACCTTTTTTGCAATCCAGTTAAACTCAGTCCAGCTGGCGTACTCCGACCGTCACAGCTCAGTGGCTCGTAGTCTTACCATTCAGTTTGGGATCCTATTACAGAATCCCAAGGTACAAGCTCAAGGGGAACATGATACGGCGTACTCCGACCGTCACAGCTCAGTGGCTCGTAGTCTTACCATTCAGTTTGGGATCCTATTACATAATCCCAAGGTACAAGCTCAAGGGGAACATGATACGGCGTACTCCGACCGTCACAGCTCAGTGGCTCGTAGTCTTACCATTCAGTTTGGGATCCTATTACATAATCCCAAGGTACAAGCTCAAGGGGAACATGATACGGCGTACTCCGACCGTCACAGCTCAGTGGCTCGTAGTCTTACCATTCAGTTTGGGATCCTATTACATAATCACAAGGTACAAGCTCAAGGGGAACATGATACGACGTACTCCGACCGTCACAGCTCAGTGGCTCGTAGTCTTACCATTCAGTTTGGGATCCTATTACATAATCCCAAGGTACAAGCTCAAGGGGAACATGATACGACGTACTCCGACCGTCACAGCTCAGTGGCTCGTAGTCTTACCATTCAGTTTGGGATCCTATTACAGAATCCCAAGGTACAAGCTCAAGGGGAACATGATACGACGTACTCCGACCGTCACAGCTCAGGGGCTCGTAGTCTTACCATTCAGTTTGGGATCCTATTACAGAATCCCAAGGTACAAGCTCAAGGGGAACATGATACGACGTACTCCGACCGTCACAGCTCAGGGGCTCGTAGTCTTACCATTCAGTTTGGGATTCTATTACATAATCCCAAGGTACAAGCTCAAGGGGGACATGATACGATGGAGGGGGAAGAGGGAGGGGAAGAGCAAGGATTCCTCATTTCTGCCGTAAAATTACAGATAAATGCGATTCGATTCAGTTTGCATTTCACCTTGTCACCTCGTGGTATCTATTTAATTTGATGATGACGAAATTACCTTCAAACTATGAAACTTAAGGTGGGGTATACCTAAGTGGTGGGTTATAAGGTATAATGCAAAATTACCAATCTTAGATTAGATTTTTAACTGACTAAATCGAGTACAATATTCAAATTAAAAATATGCATTAATACTACATTATCACCGAGGAAACCAGACAGAAACACGAAAGGAAAACATTTTCTCGATAAAAAAAATCACAAAGTTACCACTAACTTTTGGCTAGATTCGATTGTTTGTCAATATGGTACAGATTATTGGGTCAAAAATAGGATAAATAAAATCGATACAATAAAACGGAGAGTTCAGCCACGGGGTTTTTTAAAACACACTAATATTATAAATGCGAAAGTTTGTAAGTGTGTGTGTTTGTTACTTCTTCACGCTGAAATGGCTGAACGGATTTGGATGTTCTTTTTTATACTACTTGAATGACGGTACAAGCAGATGGCCCACCTGATGTTAAGCGGTAACCTCTGCCTATGAACAGTGCATTACCTCATAGGTCACGTCCACCTGGGACGCGCCCTATGTGGCATTGCACTGCGCCCGCCACCCTGAGACATAAAGATGAAAAAACTCATGTGCCTGTAATTTCACCGGCACCCTTAACTGGAACACAGCAAAGCGAGCATTACTGCTTTGCGGCAGAAATAGGTAAAAATTGATGATGTAATTTGGAATGTAGATAACTGGACTCCTGGAATTACACATAGGCATTTTTATCCCGATATCCCCTCGGGATCTAGACTTACGTGGGTAAAACTACGGGGCGCTGCTAGTTATCTATATTTCACGAGATATTCAATAAAAACCGCTTTTTTTGTATGAAGATTTCTTTCTGCCTGGCGCAGTCTCGAACGACGTCAGCGCTCACCTTTACTCGATAGCTATCAATGGAAACATGTAAACATACGAGCGACAAAAATGCAGCGATGATGAATACACTCGCAGCAAATAAATTGGGTCATTATTTTTTTAATTTTATCTTTTAGTGCCAACGCTATTTCTAGTTTAAATAGTTGTTATTCCTTCAATATAAATATGCACTATGTAAATATGCTTAAGTTATGAAATAAACTTATTCTTATTTTAATATTCTCGGAAATCATTTGCTTTCCGAAAACGAAGTAAGATTGCAAGTGATTGGAAAAACTGGCCAAGTGAGAGTCGGACTCGCGCACGAAGGGTTGCGTACCATTATAAAAATGGCAAGATATCACGTTTATTATATGGGAGCCACAATAAATATTTATTTTATTGTTTTTTAATATTTGTTGTTATAGCGGCAACATAAATACATCATCTGTGTAAATGTCAACTGTCTAACTATCGCGGTTCATGAGATACAGCCTGGTAACAGACGGACGGACAACGAAGCCTTAGGAATAGTGTCCCGTTTTACCCTTTGTGTAAACCCTAAAAAGCGACAGTTAGACACGAACGACGATTGCCGAGGCACATTAAATTCCTATTACCTAGTATACTGTAGTGTGTGTAGTACTGTAGTGTACTGTGTGTGTGTAGTGTACTGTACTGTGTGTAGTGTACTGTACTTTATAATACACTTTTAATGTTTTTTGAACCGTGAAAGTATTATAAGGTTAATTTGCTATTATTCATTAATGATACAGGTTGTCATCAGATAGGACTTAACAACAGTGTGTTCAACAAACATTTGATAGTTACAATCTTAGACCAAAATAAAAAAGTATGGACGGGGCCTTAGGGACCGATAGTTTTGAAGCTTATATGAACGATAGTTTTGAAGCTTATATGAACGATAGTTTTGAAGTTTATATGAACGATAGTTTTGAAGCTTATTATGAACGATAGTTTTGAAGCTTATATGAACGACAGTTTTGATGCGAAGTGAGTGAGCTCACTAACTTCACTTTGCGATGGCAACGAGTGACGTAATGTACGTGTGTTGTAATTGTGACTTATTTTTCACGGACGTTTTGTATGGGGTCCATACTTTTTTATTTTGGTCTAAGCTTACAATAGAGACAAGAAAAAATATATGGGCGATTGGCCTTAAGTGCAACTAGATATGTAGCATAATCTTCAGCCGGAAGAAGTCCACTTTTGGGTAGGCTAGGCTTCTCTCCACAACGTTTTGAGCCGTCTGCATCCACTGATCTACCGTGAATCTATCCCGTTGGTGGCTCCACGGGCTCCAGCCCGTTTATCGTGGCAGAGCTATGATGATGCTGATGATGCTGATGATGGTCATTATAACGTTGTGTTCGTCATATTATAATGTGGGTGCACTATTTTCTACTCAAATACACAATGTCGTGTATTCTATTACATTGTAGCAGTCCCAATTGCTGTCCCTTGGGCCAACATGTGTGCCGCATGTGTCACCAAACGGGCTTAATGCGCGGTCAGACGTAGCGTGCATTTGTAATGGAAATCAGGGCACTCTGAGCTATGGACACCAGTTACCCCACACAGAATGCAAATACTATAACAAAATCAATCTAGTATGAGGAAATTGATTTGTTGATAAAACTTTACCTACCGGGTGGGGATAGAACCCACTACCCTTCCATATATGCGCAAAGCAAATGCCGTAACTGTTTACCACCCGTATATTAATGATAAAGATATTTATATTTTTTACAAGTGGGTTTACAAAACTCTACCATAATTCGTAGCAAGTTCGTAGAGCTTTCGTAGCACATTTGTAGCACTTTCATATCGCTTTTGAATTATTTAAAAAGCGATGTAAATATGAATGTAATTTATTAACTTTAAAGCATAAATAAGGGGGGGGGGGGGGGGGGAGAAGGGACGACACGTACCTCTAAAAATAATGACCGTTTCAAAACTTAATATTTATGAAACGGATCTCAACCTCGTAATATTTTTGAGAGACCTATCCATAGATATACAAAACAATGAACACAGCAATTTAAATTTTTTGACGTTCCTGTGCCGAGGCGGGCGAAGGTTTGCCTGCGGTTGCGGAGGTGGCGGGTTCAGTTCTCGCCTCGGAACAAATATTTGTACGGTCTGCAGATATATGTTCAGGGTGTTCTGAGTATTTTCTATGTGTAATACAAAATATCTACCTATGGATTGTATTGTATTAAGTATATCAGTTATCTAGTACCCATAACACAAGCTCTGCTTAGCTTGGGGCTAGATAATGTTGTGTGAACTGTCCAGCATTATTTATTTTATTTATCTATTTTTTTATTTTAAATTTGTAGGCGTCATTAATTTTTACTACACAATTTTTTACAGAATTTAACCTCTATGGTGAAAATTCTTAGATCTATAGCCATCTGAGTCTCATGGATCATATTTTTACCATCAATATTTATTTTTACAATTTGGGTAAAAGCAAACAGGGGAACAGAACATTTCACAGACTTGCAACCTGTCTGTGAAATGTTCTGTTCCGCTGACGTTCTGGCCCATCGACGATTTATTGAGAATACTAAATTTTTGGATAAAATGTTGTTCTTTTTGTTAATGTTTAAAAGAATCATTTATTGTGAAGCTTTTGGTACTCCATCTATGAACCTCTCTCCGCATACGTCGTGTAACATGGTAAATGTAATTAAATCAATCAAACTGATCAAAGGTAGCGTGCATTTACAAGGGAAATCAAAACACACACAGTAATTCTGGATGGCGACGGAAACCTAACATAGGTACACAGAAAGCAACTAGGTCGAATATCAAAATCGATAATTTCGTTTAATGGAACTCGTAGCAAGTCTGTAGCAATTTGTAGAGCCACATAAACGAAATTTAATTGGTTTGATTGGTGCTGAAAAGCTGTGATCTTTTAGGTTTTCAGTATGGTTTATGCCTGCACATGATTCAGGATCTATATTTAGTTTAGGTAGGTATATATTTCTACGCACTACTTATTCAGCAAAGTCCGTTTTATAATTGCGTTCGATAGTTATTAGACTTTATTCAAAACTGTGATTGGAGTGAACCAGCCCGATAAAGGTACCCGCCTGGGAATTGCGTAGTAGACTGACGTTTGATGTCGATTACCAGTTTGATGTTCATTGCACAGCGTGTTTTAGCTTTTTTACAAGAACAGAAATATTTAAAACACACTGCGCAATGAATAGCAAACTGGACATCGAAATCACAAAATTGAATGTAAAAAATTGGTGCCGAAAATAGAACGGTTACTTTTTGGCATCACGGTAAAACACAAAACTAGCTGAAACATGCAACAGAATAAAATTTGAATATGTTAAGCCACGTCCGGGCATTTTATTGTGTGTCATAATATTTAGCACATTCATTTCCACGTAACGAATATCGCGTAGAAATTACAATTTGCGATTTCAACCTTTGTCAGACTTCACGTGAATTCTTTGTTATTGACTAGCGGCCCGCTCGCGACTTCGTTCGCGTGGTCCGGATGCTATAACAACAAATACTAAAAAACACCATACAACAAAAATGATTTTTTGGCGTTTTTATAGATAATGGTACGGAACCCTTCATGCGCGAGTCCGATTCACATTTGGCTGGTTTTTATATATACAGAAGATAATATTGGTAGGCATAACATTCACATTAAAGGTCTCGCTCAAATGTCAGACACGAAAGCTCATTTAAAGCTGTTTAAAAAACGTGATCTAATATCAAAAAATTTATGCTTGAGTCTCGATTCAGTTTGAGTTTAGTTCTAGAATACGGGACAGGAGGGTTCCATGTCGGACTCGGAACCCCGGAAAACGAATACAGAGTTTATATTTGTTAATAAACTGCTTCGAGCTTCTTTACTTTCAGTTTTCTAAACTTACATTGAATAAATAACCGCGACAATACTATGCGAGTCACCCTAGGATCTGATGGATAATGGAACCTAATTTTATTGGGAACTCTACACAGAGTTTGATAGAGTCACAGTATCAAGCGTTGCGATCAGTTCTTGGAACTTTGCCAACACAGACTCCGTATAATAAGGTATCCCAGCACGCATACAAATTTCAGCTTCTGCGAGGTCTTTTGGCTACCACACGTTTTTGGTTAAAATGTGATGGCTTAAGTTTTACTGACTTTGAATTTAATTGTGATACCTAAGCTTTTATCGGATAGTTTTGTGCATAGTAAAATTTGATATTCTTCATATTTGAACCTTGACTATTTGGGGTTTCTAATAAAAAATAACTGTATAGCAAGTCGCCACTTATTTTCCCGAAACGTCAATAACTCAGATAGCACGCTGCTGTTAACTGAATTTATTTCAATCAGGATGCTAAATGGTAATTTATATATTTTGTTACAGGCTTCACCGGATATAAATCAGACCGTTAAAGGTCGTAAAACCAACGTTTAAAGGCCAGGAATAAATTGCTATCTCGAATTTTATATCGGAAGAAACCGCCATCGCAGAAACAATGAACGAAACGGTTGTAAATTATATATCGCTAAACGGTACGGAAAGATTCCTGAACGTTACGCCAGGAGGTCTGCATCCACTGCACGGCCCAGAAAACATAATCGACAACCGATGGGTACAATCCGGCTTTTGCGTCATCTACACGATCATCTTTGTGCTCGGACTGCTCGGGAACCTTCTCGTCTGTTTCGTCGTCATCAGAAACAAAGCGATGCAGACGGTTACTAACCTCTTCATCAGCAATTTGGCGCTCTCAGACATATTTCTTTGTGTTTTCGCCGTGCCCTTCACACCGCTCTACTCCTTCAGGGGTGTGTGGAGCTGGGGCTCGCCACTATGCCACATAATGCCTTTCGCTCAGGGATGCAGCGTATACATATCCACATTGACGCTTATGTCTATAGCTATCGATAGATTCTTTGTGATAATCTACCCCTTCAGGCCGAGAATGAAAATAGAGACCTGTGTTAGCGTCATAATAATGATATGGACTTTTTCAGTTACTGTGACGATGCCTTATGCCATATTTATGACTTACTATGACCTAGAAAACATCGGAAAATTCTGCGAAGAGACGTGGCCGTCGGAAAAACTGCGTCGGATATTCGGCTCTGTCACATCCATATTACAATTCTTGTTGCCTTTTACTGTGATTGCTTTTTGTTACACGTGTGTCAGCTTTAAATTGAACGACAGGGCGAAAGCAAAAGCTGCGAGCAAAAATTCGCGAAAAGAGGAGTTTGATAAAAACAGAAAACGAAGAACGAATCAAATGTTGATTGCTATGGTCACTATATTTGGGATTTCATGGCTGCCTTTAAATGTTATCAACCTTTGCAATGACTACTACGTCTACGCTATTCACCTGAAATATTACTTTTTAATATTTTTCACCGGGCACGTGATAGCAATGTCCTCAACTTGTTATAATCCGTTTATTTATGCTTGGATGAATGAAAATTTTCGGAAGGAGTTTAAGCAGTTGATTCCTTGTATCGACTCCTCTGCTAATATGAGGGGAAATATCCAACTGGAACAAATAGGCGGGAATGCTGAGAAGACAAATAATGGCGGCACTACGACTGACAGTTACTTGGGTTCTAGTTCCCAGAGAACTGCGTCATTCAGATATAAGAGGAAGCCCAGTGCGGCGGCAGACGTGGAACGAAGTGGGGTAGAGTTGGACGAGGATTTGATGAATGTTGACGTGAAACACTGCCACATCTCCACCAGCTACAACCTTCGGAGAGAGTCGGTGAAGCTGAGGCTCATCAATGAGGAGTCATTCGACGGGACGCCTACGACGAGTCAATTCTAACGCTTGATATCACGGGTACGTGTGAATATCTTGGAAGAGAAAGTATATGGACTCTATTTATAAGTTTTTCGAACCCCAATATTAGCAAAAGCCAATATTGCAAATAACCAGCTGAAATATTGTATTTTCTGTAAATATTAATGTTTTTTTCCTTGTTCTCAGGTGCGACGGTGGAGGCGTTCCCAACTGTGAGAAAGATTATGATAGGTATAAAAGGACCCTGTATTTTTGGAGTGAATTTATTTTGTACTATAGACATCTTTACTATTGGTCTAATGCACATTGTGACTACTGAACTTCATGACGCTTATGAATTTACTAATCAATTAGAATAATTAAGAGTTATAAGTGTGTAAATTCATGTTTGAAGTCTATTCGTATTACAAAGAACGCTATCGGGCAAGTAAATTATGTAAAATCACATGTGGTTCAAACGTTTCGTTACACGTTCAGCGTGCGAGGCTAGAGGGCTGAACGTCAAATACCTATAAAAATAAAGTATTCTTATGTGTTGTGTTAGTATGGATGGACCTTAAACTCTTGATCTTCATGTGAACATCGGCGTGAAAAGATCATCGAATAATCGTGACAAGAATGCAAATTAAGTAGTAAATTAAGTAATTCGTAGTGATAGTGATTGAAAGTTCATAATCAGTAGTAACCTTTCGCACGAAAACCTACATTTGGAGTTCGATTTCTATACACAGCCACCTTGTATTTTTGTCCTAAGTAAGTAGAGTAGGGACTTTAAAACATAGTGTTTTTAAATTTTGTTTTTTTTTGTTGAAATGTTTTCTATAACCATACACGATCATTATTTGGAGACTCGGTGCGATCATGTATTCTTTTCTCACAAAGAAAATACTTTACATCTACAAATCTTTGAGCACGAAGTGGTAAACCACTTGGTGGTAATTTTACAATTACACACTAAAAAAAATACTTATCTTTGTTTAGATTCGCCGATTTTAGAGAATGTAGATGGTTTAAACATTTTATTAAATTATATGATATTTTAATTTTAAAGAAACCCTGATAGTTTGTAAAAAAAAGCAGTGCAAGGGAAATGTTTTTGAGAACTTTACTTGCACTGCGTCCCGTTACGCTTAAATAATATTAAGGTAATTTAAGGAAAATACTTAATCGGTAGGTAATTACCTAACAATTTTCTTATGAAATCTATGATGCGCTGTATGCCTGAAAAAAAAAAGGTTTGAATGGATAGGTAATAAAATAAATTAAGGTGATGATGTGTATCATACAATTTTAATAATGCCAATCTATTTTTCCTCCTGTTTATAATACTATAATTGTAAAATAATCTTATCAACAATTTTTACAAACATTTGATTTTGAATTTATTAAAATTGTCCCACAAAATAGTGGCAAGCTGATGTCTAGAAGGGGTATGCACTACTAGCGTACCCACCTCGTAATGTACCTCTAGCCTTCAGATCGACACTATTTTATGGAACACCATGTATAGCTAGGATCAAGGAATGATGAAAACAGAGATCCATAAAAGTCTATGTTACATTGGATGAATTATGTTCAAAATAATGGTATAAATAAGTTGTAGATTTTTAAATATTATCTTACTATTTTACTGAAAACATTATGTTTTGTTAGTTACTATAAAATCACAAATCAAATCGTTCAACTTTTGTATTGCACGATCGCACCACGAACTTGTCATTCAAACACGATCACGTTGTGTTGTAAAAAAACCCACGTATTTTTAATTTGTTACATTTTCGTTTTTGCACCATATTCGGACCTCGTGGGTTCCAAACTGACCAAAAAGGCTATAATTTATTGTTTATGCTGGGTGACGTGATTTTAATACGTATTGTATTAATAAATGATAGAAAAACTATTGTTAAAATCTTAATTATTAACTTTGTCAAGAGATTATCGTTTGTTAATGGTGGTATCTTTAAATTCATGCACAATAGTCGGTAGTTTTATTAAACTAAATAAACGTCTGATACATATGACGTAAGTGTGGATTTAGTAAGTTTCTGGTAACGATACATATTATTAATAATGGAAAGTGCTAATGCGAAATTTGACAAGTTAAGAACGTTAAAGTGTCAAATATTAATGTGAGTCAATGTTAAGCAATACATTTAGTAATAAAATTGAGAGTAATAATGTAAAAAATAGGAATTTAGACTTCTGGATAACCGCAATTGTGCAATCTTATTCGTCCTTATTTTTATACAAGATTAAATGTGCTTTTATTATTACGTGAGCTTCAGGTTGCTTATTTAAAGAAAATATCAGCTACTTTTACTGAAATAACATAAATCTTTGGCGTCTTTACGCGAAAAGAAGATCTTTTATAATATTTGTGAGTTTACATTTTCGTAATATTAAGCCGTATTTATGCCCTCCGTTTTGCCAGAATTTATATTTTGTTTTAATGTTACTTAGGTATTGTTAAGATTTAAAAAGATTCAAAACAAAACAAAATAATATAAATTGTTTATACATACTTAGATAAGATACCGAGAGAGTGCGTATGTGTTAAGGCGCTATAGGTTCAACGAACATTTTTGTATGAGGCGAAGAAGGCGAGCGCACGCTCTGATACCGTGTTTTTATGTATAAAAAAATTATATAAAAATATCGTTCAAAGTTTTGTTTAATTTTGTTGATGAATTCACTAACTCAAATAATAACTAACATGTAACCAAATGTTTCAAAAATTAAAACGTGAGAGAAGTGAGTGAAAAATAGCATTTAAAATTGTAAAAAGGAGGTATCTTTGTTATTTTTTTTTATCGAGTGAAGTAATTCAAATATTGTGTTGAATGATTGATTTCACTAGATAAAAAGCTCAAGCATATCATATATTTTTTTCTTCACAGAAAACTATGAACATTCTTATCAAAAACTTGAAAATTCTAGATACATTTGAGAACCTATCGCGCCTTAATCTTAGGAACATTTGGTATCATAAAATGATATTATTGAAAAGCCAATTTCAAAAATACCACGAATTATTATTATTGAATATTGATCTGTAGGCATCCTAAGAACCTACATTAAATTCATCATAGTGTGAAGATTTAGGCAGCTATTTATAATAATAACTTTTATTTTTTGGTATTTTAATCATATATTTTTCAGCCGATTTCATCGTAATCTAAAATTTTAGTTTAGAAATTAATATTTTGAATATAGGTATTTAGAGTTTAGGTTAATAATTATAAAGAAAGAAGTCTTTCAATCAACAAAATCATTTTCTGTAATGGTTTTAATTGTTACTATCATTCATAGATCTATGTTACGTATCTTTCTAAAAAACTGAATGTTGATCAATGTTCTTCTTAACGAGTCGTCGTCGTCGTCACTAGTAATAAAATAAAAGCTTAAGTTACAAACTAATGAAATACAAAATCAGGCATAACAAAAACAAATTTGCGATATCGATTGAGATGATTCAATATTAATAATGGACAGGATAAAGGAAGGAATAATTATATAAAATTTAAAAAGAGATGCTTTTTTTTAATGTATCTACTACAACTATATAGTAAAAAAAAATGCGTATGTGAGGATGGGTTTACGTATAGTTTTTCAGAGGGGTCATTTGTTTTTCACACATTTACACACATACATAGACACACTTCATACGTTCACGATTCATACTTTCCCCAAAGGGGTCGGCAGAGCCTCAATGGGCCTCTTTTCACAGTGGAATGTATTAGTTGGTTAAAATCAGAATTAAAAAAAAAAACTTCAGTGTCCAATCGGTATTGCCAGGGTCTGACGGCGATGGTGACCATTTTACATAAGATGAACAGCAAAAAAGTATGTTTATCGGTTTCATTAAAAAAAGTTGGGGAACGCAAATTGTGGTGTTCCGCTCTGAAGTGACAGTTTTCATGACGTAACTCTAAAGGTTTTCATCATAGGGTAATCTTTATTATTTGCTTAGCGTTGATGCCCCAATAATGGACGGACGGTGTACCTAGGCTAAGTAATACTGTCCCGTTGACACTCTATGGGTACTGAACCATAAATATTATGATAAAGTCGAAAAAGCCCTGTTTTTTTTTGTACGACTTATGATGACGAAACTAGCAGATGGCCCACCTGATATTAAGCGGTGCCCTCTGCCTATGAATAGTGCATTATCTCATAGATCACGTTTACCTAGGACGCGCTCTATGTGGCATTGCACTGCGCCCGCCACCCTGGGACATAAAGATGGAAAAACTAATGTGTCTGTAATTTCGCGTTGCGGCAGAAATAGTTATGGTGGCTATTATAGTAGGCTTATTTTTTTGTAATTATTTTCTGATCCCGTACTTCAAATAAGGAGAGGTATGTATTACATAATATAACTTGTATTTATTACCCTCAGGCTAGATGTATATAGAGCTGTTCTGTGGGCTAGGTGGAGCAATGACTTACTATGAATGGACCAGGAAGTGGATGAGAGGAGCCGAAGACCGGGTGCAGTGGCGCTTGTTGGGAGAGGCCTATCACCAGCAGTGGACTAGGGTAGGCTGATGTTGATCATGATGATGATATATTACTTAGTTTGAATTATTATAAAAATAGCTGCCAAGTAGCAAATAAACTATGCATATAATTCTAAATGAAAATATATTTTATCAAACCCGGAGATGAAGTTTAAATTGAATTAAGTGTGAGAATATTATATTCTTGTGGTTCACTTCCAAGTTAAATTGGCTTTACGATGATGCTAGGTTATTATTATAAGTAGATTTTTTAAGTGAAACGAATATGTCAAAAGTTTTTTTCATTCTGTTATAAGTAACTCGTAGATATGGAATATAAAAAAACACATGAGAGAGATTTTTACAAACTTGCTTGGTTACAACTTTTTATATTTTTTTATACCTAATTGGGTTTACGCCTAGGTTATAATTCAAATTCAAATTCAAAATCTTTATTACAGACTTATTGAGAAATGCACTAAACCTAAACAATAAGCCCATATCAACATAAATACCTTAGAAAATAACGTACATATAAAAACACTTTATTTATAACTTAATCTAACACACGTGTGATCGCCGACGCGTCGCGGCCCGGGGAATCACGTGACAGGCGGGCCTTGAACCGCCGGAACTTCACCCCTTTCGCCAGAAGTCAGGGCTCAAGTAAGTCTTCACATTTTCACATTATAGATTATTGTCTGTTTCACCCTAATACTAATACTTGAAAGATTCTAATTGCGGTTGCTTTGTCATTTTCAAAAACGATTTGCCTAGAAAATTATGGAACCAGGCAGAGTTTTTTTTTATTTCCACTGGAGATTACAGAAGTTTACTCAACAAGTTTCTTATTAAATTCCAAACAAAGTACCTACTTATCGATTTATTTGTTACTAGTGGCCCATCGCGACTTCGTCCGCGCGTAGCCCGCGCGTAGTCAGAAACCTGACCTAGCGCAGTGAGCGGATAAGTATTCACCAAAGTTTAACATTAATTTTAAACCGACTTAAAAAAAAGAGGTTTTTTATTTTTGGTGTGTGTTTATGTAAACATTGTGATCAATCTGGGTATACTTGAGCTTATTCGCAAGCAGTATAAAAACAGATAAGCTCTGTAGCTTATCTGTTTTTATGTTATTATGTTATTATGTTGTGTTAGTATATCAATACCAGTCAAGTTAAATGGGCTATTATATAAATAAACTTAAACATTCTCGAATCAACTGTTTTATTAAAACATTTCTACTCAGCAAGTTGGGATGAAATCTTTTATCTGGACAACATAATAACTTTAAAATTGAAAACTCACAGCGACATCGTCCTTATTACCCGGCGGCGGGATATTTTCATTCACTCTTACCTTGAATATGCTTTAAATTGAGAAAAACGTCTCACTAAAATAGAGTTCTATCTAGTTTTATACCCTGGTTCAGAATTCGAGATATTTTTTGTTAACAAACAAATGTCACCGTCAAAGAGACAAGCCAGTGGTAAAAACATTTTTTGGCGTGGATCATGTTTTAAAAGTACTGTCCCGCGGCTTTTCGTACGGTATTAAATTTTTGTAATATCTGCCAGCGGGTTCGCTCGCTCGGTATGTACCTTCAATTTGCGGCAAATAAACACAAACCCACTACCTGCCTAAGTTTATCTGACAAGTCAATATGTAAACGGCAAAATGTAATATATAACTCTTACCTATTGATACAGTATGACCATTCGATTGTAAAACTGTGCAAAAAGCACATTCGTATTCAGCAAATGAGGAGAAACGAATTAAATTAACAAAATGGGGACCGGCTTTCAAAACAAAGCCCATTGTTTAGAATCTCTGCAGTGTTCCAAGTTACATGAAATATTTTCTATCAACAAATATATTTTTGCTTGATAACTTTGTTAATAACCGAAATAACTCAAAAATATATGCGACAAAAAATTGATTACTTTTTAGTTTATCAGATCTGAGTTAGAATAACATGCCCTAGCCTGTTTATTGGCCTAATTTAATAAACTACCATAGATCACCTATTTTTTTGCTATGGTATCCCTTTGTTTACAATAAATATCTTGAATTCTGAGCCAGGGTATAGTTATCGAGCATAACACTAATATCGAGATATATACTCAGGTAAAATCTATTGTGAATTGAGAATTTTGTAGAATTCGTTATTGTAAATAAACTAATAGGTACTATTGAATGCAATACAATTAGAACAAGCATTATATTAACTTACTGCTATAATTTCATAATAATTATGTTGTCATAATATGTACTAGGTATGAAGTATTAGGGGATAATGTACCAGGGGTGATTCGGATGTGCCTTGGGCTTTGACTATTGACACCGTTCTAAATTATCTAAGGCTATGGTGTCCCTTAGCCCCCTGCCACCACATCGGATATATGATAACATAAATGCGTTGAAATAATTACAAGTATTAGATAAAAACATGATTAATTGTTTCATAGGAATTAATCAAAATTTGAGCACAAAAATAATAATTACTCCTAAACTCCTAATCCAAAATCGTAGAAAATACATGGGGTAATTCGAATATGCCATGGTGTTGCCCTCACACCGGTAATTCTATAATTACTGTACACCCTACCTATACGTATTTCAGTATAAAGGTTTAGTAAATGGTTCATCGTGTAATCAAATTGGCGAGCTACGATTTAGTTGTATTTTTTGGGAAAATGCTAATGAAATATTGATAAATAAGTTCCAGCTCCATTGTAAAATCAGATACAGTTTTACAATCAAAAATATATGTACATACATTCATACATACATAGACACACGCCTTTTTCTCCGAAAGGGTCAGGCAGAGCCTCAAATGGGCCTCTTTTCACTGTGTGTTGCACCATCATGGGAAATAGACATGACAAGTGGTGAGCTCATCGCTGGCATTGCTTCTCACGACTGACTCTGCTAACGCTTTCATCCAATAATAACACATTCCTTAAATAAGCTAGCAGTCAGGACAAATCTTGTACCCTCAAATCTTACAAACAAGTTCGTGTAATCCCTTAGTCGGCTTTTACGACAACCTCGGGAGGAGATGGAGGGGTCGATTCTTGGGCTGGACACACCACCGCAATGTTACATGAAAAATAAACACATTTAAAAAAGCCAAACTTACTCGTTATCAAGTTATTTTGCCTGCAGCTATCGCTCGCTGCTACGTCCTCAGACCAAGCTCATTATGGTATCACGTTGGGTGCAAATCTGCCAAGTTATCGGTATATATACCTTGTGACGACCTCCGTGCTGCTGCAGGCGAAGGTTCACCTGCGACGCAGGAGGTTGCGGGTTCGATTCCCGCCACGGAACAAATATTTGTACGATCTGCAGATATGTGTTCAGGTTGTTCTGGGTATTTACTATGTATAATAAAAAATATCTATCTATGTAATGTATTGTACTAAGTATATCAGTTATCTTGTGCCCATAACACAAGTTCTGCTTAGCTTTGGGCTAGATAATGTTGTGTGAACTGTCCAGCATTATTTATTCATTTATATTACAATTTTCCATGTTACAACAAGCTCAGCTATCCTACAACATAAATTCCAGCTACCTCAAATCAAATTGCCTTTCATTATAAATAGATCTTAACTTGCTTTGTATTTTTTTTTTGACATTAAAATACATTTATTTACAGAAAGAATAATACAAGGTATGTACAAAATACATATGAAACAGCTGTGCTACCTGAAGACCGCTGCAAGCGATCTAAAGGTAGCTCAACAACTCAACTTTGTAAATAGATCGCTATGATTAAGTACCAACGTCAGTACCTACATACGTAATGGCACCGGTCTCGTCACACGGTCCTTGAGAGGGTTGCCAGATGCCCCGTTTTTTACGGGTTACCCTGTTTTTCAGGATAAGATAATATAAAACCCCATAATTTCGAAAATAATACGGGGTAAATAAAGCTCCCGTACTTTTTACAAACTAAACCGTAGCTAATGCAAGCGACAACAAACGCTAACGTATTGGCTGGCTGGCGCGTGCGCGGTTTTTTAATTCGTCGTTTGTTTGGTTTTTCGTCTTTATTTTAATATAAAACAAAAGATTATCTTCATTAAACATGGCTGTTTTAATTGTCTCCCGTAAAAATATCTAAAATCCGTATTTTGTACTGGTAACCCTTTAATCAACTAGCGGCAGGTGGCAATCCTTAGAGCATCTAAACTCTAAAGAGATGTTCCTAGAGACTTGATGTCGAATGTTCTGGTATGTTCCTTGAGCCAGAAGTTTGGGCATTCGCCTCTGACACAAAAATATTTATGACGTTTTTTTCAACGCCGATTAACTTCTCAATCCGGAAAATATCCAATACTAAACAACGAACTCTAGAAAATATATAACAAGCTAAGAAAGTATTATGTTATAATAAAAATACATCCTAAATACTGTAATTATTTAGCATGTTTTAAATTAGATCGGACTAAATCATCCACATCGTGCACGCACATATTTACTTAGGATAATTTCTTATACAATTTACTTCTTCAACAAATATTTTTCCTCTTCTAATAAGAGAATATAATCATATAAATAAAAACTAAACATTTGGCAAGTCTTATGAATACTTTTAGGAATAAGTGACCTCTGTTTCCCTTGATAAAATATTGTGATGTTATCTTAGTATAAAATAAAGTAATGGCTGCCGCCCATTTCTTTGGAATGATCTCAAAGTGAAATTCATATCACAAATTTAATTTATAAAAGTAAACGAGACACTTTGTTTTGTGAGGCGAATAGACCACTACAATTTGTGGAAGATAGTAATGATACTCATGTTTATTGATTTATACTACTTACTTATTTTTAAGCAGCTGAGCACTATTTTACTAAAAACTCGCTCTTAGTTATAGTGCGCGGTAACGGTAATACGGCGCGGGTAACATGTTACGCGCATGTTACGCGCGTGCATCGTGTAAATTGTAAACAATCGTGAAAAGAAGTGCGCGAGTAGCTTGCACATGTAGCCCGCAACCGTAACCATACGAGCAAGTAACCCCGCGCGAGTAGCCCGCGCATGTTACAGGTGCGAGTAGCCAGCGCATGTTACAGGTGCGAGTAGCCCGCGCATTTACCTGCGCTATGTATAAGCATTAGTTTTTAGGTTATTATGACAGTAATGTTTTAATTTCGTAAACTACTATATAGTATTATTTTATCTGTGGTATAACTCAGTATTCCCGTTAGACGAGGTATTAAGAATACAACGTGGAGTCACAATGGCGACCTTAAATGAAACACGGGTAAAATACTAGTCAGTAATCATAAAAAAATTATGTAATAATAAAAGTTCAAAACTTTAATTAAAAAATTTTCAAACATACTAAATAAAATAAAAATAAAACTATGATACCGTGACTGTTAATTACCTATAGCACGGGGTCTCATCCCAAAGAAAAAATATGTTGTTCTATTGAAGTTCAATAGATGGCGTTACTAGTATAGTACTATTTTATCTGTGCCTATAGGTATAGGTTCAACAAATTCTGAACGGCACGTCATGCTCTAGCAGCGCGATAAAGCCTGGCGCGATCCTTTGTGGCGTACTGAGATGACAAACAAGTGGCCCGGGTGATAGGTAAAATATAGACATTATTATTTTTGATGGTCAAGTAAGTAAGTACCCGTGTGTTCATTTAATGTCGCCATTGTGACTCCACGTTGTAAAACCAGTGTAATCTAGAGAATTACAAGGAAAAATCAACAATAGTTTCACAGGTGCGCGTCATGTAAAAAGAACGCTGGCGGTCAAGCTTCTACAGGCGTTCCAGCGTTCTTTTTACATGACGCGTACTATAATTGTACATTATTAGTAGTGAACTAGGTAGGCACTCATTCAATGCTTAAGTATACATCTCTTAAATAAGTAGGTATAGTACGCGTCATGTAAAAAGAACGCTGGAACGCCTGAAGAAGCTTGACCGCCAGCGTTCTTTTTACATGACGCGCATTATACATCTCCTTTATCTAAGTTGTTTTTCGTCTCTAAGTTTTTTGCGGTGTACAATAAAGAATAAAGAAAGCTATTCTAGAGCTTCCATTAAAAATTGTCTCCTTTGAATTTAGCATAATTCCCACTGCGGGCGGTAACCTTAATTTCATAATTAAGTAGACCCTTCCTTTGTACAAAGAAACAAATAAATTAACATTTTAAAATAATTAAGTTGTCTGTATTTTCTTGTCCAACACCTTCTGAAATAAATAATTAGCGGGAAATAAAAGGAACCTGTTGTCCAAAGTCACGAGTCTCTAGAAACCAGTGTCCATTTGCCTGGCCCAGCCACCATGTGGTTAAGGTTAAAAATATAAAATAAAAAAGGGCATTCATTCTTTACACTATACTAATAAACAAAGGATATGACGACCTCTGTGGCGCGGCAGGTGACGGGTGGCCTGCGACGCAGGAGGTTCGATTCCCGCCTCGGAAAAAATATTTGTGCGTTCGCAGATATTTATTCAGGGTGTTCTGGGTATTTTCTATGCATAATAAAAAATATCTTTCTATGTATAATGTTGAATTAAGTATATCAGTTATCTAGTACCCATAACACAAGCTCTGCTTAGCTTGGGGCCAGATAATGTTGTGTGAACTGTCTGTTTTATTTATTACTAATTTCATAAAAGCTTGTATTGAAAAAGATATTTTTCAACAAAAAACATGTTTTATCTGAACGTTTCTGCTTCACGTCGTGTCCGTGCAGTCCCATTAGGAATGGACTGTCATTTAGCCCAAGTCAAAGCTAAGCTAAGGATGTTAAGCTCGTCGTATGAAGACGGTTGGAGACTCGGATCAATGGCAGCCTGCGTATATAGCTTATTATGCTTCAAAGGACTGGGATTCATATCAGTGCATACGATGATAATTCCCTATACGACGGCCACAATCAGCCTCATTACATCTGAAAACGAAGCAGGTAAGAGATTATATTAGATGTTTTAAATTGGAAATGTTGAACGCAAATCATGCAACCTTAGTAGTAAGTACGTGTTCAAGTAATGTGTATTTATTATTTCCTAGTAGGCATAATAAATAGCCCTGGGTTACCATGAGCTCTTATAACCATGCAGTTCAAAAACAATTTAGAACAAAATATCCGTTTGTCGTTGACACTCCCTGTCGTTCAATAACTTCAATAACTTCAATTCATAGACTCTCTGCGACTGTGCCTTTAAATATAGTTGCAGTCATCTTGGAGCCGATATTTTGTACTGAATAGTTTTAAAACAGCATGGCTATAAGAGCTCGTGGCTACCCAGCAGGCCTAGCAGGAGGCACTTTGGGTTCGAATTCTGGGAGTGCACGCTTCTTGCGTGGGTTCCCGTTCACCTCGAAAAATGTATGTGAGCATTAAGAGTACAATGTCTTCTCTAAACAGCTTGAAAATCGTGACGAAACCAGGACGCCCAGCTTCCCAGCTTAGCATTTTTTTTTTGTTTTTTTTTTTAATTTAATGGCACGACAATCTGGCTTACGGCCCGCCTGATGGTAAGAGGTTACCGTCGCCTATTGACATCTGCAACACCAGAGGTATTGCCAATGCGTTGCCTGCCCTGAAGGACTCTTTTTTTTTTCAAGCGGCTCAAGATTTATTTTAGCGGAAACACCTCAGTAGGGGGAGCTCGTTCAACAACTTACACGTATGGGGGAGAAAATATCTCGTAAAGCGAGCTGTACGAAATACCCACGTGTTGATGATGTGAGGATGAGCTCCCTTGCGTTGTCGAGAAGTGCGATGATAGAACCTGGAAGCGGGTATGAGATTGAACAGCTTCTCAAAGCACTCCCCATTATAGAGCCGATAGAACACACAGTGTTTTTGTTGTGTGTAGTTTTGTTGTGTTTGTTATTGTCAGCCGCGGGAGAAGACAGAAGAGTCTCCACATTTAAACCACACCTTGGCACGTCCTAGCATTATGGGCTGACTTAGTATGCTAGGCATAATAAAGCTAGATTGACAAATATAAAAACAGATGTAGCACAACCTATGGCCTTGGTTTCGCATGGCTTATGTAAACAAGGGGAGAAAATAAGTTGAAAATATTTATCCAAGCGGGAATACTTCATTAACCTAATTAGGATGTTGAGACAAAAAATGTCTCTTGACGTATTTATACCTAAGATTAAAAAGGTTTCTGGAGATCATGGATGTTTTAAATTGTACCAAGATAGGAGTATCAAAGAAGTACAAATCCTCAGATCGGTGTCCGAGGAAACAGGAGAATTACATTTTTTTGTCTGGGCTGGATATATAATCAAAGATTTTCATAACTCATATTTAGTTTTTTGTCGTTTTGCGCATGTAGGACACTGTCACATTTTGAATACGTCACATCACACGACACACACATTTTCCACAACCACGTCCAAGATGAATGTCAAACCGAGCCGAGGTAGCCGTGAATCCCGACACTTTTCCATCGAAAAATCTATGGAGAAATTATAGTGTGTTTTATACTGTTATTCTTTTTCATAAATGAAAAAGTAATTTATTTGGGCACAAGACAATAAGCTACACGTATAGAGGAATACAAAAGCGTCTATTTGTTATTATTTTCACATTAAAATATGCAGTGGATTTCGCTATACAGGTAGGTGCCTAAACAGACACCATTTTTTGTCATTTCCAGCTATTCTTGCGATGGTAAAAACGAATTTATGAGATTAAAAAAAAAAATAGATTTTATTAGATATATCGAAAGACGAATATATTATCTATAATTGTGACCATAACAACCAGCACATACATACAAGCGTCCGTAAAACCGTTGGCCCCAATGTAGCCTCAATTGCTTTTCCCCGTGGGTTGCACCATCGTGGGAATATAGACGTGACAAGTGGTGTGCTCATCGTCACCTTTTCGTCACTGACTCTGCTAACACTTTCTTCCAGAAAATAAATCATTCCCTAATAAGCTAGCAGTCAGGACAAATCTTATACCAACGAATCTTACCAAAAAGTCCAGGTACAGATGTAATTATAATTACACATACACCAGTTTAAAGACACGCAGCAGGCTATGGAAAGAGATTTACTTAGAGTTTCACTAAGCATTCAATAAAAACCGAGACGAGGAAATCCGCCGAATAACCAAGATTACCGACAGAGCTCTCACATTTAGCAAGTTGAGGTGGAAATGTTCAGGACATATAATATAGCTGGGACAACCGACAATCATCATCATTGGGGAATAAAGGTTCTCGAGTGACCATGAACCGGAGAACGTGTGTAGAAAAGCCGCCCTTTCGATGGACCGATGACACTTTAAAGAAGTAAAGGAAGTCAGCGGATGGAGGTGGCGCAAGAAAATTCATCGTGGCATTGCATGGGGGATGCCTAGGTCCAGCAGTGGACTGCTACAGACTGATAATGGCTATACGGAGTTTCTAAAATACCTTTATACCACTCCCCCTCTAAAAAGCTTATTTTATTCACTGTTTTCAGTGCACTTTTAACCACGATTTTGGGGTTTGAATTTAGAACACACCAATATACTCGAGCCTCCATCTCAATGCAACACCCTCCTATAACAACTCCTATACAAACTCCTTGCTCAAGAAATACTCGATACAAAATCCATGTGCAAAGAAAACTCGACATACAAACTTCTTGTGCAAATAACTCATCGAGATTTGATTGGTTGACATTTTCGGCAAGGAGTTTAGCATTAGAATAAAAACTATTTTGTGTTCTTTGCTGTGATTAGTAAATTGGCACTATGTTGAATAATGTAATTTGTACGAACACAAAGTTTAGGGGTATTAATAATAAATCGATTGAAAATGTATTCAACTGATCAAGTAGATGCCTATTTTCACTTAAATCTTTCTTTTTCTCGTAGTAACGGTATATAAAGTATAGTATGCAACTCTTGAATAAAACGGATTTATATCGAGGGCCATGAATCACTCGCGTTGCTCAGGATTCTAACACTTGATCACTCGCTACGCTCGTGATTCAATCATCATGAATGTGATTCAATCGTTAGAATCCTTCACTTGCTCGAGATTCATCTATGGCCCTCGATTTAAATCCGTCTTTTATTCACTAATTGCATAATATACTATTTTCATCCCCCCATCTCGGAAGGAGTATTTTTTGCTCTTCAATATCTGAGTGTAAAAGCCGTTTTTATATACTAGAGGATAAAGTAAAATTGAATTTAGAACATCGTGTGCACTATGTTTGTGAATTTAATAGTAGATTAGTAGCCAAGGGCTGTAAGGCATCAATTGCAGCCCGAGATATTTAGGCGCACGAGCGCAGCGAGGGCCCCTATAGTTCGAGGGTGCCATTGATGCTTACACCCGAGCTAACTACTCTGCTTTACATCTCGATTGTTAGGTAAGTAGAAAAAAACCGGCATTACAAGAATAAAACATTTAATAAAAATGGAATAAATGCACCACAAACTAGATGGCTACAGCTTTTTTGATAGCTCACTAAAGTATGTTAAGAATACAGTCTCAGATAAAGACTTTACTCGTTTTTCTTTTCGCCACTTCATGAACTCGTCGTAAGTTTTCAAATATCTCTCTTTAGAACTTTCAGGCAAAATATTGTTAATTGCTGCTTCAGCTTCCATTTTCATTGAATCGGGAGTGCAGCTTATATCTTCATCACTTGCAGAACTCATGTTTTTTTCCTAATTAGCACGTAATTATAAAAAAAAAACAAAAACAAACAATATTTAAAGTAAAAGTTTTCTATTCCCGCCTTTTTTCATCTTTTTTTAAATTATCTTTTTCAAAAACGAAATTGAGCTTCGCCGTTCGATATTTCAAATTGATAACTATTATACTCATACGAAGACAAGGCTGAATAGCGAAGCGACCTCTTTTGTCATTGGGCTGAATGCATGATGTCTATTGCCATTATGATGGTTAGATGTACGCGAACTTTTTTAAAGAGTGAAGTTTTTTTTTTAATTACCCACCGCCCTAGGGCTTTTCTAGCTACATTATTACCCTAGAGCGCTAATTGGTCATCTACAAGCCCCATTTGGGGGTAATAAGGACCTACTTACCGAATATGAGAGATGTAAAATATCATTAAACCTATTTACTTCTACCTCTATGGTGCCGATTTTATCATACAAACTTTTTTAATTTGTTAAAAACTCAGACTCACCTTCTTGGTGTATTCCTTTTTTTTTGCATTTAGTAATTTCCTTGCTGAGGTGGTAATAAAAGTTACGTGTTGCACTCGAGTTCAAAGATTTTTCAACTCGTGCTCTTTTGATTCTCTCGCTAACGCTCAGGATTCTAAATTTAGAGCAACGGTCATCAAAATTGAGCACGCGGTTAATAAGCAACTTTGTACTCTTATATAACAAATAACTATTATAACACGTCTCTTAGTACCCTTGCTATGACTACACCGAAATACTATTTTTAATAATGTTAATTATAATTTGCAGTTTGACGCACTACGCCCAGGCAGCTCTGAAGCAGTAATTAAAGCATACAGGAGTAATAATGAAGCCAGGAATGCTCATATAACGTCATCGGTGCGTTTGAGTTACTGCACGTGCTTTGAACCACGTAACTTCCACAGTACTGTACCCTTACCACAAGTTTCAGACGTTGGCGAATCGCTAGCGAAACGATAGTCAGTGTCAAATATTGGCCAATGACATTGGGGTGACTAGAAATCTTAATAACTTGATTGGTTAATATTTGACATTGACTATCGTGTCGCTAGCGATTCGATAACGTCAGAAACTTGTGTTAAGGGTACAGATCTAGTTTTCATAGCAGTAAGAAGAAAAATAGTTGAACCATAATAACCATGGTCTATATCTATATCACGAGCAATATAATGGAACCTTAATCTTTATGAGGAGTGTAGGGAGCGTTCTTTCTAAGATAAATAATAAATCTTAAATTCTTGTGATTTTAATGAATAAAATACTTTTGCATTTGAATTTGAATTTGTTTGGAACGCCTGCTCCGGCAAGTATTATGTTATCTTGAGAAAAAACGGGAACAATCGAACTGAGTTTGCTCTACATTTTGCTGCAAACAAACATCCTTAAATATTTTAAATATTAACATGATTGCCTCCAGTGTCTATATACTGCTTGATATCTGCATTATCTCTACTATGCTCTTTAAAACGTGTACACGAGGGATCTTTGTCTATGTTAAAGTGATCTCGGAATAGATCAAAGCGGGGCCTATGAGATGTAGAAAACACTTGAGCACTGATTTGGAATAATGGAAATACAGATTTCCAGATCACCTGGTATATAATAATATTTTTATATTATTTACAACTAAGTACATAGACAATCGAAAATCCCTCAATGTTTTAAGAGAGTGGTCTGTGAAAATGACACATCGAGTTTTGACACTATTCCATTACCTGTGACCTCCACCTTGCGGTGGGATTTGGAACTAATTAGGTAAACAAACCTCTCAACCGTACAATTGTGTAGAAAACACATTACTTGTTTTGTCAATTACTTCATTGAATTTTTGTTCTGTACGTAATCAGATAAATGTGAAAATAAAATCAATGTATACCACCTATACAATCGTTGCGTGACTGACTGACTCAGTCACTGACTATCAACGCGAAGTCTAAACCCTAGGTCATAGGACCTGAAATTCACATAGGTACATTTCTTTTGTGGTATAGCGGTGCACTAAGAAAGGAATTTCCTAAATACACACCCTAAAGTGGTGCAGCGGGATGTTGAAGTTTGTATAGCAAAAACTGCACGCGGGCGAAGTCCCAGGCGTTCCACTACTGGATACTTGAGAAATCTCTGTGCACATGTTGTGTTTTACATATTATGCTGTGTGCTTCAGGTTTCGTTATATTTTATAACAGTTTTATTCGTTTTATTTTACCCCAAATAGACAAAGTGGTCAACAACTTCAATAACTGTGCCAATATGGGTGCAAAGTTAGTATATAAAAACCATCATAACCGAATCGCAAATGAACATGGGCAAGAAATGAACAAACCCACAAAAATAACCAAAAAATACAGGACCAAAAAAAACAAAATTAAATCAAAAACGCCCTAAAAACTCTCACAACCTAAGAAGCCCTACAAACCTTTAAAAAAACCCTTCCAACTCCTAAAAACAGAGGGTTTAGCCTACCCTACCTCCCTAGAGTTCATACAAGTCTTAAACTTTAAGAATCAATTAAAACCTCGTACAAACCCATACAACCCAATTTAAACCGGTATTGAACGACGGACCTTGCTCAGAAAAATATCTTGGGAATCAGGATTTTTCCCAGCAGGGCCCAAATTAGATCATTTTCTCCGCCTCAAAACTCACTATTCTGCCAAACTTCCTGCTGATGTTTTTTTTTCCATTAACTTTCATCCACTAATATACCTACCTTGTTTGTTTATATTAATTTGAATGTGTATGTGCGCCTACTTTTTGGCGATTGTACCTAGTCAACCTTTGGAGGTTTTTAAGGTACAATATTATACCTAATTAAATGTGTAAAATATATTGTGTATGAAATAAATAAAAACAAAAAAAACCTACACGTGTAGGGCTGTTTAAAAAAACGCTCATACAGTGATTTTATTATATAAAACTATTAATTTAATCCTATTTCGTCAAAATAGTAACAGTTTTTCGAGTTATTTTGTACAGAAAGACGGATAAAGAAACAAATAAATTATATAGGTACCTACAAACTATGTTGGAAGAAATTCACGTAATTGAAACATACTGACCACAAATTGGCATAAAAAAACGGCGCGGCGAGGACGTTGCATTTGACATGATTAGTAAGACATTTTCAAACATTTATCGGCTTCTAAATTCTAATTTCCATGTACAACCACAGAATAAATAATAGTACCTACTTCTTGAAACATGCCATGAATTGGTTTGGCGTCTTTATGAAAGGATTATAGGAAATTCAAACCCTAAAATCAATTGTGTTGAAGACCTCTGTAGTGCGGCGGGCGAAGGTTGGCCTGCGACGCAGGAGGTTGCGGGTTCGATTCCCGCCTCGGAACAAATATTTGTGCGATCGCAGATATTTGTTCAGGTGTTCTGGGTATTTTCTGTGTATAATAAAAAATATCTATCTATGTATTATATTGTATTAAGTATATCAATTATCTAGTACCCATAACACAAGCTCTGCTTAGCTTGGGGCTAGATAATGAAATGTCCAACATTATTATTATTATTTATTATTAATTAGGGTCATAAAGTTTGGACGTATTGTTTGTTATTCTATTAATATTAAAAATTAAAGCGGGCCCCCATACAAAAAAAGTGATTTTGACAAACGCTGTATCTCTTGATCCGCAATAGCTAGACACAACAAAAAATAAAAAAAGTGAGTTGTAAGTAGGTATGTACCTACCTAGGGGAAAACAAACATGTTTATATTTACTTGCCTTATTTTTATTAATTATCATCATCCGCCCAGCTGGAAATATAACATTTCCATAGAATGCCACGACGACTGGTCTTGAGCCGCCTCCGTTCACAGACTTCCCGCGACCTTTATAAAGTTTGGTACATTGGAAGTTCCCCTCCCACACTGCGTCGTCCGGTTGTTGGTCGCCACTCGAGGACTTTATTTCAGTCATCTTAATAAGTGCGTGTTGCCAGAGATGACTTACGTGACTGAGACGTGATCGCTAACTATCACACACACAAAAGCTCAAAGTATCACAGCGGGCTATGCATGGAGAGAGCTATGCTATTACCATCAGTGTACAAATACGTAGTCTGCGACAACCGTAACTACAAGAAATATTGTTACGAGATATTCGCGCCTAAAGTTTTTTATCTTATATTAGTGATCAATGTCTTTGTAAATATTTATCTGTTATGATTTTGATCTGTACGATCGCTACGATCATTCCCTTTAAAACTGTGTTTATTATATCGTGATAACATTAATGCTTTTTTATTATTTAGTAAATAATACTTGTTTAGTGTAACATTATTTTAGAACGTGCTTTACCTAAGCATGTGCGCCGTATGTAACATAGTTACTGTTCGCATGTCTAGGGATTTTGTTATGGTGTTCAACAAACGGAATATGCTCAAGATTTACTAATCTTATGTGCGGTAACATAACTACTAACTCAGTTATACACTTTATTGAGCTGGGAGAAAAAAAAAACTGTAAGTAAGACCACAGAATAAATAATAGCAAGAACAAAAGGCTCACATCGTGAAAAAAAAATAACGAACCTTGCTGGGACGCAACAAAGTGCATTTCAGTTCGCATAAGTGCTTAGTGCCTAGCGCCAAAACCACCTTAACACCCTAAACACCCACCACCTTTATTCACCTAAACATTGGCGCTCTCTTGTAAATGTTTGAATCTTTTTATTTGTGTATTATATTTTTCTTTAGTACTCAATTTATAATTTTACTAGCTGTAACCTGCGACTTCGTCTGCGCAGGATTATTAAGTAGCGGAGTATTATAAAGCTAGTATTATTAGACTTACGCTGGTGAAGTAAGTTTCACCCGCGTAAGTCTCGATCCCGTGGGAATATCGGGATAAAAATGTGCCTGTGTTATTCCGCGAGTCTAGTTATCTTTATTCCAAATTTCATCCAAATCCATCCCGTAGTTTTTACGTGAAAGAGTAATTAGGATAGGATATTCGGTTACCAAATTACTCCTGCATTCTGCTGCTCGCCTGGTACATTGAAAAGAAAGAAATAAAGAAAGAAAAACATTTATTTGTGTCACCAACATGGATGTAGTAGTAACAGTCAACAAACAATATTCCACACAAAAATACACACACACACACGCACACACAGAAACAAAGATAAATAAAACATTGGATGAAAAGTATTCGCATTGCTGCTGCGCCCTGCGGTGTTTTCCGCATAGGTCTCGATTCCGTGGGAATATCGGGATAAAAATGTGCCTATATGTTATTCCGGGAGTCCAGTTATCTCCGTTCCAAGATTCATCCAAATCCATCAAGCAATTTTTACGTGAAAGAGTAACAAAGATACATCCATCCATCCATCCATCCTTCCATCCATCCATACTTACAAACTTTCACGTTTATAATATTAGTAAGATACCTTTTAACATTCTTTGTATTTTTGAATTTAAACACAAATAAAATTTAAATTAAATGACTATTCCAAGTATATTCGGTACAAATTTAATCTGCGTAGTGTTTTTTTTTCGAATGGAATTAAAAAGATTTAAACTTTTGTTTTCTTGACAAAATCCGAATAAATTTATGGATATAATACTTGTTTTTGACTTTGTACGATGACACGTGACGCGTAGAAATAATAACTTGGTAGCTTTCCATGGCGCATGCACTATTAAATTGTTTTGACCAAATGTTCCCATTTTTAGGGTTCCATACTCAAAGACAAGGAACCCTTATGGATTCCCTTTGGATTTTCATATTGTGTCCTACTAATATTTATACCATCAATTTGTACATATGTTTAAGCAAATAAATTATCTTTATCTTTATCTTTATCTTTATCTTTTATTTTTCGTCATGTTTGTCTGTCTGTCTGTCTGTCCGTGTATGTCACAGCCTTATTTTCCGAAACTATAAGAGCTATACTGTTGAAACTTGGTAGGTAGATGTATTCAGTGAACCGCATTTAGAATTTTACACAAAAATTTAAAAAAAAAACAATTATTTTTGGGGTTCCCCATACTTAGAACTGAAACTCAAATTTATTTTTTCATCAATGTGGGTTATCTGTGGATAGGTCTTCAAAAATGATGTTGAGGTTTCTAATATAATTTTTTTCTAAACTGAATAGTTTGCGCGAGAGACACTTCCAAAGTGGTAAAAAGTGTGCCCCCCCCCCCCATAACTTCTAAAATAAGAGAATTATAAAACTAAAGAAAATATATGATGTACATTACCATGTAATTATTCACTCAAAATTGGTTTAAATGAGATCTAGTAAGTAGTTTTTTTTGAATACGTCATTAATCGTAATCCATCCAAGAACTTTTATATTATGTTACTTGCTGCTACGGAACCCTTCATGGGCGAGTCCGACTCGCACTTGGCCGCTTTTTTTATGGTTATTTTTGGAAATTGTTATTTTGTACCTTTTTTTTGCATAGAGTCAATCTTTATAGAATACTGACTATCCATGTTTTTTTTGTTGTATTTGGAATAGTGGTGTATACCTTATTTTATAGCAGTCAGTTAAATCATCCTAACGATGAAGTTATACGTTGGTAAATATTGCTACAAGTATCTCCTATTTTTTTTTTTTTTTTTAACTAATGAATGACGGAACAAGCAGATGGCCCACCTGATGTTAAGCGGTAACCTCTGCCTATGACCAGTGCATTACCTCATAGGACACGTTCACCTAGGACGCACCCTATGTGGCATTGCAATGCGCCCGCCACCCTGCGACATAAAGATGAAAAGTCTCATGTGCCTGTAATTTCACCGGCACCTTCAAACCGGAACACAGCAATGCGAGCACTACTACTTTGCGGCAGAAATAGGTATGGTGGTAGTACTTCCCCGGACGAACTCTTTCACAAAAAAGCTCTACTACTACTACTTTCTGGTATAAATAGCACTAATTATGATTTCTTCTTTTATTTCTGCAGTTATACATCTTGCCATAACTTTTGGTACGGCTTCTAGAAAACAATGTTTGTGTTAAAAAAAACTAGTTAATATATTGTGATTTTAACTCAACACCGTGACTAGTTTATATTTTGGGGTTCAATCCTCCCTATCTACTTTTACAGCAAAATCTCTCTCAGGTACGTTTGATGTAAAAAAACTGGAGCATGTGTGTGATTCGTGATCTCGATAATTATAAAAATCCCATGTTTCCAGAACCTTTACACAGGTATTGGTTGAATTGACACAATTTATAAAATCCTGAAAATCATAGATTTGATTTGCTGATTTTGTTATCTTGTAGGCAACCAGTCCTTTTTTTCAGAATCCCCTTCAGTCTTGTTAGGCCAGTCACCGTAGACACAAAAATCGTGTAAGATCGCAAAAAGTTGCAAGGTTCTGTTTTTTTGGGATGTTGTTAGGATAAATACCAATTGTGTAAAACCAAGTTTGCAACTTCGATAGAGCTGTGCGAACTTTGCAATTTTTTTACGACCTGGAATGTTTAAGATGACTGGCCTATGTGTCGTTTGTAGGTTAACAGCTAATATTTGTAAGGAAAAAGGTTATACACACCTCAGTTTGTTCAAAATTACTAGGTATAACTAAGTAGTTGGAAGAAACTTTTCTTTTGGTAAGTACCCAAACTTACCAAAAGAACTACTTTGTTTTAGCCATTTTGCCTTTTCTAGAGCGTTCACATGCGTACTTTTCGTCGCGAGTATCGCCTTTGCATAACTCGCCACACACGACCTACCCACTTTTCAGCTTTGGTGAGTCACTGTTTGTTGAGCTCCCACTGACTGACTGGCACCAATCCCCCACTTTTTATCTTCGTGAATGACGTGGAACAATCAGATGGCCCACTTGATCATGAGCGGTAACGTCTGCCTTTAATAATCCATTACCTCATATGTCACGTCCACCCCTTGTGGCATTGCACTGCATTCACCGGCAACTATACCTTTCATACTAAAACACAGTAATACAAGCACTAGTGCTTTGCGGCAGAAATACTACTGGTAGTAGTTGTGGTTGGTAGTAAATTCCTGAACGAACTCTTTCACAAAAAAAAACTCTACTACTACTAAATTACGATATAATGCGATTGTAATGTCTAGGATTACTTTTTCGTACAGTTTTCGTTTACTAAGCAAGACGATGACACAGAATAAATAATAGTACAAGCACGACGATAAGAAGCGACGATGATAAGATTCGATTCCTTTGTTTTCAGAAGTAGTTAAGTGCAATAAAGAATATCAACACTAGTCTTAAGCACCGTATATGTAATGTATGATGTTACTATTCATATGTGTAGTATTTAGTACCACATAATAAAAAAAAATTGTTCAGATATCCACCGTATAATATGTTACGGTGATTATATTTAGGATACATTTTTGTTACATGATCAAGCTCATACAAACACGTCAACCTCATACCTCATACCTAACTTACAATAAAATTAATATTGATCAACTGGATTATCTATGAGGAACTAGTATGTCACAGATAACCCAGTTATTATAGTTGTACCTACTACAAATAATATAACGCGTCCAAATTAAGTCGCGGGTGACAGTAGGTACCTATACCTAGCTTGTATTTTATATTATAAATTTCGTCCAAAATTAGTAGGTACCCAAAATCTGAATTCGTTTATTTTTAACCCCTGACGAAAAACGAAGAGGGTGTTATAAGTTTGGCGTGTCTGTGTGTCTGTCCCATCGTAGCTCCCGAAAGGATCAACCGTTTTTTTTTTTTTTATTGTTTTTGTGGGGAGTTTTCTTAGCTTTGTTTGATCAAAATCAGTCCAGCCGTTCAACGTTGGAGGTTATTTAAATTTTTACAAAATTAATTACTTTGTGCTATACGTTTTTAAATTCCGACGGGAAACGAAAATATGTACAAAATGTGTGGCTACGTTTCACCGAGGACTTATCGAGGACTATACTAAGTTCCATTGGTCTAGTTGTTACTATGTTGACAGAGTTATTTATATGGTAGCATACTTGTACGGAGCACTCTACACGCGAGTCCGACTCGCACTTGACCAGTTTATTCATCTTCCGCCTCCAATAAAGCATGGACTTTAATGGAGATTTTTTGAATAGCAGCATTGTATCAGCAAAGTATCTATCTATGTAATATATTGTATTTAGTATATCAGTTATCTAGTACCCATAACACAAGCTCTGCTTAGCTTGGGGCTAGATAATGTTGTGCGAACTGTCCAGCATTATTTATTGTTTCGATATCAAAATTTGAAGTACCAGTATTATTATTAGTAACAAACAGTCAAACATAGATAAAAATTGAATGATAGTATAAATAAAAAAAAAAAAAACATATCGTTTCTCACTAGTAAGTCGGGAAATAAGCAAGTACATTTTTGTAAAAAAACGATAATCACTTAGTATAAAGAGCTAGGCATATTCTAAGGAAAATCGCTAAGCGAAACTCTTTTGGTCACAATATAAACTCCTTCGTGAGTATGCTACCGTAGAATTGCATCGAGCGACTACGGAGGCCTGCAATGTTATAAGTATAGATCCACCAACTTATCTCTAGAACCATTTACCTACATTTTTCTATCAGCTACATACATTTCATTCTGCAGATAAGTTGGTGGATCTCTAGAATTGGTTTGTGTTCACGACTGTATGATTAAACTGTCAAACCATGTCAGTCCGGTAAATTTTCACAAACCTCAAATAAATAAGAATTTGCATTGGTTTCTTATTACCCGAATTACAATTATAACAACGAAAACCAACAATTTTCAGTAAAATAATACAAGTTTTTGTAATGATATATCGAAGTAACCGGTTGTCCGTTTTCACCTGTGAATAAAAAAGTGAACGAGGGCCTTCCTTCCAGCGCCGTGGATAACCACGGAATGACAGAAAATGGCGTAGAAATCGTGTAGATACGGCGAATTGAAAATGTTTTCGTGTTTTTACACATCTTTTATATGAAAAGATTAAAAACCCCAGCATACTTTTAAAACTATGTGTATAGACATGATACTAAAGTGTTTTATTTCTCAGAAATAGCTGTAATTCCGTAGATTTAGGCTCATATGTAGATGCTCTATTTTGATCAATTTCGTGAAAATGGGTAGGTAGTTTTTCAATTTACACAAAATCTAGAAATAACTTTAGAAAACCCCAACGTATTTTTATTCAGCCTGAAGTGTTCTTTCTTCTGATCTAAATATTGTTAAGAATAAAGCTAAATTTGGAAAGTTCTAGGCTTTTCAAAACACCACTTTTCAAGGGTTTTCACAGACTAGCCCCTTAAGGCCAGGACATTCAACCAATGTGGTCTGCCCATTCTCACTTATGGAGCCGAAACATGGCCACTCACAAATGAGCACGTATATACTATAAGAGTTGCTCAAAGAGCCATGGAGCGGGCCATGCTAGGTATCCACCTCGTGGACCGTATACCAAACGTCGAGATTCGACGCCGGACTAAGGTCGATGATGTAGGTATACGGATTGCGAGGCTCAAGTGGAGATGGGCGGGACACTTGGCAAGGCGAGAGGATTACCGATGGACCAAAGCAGTCCCCGAATGGAGGCCGAGAGATATGCGGCGGCCTCGCGGCAGACCACCTGCCCGATGGTCAGACGATATTGTAAAGGCAGTAGGAGAGCAGTGGATCCGGCTGGCATAAGATCGCCAGGAGTGGCGTTCTAGAGAAGATGCCTTTACTCAGCAGTGGGTGTTACCGGCTGAATAGAAAGATAGATAGACATAGACATAGACACATGCCTTTTTCCCCGAATGGGAGGCATTGCCTCAATGGACCTGGTTTCTCCGTTGCACCATCACGGAAATATAAACGTGACAAGTGGTGAGCTTATCGCTACCATTGTTACCCACGACTGACTCGGCTGCTTTCTTTCAGTAATAACACATTACTTATTCTAATAGCAGCCAGGACAAATCTTATCAACAAGTCCGGGTAGGGTATAAATAAGCTTTTTATTATTTTTATTTTTATTAACCCCCGACGCAATTACGATGTGGAGTTATAAGTTTGACGTGTCTGTGTGTGTGTGTGTGAGTGTGTGTTTGTATGTCTGTGGCATCTTAGCTCCCGAACGGATTAACCGATTTAGTTTTTTTTTGTTTGAAGGTGAATCTCTCGGGAGTGTTCTTAGCTATGTTTGATCATAATCGGTTCAGCCGCGCGGTTCGCAATGGCGTTAAGGTTTTTTTTAATTTTTACAAAATTATTTAATTGTTTTATCTCAGGATCTCAATTTACTTTCTGTAAAGGACATGTTTGTTCAGCCTCGAATATGTTTCCTTAAAGCTAAGGCCAAACCAACGCGTTCAGCCCGCGTCCACGGTGGCCTGAACGCTGGCGATCCATTGTCTTACCATTAATCGCCACCGTGCACGCCACCGCGGACGCAGGCTGAACGCGTTGGTTTGGCCTTAGCTTTAAGACACTGTCACTTTATGGTACGAAATCAAACACTTCCTAATAACTATACGAAACAGTAAAAATCAAGATGCATTTTATTCTTTCCATACAACTTTTACACCATAAATTGTGTCAGGCATTGAAAATGAAAAATAGCAACACTTTGGAGGATACGCGTGATAAATGTTAACGTGCAATGCACGCCACGGGAATATTAAGTAGTATACCCACGGACGGAGACTAATGTTGTATGTATCTGAATTCATAAAGAGAACTCATATACGAGCAGATATGTTAGATACATGAAGATCTGTTTGGTGGTTTGCGCCAACTATAGTTATGTTTTTAACAAAACGAACTGAAGCCCAATTCTCTTATTTATATTATAACCACACTGCAAGTTGACCGAAACGAGATTGTATTGTAAATTGACTGAGAAGTTGGTATTCTACTCCCTCATAACAACAATATAATCTACTTTCGTTTCTTGCGACCATTTAGAGTAGGATAGTGCTATATAATAATTGTAAATAGTGAAAGAGAGAATTCTCAGAACTTTGAAACATTCAAGTTACAGTCACATTTCGATATAATCACATTCCGCGTTGTATTGTCAGGTGAGCAGAATACCATTTTTGACGTTTGTGACATCGACACTAGATCGTAACATGATCCGAACTTTAATTTGACTATTTTTTATTACGAGAATTGGGCTTCTGATAAACTTTGTCAAAGCGATAACAATTGAAGATTAGGCCCGTAGATACGAGTAATAGTATACTAGTACTAACCCGCGGGTTCGCTTGTATAGTACTGGGGCAAAAGCAGCCTATAGGTATGTGTTAGTGCATCTTAGTACAAAATTGCATCTGGATTTCATTTAAATCCTTCAGCCATTTTGGCGTGATTTTGTAACAAATCAACAAATACCTTAGCATCAAAACTTTCGCATTTAAAAATATTTAGGATATATTTTATTTATAAATACTACATACGAGTACTACTACTATATACTACTATAGCATAGTACAACTACTACTATACTATCTATACTAGTTTTCGTCGTAACGTATCAGTGAGCCATTATCATACGGTCTCGAATCACCATTGATGGTAACACCATGTGAATGTGGGCAGTGTTAAGATAAGTACCTTGTAGAATTGCAGAGTTTTCAACGAATAGTTCAGGTCGGGTTTAGCACTACTATTATTACCTAGCACCTAGAGACCTCATTTTGAGGAAGGTGTGAGTGCCGAGGGCTTTTTGAGGTCTCCCAAGAACACCCCAGACAGTTTTTTTTGAATAAATTACAGTCTAAGTATAATAAAACAGCTTCATAAAAATCCATGTCACTATTCATAAAAGTAGACTCCTCCAAGCCGGCCGGTCACCGTGGAGGAGTATGACCGAAACCCCCTAAGTAAACCAAATGAAACACAGGAAAGTATAAAACGAAACCATGAAACGAAGCGCAGAAATAAGAGAAAACAAAAAAAAACATAAATAAAAAGAAAAAACGAGTGGAAAAAAGAAAAGGTACTTGGGGGAGGCCTACGCCGAAGAGGCGACTACTAACAGTCAGAAATACATTACCTACCTAGGCATAAGAAACGAAATAGGAAATTGTTACATGAAGAAGTAGAAGAAGAAAACTGTTACATAAAACAAAATAAAAAGGTAACATGGAAAAAGAATAACGATAACAGAAAGACAAAAAAATATATAGCAAGTACATAGTTAATTTAATTTTTTTATGTCTTTTTTTTAATGTATATTATTTTCGTAGAAATAAAGGCTTTTTATATTATATTTTTTATAAGTAAAATAAAACAGCTCCATAAAAATCCATGTCACTATTCATAAAAGTTGACTATCAGTCGAGGAATGGTCACCGAACCAACGCCTTGCCGCACAAAATAGCATCGCACAAATTCCCGCTGATTTCTGCGTTGCGAATTCGCATCGAGCCGATTCGCATTTTGTGAAACACGCCTTATTTCCAACTCGAACACATTTCAAGTCCATCCAATTAACTATAAAAGTTATGAATTGTATATTCGCCTGCCCATTCCCCATTGTTTTTCCATTCCATTCCTATCGTAAACAATCGTGCTGATGAAACACACTCAAAAGCACCATTCCGGTCTCATCAATCACGCGATAGAGTGCAATGACTCAGCTGTGGGAGTTTATTTTTCGTTCATCTGTCATGCCTATTGTGGGCTGTGACGTGGAAAGGGTAAACCAGGAGCATATCTCCCGGAAGCGTGTATCCAAACTCTGTGTACGAGTCAATACCGACAGGTGCTGGTGTACCGTAGGTACACCAAATACCTCTAAGTAAATAGACTTCGGTTCAGCGTTTTAAAAGTGTCAGAACGAAAAGAGAAACCAGACATATACAAAAAGAACAATTCTGTCAAGTTTTATCCGTCAATTGCTGCTTGATTATTGACCACATTTGAAGGAGTAGAGATCCGCTAGGGCCACTTGTTCAAGAACTGAAATGAACTGAAGGAGTAGAGTGTGGACCGGCAGCAGGCCTCTGTCACTAGCTCGAAGACATACGGTGCTTGATTCCTAAGCAACGCAAAATTTAGTCGGCACTCTCAGACGTCCGCGTAAGATACGTTTTGCCGAGCACGAACACCAGTAATTATTTTGTAGGCAACTAAAACTGAAAAGTCATCAAGTTTTTTTGTTTGATTTAGGCTTTGTTTCACAAGTAACGGTTTAAGTAGTTACTCAGTGAGATAGTGGTTATTTTTGTATTTTGTTATTATTATTGCTGACATGTGTATATAATTGCTAAGTAATCCTTTATTAATATATATAATGTGTGTGTTAATTAATAATCTTGGAATCAATAATGTTATATACCTGTAATTTGCTAAAATGGTAAAATAGAATGGTATTGTTTGGAATAAATAAATAAATAATAAATAAATAATTCTGGACAGTTCACACAACATTATCTAGCCCCAAGCTAAGCAGAGCTTGTGTTATGGGTACTAGATAACTGATATACTTAATACAATATATTACATAGATAGATATTTTTTATTATACATAGAAAATACCCAGAACACCCTAAACAAATATCTGCGATCGCACAAATATTTGTTCAGAGTGCGGGAATCGAACCCGCAACCTTCTGCGTCGCAGGCCGAGCTTCGCCCTCCGCGCCACAGAGGAAATAAAATTAATTAAAGAAAATAATTAGGAATTATTTGAAGAACCTTCAAACCCTATTTAAAGCAAATAAATTATTTGATTTGAACTCGTTCTGCGCTGGCTCGTACACAGTGTTTGGATACACGTCGCCCGGTACGATCCTTGACACGGAATTCGGGAATGAGCAATGTTACGACTGTGAGCTGAACCTATTTCAAGATCATAGGTACAATACTGTTTATGGGGTCAAAATGAGATGCCATTCGAATAAGGAAATGTGAGATGGAAATAGAGCTGGACAAAAGGCGGAATTCACGCTTGAACAGCAAGTCCTAGCCTTGACGTGCGTACTACGAATGTGAGTAGAGACGAAAACTGCAGGTATTTTAAAATTGGCACAACTGCTCTGTTAGGAGCTGAGATTTCAGCCTTTTTCTGAAAACGTTAACTGCTATAAAGGTTTGGCTATCTTAAATTAACTGAAAGCAGTGTCTCATTCCCAGAGGGGACGCTAAATAAGCTGGGCACTTGACCTAACGCTAGGTGACCAAGAAAGAACCACTGACACGCAGTAGTGGTGGTAGAGGAGATAATATTAAAATCGTTGGGTAGCTAATTCAGACTTGATTTACTGAATCGTATAGCAGATTATACAATGCTTACAGAAAATGGCAAAAACATGTAAATGAGACATTGGGTCTTATGACCCCGAGATGGAGCAGAGGACGTCTACAGTGATATAGCATCGCATTCGACCTCTCGAGATGCGAGAGGTTGCGGGTTCGATTCCCGCTACGGGACAAATGTTTGTATGATCTGCAAATATTTATTCCAAATCTAGGTATTGTGGTATTGGGTAGTGTGGAATGAGAAGGACTATGTATGTGACTATAAGATGTATATACTATACGTATAGACGTATATAGGACGTGTATACTATAAGAGTTGCTCAAAGAGCCATGGAACGGGCCATGCTCGATATCCACCTCGTGGACCGTATACCAAACGTCGAGATTCGACGTGAACTTTAATTTGCTGAACAGTTTTCATAAATAGTGCGAGTAAATACTTAGTAGTAGTTATTACTACTACTAAGTATTTAATAATAAATAATAAAAGTAATACATAATTAAAGTAATACTAGTACTAGTAGTACACTTATAAATAAATAAAATGCTAGATGGTTCACACAACATTATCTAGCCCCAAGCTAAGCAGAGCTAGTGTTATGGGTCAGTACTAGATAACTGATAAACTTGATACAGTCCATTACATAGATAGATATTTTTTATTATAAGTATAAAGAAAATGCCCAGAACACCCTGAAAAAATATATGCAGATCTTACAAATATTTGTTCATTATATTAACATGGCAAGTTATTTTATTTATTTATTTTATTAATTTATTAAGAAACAAGTACAACACCATAATATAAATCCAAAGCGATGTTGCATGCACACAATTATATAAAAATAAAAATAAAAACAACCAAACTTAGAATAAGTAGGTAATACCTACCATACATAGACATACAATAATAACTAACACTAACTAAAACAAGCTGCGCCATTTTGACGACCTCTGTGGCGCGGCTGGCGATGGTTCGCCTGCGACGCAGGAGGTTGCGGGTTCAATTACCGCCTCGGAACAAATATTTGTGCATTCTGCAGATATTTGTTCAGGGTGTTCTGGGTGTTTTCTATGTATAATAAAAAATATCTATCTATGTATTGTATTATATTAAGTATATCAGTTATCTAGTACCCATAGCACAAGCTCTGGCTTAGCTTGGGGCTAGATAATGTTGTGTGAACTTGTCCAGCATTATTTATTATTTATTTATTTTATTTCCATGAGTTTCGGCAAGCTATGACAAAAAAATATTATATAGTAGTTCATTATATTAAATAAAACATCACCATAATTCAGCTCTGTATCGAAATAATAATTTGGTAATACTTTTAGAACTTGCATCACCATCGTTCAATCTGTTTAAAAGCTTTTGGTTTTGTTAATTAACTACCATGTATGAAAACTATTTTATCCAAACTATGAACAGACTATGTAACTTTGTGTGTTGCGCGATAAGAGCAACTTTATAGTGATTTATAAAGTTGTAAACGAAAGACAGAAAACCAAACAGATTGCTGTTCTGTTAATTAGGTAGAACAACATTGCTAACCCACATAAACTTGAAATACGTAATGATGTGAACACGTATAAAAACGAGGCATCGATTTTATCGAGATATTACTCGGCAATTTGCTTGTACTGGCGCGAATAATCGCCTTTTTTCGCTCGACTTGCATTACGACCTTGATAACGACTTTACATAACCTCAAAAGATTTCAGGGATAGCAGAGTGATTGAAAAATAAGTCACGCATAGAGGCAAACAATCGGTTTACCACTTACAAACTAAATTACTAATGAGTGATAGCACTAGTATTTAAATGATCCGTACTCGTCGCACCCAATCATCGCATTACAGTAATCTTCAAAATCATTTCTTTTACAGTAATGTCATACCTATAGGTAGTTATTACAGCAGTTATTATATCGGAATACAAAATTAACAAAATCAATTACCAGTGCTCATTGTGAGGTAGGGCTGCACCTTCATCGAAACCAAATAACTTGGCTATTGGCTTAAATTTATGCCTTGTGCCACGAATACACATGTTAGTGGCACGGATTATTGAGATGATGATTCTTGACCTTAGCCAACCCAAAGGCGATATGTCAAAATACCGAATGGGCGGAGTCTAGCAAGAAAACAATAGCTGTAAGACAGTGACAGCGCAATTGCTCACTTGAACCCGGGAAGAGGTGAGGTATAGATTTTTCCCACTCGGAAGTAACTGACGTAAGCGACAAATGATAAAACTTCGTTTAGCTTCTAAAGTAGCAAATATAAAAATAAATTATCTATAATTAATGTAAGTAATGTGATTACCTACTGAATAATATAAAAAAATATGCTTAATACTTTCTCTAGTCGAAGGAGGTACCTAAAAAGGGCTTTAGAAGAGCCAATTTCAAAAAATAAAACTATCGAGAAAAGTTTCGCGAATCGTGTTTCTAGTCTATAATTTATTTAGATTACATCCTCAAGTATTTACTGTATTAACATCAAGTTTGTAACCTCTACTGATAGTGAGTGAACAAGTAACGAAACTACTCCAAAATTGTAACATAGCGTCTTAAGGACCTATTCCAGCGGTCAGCGATTGCAACTCCAAGATGTTTAACAAAGGTAGACATTCGCGTTACAGACTAGTTGATTGGTTGCGTCGTGTACCGCTATTGAAATAGTGCTGTGGCATTCTAGCTACTAATAGTGATTTGAGTTTTAAAGTAGCTACTTTTAAGTAGCGTCGTGGACGATGGACCTAATTGAAATAAAAAACATATGATAAGATATAATTAATATTACATAGTTCATAGTTTCTTTATTAATAACTGATTATAGTTACAGGTCAAAAATAATAATATAAAATAGTGTAATAAATTGGTATGTTTCGTAATTAATTAAAACAAACACAAAACGTGATCATTTTAAATTAATAATAGTAAGGTACCTAAGTCATAACTTCTAATACGTAAAACCTAACGAAGTAAGCTCGTTACAATCATAGAATGACTGCTCTATAAGCCACTTCTTGAGCCTATTTTTAAAAGATTGTGTCGATGGTGCGTCTGTGATATCAGCTGGTAGACGATTGTACACCGTCGGCCCTAACACGCGGATTAGCTTTGCCGTTTTCGTGAGTCGTCGCGGCTGCCCTCTCAACCTGTATGCGTGCCTATGCCCGTCACCGTACCTACCGTACATTATTTAAGTGTTAGTCCTTTAATAATTTCTTGTATCATATTATTTTGTCCAAGCTTCGCTTAGCGTTTTTTTTATATCGTGAATTGCTTCCGTATCGTATTGTCGTATTGTCATTTAAGTTTTAGAAATTTGAATTCGTTGGCTCTGTCGAAGAATAGCAAACTATTCAATATTCGGCGACTGGCACAGATTAGCGAATTTTCCCAGACATGAGACCTAGCTAGATCGATTTTTCACCCACAAATACCTCCATTGAGACCCCTTAGCTAGATCGATTTTTCACTCACAAGCACCCGCAATTCAAGCTAGATCAATTTTTAGCCTGCAAAAACCTCCATATAGCAAATTTCATCGAAATCGTTAGAGCCGTTTTCAAGAAAGCAGAGTAGTCAAAAAAAAACCTGATTATTAAACCTAGTCCCATCATAATATGAACAAATCAATCGTGTAGTTTTTGATGTAACCAGGGGATCGATTTTTGATAGTCAGCGAGTGACTAGAAGTCAGCAAAATTACTATTAGTCACCGATTTCCAAAAGTTCGTATTTTTGGAAATCACAGCTGACTAAAATTGTCATACTATGATATCAATACGAGTGGCTCTACTCACTCGATTTGAAATCACTCCGTGACTGTTTTGGCACTGACATTTATGAAAAGTATTTACTCAATTTTACTCTTTATCTTGTGGCTTTCCTATTTCACCCACACAATTATTATCTATGGTCCGAACGTAGAACACTGTTTTGTCTGTGGTGAGTGGAACGATGGACTTAGTATAGTGGAACAGACAAACTAATAATGGACAGATACGTCGTATCTCAAAGACAACGACTGTGAAATATTTGCAAGTTGGTAGACAGGGTATGACTTTCAATAATACGACATTTGGTAAAAAGTGATTACAAAGTCATCGATGACGTTTTGTCATTCGTGACGTTTTGTCATTCGTGACTTCTAGTCACTTAGTGACTTTCAAAAATCGATCCCCAATACCTCACACACCCAATGGCCGACACGTTTCATTCCATTCGCGGAAAAGGTTCACCAATCGATTTATATAACATGTACAAGTATAGCGCTCATTACAGCAAACGATGCGATACGACACGGCAATGCGAGCACTACTGCTCTGCTTTACGGCAGTAACAGGTATGGTGGTCATACGAGAACTATTTAACAAAAAAGCTCTGCTACTACTAAAATGTACGCCTACACTGCAACAGTTCATTCACTCCAAACAACAGTGAAAATTCAATACTCAAAAGTATCTTAAACACATACATTGCGTTTACGAGCAAAATACAACTTATAGTGTAGTCTCTAAACTTAAAGTTGACTTCAACTTTAACTTTACAGTTCTTTTGGGGATAGAGCAGTTTTACGATAATCACCGGCGAACTGGGATGGGCGGGACACATTTAACGGATAAACTGTAGTTGTTTGCTTTGTACAATATTTGTGGGGGCGGTGAACTCACTGTGAACTGGGTTTTAAGAAAATAAATATGCGGAAGAAATGTATCTACCTAGATTACATTTTTAACGGATGCTTTTGTATTTGTCTCTCATTTTTCTCGGCTGAATATCAGTGTACATATGAATAAAAGTATATTACAAGTAATTAGCATATATATGTAACAAATTGCAATTGTTGCTACAAATGCCGTCTTTACCCTAAGGGTTTTTTAGTAGTAGTAGAGCTTTTTTGTGAAAGAGTTCGTCCGGGGAAGTACTACCACCATACCTATTTCTGCCGCAAAGCAGTAGTGCTTGCATTGCTGTGTTCTGGTTTGAAGGGTAAGGGTGCCGGTGAAATTACAGGCACATGAGACTTTTCATCTATGTCTCAGGGTGGCGGGCGCAATGAAATGCCACATAGGGTGCGTCCACCTATGAGGTAATGCACTGTTCATAGGCAGAGGTTACCGCTTGACATCAGGTGGGCCTCTTGCTTGTTCCGTCATCCAAGTAGCATAAAAAATAAACAAAAAAAAGGGCACACGTGGCCCGTGCCTAGGGCCCCCTACCTCACGGGGCCCGGAAGGCCGATACAACGCTTGCGCTCAGTATCACATTTTGTTCTAGCTGAAGTCACATAATTTTTCGCGGCACTCTCCGCTCGCTTTTGTTAGTATTATTTTATATGTGCTTTTATATAGATAAATACATAATGCTGGACAGTTCACACAACATTATCTAGCCCCAGATAATGTTGTGTGAGCAGAATAATGTTGTGTGAGTGAGCTAAGCAGAGCTTGTGTTATGGGTACTAGATAACTGATATACTTAATTCATTACAAAGACAATACCCAGAACATATCTTAAATGACGATACTTCTTTCTTCTTATTATTATTATTTTGAAGTAAGTAATGCTATTTTTACTTAATATCACAGATTTTTTTTGCGGCTCGCTCCTTGCGCCGTTTTACGAGTATATACAGATTTAAGTATAATTTTTTCTGCACTATATATGAGCTAACAGCACTGAATTTTAAGCGTATTCTTTTACCGTTATATATTGAGAATTTAAATATAATTTTCGCTGCACACTTTTCAACCAAATAACCTGAAAGTTTAATACTAAAACTTTGCTACGCCAATGCATAACATAGTTATAGGGCCCCATTATCACAAAGTGCCCAGGGCCTCCGACAAGTTAAAGATGGTCCTCATCGCAATAAAACGGCTGAACCGATTTTGATCAAACATAGCTAAGAACACTCCCGACTAATTCACCTTTAAAACAAAAAAAAAACAAAATCAAAATCGGTTCATCCGTTCGGGAGCTACGATGCCACAGACAGACACACACACAGACACATAGACACGTCAAACTTATAAGACCCCGTCGTTTTTGCGTCGGGGGTTATAAAGAAGTACTTCCAAAATGGATCAAGATATTCTTATGTAGTCGAAGTTCAAGCATTAAGGCGCGATAGGTTCTCAAATGTCTCTAGAATTTTAAAGTTTTTGATAAGAATTTTCATAGTTTTCTGCAAAGAAAAAAATATATGATATTTTTGAGCTTTTTATCTAGTGAAATCAATAATTAAATACAATATTTGAATTACTTCACTCGATAAAAAAAAATAACAAAGATACCTCCTTTTTAAAATTTAAATGCTATTTTTCACTCACTTCTCTCACGTTTTAATTTTTGAAACATTTGGTTACATGTTAGTTATTATTTGAGTTAGTGAATTCATCAACAAAATTAAACAAAACTTTGAACGGCATTTTTATATAATTTTTTTATACATAAAATCACGTTATCAGAGCGTGCGCTCGCCTTCTTCGCCTCATACAAAAATGTTCGTTGAACCTATAGCGCCTTAAAAAATTAAATAACTGTAATTTTTCTTCAGGTAGGTACATAGGTAAAAACGTTTTGTAAGTGGAGTTATTTCTATTTTTAACGTTTTATTACAAAAGGAAGGTAAAATGTTCCTACTGCATTAGAAAGGGTAATGACAAAGTTAAGAAATTGTAACGCAGATAATATCCTTCTACGTTAGGAAGCATTTGTCACAATTAAATGAATAAGGAGAAGTGATCCCGATACTCACAGGCACACTTAACGTATCTAAGGCTTATTTATAACTTGAGATAAGTGAGACAGAATTGTAATGCAACAGTAATTATTTAATTACTTATTCCCCCTTCAATTTTCATTACTTTCTGTCTTCCATTAATTAGAAGACACTTTATTGTGATACTTACGTAATTCGTTACTTATAGTTATATTGTATTGTATACCTATTTGTTTCTGTATTTAGGGGTTTTGAATGTATTATCCCATCCCACTAAAATTATAATTGTCAAAGTTGTGATGTTTGTTTCTCAATTTAAATAATTAACAGCTTATTACCTGTATTTCGTCGCTTTGCTGACGTTTCGAGACTGAATTCAGAACCCTTCATCATGAGCACCGCCCGCGACCGCGTTCGACGGTGGACTGGCGAATACTGCGTGCGGCCGCGCGCTCCGCTCTGGGACAGCGACGGCGCGGCGGCGGCGGCGGTAGGTTCGTTGCGCGTGCGTCGAATACCAGTTCATCTACGAAGCTGCCTACGTCGTCCGTATAAGGCTGCGTATAAACTGCACTCACGGTATCACTCTCCAGACCGATTACAGTACTAAAACCAGGAGTGGTGGAGTGGAGTAAAGGTTGCCACGCTGGCGAAATATCCCATCCCCGATTGCGATTGAAATTTGGATGTCGGCTGATCTCAATTGCTTCCCGTATCTTTCGAGGAACAAAAAACTTATCTTTCGCAAGAACAGACATTTTGTCGAACCGTAGGTAGTGGGACGATTCCGAGATCATTGCATGTTCTGCAACCACCGACTTTTCCACGTCCAGATTTCTAATACTCCTGATGTGTTCCGTCAACCTAGTCGATATGTACCTTCATATCTGTTTCTTCTTAGTGTGTTCTGTGTTTCTGTGTAGCTCTTGTATACAAATAAATATATATTCTTTCTTTCTTTTTACGCCGGGTTTCACCTATGTTACTCTTGCCACAGTCGCATAGTATACTGTATACACCGGACATACCGAGAGGATCCCTGTTACTCATACATAATAATAACCAAAATATTACCAAATTTTAAACATGCATTATCTACATACTATTAGAGACCAATAATAACGTACGTAACAAAAACCTACACGTCCACTAGAAATAATATAAAAAATAAAATTTTAATAACAAAGCGAAAAATATAGAATAACCTTAGAATTGAATTAACTATAAATTATCTGCCCTCAATAAAACTTATTATTGAATTACGAAGTCATCGCTTAAACTCAAGCCCTAACAACAAGAGCTCTTACGTTGTATATTACGTCACATTTAGAAAGTTGCCATGTACCAAGGAGCTGTTGTTTGCAAGTCTTGTTAAAAAGTTTCGGGAATTCAGCAACAGAACTAACTGTTCTTCTTGAAAAGGGTATAAATTACATAGTTTATATACATCTAGCGGACCAATAGTGAAACCACTTCCTTTAAGTATAATTTTAGTTTTCTTGAGGGAAAATATCTTAGCTATTTATGCACTTTTTTATTTATTTAAGTCATAGTGATCATAGTAATCATAGTGAGTCTAGGAATAATTCAGCCCCCCTATTCCCTAACTGAAAGTCACTCGGTGACTAACGTTTGACAAGAAGAATGATCATCAATTAAAAAAAAATACTATTAAGAATTGAACAATTGATGGTAATTTTACTTGTCAAACGTTGGTCACTCAGTGACTTTCAAGATAGGGAATAGGGGGGCAGGTCACCATGGCCATGTTTCTCTAAGGATTCAGGTGGCCGTGTTTCTCTAAGGATTCACCAGAGATATTGAGTTAGTGTGAATCATATATAGGTATACAGCTTCGCTATGGCTTGGTTATGCCATGGTATATCCAGCCTGAGAATATGTTAGTAGTAGTAGAGCTTTTTTGTGAAAGAGTTCGTCCAGGGAAGTACTACCACCATACCTATTTCTGCCGTAAAGTAGTAGTGTTCGCATTGCTGTGTTCCGGTTAGAAGGGTAAGGGTGCCGGTGAAATTACAGGCACATGAGACTTTCATCTTTTTTCATGTCTCAGGGTGGCCGGCGCAGTGCAATGCTACATAGGGTGCGTCCTAGGTGGACATGACCTATGTGTTAATGCACTGTTCATAGGCAGAGGTTACCGCTTAACATCAGGTGGGCCATCTGCTTGTTCTGTCATTTAAGTAGTATACAAAAAAAACTCCCGAGATATTGGCGCACTTAGTGTCTTTTAAAAGATTTTTAACGGAGAATGCTCTGAGGAGCTGTTTGAACTAATCCCAGCTTCGCACTTTTATAGCCGCACATCCCGCCATCGTCAGCGAGCTCACCCGCACATTGTAAGGCGTGGAGGTCTCGCGAAATACGTTTCACGCGTTCGTTTCTCCCGCGCACCTGCAAGGCGTGGAATGAGCTCCCGTTGTATGTCTTACCACAAGGCTAATATTTGGGTAAATTTAAGAGAAATATCTATAGGTCTTCTTAATGGTAGGCAGCGCGTTTGCAATACCGTTGCAAATATCCACAGGAGGCGGTGACTGCTCGCCATCAGACGCGCCATCTGTCTGTTACTCATCTTAAAAAAAACTAAATGTACATACGATGGCGGTCTAAAAATGTTTATCATACTGTATACAGCAATGTCTAAAATGCTGTATCTAGGTACTTCTTACTTTTCAATACTCGTAGCATCGATCCTACTAACAAAAATAATATAAGGACTTTTAGATGATGAACTCATTTCTTAATTTTAAAGTTGACACATTAACCTGACATCAGGCACATGAGACTTTTCATCTTTATGTCTCAGGGTGGCGGGCGCAGTGCAATGCCACATAGGTTGCGTCGTAGGTGGACCTGATCTATGAGGTAATGCACTGTTCATAGGCAGAGGTTACCGCTTAACAACAGGTGGGCCTCTTGCATGCACCGTCATCCAAGTAGTATAAAAAAAAAAAAAACATAATGACATTTAACAAAGAAAATATGTTTGAGTTTTAGTAAATATAGATTGATTGAAATAAAATGGCTAGTTTACCCCTGTAACAAAGGGCTGAAATATTATTTCTCCACGGAGATGGCTTTAATATTAGTGCGGTATCACGAGATATAACATAAGGCCTGGGCTACTATTGCGTGGTTCAACATGCACCGTGACATTCGTCTCATTCAATGGCCTGTTCGGTCAGCAGATATAAAACCCGATTGAAAATCTGTGGGCCTTAATGGTTCACCGCTGGGACTGCCAGATCGAAAGAAACCCTGAAGCTCTTAGATCACATTGTGCACGGGTATGGGAAGATATCATGGGAATTATATATGCGCGGGCCTGGTCTCACCTAAGTGAGATAGACTACGAGCTGTCGTCGTCGTCGTCGTTTCGTATGAGGTAGTGCTGGCCTCTGGTGTCAGAGTTTGTCAAGCCGCCCGAGGGCCTCTGACATGGCTTATCGACTGCTATTAATCAATAACAGCCGGGACCGACAGCTTAACGTGCCCTCCGAAGCACAGAGCGATGGAAATCCGCACATAACTTAGAAAAGTCATCGGTGCGGAGCCTAGGATCGAACCCGGTACGAGCTGTCATAGCTGCTGATGGAGGCTACAATAAATTGTTGTTAATTTCCTTACAAAAATAAAAATGATTTCTATTTGATTATTTCCTTCTATTTTTGCATTTTTAGTAACCTGGGCCCCTATTATAACCAAACGTGACATAACACGGGCTCGTTACGATATCTATGTGGAATCATCATTCAGAATACATTGTGACGTCACTTGTTATTGGCAAGTAATATCCTATGGTCATAGCGAATAAGGGCCACGTTCGAACTCGCTTGGTGGAAAAAGGTTTCCTATAAGATAGAGCACCCAATTTCAAAGTTAATAAAAAAAAATTGTCTATACCTAATCAAATCCTCAACTATCAACGACCTTGTGACTTAGATGTGTGCATGCAATTATAAGCCTAAGGGCACAAATTCAGGAACAAATAAATCAGTGGTTACCGTAACCAATTGCCAAAGTGACAGATAACGTATGAAAACATCCATTTGTCAAAAAGAGTTGCTTAAGCTAAAAAGCCATTTAAACGTCCGTTAATATGTTGGTGGAAATGCGTCTTAAGATGGTAAACATTCTCAGACCGCGATTGTACATACATACAAAACATTCATACATACATAAATAGACACACGCCTTTTTCCCCAAATGGGTAGGTAGAGCCTCAAATGGGCCTCTTTTCACTGTGGGTTGCAACGTCGTGGGAAATAGACGTGACTAGTGGTAAGCTCATCGTTTCCTACGACTGACTCACTCTGCTAACGCTATCTTCCAGTAATAACACATTCTTTAAATAAGCTAGCAGCCAGGACTATAATATAGGGCCTGCATAGTGTTCAAGGGTTTCGTATAAAGGTTAGGAAATACCTAATCGATTGGCAGAAGACGCAGGAATGTCTCAAACACGATACAAGTGCTATATAATTATTATCATTATTAATACTTATATTTCTTATTATTATACCTATTTATAGAATGATTATTTTATTATAACACCTACGTTAATTGTTAATTATTTTCTTGTAATTCTTATCCTAGTAGTTTTGTTTTTCTTCATTACCATTTTTGCCAATAAGTACTATTTTTTATATTGTATATTTTTTATTTTTTTCAAACTACTGCTAAATTAATATATTGTTTATTGTTAATTGTTATTTTTTGTATCATTCATTGTATCATGATACACGTCTGCTATTTTTGATGTTTCTCTTGGTTCGAAAAAGGCTCTAACGGAAGACCAGCGCAGGTTGTTTACAGCCTGCATATGCTGAGTTAGAGACCTTTTTGTAACAGCAAATCTAACCTTAATTTTGTGTATTTTCATGTTTTATTTAGTTTATATCTGTGTTGTTACAAATAAAAAATATTCTATTCTATTCTATTCTATTCTATTCTATAACCAACGAATCTTACAACCAAGTATTCAAGTAATATTATACTAATTGTAACTTGTGGAACCGCCACCGCAAACTGGTTACGTCATTCGCGTTACGTGAACAGACGAATTAATTTTTCCATGCTTATTACCAATTACTAAAGCGGAAAATCCGTTGTGGTTTATCCGTTAGCTAAACATAGAGCCTGACAGGGTATGGATTACACAGCTAGTGCCGATTTACTTTGGCAATATATTTTGGAAGTTCTTGAGATATTACAAAATATCGAGGTAGTTTAAAACTTTATGAAATATAATAGCATTCTTCAAATACCTTTATATCATGTATCATGGTGATATGACATTTCTTCTGAACGGGGTAACCTTGCGCGGCTTTGGTTTTTTATTTTTATTTATTTTTATTTTTTATTTTTTTATTTTTTTATTATCAGGAGAACCAACAGCTTACTTAAACATAATAATAATTTTAATTAATCACGATGTAATCTCAAGGAATTTTAAATTAAAAACGAATAACGGTGATTTGGTGCTAGAATATGTTACTTTAGCACTAGGGTAATACACCATTTGCTTGTCCACCTGTGGTCTAAATAGATATAGCTATCTTAATACAGGTATTTCATAATTTCGTGGAGAGACGACGACCAAGATCGTGCCGCAATCAACGCGGCACCGGTCAGATACTGGCTGAGTCGACAACACTGCATGCAGTTGAGCCGACTATCAAGATCTACCTCTCCGGAATAAGCGAGGAAACATCAGGAGCTGATGTACTCCGGTTCGTGACGGAGCCGGTGCCAAGGCCGGATACAGGGGGCGGCGATTCGTCTTTCTCCGGATTTCTGGGCAGCTGGTATTGTTTACCGACGCTATTGGGAAGCGTTATCGAAACCAAATTCCTCTATTGACGTTAAGTGATTGTTTTAAGTATAAAATATGTATAAGGTATAAGGTATATATTTATATGGCCTTAATGTTTAGGTATAATTTTACTAAATGTCCAGTATGGACCATTCCATATGGGGTGAGAAGCGTTACCGGCGTTAGCGTTAACACAGTTTTTTAACTAGCACGGAAGGCAAAGTTATCTTATTTTCATATTCTTACGAACATCTTTATGTTCCTATTCTAAGTGAAATAAATAAATAAATAAATAATGCTGGACAGTTCACACAACATTATCTAGTCCCAAGCTAAGCAGAGCTTGTGTTATGGGTACTAGATAACTGATATACTTAATACAATCGTTTCGTTTCGTTTCGTATGAGGTAGTGCTGGCCTCTGGTGTCAGAGTTTGTCAAGCCGCCCGAGGGCCTCTGACATGGCTTATCGACTGCTATTAATCAATAACAGCCGGGACCGACAGCTTAACGTGCCCTCCGAAGCACAGAGCGATGGAAATCCGCACAAAACTTAGAAAAGTCATTGCATAGATAGATATTTTTTATTATACATAGAAAACACCCAGAACACCCTTAACAAATATCTGTAGATCGTACAAATATTTGTTCCGAGGCGGGAATCGAATCCACAACCTCCTGCGGCGCAGGCGAACCTTCGCCCCTCCGCACCACCGAGGTCGTCAAAATAAACTTATATCTTTATCTTTATAATCGCGCGCAGCCTGATAACTATAGATACGACATTTGAATTAAAAAGCTAGGATAGTCATCGATCCTATAATAATTACAAAGATTAATATCATTAATAACCTTCACAAAACCGTAACCTGAATGAGCTTGGTCCAGATTATACACTGAATTATTCATAAAATTTAATCTCGAGATTCGCTCCATAGGAAAGTAATTTTCACTTTTGATCTATTTACGCGGCGAAATTGAACTTTTTAATTAAATCGTCTCAAATATAGCGGTTGCCATAATGAAGTTATCTTGTAACTAAATGAAAAGATAGAGGTTTCTATGTAAAGAATAATGAATAAAAGAATGAAGATTGATTTTTTTAGCACACACACACACACACACGTGAAAATGAAAAAGTAACTAATTTTGTAAAAATGAAAAAACCCTCAACGCAATGAAACGGCTCAACCGATTTTGATCAAACATAGCTAAGAACACTCCAGACAAATTAACCTTTCAACAAAAAAAAAGAACTAAATCGGTTCACCCTTTCGGGAGCTACGATGCCACAGAGACACACACACACACACACACACACACACCTACACACGTACACACACACACACACAGACACGTCAAATTTATAACACCCCGTCGTTTTTACGCCAGGGGTTAAAAATAAAAGAATGTAAAAAGAAAGAAATATAAGACACAATATACCCATAGGGTTTAAAACTTAAACATAAAACAAGACCCTACGTGTAGGAATGGGTAAAAATTGGCTATGTATTCTACTCAAGGGCTGAATCTTTCTTTAAGATACCTAAGGTACTGGTTACACAAACTAAATAACGAATGACGTCACGGGATATGAGTTGGTTTTACTGCCAAGGCGCGCCAAATAAATGTTTCTATGCAAAAACTAATCATTCATTTTATCAAAACGGGATTTTTTCACGTACCCGTTATATAGGTGTATTAAGCATCAACAAGCACTCACTTTGAAATGGAGTTGAAACCTGTCGGTGCGTACCTTGTCTTTAGATCTTCACTTTTTTAGCCCAGTCCACACTTTGATTAGTGCGAGTGTATGTAATTAGTGACTAGTACTAAACAGTTTTGGACACCACTCGCAACATATGTTTTTTATGCACTAATCACTCACACTAACCACTGAACACTTGCAGTCGCACTAATCAAAGTGTAAACGCCACTTATTTTGTTACATAAGCGAAGTCCTCGTTGCTCATATAATTAGTAATAAGTCTTCTTATCCCAGAAAAGAGTAAAATTCCCTCGAGATGTCCATTGTAATACGATACAAGGACGTTGACGGCTTAGTACGTAATTCACAAAGAATGCCAGAGGCCTTTGACAAAGTAACATACTATTGGCGATGACGATAGTAGAAAAGCCAACAAAGTACAGCTCGTTCACCGTAAGATGGCACCTCTAAATACTCCATGGTAGGTGCCAACTTACGGTGAACGGTCTGTATGAGATTGACGAAGTTTTCGAAATGTCACGTGGTCAATTGTATTGTATTACGACAGAACTTCGTATTATTTATAGACAATTCCACATTTTGTAGAAGATGAACCTAAGAATATCATGAACTTTGTTTCTAGAAAAACTGGGATTTGGGACCACTGGTCGGATAATTTTCGTTGGTATAATATTTGTGCGTGCTGCTATTACTGGAAGAAGGGAAAACCAGAAGCCCAATTATCGTAATAAAAAATAGTCAAAATAAAGTTCGGATCATGTTACAATCTAGTGTCGATGTCACAAACGTCAAAAATGGTATTCTGCTCACCTGCCATTACAACGCAGGATGTGATTATACCGAAATTTGACTGTAACTTGAATGTTTCAAAGTTTTGAGAATTCTCTCTTTCACTCGTGACAATTATTATATAGCACTATCCTACTCTAATATATGGTCGCAAGAACCGACAGTAGATTATATTGTTATGTTATGAGGGAGCAGAATACCAATTTTTCAGTCAATTTACAATACAATCTCGTTTCGGTCAACTTCCAGTGTGGTTATAAAATAAATATGAGAATTGGGCTTCTGAGTTGGTCGTGGGAAAGCAATGGCGGCCAAATTATTACTGAGCTCACCACTGGTCACGTCTATTTTCCGGTGATTGTGCTACACACGGTGAAGCCCGTAGATACTCTGCCTAGCTCTTCTAAAAAAACGTCTTGAGCCGTCTTCCTGTCTTTCGGTTTGTGGTCGGCACTGGAGAACCTTTCTTCCTCAACGGTTATCAGTTATGTGTGTGTCTATGTTGTATGAAACGGTAAATATTTTTTTCTGAATTCTAAGCTTGGCTTAGTTCACTTCTCTGGGTTTTTTGGAGGACCTAAATGTTGTTATATATACAATATGCTGGTGTAGAGCCGTTGAATACCCTTTAAAATGATATGCTCTCCAGCTCCCTAACTATGCTAACAAGAATATAATATCATACAACTTGTAAACTTTGAAACTAGGATAGAGCGATCCCTTGTAATCAGAGAAATCACCAAATAAACTTCTGGGAGGTTCCAAATCAAATTACGAAACCATTGGTTGGTTCTTACATGACGATCTATATGGCGCGGCGGGCGAATAGCCGGTTGAGATGCGAGAGGTGGCGGGTTCGATTCCTGCTGCGGGATAAATGTTTGTATGATCTGCAACTATTTGGTTCTGGTCTAGGTGTTCCATGGTAATCATAATTCCTGACACTGACTACACAGGGGATTCTAGTGTGGGATCAGGACTATGTATGTGACTGTTGGGTATTATGTTATACATATAATATGTTGAAAGTTAGGTAGCTAAGTTTTATTGTAAAAGTTAATCGAAAAATATATTGCTCAAATAATAATCTATCAACTTCGCTCAATTCAGTAATAATTTAAATATACAGGTGAGATGATTCAATTTATACTGATACTTTATATCAATATCATATTGTATAAAGATAAAACAATAAAAGGACTACATTAAAGTTAGTCCGTCCGTCGGTCCATAGGTCACAGCCATATTATTTGGCACCAAAATAGGAATTTGAAAGGTTGTTGCATTCTATGAACCGGTAAACAATGGTGTACAAAATATAATATAAAATCTTGTAATCAAGATCAAAGTTAATAAAAACGAACCAATAATTTAGTCCCCTCCAGCCGGACAGGACTACATTAAAGTTAGTCCGTCCGTCGGTCCATAGGTCACAGCCATTTTATTTGGCACCAAAATAGGAATTTGAAAGGTTGTTGCATTCTATAAACCGGTAAACAACTAAACAATGGTGTACAAAATATAATATAAAATCTTGTAATCAAGATCAAATGCATTCTATGAACCGGTAAACAATGGTGTACAAAATATAATATAAAATCTTGTAATCAAGATCAAAGTTAATAAAAACGAACCAATAATTTAGTCCCCTCCAGCCGGACAGGACTACATTAAAGTTAGTCCGTCCGTCGGTCCATAGGTCACAGCCATTTTATTTGGCACCAAAATAGGAATTTGAAAGGTTGTTGCATTCTATAAACCGGTAAACAATGGTGTACAAAATATAATATAAAATCTTGTAATCAAGATCAAAGTTAATAAAAACGAACCAATAATTTAGTCCCCTCCAGCCGGACAGGACTACATTAAAGTTAGTCCGTCCGTCGGTCCATAGGTCACAGCCATTTTATTTGGCACCAAAATAGGAATTTGAAAGGTTGTTGCATTCTATGAACCGGTAAACAATGGTGTACAAAAATTAAACATAAAATCTTGTAAACAAGATTAAGTTAGTAAAAACTAAAACGTTTGTCTAGTAACCACGAGATCACCAGTTCGAATCTCGTCGGGGCCTTCTATATGACCTTGAAAGAAGTTTTTTATTTGTTGGAGTTTACTACTTTAGAATCGATTTACATAAAAGGCAGCAAATCGACGAGGAGTAAAGTCGTAAATTAGAGCGTTAACGAAAAGTCCGTTATATTTTCCTTCTGCGCAACTTTCTTGTTTTTTTTCCTTTTTTTGAACTATTATGACAGAACAATCAGATTGCCCGCCTGATGTTGAGCAGTAACCTCTGCCTTTAACAGTGCATTACCTCATAGGTCACGTCCACCTAGGACGCACTGCACTGCTCCTGCCACCCTGAGACATAAAGATGAAAAGTCTGTACCTGTAATTTCACTGGCACCCATACCCTTCAAACCGGAACAGAGCAATGCGAGCACTACTGCTTTGCGGCAGAAATATGGTATGGTATGGTGGTAGTACTCACCCAAACGAACTCTTTCACAAAAAACCTCTACCACTAACATATTCGCGCATCAGACTGCAATAAACTCCAGTCGCGAGTCACAACTGACTCACACCGTTTGTTTTTCTGACATTAGTATTTGTGATTTAACAATAGGCTCTTTACAGCGTACTCGACTTTATAACAACTTGCGTAAAGTTGATATGACAAATGCAGCTACTCGTATGAGAACTAGAACAACTCGTATCAGAAATGTCTCCATAGCTTGCAGGCGGTCTAAGTAGGTAGTGGGCAAATACGAGCGAACCAACCGCTTAATTTGCGTCCTTTGCAATTAAATACATTGTTTTCTCAATGTATTTTAATTAAAATACATTCTAAGAGCATATTCCTACAGACTTTACCAAGGTCTGAGTTTAGCAATATGTAGTTTGCTTAACTAAATAATCAAGTTTTAAGCGCTTAGTTAATAACCGCTTAGTCGCCAGGGGCCTATTCATGTTTCTTGGCCTAAACAAATTGAAAACAGTAGTCGTACTGCTAGATACGAATTATTCGTAAACGTGTTTATAACACTAAGCAGAGTAATTCAGTTGTGCTAACGTACATGAGTTCACCAATAGCACCAAAGTGTCATTTTATTTAACACCAGAAAAAATATATTTTGAGGCTAAAATATATAATATTCAGTGATTCTTATAGGCCATCATCATGCTGATAAAGGTTTTGGGTCCTTACAGTAGAAAGGTCGACGTCCGTGCCCCAGCTTCACTTTAAGACGTAGGCCAGTTAGAAGAGACGTAAGGCAAGAACGCGTCGTGATGGTATGCGGACGAGACGCAGATGCGATTTTCTTCCCGACTGCGGCGAAGCTAAAACAGGAGAGTTATGTGTTTGATCGGTATGTATGTATGTCCGTTTCTATGTTCCCTCGTAACTACTAAACGGCTGAACCAATTTTATAAATGATATGTCTTTATTGCGTGATTGTCACTAGGTATATTAAAATTATTAAATAACGACGCCAAAATGTATGATTTAAAAAAACTCGATAATCTTAAACTCAAGTTTTGTATTATAAGAAATTACTTGATGAGCACATACTTAATGTATTTATTTACATATGCTAATGTTTTTAATTTCTTAACAAATGGTCTCATATGCGATATTATGCTTTTTCTCGCCCTCCGCGGAGGATGATGCAATTTCGTCATGAGATCGGTGTGGTTTACTTTTTTGGTTCTTATTCTTATTTTTTTTTGTTTACTATTATTTCTATCTGTTTCCTTCATTTATACTGTTTGGTTTTACTTTTACTGTTATAGTTATACTGTTGTTTTCTGTTTTGTATTTATTCATCATTTGTATCTCTCATTTTGTATTCTATTTTTCTGCTATGTGTTTTGTATACCAGTTTGTAGTTTATAGTAGTTTTTAGTCCACTCAGCCTGTTCTCTCTTTTTATGTATCTATTATTATTTCTAAACGTGAAAACCTTTTAATAGCCTCCTGCTTTAACTTCTTTTATTTGTTTTGTATGCATGTGCTGCTGGTTTTCCTTATAATAAATATAAATATAAATATAAATTATGATATGTATGGCTCAATGCATAAGCAATACAATCAAGTGACACGACAAGCGGAAGATTTTTTACATTCGGGTTTCGGTTATTTAAACTTTTTACTTCTTAAACTAGATACCGAAGAGATGAGAGGTTAGCAGTTGTTCTTGGATGTTTCTGCTGCAATAGTCTAACCTATTGTAACGGAAATGACTGGGATGATACTCTTCACGCTTTTGCGTCATGACGCCTTTATAAATCTATATATATATAAAACAAAGTCGTGTTAGTTACACCACTTATAACTCAAGAACGGGTGAACCGATTTGGCTGAAAACTGGTGGGACGTAGCTTAGAACCAGGAGATTGACATAGGGGGGAGGGGGTTCACCGGGGGCTACCCGTGCGAAGCCGGGGCGAGTCACTAGTTTTGTATAAAAGCACAATAAAGGGGCTCCACGACATACCCCCGACAGAAGAGGCGTAAGGCGAGGAGCTTTACGTCTGTCTGGCCAGCCCCTTAGTGAATAACGTAATTCTTTGGTGTGTCCGGCCTAAAAATAGACCTCGCCGTCTCCTCCCGTGTATGTCGTAAAAGCCGACTAAGGGATTACCCTGACTTGTTGAGAAGATTCGTTGACATACGATTTGTCCTGGTTGCTAGCTTATTATGGAATGTGTTATCACTGGGAAGAAAGCATTAGCTGAGTCAGTCGTGGAAAGTAATAATAAATAAAAATAATAATAATAAATATTTCTGGACAAATCACGCAACATTATCTAGCCCCAAGCTAAGCAGAGCTTGTGTTATGGGTACTAGACAACTGATAATTATAATTAATACAATATATTACATAGATAGATATTTTACGATACGTATAAAATACCCAGAACACCCTGAACAAAATATTTGCGGATCACATAAATATTTATTCCGAGGCGGGAATCGAAATAATAATAATAAATATTTCTGGACAAATCACGCAACATTATCTAGCCCCAAGCTAAGCAGAGCTTGTGTTATGGGTACTAGACAACTGCCGAGCGATTAGCTATCTCCTGTTTCTATCAGCATTGCGCTGTTTCAATGCTGTTTCTATTGAAAATGACGTTTTAGCGATTATGCAACTCACCCTGTTGCTAACAAACCTTGATTGCAACAAAAAGCCTTTTGACATGTAGTGTTTCTATCGATAGTATGAAGTAGCGATTATGTACCGCTGTTTCAATGAATAATGACAGCATTTGATCGCAACACAACCTATTGCAATAGAAACAAGTAAATGGTTGTTTCAAACCACATAAATCTAAAAGGTAAGCCATAAAAGTGGATTTTTTAATTGTTTGAACATGGTTTTAATTACATTCCAAATCAAATAAATACATTCAGTACGTAAAAAACACTTTTACTAGGTATTATTTAGCGGTATTGCGCTATTTTCTTAAAAAATATTAAATTGGAGTCGAACGAATCAACACAACTTGGGTCTATAGGTATATATACATATCACTTCAATGTGGTTACTTACTTTCCTTCCAAACCTTAATTATTTGATAATTCGTATATTTGTTAAAATGTAAACAAACTTTTCTCACAAGGATTGACTACCTAATAGGATACTACGCATCGCACAAGTCCCACAGCACAGAGTAAAAATATGTTTCTATCATAGACAAAGCATATAAGAGTCGTATTATACGTTTGATTAAAAATGGTTAGTTAGCGTAATCGTACTTTGTAAAGTGGTCGGTTTATCCATAATTCGTACAAACTTCAGATTGTAACGCATCGATAGAAGTCCATAATAATCGGAGCAAGAAAAGATAGCTGATCGGAAAACATCGATAGAAATATTATTTTGTTAGCATCAAGCGGATGATAGAAATCGTTTGCAACATATTTAGCTGATCGCACCACTGATATACTTAATACAATATATTACATAGATAGATATTTTTTATTATATATAGAAAATACCCAGAACACCCTGAACAAATATCTGCAGAACGCACAAATATTTGTTCCGAGGCGGGAATCGAACCCGCAACCTCCTGCGTCGCAGGCGAACGTTCGCCCGCCGCGCCTCAGAGGTCGCAGGTCAATAGCGGCGATGAGCTCACCACCTGTCACGTCTATATTCCACGATGGTGCAAGCCACTGTGAAAAGAGACCCATTGAGGCTCTGTCTAAGAGGCGTGTATCTATGTATGTATGTAATACTGCTTTCCGTCCACTGTGGCCCAGAGCAATGGCCGCAATTGGTTTTTAGTAATGGAGTATCATAAGCCCGTTAAATAGCCCAAAACCCAAACGCTTACAAAAACAAATAACTTTAATAGCTTGCTACGTCACGTAATCTCACGCACGGTTGCTTAGTCATCATCTCACGCATTTGTAATTCAAATTCCCAGAAAATAGTCCCTTGAAATGTACTGAAGTTTGTGGAAATTCCAAAATCATTGCACGTTCAAAATATTATGCCTAGGTTATTATAATTCGTAGGCTCTACAATTATTCGTAGATGCTCTACGACAATTCATAGACTGTCTACGAATATGATTAAATTCTGAATTACCTTAAAATACCTTAAGGTGAATGCTCACGCTTGCGGCGCGAGATTCAATTTTTTTTGTGTTTTTTGCCGATTACAGCTCATCAACACTTCTTCAGATAGCGAAAGTTGGGTTCGCGAGAACTAAAAGACATAACACACATGTTTTTATTGATAGTATCTCATAAATATCATCAGTTTAGCTACGATACCCATAAACAAAAAAAAAACACTGTAAAAATGTGTTTAGCTGTCATAGCTAAACTGATGATATTTATGAGAAATTATTATCAATTAAAACATGTGTGTTACGTCTCCTAGTTCTCGCGAACTCAACTTTTGCTATCAGAAGAAGTGTTGATGAGCTGTAATGGGCAAAAAAACACCAAAAAAATTGAATTTGGCGCCGCAAGCGTGCGCCTCCACCTTAAGATGAGGTAAGGAGCTTGTGATGCAAATGATGTAGTTGCCGAAAACAGTTTGTCAGGCACCAATTATCAATCGTCATCGTATCGTAGTCGACGAATACGAAGTGGCTGTGTTTACTGGATTTCCACTCAAATTAAACCATGTATGTCTTGGGATGGTGGCCGCAGTGCAATGTCAGGGCTGTTATTTGCTATTTTGCTATAACCATAGAAAATTACTTGCCAATAACGTGTGACGTCACAATGTATTCTGAACGATGATTCCACGCAGATATCGTAACGAGCCTGTGTTATGTCACGTTTGGTCATAGCGAATACGGACCCTGATGGGTAACGTCCTAGGTAGACGTGACCTTCAGACGTGACCGTAGGACCGTACGCGTAGTTTAGTTCTAGATCGACGTCAGCGTTCACGGTCGATATATTGATGACATACGAACGGCTACATGACAGTACAAAGCTGATGAATTGCTACACACATGATAATAAAAGAAGAAGAAGAAGAATAATAAATTTATTTTCTGTCAACAAAAGGTTTCTGTCACATAATATAAATAGTGTGTATCTAAGTGTTAACGTATGATTCACCTGTTTTGCGAGAGACTGGTGCCTGAAATAGTTTAAGAAATAAGTTTTATGTGCAAAATATATTTTTCAATACAAGCTTTTATAAAATTAGTAACCGTGTGCTGATCTAAATGAGCCTAAACACGGCCAGTCTACTATTATTCCTCGAGGAGTTTCGCTGTCCACCTTCCGTCTCTATCATCAGATCAGCTCGCTGTCACCATAATATTGTATTGTCATCGGAACTTGACAGGTATGCAAAATATTATCTCAATCGGTTGAGAATAACTGCTTTAATATCCAGTTGCAAGATTCCACCCAGACAAACATATACATTGCAAGTTAAGTAAAAGCTTGTAAAAACCTGTAATACAGGTCACCAGGGTTCCGCTAAGCAGAATGAACGACGTCAGCGTCACGTTAACGCGCGTACATTTAATAAAAAAACACAAATACTATGCTCAGTTTTGCAGTTTCAAATAATGCTTACATACAGCGACTTTTGTCTTTTGTTCATATAAAAACAGGACAATAGTTGGCTGTAGATATGGATATATCTACAGCAGGTGAACAAAAGAGAACGGCAGATACCCATTCGCTATAGGCACTTCATGTTAATTAACTTCGGAGAGACAATTCCCACTTTAATTGGGTTATTTGAGTTATGGCAGTATCAGTACACAGGGTACAACAACATACCTGGTTTGTAAAATATCGCCTAAGCTTGGAGCGTAGACAGCGGCTTAAGTCCATGGCGGTTTGGAGTTTTTTTTTCTACTAGAATGACGGAACTGGCAAATGGTCCATCTGATGTTAAGCGGTAACCTCTGCCTATGAACAGTACATTACCTCATAGGTCACGTCCACCTAGGACGCGCCCTATGTGGCAGTGCACTGCGCCCGCCACCCTGAGAAATAAAGATGAAAAGTCTCATGTGCCTATAATTTCACCGGCACCTTCAAACCGGAACACAGCAATGCAAGCACTACTGCTTTGCGGCAGAAATAGGTATGAAATGAAAATGAAAAAATGAAAATGAAATGAAAAACATTTATTTGGCACAAACAAAAAAAACAAACAGAACAAACAGAATGCTAGGAAAAAGTAGGACAAAAAACAGAAAAATAAATAAAAAATAACAACCAAAAACATACAAAAACAGATACAAAAACATAATTTAGACACTTAAGTTATAAATAAAATAAAATCAAAAATTAAATTTAAAAAAAAATAATGAAAAACAATGTTTATTAGTTGAAAATAAATAAATAAATGTCCCACGCATCCAATCTGTCCGGTATGGTGGTATATATGGTGGTAGAACTTCCCCGGACGAACACTTTCACAAAAAAGCTCTACTATTTACTACTAAAAACTCTCTACTGATACTAAGCTTATGCGTAGTATCTCTTTTTTATTTGTGTGGAGATGGTGTGGAGCTTCCATGACAGCTGGCAGCATGACCAGCTATTTATTTATTTTTATTTCGCTCATTAAAATGTACCTAACCAAAAAGTTAGTCACGTTACTTGGACTATTATTTATTCTGTGGTCACGTTTCATACATTGAACGCGTCCGGCAATGACACCGAGAGCATAGAGAATGTTTGAAAGAATATTTATCACGATGACGTTACTGTTCCGGAACTGCAACCTCACTGATATGTGTGAATGCTTGAGGCGCAAAATGCATTTTTTTTGGTGTTTTTCGCGCATTACAGCTCATTAACACTTCTTCAGAAAGCGAAAGTTGATTTCGCGAGAACTAGGAGACTTAACACACATGTTTTAATTGATATTATCTCATAAATGACATCAGTTTAGCAACGTTCCCCTAACCAAAAAAAAACCATTGTAAAAATGCGTTTATATCGTAGCTATACTGATGATATTTATGAGATACTATCAATTAAAACATGCGTGTTAAGTCTCCTAGGTCTCGCGAAATCAACTTTCGCTATCTGTAGAAGTGTTGATGAGCTGTAATGGGCAATACACACCAAAAAATAATAATTTCGCGCCTCAATCGACCTTAATGCAATAAACTTAATGCACAAAATCAATTAACATTTTAACATATGGTAAATAATGGCGATGATAGCGACGCATGTATGCCCACATGTTATATAGTGATTTGAAGAGTGCAAAGCGACTCCTTTTGTTTCCTCAATGTTTGTTTCGCTAGAATACATGTACCTATAATCCTAGTCTAAAATTGCATGTATTCACGAAGACTGAGCAGTCCGCGCAACCAAAGAAGTCCCATGACTGGGGCGCTAGTTTCTATGCTCAAACATGCATCTGGAAAAATCCGATAGTTCCTCAGATGGCCGTGGGACTTTGGTTGCACGGAAATCCAATAGTTCCTCAGATGGCCGTGGGACTTTGGTTACACGGAAATCCGATAGTTCCTCAGATGGCCGTGGGACTTTGGTTGCACGGAAATCCGATAGTTCCTCAGATGGCCGTGGGACTTTGGTTGCACGGAAATCCGATAGTTCCTCAGATGGCCGTGGGACTTTGGTTGCGCGGACTCCACCCGCATTTTTTTCTAACCTTTACTGGATGGGACCAACAGTTGGACTGGTGGTTTTTTTTTCCTCGTAATATTATTACATTATTGTAATATTAAAACATTTACGCGGTCCTCAGCCACGAGACGCCAGTGAGAATTAATGTTTAATTCCGAGAGTGGTCTAATAGCTTTGTTCTACAAACCGTACTGTTTCCTCTTTCAATTTCTACAAGTGCGTAACATAAGTAATTTTATTCTACTTGTATAGAGATGCCACGTCAAAAGTATTTAAAAAAAACCGGAAGAAATTCATTAGTCTCATTGGTGAAGTTCACCCCACGGCTTTTTTTTTCATTTTTTTCTTACTGTTAATGGGTAAGTGGAGAAAAGTATGTTTTTTTTTCTTATTTAACTTCGGGAATGACTGGACTAGCAGATGACCCACCTGTGATATTAAGTGGTAACCTCTGTCTTTAACAATGCATTACCTCATAGGTCACGCTCACCTAGGGCGCATCCTATATGGTATTGCATTGAGCCCGCCACCCTGAGACATAATGATAAAAAGTCTCATATGCCTTGTAATTTCAGGTGTAGGTATGTATAGCATTAGATTATTGTTTAAAAATACATATGAGTAAAGAAATACAAACTTATATATATTAATACATACATACATACATAGACACACGCCTTTTTCCCCGAAGGGGTAGGCAGAGCCACAATAGGCCTCTTTTCACAGTGGGTTGCACCATCGTGGAATATAGACGTGACAAGTGGTGAGCTCATCGCCGTCATTGCTTCCCACGACTGACTCAGCTAACGCTTATATTAATATACTCTTTAATAATTATTTGTTCGATTTTGGCAGTTTAGTAAGGTTCTTGTCTATCTTAGATAGATAGAAAATTCTTTATTGCACATAAAACAAAGAAGTACAAAGGCAAACTCAATGCTAGAAAGCATTCTCTTCCAGATAACCTTGGTGTATTGTGGGAAAAATATGTATCGGTAGTGCACAAAAAGGGAAATATTGGATAAGTTTAAGAAAAATAACAAAATATAATAATAATAATAAATAAGTACATAAATTACTGCCTAAAATATAAAATAAACTAACACATATTATTAATATTTTATCATCATATCTTAGAATTTTATCTAATTACAACAGATTGTATAAGTAAATCTTTACAGAACTTTATCCGGACACCCACTTCTAGCTGGCCGAAAGGCATCTCTACCCGGGTCTGGCTTGCTGCTCTCATACCCTGTATAATTTTGTAAATTAAAATGCAAATTATGCCAAAACTGCCGGAATGTTGGTACTTCGTTTTGTTTAACCTCGTTGGGCCAATCTGCGAGATGCTCAAAGCTGTTGGAGTTTGATGGTCTCGCGTAATTTTAATGTGTCATGATTAGGGTCAGTTTGTTCAGGAAGCTGCGTCGTTCCGTAAATTGGGTACATTTGCGACGGAAAATGTCGTTCGGAAACCTTCGAAAAGATAGCAGGACACTTTTTATTTTGCTCTTTTGATTCCCGCAAGATGTCATCTTGGAATGGCCCCACCATCTCCTTTTCATCATATTAGGGCGAGCAGACTTGTGATCTTTATAATGTTTTTTTTTTTTTTTTTAACATTGATAGACCTTTGTTTGACCACGATCTCACCTGTTGGTAAGTGACGAACATCACGAACATGATGACGTGTCATGGAACGTAGAAAATAAATTATATGATCGATAGGTATGTTAGAAGCCGGTGCTGTCCAATGCGTGGTTGCCGATACTGGCCTTCTGTACTTATATATTTTGTAGTCCAAACTCTAGACCGATTGCAGTGCGAGCAGGAGCCAAAATTAAAAAAAAAAAACGAGTTCTACATTTTGTCTACAATTAAAGGATCACTGATCCTGATTGGTCCTCTGATTATGCTATTGCTGATTTGAGGATGCTACCGATTTGTTTGTTTTTATACTAACAATTTATATTACAAGCTCGTTTTGGAAACACGTTGTAATAAGTTGGAATGCCTTCATTTCGTCTAGGTAATCCAAGCAGAAAGTAAATATATACTTGTAATAATAATCGAAAACCAACCCAATTACAAGCATTGTTTGTTTTTCTTCAGAGGTTTGAGCGAAGAATAAATAGTAATCTACAACAAGGTTTTCAATCGGTTCGGTCTACTAAGCAATATCATTATGTTTGTTGCCTTATGGATGATTTCAGCGAAACTTGATCAAGTCGTAATTGAAACATTGGGTAGTTTCCACACCTCAGGTAAGGCAACTAGAAATACCAGTGATACCTACGATTGAGAAAGAAGGAAGCATTGCAAAAGTGGTGGGTGTATGACACCTTAGAGCATTGCAGGCCTCCAGTTGCGCGATGTATGACATTTTTTTTTTTTTTTTTATACTACTTTGATGACGGATCAAGCAAGAGGCCCACCTGATGTTAAGCGGTAACCTCTGCCTATGAACAGTGCATTACCTCATAGATCACGTCAACTTAGGACGCAACCTATGTGGCATTGCACTGCGCCCGCCACCCTGAGACATAAAGATGAAAAGTCTCATGTGCCTGTAATTTCACCGGCACCCTTACCCTTCAAACCGGAACACAGCAATGCGAGCACTACTACTTTGCGGCAGAAATAGGTATGGTGGTAGTACTTCCCCGGACGAACTCTTTCACAAAAAAGCTCTACTACTACATAGCTCATCCTAACACTAAGTCGTCGGAAACCTCAGTTATGTAAACTGACTGACCTTACCCTTAGAACATGGAGTTTGTGTGTACAAGCAGGGCAGCTCAAACAGTGGGCCATCAAGACAGTGTCAACATGCGTATTTGCCGGCGGGCCCGTTTGCACACCGCGCTAATGGTTGAACGCATTTGTGGCGTGGCCCCTATGACAACGGTCTGTATATGTTGTAGTTTTTGAACGGACATTCGTGATGCCTCCTGCCCCCCTATTCCCTAACTGAAAGTCACTGATTAGGGGCTGATTTAACTATTAAAAGCTTACTACTCTGTGGACGAATTTCTAGACGACTGTATTTAACGTAGACAGAGTAAGTATAGTATTTCTCGCTCTACGGTATTTAATAATTGTTTGAAGTTTATAACATTTACAACTCTAAAATTATATTGCATGAATTTAATTAATTACTACCTGACCTACTCATTATGTTAAAATTTATTGTTGTTTTTTGTTTTTTTAAATTTGTGCAGGGCGAAACATGGTGATACTTTCTCTTTTATAACATCTGTATGTAAACCTGTGTTTCAAACAAATAAATGATCTTATCTTATTTTATCTTAGTAATGGAATTAGGTTCTGCTCGCTCTCAGCTGATAAGTATAATCACGTGTACGATGTGTGAAATTGTACACAGTTTTTTTTTAATAATTACAAAAATGCACGTCTTTTCTGCAAATAAATAAACGATTTCGAAAGTAATGCGATATTTATATGATTTCGATATACTGCGAACACCCCAAACGATGATGTTCGTAAATTTAAATGTAACCCAAAAATTCCGTTCCAGCGGGACTAAAACGGGGATAATAAACTATGATGATGTTCGTGCTTATGTTTTCTGAAGTACCTACTAGTTTCTATGGAGGCGTGCATAGTATCTCGGCGCTAATGCTCGGCGTGTTCGCAGTATCAAAGTTAAAAGTATTTTATTCATTGAAATCACAAGGATAGTTTTGAATAGCCTTAGCGGGCGTTGCTAACTTGCTAACAACTAGCCCTAACTATAAATTTTCGACTCTTTTTTAAACTGGTTTAAATTGTATTAGCCTTTATTTAACTTTTTATATTTACCTATTTACTGAATACTATTTTATCTACAATCAAATCGAAAAATTCGAATTTCGAATTCAAAGACGGTTCTATACAGACGCACTTTATAGACGCATATACATACAATTAAGAATAAAACTCATTATAGTACCGCCAACTTTATCATAAAACTCATTATGGTACCGCTATTTTTTTTTAAATTAATTAATTAAACTAGTCTATGGTCTGAATATGAAAAAAAGGCGCACGTAACAAAATAATCACCAGGTAAATGACCAAGAGACTCTTGGGAAGAGTATCATGGTACCGGATCCAATCAATTAATGGGTTTGTCAAATCAAATAAAAGATAAGAATTCGTTTTGGCTTTGTATTTCCATTTTACTTACCATTGATCATATTTAAATAGAAACACTGCTTGGTTCGTATTTACTGGTCAATATAATATACATAGGTAGATACACACATCAAGTTACCTACATAGTTACACAAATAATATGAAATAACAACATACCAGTTTCACGTGTTACGGCCAGCGCTGTCGATACAAGACTGCCGCATTGCAACGAAAAGCAGCTCTTTATAAAGCCCACAGTCGGACAAGTACGGAAATCAATGTTCCGTCTTTAATCATATACAATTCTGGTAATCGATCATTGGAAAACTAATTACTATAGTGATATACGTTTCAAATAATTACTAGTGAATTTACGTATGATTTTAGAGATTAAGATTATTCAAGTTCAAGTGTAAACAATAGTCAAATCACGTCCTCTGCTTAATTGCAATGAAAACTATACGATCTAATATTGTAGGTATAAATTATAAATTAAATCATCAATTATTATCATAATATCTAAACCGGTCTTCAATTATTTATACCTACAAGTAAACGAGCAGACGCCTGACCACGTGTTACTTGTAATCAAACTGTTTTCAATTATAAAACATGATTGAAATGTACATACCAACATGTACATTTCAGAGATGATTCTTACAACTTCAAAATACATTTATTGGTAGGTATAATTTAATGTAAGAGTATCTTACTTGACAGACATCCAACGTGGTGGTACTTTTAAATATGACATTTCACATTTAATCATGTTGAAATGCAATCACAATCTAACACACGCATGCGCAGTTCGAACTGTGAAAAAATGGCGCACGCATGCGTTCTTAATTTCCCGCGCTTCCCATATTACTATACCAAATAAATTACTTCCTTGTAACCTACCTACTTTGTTTAATTTCAATTTTTCCTATGAGTGAAGATAAAGTAGTGTATTAAACTGCCATACTGACAGGACTTCGCTCTCGAAGTACACAAATCAAAATAATCTCAAAGTGAGCTTCGTATTGAATCTTTCTCATTGATCTTTTCCGACTTTCATAAAATTGAGTTTTCGTTGATAATCATCAGTACAATAATACATTTTGCTCTATACATTTCAAACACTATAATATTGATATTATATTGATTTAAATAAAACTTTATGTAAATTTAAATTTACAATTACCTGTATTTCCATTGAACAGTATAGCTTACAGCTTAAATTTTCATTTTAGATAATTCGAAAACAACTAGCAAGTGTACTTTGTTGTTAACAAAATATTTTATTCTGTATATACCAATATCGAAATATAAAGATTTCTCCTAAGCCTTTTTAAAAAAAAAATACTGTTATATTTTATTAATAAACAAGATTAATATATATTTATGTAGGTATGCTTTACTCGAGCACCGCTGTCTTTTAATTTTGTTTTATCATGACTTTCCAAAGGTTGTCTCGCTGTCTTTTAATTTTGTTTTATCATGACTTTCCAAAGGTTGTCTGGAAGACATCATTTTTAGCGATAAGGCCATTGTACGTCACTGTTATTGTGTTTTGTTCTTTTATCTTTTTACTTTTCTGATTGGTGTACAATAAAGTGTTTATCTATCTATCTATTCATTATTATTATTGTTGGTATAGTTGCCTACCGATGTGTTTTATTTTAATTGTTGAATTTCGTTCTTAATTTTCATCTTCCATCATTTTGCTGGTTTTTTTTTTCTTTTTCTTTCTGTTTTTGTTTAATGGAATAGAATCGTTCCGCAATGAAACCATACACATATATTCCCCGTTTTCTTTTCTTCAAAATTATCTTTCACTTTCTGTTTTCTCTTTTTCTTTTCTTCAAAATTATATTTCACTTTCTTTTTCTTTTTTCTTTTTTTATCTTTCACGGCCAAACTGACCAGTAATTCGTTCTCGAAATACTCTCACATTTTTTTTTTAAATACATAGAAATAATAGTTTTTTTTAAAGTTTCTCTGTCCTCTACCAATCCAACACCTATCACTTGCTACTCGTGAGTCTCAGTGAAGGATCAGGACAGAGACCGACTAGCAGATAAATACATAGACATAATAGTTTTTTAAAGTTTCTCTGTCCTCTACCAATCCAACACCTATCACCTGCTACTCGTGAGTCTCAGTGAAGGATCAGGACAGAGACCGACTAGCAGATAAATACATAGACATAATAGTTTTTTAAAGTTTCTCTGTCCTCTACCAATCCAACACCTATCACCTGCTACTCGTGAGTCTCAGTGAAGGATCAGGACAGAGACCGACTAGCAGATAAATACATAGACATAAAAGTACCTCTGTTCCTTACTAATCCAAACACCTATCACCTGCTACACGTGAGTCTCAGTGAAGGATCAGGACAGAGTAGCAGATAAATAAAAAAACGTAATAGTTTTTTTTAACCGTGAAATATTATTTCTGTTACCCGCTGCTAGTAACATTCAAACAAATATCAGATTCAGAAGCCAACTAGCGGAAATTCATATGTGTATATTTTCATACCAATTTAAAGGACTGATTTATTAATTTGTTTCCAATAAAATATCCGACTTGGGTTATTATCATAATCTGCTTCGTTCATACTGACCCAAAAGATATTGACAACGTTTAACATTGAACAATAGTAGGTATTCATTTAATTTTTGTAACGTGGTTGTTTTTTTTTAATTTTATTTCTTCAAACATATTGTTATTTTTTTAAATAGTTATTTTCCTTTGAAAAATATTATTTATCGAAAGTGGATAGCTGATCCCAGGTTTTATTTATAGGTATTTGTATACTTTTGATAAAATATCTCAATTTTTGTAAAATTTTATGGCTTGTTCCTATCCGACCCTATCCGGCCTATCTCTAGTAAAACAACAAGCAAGAAACGTCTATTTTTTTTTTTGCGTTTACCCACATTGTCGAACAAATAATCTTTTGATATAATAATTTTCAGTAAGTTGTCCTTATTACAGCACTAATTTTAGAAAACAGTCTTTGCGAGTACCTTTTTGCTTTGTCACGAACTTCCTGCGTCTTGCTTATACACCAACTTACTGTGTCTTCCTGATCCTCGCCATTTCCCGTTGTGCAGGGTGTGCTTTCATAATATTGAGGCGCCATACGTTCCACTATTTAGCTGCGTCTGTTGAAAGCCCTGGGTTCTTCATACATATTGTTATTTTTTTAAATAGTTATTTTCCTTTGAAAAATATTATTTATCGAAAGTGGATAGCTGATCCCAGGTTTTATTTATAGGTATTTGTATACTTTTGATAAAATATCTCAATTTTTAGTAAAATTTTATGGCTTGTTCCTATCCGACCCTATCCGGCCTATCTCTAGTAAAACAACAAGCAAGAAACGTCTATTTTTTTTTTTTGCGTTTACCCACATTGTCGAACAAATAATCTTTTGATATAATAATTTTCAGTAAGTTGTCCTTATTACAGCACTAATTTTATAAAACAGTCTTTGCGAGTACCTTTTTGCTTTGTCACGAACTTCCTGCGTCTTGCTTATACACCAACTTTCTGTGTCTTCCTGATCCTCGCCATTTCCCGTTGTGCAGGGTGTGCTTTCATAATATTGAGGCGCCATACGTTCCACTATTTAGCTGCGTCTGTTGAAAGCCCTGGGTTCTTCATATACTTTTGGACATTTGTCATCCACGTTGTTTGTGGCAGTTTTCTCCCTCGTCTCTGCGTAGCCATGGGTAGGCAGTTTTCTCCCTCGTCTCTGCGTAGCCATGGGAAGGTACGTTTTGACGTCATGATTGTATGAGAAGACCTATGTTTCATAGGATCGAAGACCGTTAATGCCACGTTGTCGACTAGAGCGGTCACAAAGACAAGACCTTAACACGGAGTTCCATAACATCAGGATCAATATGAAAACCAGAAACAAAATATGCATTAGAATATGTATAATTAATCCATTTTACAAGGAATAAGTAAGAATATTATGTCAAGCTTGTTAAAGTCAAGATCTAAAGTATTTTATCCATGGAAGTCGCAAGAATCATTTTGGATATTCCCATAAACCAAATCTACTCCGGTTCTAACGCGACTCGCGACCAAGCCTAGAAGAATAGGCAACAAACATGGCTTACTTATTCGATGATCCCTCTTACTACCAGGTAGCAAACTATTTATAATTTACGACTATAAATTAAACTATAGTTGTACGTTATTCAAAATAAGAGAAGTGGCTTGTGACATTTGGTTGGTATATAACAGGTTATAGCCACATAGTGCTATAACTATTTATTTGTCATTAGATACATGAGATGGGCAAGTAATGAGAGAAAAAAAAGGACTTCATGACCAATGCTTAATTTTTGTATACACCAAATATATGTACATCCAGTAAATGCACTGAAATAAATAAGTTTATAACAGCGGTACATAAACCAGGCATGTGACTTAGTTTTCACATAAAACAATCAGCCGTCTTTAGCAACAAGGTCGGAGCTCCATCCTGTCCGTCGGACAAACAAGGAGTGTCTGAGTCGGTCGGCTATACGCTATTTATACAGCAGTGTCACCTGTTGTTGATCGAAAGGCGAGTCAGGTGACTCGGCGCTCATTATACTAATGATGTCAGGTGTTGTTGATTCGAGGTTTGTTTATCTATTGATTACAAAAACTGTGAATAAATATACTAGGTACATTGTTTCTTGAATGTACGTAAATATTTCAGAATACCTAATTTTTAAAGGAAATAATTTTTAAATAATTTTACAGGGTAAGTGTCAAATTTATTGAGGAATCCCCATTTAAAATGTCAAGTATCCACTACCAACGGCTTCAGACAATTTTTACTAGTACCCCATTTTGAACCAGTTTGGAAAACCACCTCATAATTGACTTCCCAGTACAACCCCTCGCATTGAGACGACAGAACCTCCAGATCCCAAGTCTCTACTCTCTCAGGTCAGTCAGGTCTCTTTATATTTAGATGTGAACTTTGTTCTTTGAGAGGATAAAACATCTATTAAAACATATTTCATTACTCATTAAATAAAATAAATATTACTTAACTTTGTTTTCGTTTGTGGTCACTCGTCGCTGTATTGAAGGGCATTTGTAGGTTAGGTACCACGTTGTTGTTTCAACGACGGTGAACAGAGTTTTCAGTGGGGATCGCTTCGATAAGATGCTCCGTTGTAGATTGTTGACGCAGTGGCGTTGAATCGGGTCATCAGCACATTTTATTTCGATGAAACGCTCCACGTGTATCCAGATTCATCATGAAAAACAAAAATGTATTAGAACAGGTACATGAGTTGTATCCTCACTTCTGATAACAAAATAATCACCAGGTAAATGACCAAGAGACTCTTGGGAAGAGTATCACGGTACCGGATCCAATCAATTAATGGGTTTGTCAAATCAAATAAAAGATAAGAATTCGTTTTGGCTTTGTATTTCCATTTTACTTACCATTGATCATATTTAAATAGAAACACTGCTTGGTTCGTATTTACTGGTCAATATAATATACATAGGTAGGTACACATATCAAGTTACCTACATAGTTACACAAATAATATGAAATAACAACATACCAGTTTCACGTGTTACGGCCAGCGCTGTCGATACAAGACTGCCGCATTGCAACGAATAGCAGCTCTTTATAAAGCCCACAGTCGGACAAGTACGGGAATCAATGTTCCGTCTTTAATCATATACAATTCTGGTAATCGATCATTGGAAAACTAATTACTATAGTGATATACGTTTCAAATAATTACTAGTGAATTTACGTATGATTTTAGAGATTAAGATTATTCAAGTTCAAGTGTAAACAATAGTCAAATCACGTCCTCTGCTTAATTGCAATGAAAACTATACGATCTAATATTGTAGGTATAAATTATAAATTAAATCATCAATTATTATCATAATATCTAAACCGGTCTTCAATTATTTATACCTACAAGTAAACGAGCAGACGCCTGACCACGTGTTACTTGTAATCAAACTGTTTTCAATTATAAAACATGATTGAAATGTACATACCAACATGTACATTTCAGAGATGATTCTTACAACTTCAAAATACATTTATTGGTAGGTATAATTTAATGTAAGAGTATCTTACTTGACAGACATCCAACGTGGTGGTACTTTTAAATATGACATTTCACATTTAATCATGTTGAAATGCAATCACAATCTAACACACGCATGCGCAGTTCGAACTGTGAAAAAATGGCGCACGCATGCGTTCTTAATTTCCCGCGCTTCCCATATTACTATACCAAATAAATTACTTCCTTGTAACCTACCTACTTTGTTTAATTTCAATTTTTCCTATGAGTGAAGATAAAGTAGTGTATTAAACTGCATATAACTTAGATATTAAAACACTCGAGTCAACCTATTATCGCATTCGGCTTCGCCTCATGCGATAAACAGACTCTCATGTTTTAATACCCCTTCTTATATGAGAGTAGCATAAACTACTATTATAACGGCACTATATTTTATAAATTTTTAATTCTTTTGAGAAATAAATATCCACCGTAATTTACTCCTGTTCTAACGCAACCAAACTTATAGATAGAAGCACGACTCCATAGAACGTAGAACGTATAATGTGTTCAGATGGTTTCTCGGGTCGGTTGTTTGCGGTAGGTAAACGAGCGCCCTAGCATGGCCACATGAACGTGCTTTTCACACTACAGCAATAAACACTTTTTTTCAACGACCAAAATCTGAATCTACCCAAATAAGTGTGCAGTGACAGCGTCCATTCCCAGTTTCGTAATTAAAAATATATAAGTGGATAACTTTGAGCTAACTGATGATTTTGATTAAAAGTTTTACAATAAGTACTGATAACAATGGCTTTTGTTAAGTTTTGATTAGTCTGATTCGAGCACAATTGAATTTTGAAAGTTTTTGCTAAAGCTACTTTAAGGTATGAAATCGCAAACTCTGATTGATTAGCTGATTATTTCTTTTTTTTACTTCTTTATGCTTCCCAAAATGTAAGCTGCCCGTAATAATATATAATTTTAATTAAATTCCACGAAAACATAAAGATTTTTCATAAAAATAATAAGAAACGTTGTCTCGAACATTTTCTATACCAACTATATTTGAGCTTCAGTGACCACGAGTTTGTTTCGCTTTGCGTTCCATTAGTGTATTGCGTTTAAAAAAAAAAAAAACGTAACTGAGTTTAATTCCGGATTTGCAAATAAATGGTAAAATATGGAATGAGCTTCTATCTGAGGTTTTCCCGCTTGGTTAAGACATGTGTCGGATCGCTTCAAGAAAAATGTTCATAAATTCCTTCAGGGTAGGCAGCGCATCGATAATACCCCCGATGTTGCCGGTGTCTGTAAGCGACGGTGACCACTTTACATCAGATGGGCCCTACGCTAGTTTGTCAATACGTTTTATAAAAATAAAAAAAAACTGGCTTGGGTCGGGTCAGGACCGTTTTTCATGGCATTATATGGCGAAGGCTCATTCCCGATCGCTATGACCTGCCAGTAATGAAGGTTTTTATCCGGGTCCTAAGCAGGTAGGTAGTCTCGCTGGAGTCTGTTTGGTCGGGATTCGGATGAGAGTTTTCACCTCAACTTATAGCTATAACTAATGTATTTCTAACATAGTTTTTAAGAACTAACAAATAATGAACCAACCTAATAATATCTGATTTAATCAATGAATTATTATTATTATTATATCCAGCAGTGGACTATCCCGTATTATGAATAGACAGACGCTATGTATGTCAATCCAGTTTCATCATCATCATCAACATTTACTTATAAAAGTCCTATTTATAGAAGTCCACTGCCGGACATAGGCTTCCCCATGTCACGACGAATATTCTTGAGTCGCAAAAATCCGCAACCATCAATAAACAACCGTTAGGCAATAAATTAATTAAATTAATAATTTAATTTTAATTTTAATTTTAATTTTAATTTTAATTTTAATTTTAATTTTAATTTTAATTTTAATTTTAATTTTAATTTTAATTTTAATTTTAATTTTAATTTTAATTTTAATTTTAATTTTAATTTTAATTTTAATTTTAATTTTAATTTTAATTTTAATTTTAATTTTAATTTTAATTTTAATTTTAATTTTAATTTTAATTTTAATTTTAATTTTAATTTTAATTTTAATTTTAATTTTAATTTTAATTTTAATTTTAATTTTAATTTTAATTTTAATTTTAATTTTAATTTTAATTTTAATTTTAATTTTAATTTTAATAAATTAATTTTAATTTTGATTTTGATTTAATTTAATAATTATAATTTGTAGTTTTAGAAATACTATGTGATAATGTCTACTAACAACTCTTTACTAACATAATATGGTGTGAAACCGAAATAAAATGATATAATATAATAATAAAGGTTCTCGAGTGGCCGCTGGTGCCGTGGTGTGTAAACCCTCCTCCTCCTGTGTAGGTCGTTAAACTAAACTAAGGGATTACTCCCAGGGATGGGCAGCAGCATTCACCTGAGAATTCAATACCAAAACTGCGATCACCAATCCGTCCGCAAAGCGTGGTGTTTATAGAAATTGCAACAGTGGACGTCTAAAAGCTGCTGACGATGAGGATGATGACAAGGAACCGCAGTGTAGGAAGCCCCCCCCCCCCTCGATGGACAAAATACATTATTAAAATCCAGACTGTTTTTTGTTAATTGTTTTGGCTGGAACTTGCATAGAATCCCGTGGATGAAAATTAGTGATAAAAACAGTATTTGAATTTACAGAAAATGGCATGAAATAATATTTTAACAAAACATGGTTCCCGTGTTTCCGTGGTCTCATTTCATGGTCCTTTTATTGGTTTCCGTGACATTTTCATCGGGCCTGAAGTTTAATTACTGTTTACGAGTTAGCTGTTATTTAGCGAATAATGATTTTCTTAATTGAAATTATTCCACTGCTGCGGTTAGGGGATTTCCAATTAGGTGCTGTTTAACTAAATAAATAACATCCACCCGTATTAAACATACGCCTAATCCAGTCTATGACTCCCTGTGACGTGGGTATACGTTAGTATGCATTGCCATTGTATTGCATTATGTTTGTGCCAGACAAAATGCTATCAGATCATTCAAACATGTGTCGCGCAGCGGGAATCATAGACATTATTAAAAATAATTTAAAAGGAATATTATTATTTTTATTTTATTTTTTTATTTTGCTTGGCTGACGGAACAAGCAAGAGGCCCACCTGATGTTAAGCGGTAACCTCTGCCTATGAACAGTGCATTACCTCATAGGTCACGCCCACCTAGGACGCACCCTATGTGGCATTGCACTGCGCCACCCTGAGACATAAAGATGAAAAGTGTCATGTGCCTGTAATTTTACCGGCACCCTTACCCTTCAAACCAGAACACAGCAATGCGAGCACTACTGCTTTGCGGCAGAAATAGGTATGGTGGTAGTACTTCCCCAAATTTCTGTAGTATTTAGTAGTAGAGCTTTTTTGTGAAACGAACTCTTTCACAAAAAAGCTCTACTACTACTAAATAATATTATATAGTAGAGCAAAATTAATGTGCACACTTACCAGAAATTTGTACGATGGTGACGATATAGCTAAGCTTGTTTTTAATACCTGAAGGATACGTTTACTCTCTGTAGATCCAGTGATCAAGATCAAATTGGTTCTATTGAGAACTTTTTTTCCCAATAAATCTATTTTAAAAAACTACGCAACAAATTGGATCTGTTGCATCTACTTAGAAAATGACTAGATCCATTTTAGTTATTAAGACATGAGAACCTACAACACAAGTCTTTACGACTTAGTGTAAAGACATGAGAACCTACAACACAAGTCTTTACGACTTAGCGTAAAGACATGAGAACCTACAACACAAGTCTTTACGACTTAGTGTAAAGACATGAGAACCTACAACACAAGTCTTTACGACTTAGTGTAAAGACATGAGAACCTACAACACAAGTCTTTACGACTTAGTGTAAAGACATGAGAACCTACAACACAAGTCTTTACGACTTAGTGTAAAGACATGAGAACCTACAACACAAGTCTTTACGACTTAGTGTATAGACATGAGAACCTACAACACAAGTCTTTACGACTTAGTGTATAGACATGAAAACCTACAACACAAGTCTTTACGACTTAGTGTAAAGACATGAGAACCTACAACACAAGTCTTTACGACTTAGTGTAAAGACATGAGAACCTACAACACAAGTCTTTACGACTTAGTGTAAAGACATGAGAACCTACAACACAAGTCTTTACGACTTAGTGTAAAGACATGAGAACCTACAACACAAGTCTTTACGACTTAGTGTAAAGACATGAGAACCTACAACACAAGTCTTTACGACTTACTGTAAAGACATGAGAACCTACAACACAAGTCTTTACGACTTAGTGTAAAGACATGAGAACCTACAACACAAGTCTTTACGACTTAGTGTAAAGACATGAGAACCTACAACACAAGTCTTTACGACTTAGTGTAAAGACATGAGAACCTACAACACAAGTCTTTACGACTTAGTGTAGGTGCTGTATAGCATATTGTAAAGTAAACCAAGCCATAATGTATTTTTAAAATTAAAATTTGATTGTTAAATTATTTAGAACTTGTGTGCTTGAATAAATAAATGAATAAAAAAAAAAAAAAAAAAAAAAACTACTGAGATAAGGGATAATGAATAGCATCAGATCAAAAAACAATTGACACGTTCAAAGAAACCACCTTCTCATTATTTAGTTTTTTTTGTAATAGGTAATAACTTTGATTTTAACGCAAGACAAAAAATCCAAAACTTGTGCTAGCTATACTAAGTACAGCACGTTCATTGTAAGATGGCACCTGCCTTGGTTGGCTCGCCATACAAGGCAGGTGACATCTTACGGTGAACGAGCTGTAGCTAACGTTTGCCATTTACTCGTTTCGGTACACCATACCACTAGCTGTGGTCATTGACCTAAAACAGGGTGACCAAGAAATAACTAGTGATACGACGAGTGAGTTTCAAACTCTGCTGATTTATTGTGAGTACTTTGACCGTTCATAATCGTAGAACAAACGTCGGCGAAAATTGTTTTCATGTTACGACCACCCAAAGTTAACGGCCCGAACCAATAGTCGTCGAACACAATCAAAGTTGTTATATACGCGTTTATGTTTTACAGTATATTGTTTTGTGCCGTAGCGTGTTCGGCATTAGAATAGACCCCTCCGTCTCCTCCCATGGATGTCGTAAAATCCGTCTAAGGGGCAACAATAGGGGATGGGCAGCAGCATCCACTTGAGTACTCAATGCTGACACTGCGATCACCGCCTGCCAAGCGTGGTGATCGCAAATGTTTTTTTTATCTACGTGAATGACGGAACAAGCAGATCGCTCGCCTGACGTTAAGCGGTAACCTCTGCCTTTAACAATGCATTACCTCATAGGTCACGTCCACCTAGGACGCGCCCTATGCGGCTTTGCACTGCGCCCGCCACGCTAGAACATAAAGATGAAAAGTCTCATGTGCCTGTAATTTCACCGGCACACATACCCCTCAAACCGGAACACAGCAATACGAGCTCTGCTTTGCAGCAGAAATAAGTTTGGAGGTAGTACTTCCCCGGACAAACCCTTTCACAAGTAAGCTCCACTACTGTAGTAGTTAAAACCAAACCTATTTCTGCTGCAAAGCAGAGCTCGCATTGCTGTGTTCGGTTTGAAGGGTATGGGGGTGGGAATATCAGTGGTATAATTACTATACCACTATACCACATTTATATTTATTATATCACATTTCAGTCCTACTTGAGTAATCGGCAACAATATGTCGAAGTAAGGGCAACCAATAATAACAAGGAAGTAATCCACAAATCTAATTTGACCAAGCTTACTAGAGGTGTTCCACAGGGATCTATTTTGGGACCAATTTTATTTATTATTTTTATGAATGATTTGGTAAACTTTATGGAAAATTATTTATCTGGGCTTAAATTAGTAATTTTTGCTGATGACACCAATGCAATAATCTCTGCCAGTACGCTAGCTGAACTTACTGATAAAATAAATTTAGCTTTAAAAGGGTTTACTGAATGGTTTGGAATTAATAATTTAATTTTAAATGTGAAGAAGACAAATGTAATGCTATTTAAGACAACATCAAAGAATCATGAAAGACTATGTGTGAATTATAATGACATAATAATCCAATCAGTTGACGTTGTTAAATTTTTAGGTATAAATATTGACATGCTATTAAATTGGAAAAATGAATTAATATCTATTGAAAATTATATAAGCTCGGCATGCTATGCCATTAGAACACTAAGAGATGAACTCACCATGAAGCATTTAAAATTAGTTTATTACGCGTTGGTCGAATCGAAACTTCGCTACAGCATAATGTTTTGGGGTAATAGTTATAAGTACAATGTTAATTCAGCTTTCGTTATTCAAAAAAGGGCGATAAGGACCATGGTACGTATACCACAGATTGAATCCTGTAGGGAACATTTTATTAAGCTTAGGATACTAACTGTCCCTTGTCTGTACATTCTAGTTCTTCTTACGGATGTAGTAAAGCGCTTATACAGTATCGAGTCATTAGAAGAAAGGACATTAAGAGAAAGTACTAGAAGAAAGGATATTAAAAGTGACTTTATTCCGAATCTTAGGATAGCAACACATAGTGTTCAGTACCAGGCCATCAAGCTGTACAATGACTTGCCTATTAGCTTCAAATCCATCTACAGCACACATAAGTTTAAAAATAATCTGAAGGAATTCTTGTTGAAAAGGTGCTACTACTCTGTACGTGAATTTTATAATGATAAACCCTCATTTTTTTTTTTTTTTTTTTGTAATTCTATTGGTATCTGATTCTTTTTTAATTTGACATTTTCTGTTTTATGTTGACATTACTATTTTGACTAGGTACTATTTATAATTTTATCTGATGTTGTATTTTTATCTTAGTGACATTTAATCTTGTACCTATCGGACCCAAGTAGATGTATATGATTATTTTGTACTTTATTCCTATATTATGTTACTATGTTCCGACACAATTTTACATTGTTTGCGAAATAAATGAAATGAAATGAAATGAAATACCCCATACCCCATATGATGGTTATTGTGACATTTTCGTGACATTATTTGTAGACATTCATGCTTCGACATTATCTCTAATTTAGAGATTATCTCTACAATCCGAGAATTGGCCTCCAGATGCGTGTCAAACAATACTATGTATTTTAGTAATGATGATACAGTTTAAAATGCTGTGTAAGTTTTGGTTGCAATTAAATATAGTCGGAATTTAGCCGCAGCTTAGCCGCATTAGGTGTGGAGAGGCTAAACATTCCTCAGGAAAAATATATGCTTGAATGTCTTTTCGTGAAAGCCTGTTCGAAATTCGAAACACGCTAGGGCCACTTTGTCCTTTAAATGAGATTTTAGGGGTTGTGGGCATGAATTGCACAATAGGACCAGCCCGGCTCACCACAGTCCCGACTGGACACGCTCGGATAAATTTAAAAATACCTAACGGAAAAGCCCAAGTTCTTTGCTTTTATTTATTATTTTTATTTATGTTTATTGCAAATTGTTTTTTAAATAATAACTAATGGATATTCCCAAAAAACCTGCAACGTTTAACCTCTAACCTCCTTTTTGATTGCATTTAAATGCAATCATAAAAGGAAGTTGCAAATTCGTTGACTATCCAACGAATTTGCAACCTCCTACAAATCTTTGAAAAGCCTCAGAAAAACTTTTTGAAAGTCTGTTTAAATAACGTAACTAAGCACCGAAAGTAATCCTCATCAGTGTTATTCAAGCTGAAATACTATTACCACTCATACGTCAAGCAAACATCTCGGACTGGATACGAAATCGGACACTTGGATTGGAGGGGCCGGTTTCCCATCCGAGAGCGGACATCCGAAGTACATGGGTCTGACAAGGTTGAAACGAAACAGCTTAGTAAGTGGAAAGGAGATTAAAATAGAATGTGTGAAGCACAGATATGCGGAGCTACGCACCACTAAAAACAAGGAACAAGAACAAGAGTAAGTTTCGCTTATAAGACGATTCAAAATGAGCCTTCTGATTTCAAGGAATAAAATATTTTATCTACACTCAAATCGAAAAATTCGAATTACGAATTCAAAGACGGTTCTATACAGACGCACTTTATAGACGCATATTCATAAAATTAAGAATAAAACTCATTATGGTACCGCTATCTTTTTTTTTATTAATTCATTAAACTAGTCTATGGTTATAGCCTGAATATGAAAAAAAAGGCACACGCATGCGCAGTTCAAACTGTGAAAAAATGGCGCACGCATGCGTAGTTTGAACTTAATTTCCCTCGCTTCCCATACATTTTTTTGCCGATCGTGTTTTTCTTTGTTTAATTTCAATTTTTCCTATGAGTGAAGATAAAGTAGTGTATGAAACTGCATATAACTTAGGTATTAAAACACTCGAGTCAACCTCGTGTTTTAATCATAGATTTAGTATATGTACTAGATCTACAATCAGAGATCGAAGATGGAACCAAAAAAAATATGTGCACGTGTTGGTGAAAGTCTATGTCTGAGTTAAAAATAGTGTTGTCCTCGACCAACACTTTTACATTGTCGATAGAATTCATCATCCGTCCGTGATGTGTATGGTAGATAAATACATCTTAATGCAGATTCAGTCTTTCATGAATAACACAGTTTGGCAGATTTGACGTCATAAAGAGAATAAGGTTCTTATTCCAATTTTGAATACAGTTAATAAATAAACCTTTATTATTTATTGACCCTTAAATATTACGGTTTTATTTATAGGTGGGATCTTATAGTTTCCCTTTTAAATTTAAAATTAAAATGTTTGCTGCATATACCTAGTGGAGTTCAAATTTCCCATCCCATTGTTCATCCCACTCTTCTTATAACCGATAACCATTTTTCTCGTAGCAAAGGATTACTTGGAAATCTGAAAGCACAAAAACATTTTATATCAGCCGTGCTACGCCCATCTAATTTTTCACTCTGTTACTTTATCTATATACAATTTGTTACCCCAAAGTTTATTATTTTTCAAGTGTAAACCACGCTTTATGGATAACATTAAATTTAAATGTAACCCAAAAATTCCGTTCTAGCAGGACTCGAACCCACACCTTCGCCTGTCATCGGCGATGCCTTAAACAATTTACCCATAGATCGAGCTATGACGCTGGAGACGAAATTTGTGGGCACTATCAACTCGGCTATAGCGCCAAGTTGATAGTGCTGTATATACAGGTGTCTCATTGAAAACCTTCTGTTCAAAGTTCGAAAGTAAAGGCATCGCTGATCACAGGCGAGGGTGCAGGTTTGAGTCCCGCTGGAACGGAATTTTTGGGGTATATTTAAATTTAATTTGTTACCTATTATTTTATTAAGCAGAAATAAACAATATTTATTTATAAAAATAAAAAAGAAATATACCCTTTCGGGGAAAAAGGCGTGTGTAATAATCAACAACGTAAATATTTACTCCAAAATATCTACTACACAAACTGCAATAAAAACACCCGTGGTGCTTTAAAGTTACCTTTTCAATAGTCAATACAAAAACACACACCTCAATGTCCACCTGGTTATTATAGATTTAAAAAAAAACAATACAATGTTAACAGAGCACACATAATCCAAACAAAGTAAACCTCCATTCTAGGATGGACAAAAATTTAATTTATAGGTAGGTATAGTGCGCGTCATGTAAAAAGAACGCTGGTGGTCAAGCTTCTACAGGCGTTCAGCGTTCTTTTTACATGACGCGTACTATAATTGTACATTATTTGTAGTAAACTAGGTAGGCACTCATTCAATGCATAGGTATACATCTCTTAAATAAGTAGAAAGTAAGTAATCTCTTAAAAAGAACGCTGGAACGCCTGAAGAAGCTTGACCGCCAGCGTTCTTTTTACATGATGCGCATTATACAACGATATAGACTGCAACAGGACTATCGATATTTCTGACGTCATCACTTGGTCAAGCCCTATCGTAATCAAACATTTTTATATTTTACATAAAATATTGTTTATTTCTAGGTGCAGCAACGAAATATTATTAAAAAATATAAGGGAAAGTCCTAATCTACGAATGAAACTGGTTTTTAGGCCATTTACTAAAGCAGAATTGATAAAATAAGCAATACAATCGAACTACCAATAATCTCTTATTTACCTGTGAAACGTGTATTTTCCTGGATAATTACGTCTTGTATCTTCACAGTCACAAACTGAACACGACACCATTGTCATACAAAGTAATATTTGTTATTTAATAGTAAGATTACTAAAATAATTACAAAATTAGTTAAACTGCACAAGAGACCGTCCGGTATGCGCATCTTTTCAAGCAAAACATGTCACATTCAATACATTGTTGCTGTCACTTTTCTTCTTGCACGGGGTACATTTAAAAATGACTTCTCTCTCCCACGCTTCGTTGGTCTATTTAGCGTAGCGAAAAAATTCTACGTCTATGGTTTTAATACCCCTTATATGACAGTTGCATAAACTACTATTTTAACTTTGACTGAATCATGAGTCAAAATAGCAGCAGGTGGATTTGTAGTCCAGGAGGTAACCTAGTCTAATATAATCTGGGTCTCTTCAAGGCAAGAGTGAATAGGTTCACGTTTCAGTTCTACCTTAATAATGCGAACTGGTAAGGAGTGGGATACACTACCGTCGTCTGTCTTTCCTGAAAACTATAATCTGGGTCTCTTCAAGGCTAGAGTGAATAGGTGCCTTCTAGATCTTTGTGCTCCATCTTTGGCCACATCGTCACTAACAAACGGGAAATTTACACGTACCGTTAAATCGAGGTAAGCACCGACATTTAACATTGTTGAAAAAAAGAAAAGGTCCCTTCTAGACTTTTGTGCTTCATCGTCTCAACAGGTGAGATCGCGGGAAAACGAAGGTCTACCAAAGTTATAAAAATAATAAGTTGTTATTGAATTAATCTTACACGTACATAACAAATAACCTTAAGTACATTATATCTAAAAATTACTAGTAGTTTGCCCAGAACTAAGACTTAGCGAATACACGCGATGTAGTTATGCAACCTACTTTATTTGCCTTTCTAACCGACTTCTAAAAACATTTACTGATATAAAATGTTCACTGGACCATCTTGAGATAATTTCCAACACATCATTGAAAGAACCTCTGAATAGGACTAAGTACAGTTACTGCCACCGTAAATCTTCTGTGGCAACGAGGCATAAATACTATATAAGTAAGTACGTAATAGTAGGTATAAGTAGCTGACGAATTATTGATAACCTCCTTTTGTGAAGTCGGCTACAATCTAAAAGAATTTAGCAAGTGTATCATAATCACAGTATTGAAAGAAAACTATAGGCATCATTGTAAAGTTTAGTGTATCGTCAAAGTTGGAATAACGTCATTCAAATTCACAGAAATGGGAGGTATAATTTTTTTTCTGATAAATTGATTAACTTTTTATTGGGTACAAGTTTCTATATCGTTAAATTTAAGACATATCCCTGTAATTTAATCAAAAAAGCTAAAAAATTATTGGTTATAGTTTTGAAATTACCAGGCAAAGCACTTTCATTATATGAAACCCCACTTGATCCGACTGTCTCACTTTTTTTTACCCCCTCTTAAACCTCAATGTCTTAACAACCCCCATAGTTTACACGGCTTACAGCTTTACCTACAAATTGTACCTATACTATCTACACATACCAAATTTAATGCAGATTGGATTAACGGTTCTGAAGTTATCCTCGGACAAACATACATACAAACATACATACAAAACGCAGATTCTTCCAAGTTGATACAGAAAACTCGCTTCCCTCGTTAAATAATCACTATCATCAAGCCTTCACCCGACGGCAGCGTGCCCAGAATGCGATTTTTATAGCGTCTGTGTTGGTACGCTAGGTATGCTCACTCTTGTGACAAATGTCACTTGTTCATAAATCCAAAGAAACCCGAACATCTGAAATCCTACTATTCCCACCCACTATGACATTAGCAGCCTCCAGAGGATTGTGACCTCCCAAAATGTTGCTAACATTAACTAGCCCTTGTTTCTAGAGGAGGATTAACATGAATCGAGAAACATAATATCTCGAGTTGTTCCGAACTATGAAGGTCGTACGTGTAACTTACACGTTGTGTGTGTGTTGTTTAGTAGTAGTAGAGCTTTTTTGTGAAAGAGTTCGTCCGGGGAAGTACTACCACCATACCTATTTCTGCCGCAAAGCAGTAGTGTTCGCATTGCTGTGTTCCGGTTTGAAGGGTAAGGGTGCCGGTGAAATTACAGGCACATGAGACTTTTCATCTTTATGTCTCAGGGTGGCGGGCGCAGGGCAATGCCACATAGGGTGCGTCCTAGATGGACGTGACCTATGAGGTAATGCACTGTTCATAGGCAGAGGTTACCGCTTATCATTAGGTGGGCCATCTGCTTGTTCCGTCATTCAGTAGTATAAAAAAAAAAAAAAAAAACTTGTTTCAGACACGATATGTTGTGTCGTCAAATACAGGTTGGCCTAAAATTAAAATTACCGTGGCTTGGTATCATTTTAGTAAAAATTACGATTATACACCACGTACTTTACTATTCTGCTGCTGACGTCCAGTGTCCAGACGGGCTGAGTGTGCGGAGCGGTGAAGCCAAGCTAGTTCCTGTCTCATGGCCCTCGAGCGTGGTCAGGCTGGCTTAGTTCTGAGGCTTGATACCACATCCACTTGTTACACGAACTCCATGTTCCCGACCGTTGTAACTTACACGGTGTTTGCTGAGTCGATAGATTTCTTCCGAGATGGACTGTTTACTTAATGTATGTTTGCGCGATTACGTAATGGACCAATTTGGTGGAAAGATGCCTGTCTAATCAATCAGCACACGCTCTTTGGGAATGGTTTATTTTTTCGACTCAAAACAAATCACTTCGCTGGTAAAATATCGTCTTATCACCATCAAATGTTGTGTTGTATGCTTTCAACCCCATTTGATTTCCCATTCTAGTGGTGTCGTCCGAAGTAGGCCAGAGGTTGATGAGTCGACTAAGCTTATTATGAGGAAGAAAAGAGGCCGAATTCGGATGTTTTGATGGTTCATTTATAACCAAGACGTTTTCCCTGCCTGACCATAAATAAGCAACAGAAACCATTTGCTACACTATTTACAAAAATGGTATTTTAAAAATAAAACCATTTACCATTACGGATTGCGGACATGAATAATCCTCGTGGTGTTTTGTTTTACTCTTATAAGCAAGAGATAAATGAACACGTGAACCAAAAACACATTAAAAGGCGAGAACGAAAAATATAAAGACACATTATTCTAGATACTCATACAACGCGTTGAGAAGCATACCCTTACATTAACTGTGCGTAGCCTTACCAAAAGACGACTCTGCTAGTATTATAAAACCGCGATTCTACCCGCTACGTACGTGGCGGGCTGCGGGGAAGTGATATGCGCGAGGCGGAGAACGTTCGTTGTAGTTACTGTTGTGTACGAATCATCACCATCATCATCATTGGTTGCTCAAATAATAGCCCACTGCTGAGTATAAGCCTCCTTCAAACGCCACTCCAAAAGGTTCTGTGCGATTCGCATCCAGGTCTCTGGAGGACCCTCTACGGCCTCTATATCATCCGCCCACCTGGCTGATGGTCTGCCACGGCCTAGATCGGCTTAGATTGAAATCCGTTGGCTAGGTGAGGTTTGCATAGTGATCATGCAAGCCGAGCGAAGCGTGCCGCAGTAGCGGCTGGCGAGTGCCAGAACTCCCTATTCCATGTACACCCTTTGAGATATAGTTACTTCTCTGCTTCTTGCTGCTCTGCTTTTTTGAGTAGTAGTAGAGCTTTTTTGTGAAAGAGTTCGTCCGAGGAAGTACTACCACCATGCCTATTTCTGCCGCAAATCAGTAGTGCTCGCATTGCTGTGTTCCGGTTTGAAGGGTAAGGGTGCCGGTGAAATAACAGGCACATGAGACTTTTCATCTTTATGTCTCAGGGTGGCGGGCGCAGTGCAATGCCACATAGGGTGCGTCCTAGGTGGACGTGACCTTTGAGGTAATGCACTGTTCATAGGCAGAGGTTACCGCTTAACATCAGGTGGGCCTCTTGCTTGTTCCGTCATCCAAGTAGTATAAAAAAAAAAAAAGACTTAAATCGGTTTTCAGATGTTTTAAAATCTCAGAAATAATATTTAATGGAATATATAAGAAACAGAAAACAAACATGCGGTAACGTCAATAATCTGGCTGTTGAAATCAAGGAAATAATGTGTAATTAGAAAAAAGGTCAATAAAAATATTTCTTTTGAAAGTATGGGCGGGCAAACGTATAAAAAGATAAACGATCACGTAAATTAAGATCGGGAGATAACCCTGCTACAATCGATTAATAATCGTTAGGGAATGTCATTGTTCAGTTGGTGTTTGGGCATGGCATCCATGGGGTATGGATTCAAACTATTTAGGTTGCTTTAAACGAGTCGGTAGACCGAACTTTGGCCGGCTACTGCCCAGTTGCAGTACTGATGCAGACTTGCTGACCTGTGGGGGCTACCCTTGAAAACAGTTTAATTCCAATTCCAATCCAGTTTTCATTAAATTTAGTACTCTTAATCAAAATCGAGAAAATTGAAATCGTGTACGAAAACTTCGCGTGATGTCTCTTGAAAGAACAACACGACGTGGGTGTGGCTACACACAACGCAACAAACTACCATTCATCAGAGCTTTTTTGTTGTAGTAGTAGAGCTTTTTTGTTGTAGTAGTAGAGCTTTTTGTTGTAGTAGTAGAGCTTTTTTGTGAAAGAGTTCGTCCGGGGAAGTACTACCACCATACCTATTTCTGCCGCAAAGCAGTAGTGCTCGCATTTCTGTGTTCCGGTTTGAAGGGTAAGGATGCCGGTGAAATTACAGGTACATGAGACTTTTCATCTTTATGTCTCAGGGTGGCGGGCGCAGTGCAATGCCACATAGGTTGCGTCCTAGGTGGACGTGATCTATGAGGTAATGCACTGTTCATAGGCAGAGGTTACCGCTTAACATCAGGTGGGCCTCTTGCTTGATCCGTCATCCAAGTAGCATAAAATAATAATAATAATAATAATATATATATATATATATATATATATATATATGAAAATTACATGCATAATTCTTATTATTTCACCTAATTATTACTTATATATTCCCAAATATCTTGGATTCGAGTATAGATAGATTTCGTTTAGTTCCTTAAAATTTTACCGGGTTCGCATCCAATCTTGTGGTAGGATTGGATTCAAGAGTAGGTACAAAATGGCACAATTTGACAGTAAATCTTAAATTAGGATTGTGATCGAGTGTCAAGGGTAGCCACCGTTTCTTTGGGCTCCCAATATCCCCAGTTCATTTAGCAGCACAAATAGCAGATAGAATAGGTACATATTGCACTGTCCGCCGCCGATAACAAATAGGGTCGTTTATCATCCGCCACGAATTGAGTCCAACTTGTCATAAAATTCCAATATTTTTATAGAAAATCGTCGATTTTATATCTTTGGTTGGCATTTTGGAATTTATTTTCAGTAAAAAATTATGACATGCTTCACTTTGCTTGCTCTTAAGGTGGATCCTCTCGCTTGTGGCGCGAAATTCAAATTGTTTGGTGTTTTTTGCCCATTACAGCTCATCTACACTTCATCAGATAGTGAAAGTAAATTTCCACATCCACCTTAAGCTTTTCTTTCGGCATAAAAATCAAGTGACAATTTTATTAAAATGTAAAATTAATCCTAAATGGTTTTGAAAAAAAAAACAACCCGCTGTGACCTAATATTAGTCGCGAAGTCGTTTCGATAGTAGCCAAATAATTTCCGTTGGCCAGACTAGTCTGACCACCAATCTGACCACTGGGAAACACTCTAAAAATCTTGCTATTCATATTCCACGTTTTGTTACATTTATATGTTAGAAAATTAATAATTATATTCGCGTACTATGTATATTGTGTGTCTATCAAATTATGGAAACAAAGGACTCTTGTCGTTTTGAAGTTATTTCAAAGGAGTTTCGTTAGTGAGTATGCATTTGAAACGATATATTTTTTGAGTAATTGGATGAACTGGCTGTTGGCATAGCCATCAATTTGGTTTTATCATTGAATACCAGTTATATCTAGCCATGTGCCGTGATCCGGCCTAAGAAGAAACCCCTCCATCTCCTCCCAAGGAGTTCGTGAAAGCCGACTAATAAAATAAATAAATAAATATTGCTGGACAGTTCACACAACATTATCTAGCCCCAAACTAAGCAGAGCTTGTGTTATGGGTACTAGATAACTGATATACTTAATACAGTACATTACATAGATAGATATTTTTTATTATATATATAAAATACCCAGAACACCCTGAAGTAATATCGTCGGATCGCACAAATATTTGTTCCGAGGCGGGAATTGAACTCGCAATCTCCTGCGTCGCAGGCGAACGTTCGCCCGTCGCGCCACAGAGGTCGTCAAGCTAATTACACCAGGAGATGGGCAGCGAATGTGTAGGTAGTCAACATGAATACTGCGACCACCAATCCGCCTGCCAAGCGCGGTGACTATGGAAAATCCCTCCATTGTATATTATGGAGGCTTCGTCCATTGTATATTATGGAGGCTTCGTCCAGCAGTATATTATGGAGGCTTCGTCCAGCAGTATATTATGGAGGCTTCGTCCAGCAGTATATTATGGAGGCTTCGTCCAGCAGTATAGTATGGAGGCTTCGTCCAGCAGTATATTATGGAGGCTTCGTCCAGCAGTATATTATGGAGGCTTCGTCCAGCAGTATATTATGGAGGCTTCGTCCAGTAGTATATTATGGAGGCTTCGTCCAGCAGTATATTATGGAGGCTTCGTCCAGCAGTATATTATGGAGGCTTCGTCTAGCAGTGGACGTCTAAAGTATGCTAATCATGATGATGATACTAGCTCACGGTTTGAAGTTGCGGTCAGTAAAGTTTTGCATCAAAACCAGTGGCCATAACGGAAGTATTACCTAAATTTACGTAGTTACCGAGTACTACTGACTCTGTGGTTGAACGTGCTAACGAGTGCGACTGACAGGCAGCATTGTTGCCGTATAACGCGAATTGTTGCTGTTAGCGTCGTTTGGGCCTGGCAGGCAGCCGAATGTGCACAATACTCGTCGAAGGATGTTGTACTGAATATAACTGAAACTGAAACAGTTGCACTAGTGTTTGTCGATTTCAAATCACACTAAATCGCTAGGTGTGTCAATTTTCGTGATGATATCCCTCATTTCCGCGCCTCAAAGCATCATACGCAAAAGCGTCCTGCAGTGTATATGGTCCTTATGTTACGCAGGAGGTTGCGGGTTCGATTCCCGCCTCGGAACAAATATTTGTGCGATCGCAGATATTTGTTCAGGCTGTTCTGGGTACTTACTTGTACTTGTACTTGTAGAGCAGACTCTTCTCCGCAACTAGGCCACCAACGGGCCCTTTTTGCGTGATGGGTGGAGGCTGCTAGTCCAGCCACCCGATGTCCTCCAGGAAGGCTAGCAGCTCGCCAATGCTGGCGCAGGCCTGCCTGGGCGTCCTCGGTGTCCCGAGGTATGTTTTTCTCTGGGACGCCACGCTGCTGCACTCCAGGAGTACATGCGCTGGCGTCTCATCAGCTACTAGACAGCCTCTACATAGGGGGCTATCTGTAATACCCAGAGTAAATAAATGTTTATTAAGAGCACAGTGACCCGTGACAATCCCGACAATCAGGCGTAGCTTGTCACGCTTCAGATTGAGGAGTTTACGGGAGTATTTCGGATTTAGGTCCGGAAACGCCTCCTTTGACTGCCTACAATCCGATAAATTTTCCCATAGCTCTTGGTGTAGATTGACAGTACGTTTACGGATCCAGGAGCGTATCTGGCTAAATGGCAGGGGTAAAATGGGCTCCGGTCCTGCTGGTAGCAATTCCGAGCCTCTCCTGGCCAGTTCATCAGCCCCATCGTTACCTCTGGAGCCACTATGCCCCTTGATCCATTGCAAGGTTATGTTGTTTGACTTACTTACTTCTTCCAGCAGGTTATGACACTGAATGGTCAACCCTGATGTATGTTCGCTTTTCTGCAGGGCTCGTAGTACCGCAGCGCTGTCAGAGAGTATCCTGATGTTAAAGTCAGTTACCTTCCTACGTAGCACTGCGTGAGCAGCCTGGATTATGCCTACGCATTCCGCTTGGAAGATGGAATTCCACACCCCCAAAGCCGCTGACGAGTGAATGTTCAGATCTTCCGAAAACGTACCCGCTCCGGTTCCTGCTTTCATCTTAGAGCCATCTGTATATATTCTAAGTTCGTGAATGTTCGAGCTGTCACTGGGCTCTTCGTGTAATTGTACAGTGAAGCTCTTAGAGAGAATGTGTTTTTTGGGTACCCTATCATAAATGGAGAGTAACAGTGGATAACCAACCGCGAACTCGTCTATGATGGTAGTGTGGATGGCCCGTGTGTCATGCATTAGTAGATTTAAAGCCCTGAGTCTGTAGGCAGCGGCTGCTGCCTCCTGTTGCACGTGTAAATGCAGCGGGGTCAGGCCTATTAAGGCTTCAAGGGCAGCCGTTGGGGCCGTTCTCATACTACCCGTAGTCGCCACACATGCCAATCTCTGGAACTTTTGCAATTTACTAATAATAGTACTCTGTTTGGTTCTGGGCCACCAAACTAGAGCACCATATGTTACCGAAGGTCTAATCACCGTGTTGTAAAGCCATAGGGTTATCTTTGGGCTAAGACCCCATGTTTTACCCACCATTCTGCGACATTGCCAGAAAGATATCGTGGCCTTCTTTATTTTGTTGTCTAGATGTTTCGCCCAGTTCAGTTTACTATCCAAAATTATACCCAGATATTTAACCTCATTGGAAAAGTGCAACTGCGTACCAAAGAGACTAGGCACCCTATAGGCACCTAGGTTACGCTTATTAGTGAACATTACTAGCTCTGTTTTAGTTGGATTCACGGTCAATCCATACTCTGTGCACCACTCCTCGACGACCCTAAGTGCACTATTCAAGATATTACACGCCACACTAGCAAAATGACCCGATATCAGAATAGCAAGGTCGTCCGCGTAGCCTACCGTGAAGAAACGTTGGGCGTTAAGTCTGGTTATTAGATCATTGGCAACCATGTTCCACAGTAGCGGCGACAAGACACCTCCCTGGGGACATCCCCTCGCCACCACTGCTCTGGTCTCACCCAGTAGGTCGACACGTACCGCCCTAAGTTTGAGCATGCCAACGATCCAGTCCGCCAGTGTCGGAGCTACCCTATGTCTCTGTAACGCTGCGCTGATGCTGCTAAAGTTAGTCTTGTCAAAAGCGCCTTCTATGTCAATAAAGGCAGCCAGACAGAGTGTTCTGTTCTTTATGTCTTTTTCCACTCTGCTAACCACAGTGTGTAGTGCTGATTCTGTTGATTTACCCGAGCTATAGGCGTGTTGCTGTGGATGTAGTGGTGTGGATATTAAAGTGTAATCCCTTATGTACCGATCGCACAATCTTTCCAAAGTTTTTAGAAGAAAGGAAGTGAGGCTAATCGGTCTAAAGGCTTTAGCTTCAGTATAGTCACTTCTCCCCGGTTTAGGTATGAATATAACCCTGACCTCTCTCCAGCTTAGCGGTACATAGCGAAAGGCAAGACAAGCCCTGAAGACGACTGTGAGCGTCTCGATGAGATGCAGCCTACCCCACTGAAGAAGGCCCGGAAAAATTCCGTCTATACCAGGGGACTTATACGGTTGAAATGTGTTTATTGCCCAGTTTACTTTTTCTACGGTAACTATCAACCGTGCGACTGCCCAGTCTGTTTCAGATGCCGACCCTATACCAGTGGCAACGTGCCAACTAGTTTCTTGGTCTAAAAGACACCCCGGAAAATGAGTCTGTAGTAATAGTTCATGCGTTTCAGTTGTCGTTTTAGTGTAAGTTTCGTCTGTCTTTTTTAAAGAACCTATCTCACGATTAGAGTCAGTCGCGAGGATTTTCCTCACTCTGTTCGCTTGGGAATCAGATTCAATACTTGTACAATACTTTTGCCATTTTTTACGACCATTCCTCCGGATGCGTTTCTTGTACTCAGCACGGGCAGATCTGTATTTGTCCCAATCCGAGTCGTCGTACGTGTTCATTGCTCTGTTAAATAATTTTCGTACCTTACCTTTATGTCTTTCTAAGTCTTCGGACCAGCCTTTGTTTCCTCTAACGATTCCACGTGCCCCTGTGAGAGGGCAGGCCTCCTCGAAGCTCTTAGTCAGGCTTGTAGTAATTTGAACAACCGCAGTCTCAATTGCGGATGTGCTAGTCATGACTTGTCCCGCTATGTCCCCGAGGCGCTGTTCTAAGGAGTTAACAAACTTTACCTTATCAGTCCTCCGTGGGTTGCGGGATGGTGATGTCTGTGCTGTGCTCAATTCCAGTTCATACCTGATCCACCTATGATCCGAGCAGGATGACTCTACAGATACCCTCCAGTTCTGTATGTATCTGGAGCAGTTGTCTGTCACCATGGTGAGATCAATTATGGTGCGGAACCGCCTTGTTACAAAGGTTGGCTCAGCACCCCTGTTAGCAATAGAGAGAGATGTAGTAAATAGGAAATTTACCAGATCATCACCTCTGCTGTTTGACACGAGCATCCCCCAAAGAGGGTGATGTGCGTTGGTATCTGCTGAAATAATTAGTTTAGAGTTTTGTAATTCGCAATGCCTTACCAAATCCGTGACATCATTTGATGGGATGGGCTCATCAGCTGGCATGTACGCCGATGCTACCATGACGTCCTCGAACTCCCCACCGAAACTGCCTCGGATTCTGGCTGTTACCAAATCCCTGAAACAGAACTCGGTAAGGGGCACAGTTGTTAGAGCACGTGGTACATAAATGCACACACGTGGATTGCTACAAGTGTTATCATACAGTAACTTACCTCCTAAGCTGCCAAGACCACACACACGCCCTGCCCTGATCCACGGCTCCTGAATCAAGGCTATGGTCATATTGTCTTTCTCCAGCACACTGCGCAGGTTAGCCGTTGCAGTGAGGCTGTGCTGGAGGTTGCATTGGACTATGTTATATTTATTAGAGGAGGCGGCTTGGGTCACCATCATCTTGGCTAACCTTCACCTCCTCCTCTTCCTCCGAACTATCCAGCAGGTCCGACTCTCCACACATCACCTCCATCGGCTTAGAGCCCGACGGTATGGGCGACGAGTGTAATGACTCTGCTTGCGATAGTACGGGCGCTTGCACACCACTGGGACCTGGTTGCGGTTCCGTTGCTGAGCTCGACTCCAAAGACTGCTTGGGCTCGGGGGGTACGTCCTGCAGACTCCCGTCCTCTGCAAAGAACCGGACGTACACGCTCCCTAAGTTATGGGCCAGTCTTCGCTCTCTCGCCAAGAGCTCGGGAACCAACCCCTCAGGTATCCCAAGCTTCAGGAGGAGGATGTCGTCCTTCTGCATGCTGTGACTGTACACCGTCCATGTTTTGATTTGGGCCCATTTGTTCTGTTCTGCCAAAACAAGACTAGTGTCCTCCAACGTGTTGATGCAGTCGGGAATGAACAGAGCCGCCCTTACTCTCTTGGTGATGTCGCTCTGCTTAATCACCTTCAGCTTCGGACATGTAGCTACCGGTAGTTTCGCGATCACACTGCGTAGCCACTCAAGTGAAGGCTCGTCCTCACACCACAGCTTCAGGACCCCTTCGGCGATGGTGGGTTTGCCCATGAAGCGTGGGGAGAAGTCCTTTTCCGGGTTCTTGATGTCCTCCAAGATACACCGTTCCAGGTACCTCTTCACTGAAGTGGCTTGCTCCTCTGTGACATGCTTATTGTCGTCCCTAGCAACAGCCACGCAAAGATGGCTCTGAACCATGTCTGCGTAACTGATGGTGGGGGCACGACGCGTACTATCAAGCCTCTGCTTCTTCCGATCACCTCTCGGAGAAACGGTGTCGTCCAGCCTAGAGCGCTTACTCGGCTCCGTATGGGCCGGGGCCACGGCTGAACTAGCTATGGCCATGGTAGCACGCTTCTTGCGACTGTATCTGTTACTATGCTTGCTGGTCCACGACCCCTTACCTCTGCAACCAACGGACCCGGCGGTCACTACAGGCAAGCCCGTAGATCTCGCCGGCGGGGCATACGGTTTGGGGAGGGAACCTTTATCTCTGCTTCTTTGCTTATAGAAAAAGCTCGGACCAGGGGTGTTCTGCACAGGCTCACCAGTTCCAGGAACCACCTGTTGCGCCCCCATCTGACCTTGCTTTTCTGCTTTCCTCAGCTTTTTTGAGTTCCTTTTCCCCGGGACGCTAGTCACCTCGGGATTGGGAACCTTGGGTTGAGAAGGTCCAGCCGCAGGCTTTCGCTCCCCTTTCCCAGTGTTAGCTGCTCGTTTTTTGCCTTTAGATCCTACGATCGTCCAGGCAGCAGTGTCAACCTGCGGGCCCGCGAAGGCTGCCACCAGGTTATCCACCGCCTCCCCTGTAGAGGGGGTTGGAGAGTGGTCTTTATTCATTTTGTTCGACATGTTTGATAAAAAAGTTATAAGAATTCATCTTTCCGGCTCCCCACCCACCACCGAGTCCGCATCTATGGGGATGTATTGCTATACACCAGGGCTACCGGTCCGATATAGAAGGGCTGATCGCGTTGCCTACGAGCCAAAACGGCACCACCAAACCCGGCGAAGACCACCACCACCAAGCAAAGGCGTGCACCGCTGTCTGCAGACCCCATCGACCCCCCCCTCTCGCCAACGACAGCTGTGACCTGTCGCCATGCTGAATTGCCACGGCTGGCTAGACCGTGACCCCCCGTTTTGGAAGAAATTCACACCGAAGATGAGTGTTGCGGAAGAGACATCTGTCCGCTCAGCAGCCAGGTTTGTTGCATCCTTCCGTACGGGCCCCCTACGCGCAGCATCAAAACACGTAGGTGGTTCGCCCCCCACTAGTCAATCCCACCTATTGGATGACTAGCCCACGAAGCCAAACCACCATACTTCGTAGCGGACCGAAATGGTAATGGAAAAGGGATCAGGGGATGTGAGTGCAAGGGATAGGAAGAGTGATAGGTATAACTATCCAACATCTGTCCGTTCGATGGTGAACCCGCCGTCCTAGGCAGTGTACGTCTGGTGGTTTCAGTTACGTCTATTTCTTAGGGAACTAGACCAAAAACAGGGGACAACCACGTGAAGGCTAACTCACCAGGCTTGCCTTGGGGATCACGGCAACTAGTGTCCCTACTCCCAAGACCATTCGCACCCTACTTGTCATATGAAGGCAAGTATGGTAGGCTTATATCTATACTAGGCAAGCGGCTAAACTAGAGACACCAGAGAAGCAGAAACGCAAGCTAGGCAGTGCAACTATTAAAGCATAGACGTAAACCCCCCCCGGCTGTTCTGGGTATTTCTATGTATATTAAAAATTATCTATCTATGTATATTGTATTAAGTATATCAGTTATCTAGTACCCATAACACAAGCTCTGCTTAGCTTGGGGCTGGATAATGTTGTGTGAACTGTCCAGCATTATTTATTTTATTTATGTTCTGTTATCACAGATCAGTCCAATAGTCCAGCGTTTCGTAAACTTTTTCAGACACAAACCCTAGGAAATGAACACATCAATTATCAAGGACCCTCTTAATAAAAAAAAAACAGCAATTTTCTGAACTTTTACTTTAGTACATACTATAATTTTTATAAAATCATAAATGCATACTTATTTACGCTTAGTTAACTTACTTCAGTGAGTCTCCCACATCGCCCGCTGGCACTTCCGCCGTGCTAAGTAAGCGTAGCGATAACGACACTCTTACAGACATTGGGCTGACCAGTTTTAGTATTAGTAGAGTTTTTTGTGAAAAAGTTCACCACCTATTTCTGCCACAAAGCAGGAGTGCTCGCATTGCTGTGTTCTGGTTTGAAGGGTATGGGTGCCAGTGAAATTACAGGCAAATTAGACTTTTCATCTTTATGCCTCAGGGTGGCGGGCACAGTACAATGCCACATAGAGTGCGTCCTAGGTGGACGTAACCTATGAGGTAATGCATTATTAAAGGCAGAGGTTACAGCTTAACATCAGGTGGGCTATCAGCTTGTTCCGTCATTCAAGCAGGAAAAAAGTGTTTATTTTGAATTGGTCTTGGACATAATGTAGGTATCTCTACCTGGGGAAAGCGCGTTCATACGGGGACTATTATTGTGGGAACTAATTGACTGTCTATAAAATAAAAAAGTGGCCAAGTGCGAGTCGGACTCGCCCATGAAGGGTTCCGTAGCAGCAAGTAACATAATATAAAAGTTCTTGGATGGATTACAATTAATGACGTATTAAAAAAAAACTACTTACTAGATCTCGTTCAAACCAATTTTGAGTAAAAGTTTACATGGTAATGTACATCATATATTTATTTTTATTTTATCATTCTCTTATTTTAAAGTTATGGGGGGGGGGGGGGGGGGGGGGGGACACTTTTTACCACTTTGGAAGTGTCTCTCGCGAAAACTATTAAGTTAAGAAAAAAATTATATTAGAAACCTCAACATCATTTTTGAAGACCTATCCATAGATACACCACACGTATAGGTTTGATGAAAAAAAATATTTTGAGTTTTAGTTCTAAGTATGGGGAACCCCAAAAATAATTGTTTTTTTTAAATTTTTGTGTAAAAATCTTAATGCGGTACACAGAATACATCTACCTACCAAGTTTCAACAGTATAGCTCTTATAGTTTCCGAAAAAAAAGGCTGTGACATACACGGACAGACAGACAGACAGACAGACAGACATACAGACAGACAGACAGACATGACGAATCTATAAGGGTTCCTTGTCTTTGACTACGGAACCCTAAAAACTATAAACTTCTACATGCAAATCCTTTGTCAATCATTAATCCGTTTTTATTAAACCTTAGTAAGTTTTTTGTCAACCACTTAAATGAAGGATATCCGCAAAGGCGCTTCGCCTACAAAGGACTTGCGTCGGTTATTAAAAGATTTGTACCCTTAGTCTCCTTTTTACTTTGACGATTTCATTATGCGAAGGTATTTTAATTTTACAACCCTAAACTTATCTGGCCCAGTGTCGTCGTAGCTGTAACCATTTCGAGATTTTAGCACGCGCGTTTCGCGTCACGCCGAGTGGGATGCGGATGGGTTGAAGTCGTCTCCATGCACCGACTTCCTGCGATCTTTATAATGTCTTTGGCCCATCGAAGCGGGTCTATCATAACTTATATTTATTTCGCGTTTTGATTGTATTCCATAAATAAATAAGTAAATAGACAAAATTATTAATTTTAATATTGATTAAGTATATTTATAATAATAATAATAAATAATAATAAATAATGCTGGACAGTTCACACAACATTATCTAGCCCCAAGCTAAGCAGAGCTTATTACGAGTGATTAGCGCAGGTGACTAGTTGACCGAGCGAGTGAAGCGAGTGAAGTGTCCTTGCAACAGCTGGCAAAATTTGCTTTCATCTGTTTGGATGTATGCATATTGGTACTCGCGTACAAGTCGTATTTGTCAACGAATCTAGACAAAACTTGATTATAGGTTCAAAAAATGTCATTGTTTTATTTATCCTCCGCGATTTAAATTGCTGGTTTATGTTCTCAAAAAGAGGGGAAGTTTGCTGCGATGCCATTTACTGGTAGATTTTGATAATATTTGCACAAACATTCGATAGCTAATTCTAAACTAGTTCTGCGTACAGTAGACCTCGTGAGCACAAACTTGTATAAAACTATGCATCATGTCGATCCATAATGATCAAACAAATAACCCAAGTTTTTTTTTATAAAAAAAATAATTTTATGTAAAACTAAAAATAAATTTCCTATAAGTACTTAAAATCGAGCCTGTAACTCCTAAAATCACTTTTCGATAACTCTCACGGTTTCAGATTTCAACCTATATAATCTAGACAGCTACTTGACCGATTTTGCTCATATTTCAAATTACTTTTGTGTTTTTTTTAAAAGGGTGTCGCACTGTTGTTGTGTTTTGAGGCAACGTCGTTTTTATTTGTTGCCATCCACCATTTTGCTAAGACCTGACATATGTCGGTCGGGACCTTCTTCCTGTTGTCTGGTTCGTGGTCGCCACTCGAGAACTTTTGTCCCCCAACAGCTGTTAGTTCTGCGAGCTATATGGCCTGCCCATTGCCACTTCCACTTGCTAATTTTGAGAGCTGCTGATCTGGGTTCTTCTACAGAGCTCTTCCATTCATTCGTTCATTAAAATTCAATTTCAATTTCAATAGCCTTTATTTAACAACTTTAAAATTAGTTTACAATATGACATCGATAAAAAAATAGTTATAAATGGTTGTTTTGCTTCCCAGCATAGGCCTCCTCCAGAGTCCTCCAAAGCTCCCGATCGTGAGCTTCTCTTCTCCATGTCACACCTGCTGTAGTTTTAAAATCATCTTCCCATCTGCGGAAAGGTGTTCCTCTCGCCCTTTTTCCTTCTCTAAAAGCCATTGGATCATGTTTTTAGCACATTTCTCTCTATGAATCCTGATAAAAAAATAAAAAAAATGGAAGTACGCTGGTCATTAAAATAATAAGGAAAAATGCAGGAGATTTCAACCCATGTGGTATAAATGAGTATTATGTCATTATGTCTTTATAAGCTACCTGCCCAGTCGTGAGTTCCAAAATACTAAGAGCTTTCACGAGATAATGAATAGAAATACCCACTCCATTCTCATTGAATTCTAGACTTGTTAAAAGTTATTAGTTCTTAAACTAGGTATGATATTCCTAAATGTCTATTACTTTACCAAACAACCATTAAACAAAATACACCATTATTTATACGCCAAATTCAAGTATAACTAGAACTTTTTCTCGATTTTAGTTTGGAAAGCTCTTATCCAGTTTACATTTCTGACAGTTTCGTGCCGAAATATCGGGCACAATCAAAACCAAAAATCATGGTAAAAATAGATTTTCCAGTGAAAGTACCTAGTTATTCCTTGTTTTTGATAAATAAACATTAGCTATTTTAGTATATTTGTTTGCACTTACGCAAACCTCTCCGGCGTCCAGTGTACACCCTTTTACTTCCAGTGTTTTACTATCTCATTAAGTACATAAGTTGGTAGTAGTTGGTACATATTTAATTTAATATTGCACCCTATAAACCTAAGAAGGTTTGTCTGGGGATGCGCTGGTCGTCGCAATTTATTAACCCCGACGCAAAAACGACGGGGTGTTATAAGTTTTACGTGTCTGTGTGTGCGTGTGTGGATGTGTCTGTCTGTCCCATCGTAGCTCCCGAACGGATGAACCAATTTAGTTTTTTTTTGTTGGAAAGTTGAATTTTTCGTGAGTGTTCTTAGCTATGTTTGATCAAAACCGGTTCAGCCGTTTCATTGCGTTGAGGGTTTTTTAATTTTTACAAAATTAGTTACTTGTTTTAATTTAGATTTTCTATCTAAAAATGGTATTGAAAGCCAAGTGGGGTGACATGCCCGTTATGAGTATTATAGCGGAGAAAGAACAAAGCCCACTCCAGGCCTCAGGGCTTCTCTCGGCATTCGGTCAAGTGCTCTTCTCAATGTGTGTTCCTGAATGGGAGGAGATTAATATCAAATCATTGCTTTTTGTTTGAAAAAAAAACAGGAAATATTGCTAATGAGCTCTTGGGAATAATTATGTGGGTTAGTCTAACGACATTAATTTACCAACATATCATTAAAATAACAATCGGGTGACGGCTTGCTGATCTGATAGGTAGGTTTTTATTTTAGTTTTGGTTTATTGTCTTAGACTTAATATATTTTCATTGTAAGTAATAATAAAGGTTATCATTAACAAATCAAATGAAAAAGTTAATTAAAAACAACAGTCACAATGCTTAAGGATTTTTTAACTTTGCTATCTGTTTAAAAATGTTTCGATACTGTTTCTAATATGACTAATTGATGCTCTTGCTCCCAATTTATGCAGGTTGTCTACAAATTTTTTAACACTCAAACTCAGTTTCGTATAAATTCCTGACCCGTAAGATTACATGTGTCGTGGGTGAATACAATGAATTTATAATGTTACCACAATACCCACACATGGAACAAATATTTGTAATCTACAAAATTTGCATTTTGTCATAGAATAGGACCAAACACGACCGCTTGAGTATGAAGTATGAACCAAGACATAGACTGGTTGTCGTTGGTGACTAAAATCTGATTTTGTAATTTTGAAATGTAATTTTATTGGTCTTCCGCCGTATCCTTACGCTTGTATTGGATCCGTGAAGATCCCACTACAGGGTTAGTAGGAAGGAAGTAACAATGTTCGCACGATATAGAATGATAAATATAGATGATGAAATATGTTATTAAATATGTAAAAATATGATGAATAGATAATGAAGTAACGCGTGTTGCAGTGCTGCTGCGTTGTGACGCACTTGCAGTGCAGTACAGTGAGTGCACTGGTGTCACGTAAAACCAGCGCTGCAGCAGCGCTTGCGATGTTGCAGCATACGCTGAGTGGCGACCTTTTTTGCTGATAATAATATGTATAATTTTAATTGTAAGTTTCTCTGTAAGTTTGTGTTAGTAAAATAAATATTTTTGTATATGTATTTGTATTTGTATGTTCTTAGCGTTCACCTTGACTAGAACTTAACTACCAGTGGCGGATCCAGGATTTCGGTTTGGGAGGGGCTGCGGTGTCCCCCTGGGCGTGAATTTCGCTAGTTTCTTTTCTAGCGAGTGCACCCATAGAGCACATAAAGATTTTGTTGACTCATTTAAAAGAATAACATATAACGGTGAGCGGAGCGAGCTGTGAAATATCAGTGTATTTAGCTCGGTGAGAGTGCTGCAAAAATTGCATCCTTTATTAGCAAGTGAAACGGCAGGCGGAGCAAGTTGTGAAAATTGTTATTAGCCCGAGGAGAGTGCAGCAAAAATCATATCCATATTGAGCAGAGCGCACTGCGAATAATTCTGTTTGAAAAGTTCGAGCAGCGCTCTCGAGGATAGCGACTGGAGAGGGGCGAGGTCGACGCGACGACCCACGAGTCGCTTCGCTTGCTTGTGTGCGCACGGATCAAACCTACAGTAGAAAGAAAGAAAGAAAGAAAGAAAGAAAATTTATTTATTTTTCCACACGCACAACACACACATAAAACAAGAAGACAAAAACAAAATTCCACTAAGTATATAGGTAGACACTACAATATCATGAGAAACAAAAAATAAAAATAATCAAAAACTGTTACAAACTTTGGTAGGAAAGTTGATAGGTTGTGTGTGTTGTGTGGGGTCAAACAGGTCCCTGTCTCAGAATATGCTGCACCAGACCTAGGTTTAGTGCAGCGCTGGTTTTCAGACAGGGCCTAATTAAATGTAACTACTAACTACTAATGTACAGTAACTACTATTACACTACCAAAGACGCGCACACTCGCAAGCAAGTGCGACATAGACGTCTGGTCGTGGGACGGGTGAGATAACAGAGGCCGCACTGATCATGGGTGTCAGAGCACCCACTGTTAACCTCCCGTGGCTGCTGAAGCCACCGAGCACCCACGGAGTCAGCGCCCCTGCGTACTCGTTCCTACACCTTAAAACAAAATTTGTAAACATACATATATTAAAATTAATTACGTAAGAATACGTGACGAAAATTGTATTGTAGGTAGTATAGTACTAAGAAAGTAGGATAAATTAATTTAAGATTTATCAGGGGTGGACTCAGATGATTTTGGGGAGGTTTGAGCCCCCTAGCCCCCCTGGATCCATGCCTTCTATTAATTAGCCCTAGTCTTCATTAAATACCACACAGGATATTATATCCTCGAGAACGAACTATTTCCGTTTTTTCCAGCGCTGGCTCACTCGTGCCTTTGATCAATGCTTCAGTATAAATTAAAAGCTCCTATGACCCGCTTACACGAGGTCAGTCACTGTTTAAACTTTACATGGCTTGACCTCGTAGATAGTAGACATCTAAATATTGACATTAGGTAAGTCAACACACTAAACACCTCTTATTACGTGTCATCCGTTCTGTTGACAGCGTTGTTAGAGGGTAGTTTTATTCAAGAAATAACCAGTGACGAGAAACCGGTTATTCCGATTATACCTCTCGAGAGAGAGACGGAAAAGAATACTCACGTCGACCTCTGTATTGCGACGGGCGAGTAGCCAGCTGAGATGAGGTTGCGGGTTCGATTGCTGCTGCAGGACAAGTATTTGATGATCTGCAAATATTTGTTCCTGGTCTGGGTGTTGTGGTGCCTTGTTACTCGTAGATCCCGATACACACGACAAAGGGGATCCTAGGGGATCAGGACTATGTATTTGACTGTTGGGTGTTATTCAACAACGCGTTCAGGGCATTGTTGTGGCTGCCGCGCTGGTGCAGCGCGTTGGGCATGTTCGTCTAGGTGAGTAGCCGGCTGAGATGAGAAGGTTGCGGGTTCGATTCACGCTGCAGGACAAATGTTTGTATGATGTGCAAATATTTGTTCCTGGTCTGGGTGTTATGGTACCATGATACTCGGAATTTCTGATACCCACGCACGACACAGGGAATCCTAGTATGGGGTCAGGAATATGTTATGTTATGTTAATTCTAGTTTTAGGTTACATTAATGGATATGGTGGTCTGAAATAAGCCTTTCAAAGAAAAATATTAAAGAAATTAAAAATATTATTTAAATAATTAAATAAATATTTAACCAAATTATATAAGTAACATAATTATATAAACACTTAAAAATACCTACACATTCGTTAAAAAATTCGCCTAATGTGTAAATACTTTCCAAATTAGCCATTTCTATGGTTGTACACTATATTGGCAGAAAGCTTCTTTTTTACTTGCAATTATTTACCTGAGGGATATATTTACGTTATATTTATATTTACTACGAAGTTTACGGGTTGACTTAGTTGATTAGGTTTCACTTATAGTAATGTGACTATACTTTAATATAATCACAGAAAAAAATACTATACCACAATATACTATAGTTATACAACTCGACCGAATGAAATCCGTCCGAGATGGGAACTTCAAAATAAATACTATATTTGTTCCCAACTCGTCACCTAGTTAATACAATTCCACACTTCCATTGAAATACAGCCAGGTCCAAAACAGCGAAACACAATCTCTGGCATTATAATTCGTAATGGTCCTCACTAAGCCCGCGCTAAAGCAGCATAATGAACGGATTAAAATTTGTTAGAGGGAGTATTAAAATTGCATCGTTAAAATTCTACTGGATCCCTTTTAACGACTATTTTGTGTAATGAGCTCAGAGTTTTGCGATTTGGAATTAGTTGGAATTAGAATTACACATTCATAATAAGATTGACATGGAAATGTGGTTATGTAACTAACATATATCAAACTTTGATAGACCTCCGTTGAACGCAATTACTAGTGCCTGTTGGTTGCCGCCTGTTGGTTGCCGCCTGTTGGTTGCCGCCTGTTGGTTGCCGCCTGTTGCCTGATGGTAAGTGAACGCCAGTTGAACGTCTGTCGAACGCCTGTTGGTAAGTGCTGTCGATGTAGCCGATGTCACGAAGATCTAGAAATAAGTTACGAAAGTTTTTTTTCTTGTTTTAATGACTGACTCATGCCTGGATCATTGGGTATGCAGACGATAGCACAGTTGTATTGTGTTAAGTTTCTACTGCTCGAGCTAGACAGGATTAATTTGAGGAGCTGAGTTATGAGATACTGAAGCTGCTGAATTTTACCCTCAAGGCTGTGTCCGACTGAGGTGATGCCAATCTAGTTAAATTACTTGCGTCTATATCGCATGCTTCTCTCGTCTCGGCGAATAAAAGTCAGCGTATCCAAGTTCCGATATTCATAGAGAGATTATGTGCATGTAACGCCTGTAACTATAGGACACCATCTCGATCTCTTGGGTGGTTTTTTATGCCAAATCTCAACTTTGGCTCATACATCGAGTATAAGGCAAAAACAGCCGCCATGAAGCTAGGTATCCTAAATAAGGTAAGTGATACTTCACACCAGGACAGCTTCTTAGGTTATACAAGGCACAAGTCCGCTCTATTGTACGAGTACTGCTGCAACGTTTCGGATGGCTCAGCTAAACACCAGCTCGCTGCCTTTGACTAGATCGGACGCAGAGCTTTCAGGCTTATAGGACAGGAAAAAATATCGGAGACCCATATCCAGAATCTCGAGCACCGCTGCAAAGTTACACGCCGGTCGGTTACATTTCAGGGAATATAGGAGAAAGATGGTAGGATCAGATCATGAAGCTCTTAGGCAACTGCATGATCTGATCCTACCATCTCCTTATCATCATAGAACAAGCAGGCGCACGGCTCAACACCATCCTTACCTCATTTGTCATGATACCGTCTATTAGATTCGCACTAAGCATTTCAGTTCCACCTTTATAATGCGTGTATTATATACTAAGGATTAGAATTCACTGTCGTCTTTCCGGAGAACATGGGTATCTTTAAGTCAAGAGTGAATAGGTGCCTTTTAGGAAGAAAGTAAGTCAAATAAAGAAGAAAGTCTAAGCAAAAGAAAGCTACTTGGCCGATGAAAATTTAATAATTAAATGAAGTTTATCCAAAATAGACAGTCTATTCAATATCTAAATAAACAAGTTAGAGAACGAGTTTTTTGTGTTATGAAATCGACTAAAAATTAAGTGCAAATTTCCTAAAAATAGACCTATCCATCTCCACCCGTGGATGAAGTAAACGCCAACTTTTTGCTTTTTTGCGCTTAGTTCCCATGCTGACGGTACTTGCTGCCAAAATCTGACGTGACACAATAAGCTCGACTAGAACTGCATCACAGTCGTGACTTATTACTCCTGTGCTTACGCACACTAAAACAATGTGCACGCACTATGTCAAACATAGCCTAACGGACTTCGTGAATTAGAATATCTGTAACAAAAGTAAAACTTGTCTAAGTAGATTTTCTATTATCGATCGTCAGTGCTCGTTTTAAAACGGCAGTCATAGTAACTGAGTGAGGGAGGAGTAGGTAATCAACATACGAGCATGATTGCACCATTTGCTTGAAGTCGCGTGCTGTAAGCCATTAGGTACTTATTAATTATTTATTACTAGGTACTAGGCTAGTAACTATCCCATGGTTTTGCTAACATGGTACTAAATAAAAAGTACATAAAGTTAGTCTAGGACTTCATATGTATATCTCTATAATATCTTTAAAGTCTTCTAGCATCGAAATCGGTTGAGCCGTAATACACAAAAATCCTAAACTTGCTTTTAAAACTTATTGGTTTGGTTCTTATTACTTACTAACAGCGCCCCGCGGTGCTACCCACATAGTTCTCGATCTCGCAAGAATATCGGGATTCAAAGTCAAAGTCAAAAGTCAAAAGTCAAAGTCAAAGTCAAAGTCAAGTCAAAGTCAAAAAGTATTTTATTCATTGAAATCACAAGGATCATTTTGAATCGTCTTAAAAAATAAATTTACATTTACTCCTGTTCCAACGCAACCAGACCTAGAAGAATCAGGCAACAAACACGGTCTGTTTTTCTTTTGATGATCCTTCTTACTACTAGGTGGGGAGCGCCTGTGTGGTGCCTCGAGAACAAGTGGAAGCTGATTCAAAGAAAAAAGGAAAATCAACTTAAAAGCCTTACTTAGGTAGGCAGTCAAAAGTAAGATTAAAATGTGCCTATGTGTTATTCCGCGAGTCAAGCTATCTCCATTCCAAATTTCATTCAAATCTATCAAGCGGCTTCAGCGTGAAGAAGTATCAAACACACGCACACGCTCACACACTCACAAACTTTTACATTTATGATATCATATAGTAGGATTATTTCTCTCACATTTACGTAATTCAAAATAGCTCACAGTTAAAGTTCATGAGGTAGGGTGGAGCGAACAAACAATGTCATGTCTTACGCCTACACGGCAGCCATGCCGGGTAAAGTTTGTCAATCACCGCTACTTCACTCACTTCAGTCGGAGTAGTTTTTAATTGAAGCCTGGTTAGCTAAACTGAATCCGGAGTTGAAATGAATTATACACATGTAGACTTTTCCGCGAGTTCCAATCTGTTACAGTTGCAATGTGGTTCGAATATTTCGCCATAGCCATCAACCGTAATTTAGGTTATTTACGAAGTCAATACATAGTTCCTCTACTACCGCTGTAGCGCGTCGGGTGAGTAGCCAGCTGAGATGTTGTGGTTGTGGGTTCGATTCCCGCTGCGGAACAAATGTTTGTATGATCTGCAAATATTAATATTATTGTTTAGTAGTACCATACATTAGTGTAGTTTTTTTTTAGTTCCAATGATAAAACAGATGCACCCACGCATGATTAAATTTAAACGTCTGTTTAAATTTAAACGGCTGTTTAAACCATAAACGGCTGTTTAAACCATAAACGGCTGTTTATCAATATTTTGCTGTGCACCACGCATTCATTAAATACTGTAATCGACTGATTAGCTTATAAATAGTAGCCAACTTTGTTTAACCATTGGTTTATTTTATTGCTTCGTGACGTAAATTTGTGCTGTACGAAATATAAATGCACGACTCTGTGAACGATATCTTTGAAGAACTAATGAAATAGATAATTTTGAAGTGATTGAAAGAATTTTCGTTCTTCCATATTCACTGAAAAATTGAAGGTGCCATACGAATAAATTAATGTAATCCACGACTCATGATTCATGAGTTTGATAACAGAGTCTTGAAAAGTGATGTCATGTAATAGCATTATATTTTGTAGTATATAATGTTACCCTACCATTATTGGATAACGTTTAGGAAAAGCAAATATAAGAGGAAACATTACCATCTTCACGAAGTAATGTTATACAATTCGATCGTTTTCGACCTCAGTCATTCAAAAACGTTTGGTTAGAAATAAATGATGAACTCCAAAAAAACGCTGTTTGTTTAAACGGGTTGGGTTTAGAATCGTTTGGCAGGAGGAGGAGGGTGGGAGTAGGGGGAGAGGAAGGGGAGGAGTACCCCTTTGCCCCTGGTACCAGTCCCATAACAAGGTAACTTATAGTTTTCGAGAAAAAAAATAAAGAAATTTTTTAAGGTTAAGTATGAAATTTTTGAATTGGAAGTGTCAGATGTTACGGGAGTCATCGCCAACTTGCAGGGAGGGTGCAGGAAATTCCAGCCTCGGCCCCCTTGTCCAGGAAACTAGTGCTTTTAAAGAAAAATAATAAAGAAAATTTTACAAAATCGGAACGTAAAATAATAATATTAATGATTTAATTTATGAGTAGGTACCTCTATCTGTAGAGAAGGGATGTTGAAAGAAATAAGAGAGATCCTTTTGAGGAATTAATTAATGTTATAAATTATGGATTTTTAATTGTTGACTGACTGTGTGACTCGACACAGAGCACCCCGACAATAGTTGGTTAGGTCCGAAAAGAGTGGCAGACCCAATACGGAGCACCCCGACTCCACGTGGTACTGTGCGTCACGCCCCTAGAGTGTATATAAAAACGCGGAGCCAGTAGCTCGCGTGGGAGATCTTGAGTGGAGCAAGCCCGCGAGGCCGAGCGGAGTGAAGGGGGGAGCTGGCGAGCGAAGCGAGCCGGTGACCTCCATAGCGTAGCAAAGGTCGAGTGGGTGAAGCGACACTCAAGGGCGACCTCGCGAGAGTACTGGCGGGAGCACATACCGGAGTCCGACATTTAAAATATCCATACTTAACAAAAAAAAAACTTTATTTTTTTCTCGAAAACTGTAAGTTACTTTTGCATAGGAGTGGTACCAGGGGCGAGGGGGTACAAATCCCCCACTCCCCCCCCTCTCCCATCCTCCTCCTGCCAAACGATTGTAAAGTTTTACCAAAATCTCATACTTAACCTCAAAATTTTCTTTATTTTTTTTCTCGAAAACTATAAGTTACCTTGTTATGGGATTGGTACCAGGGGTGAGGGGGTACCCCTCCCCCTCCACCACCCCCCATCTCCCCCTCCTCCTCCTGCCAAACGATTCTAAATTTTTACCGTTTAAACAACTGTTAAATTTTAACAGGGTGGTTATCTAATCGATGTTTATGTTATAGTTGGCAAACTCGTCTCTGTGTAGTGTAGGATAAGTAAGTAGCTAGTAGCGCACCTTACCGCATGATCGGAGTTTGCATGCAGTTCCCACTACAAACTTTAGTTAGACACATTTATCTTCGGATTCTTCTTCCGGATATTCTTCTTATCTTAGGTAATGGCTTCTGTGCATTATTTGCAACAATTAAGCCAATGTCAAGTGATATAATTATTATAGTTTTATAGTCAAGTCGTCAAGAGTCTCCGTCTAGTCCTAACCCAGTTTAAATTGTGGTAGAAAAACTGAGTTTTTACAGGAAAAAATCCACCATTTCGAAAAGACTCGCAATACACTCAAATTTCACTACATCACACATGTGCCATTTATCCGCTTCCTGATCACAAGTTACACCGGTTAAAATGCCACTAAAATTACACGAAATAACTCGAAAAAACACATTAAAATGTAATAAAATAAAAATGACGACGTTTCTTTCAAAAATGGCAGATTTCAACCGTGTCATTAGTTCTTTCTTGGACACCTACGTTACTTCAGTGACAAGAGGCCATAGACAAAGTAACATTCTATTATGCCGCTTGCACACGTACGCCGATTCGACAGTCGGGAAGTTGGGCAGTTCGATTTTGAGCACAATTCGCGTGCACACACATGCCGATTGGCCTACGGCAATAGGATGGTTAAAATGTGCAGTGTTTCCAACTAACAGTTTTCTTGTTAAATCTATCACGTTTTTACTACATCTTACACAAAATATTCAGTATGAAAAAAAAACACCATTTCTATTTCAAACATGCTAACGTATGCGTGGAAAGAGTGGGAGTGGTGTCAGTCAAAGTATGTTCTTTTAAAAAAAACAAGAAAAAAATGAAAAATGTTTGCAGTAATATTTGAGGTAGACATTTGTTAAGACCAAGTGGTCACCCATCTAAATACCGACCTCGCAGATCATTGCTTGACCTAAACTTAGATAGTTATGGTGGATGCTCACGATAGGATGACTCTCGTGTCTGTAGGTCACAGCTGATTTTCTCTGAAACTCCTGGACGGAGTACATACATATAGATAGATAGATAGAAAAAGTCTTTATTTGCAAATTCAGACACACACACATACAAATTACAACAAATTGTACTGTACACAAGTAAAAATAAACAATAAAATATAATATACTAATAAAAACAAACAATAATATATACAAAATCCAAGTAAAATGTCTGTGTGTGCTGCAGTACGTCAAAAAAGCCATGGCTCAGCGAGATATTTTGCTCAAGTAGCAAAAACACTGATTTTCAGCCATAATCCATCGATAGCACGCAGAACGAGTTACAAAACAATGTGTAATGTGTACCTAGGCTACAAAATGTTGGTGCTTGTGCAGTAATACAGAAGTCTTTATAATATTGGAGTTTGCTACCTAGGTGATTGACAACACATGCGAATGCAAGCGATAACAGATGGTAGTATTATTTTTGGCAAACGAAGTGCCTATGACGCTAAACGTAACTATGTGCCTAAAGGCTGAATTGAAGACCCTTTTGTGGCTTACGTCAGGCACACACACAAATTGCCTTATTTTTTATATCTGTTTTTTATTTTATTTTATTTTTTATCATTTTTGCTTTTGCATGTTGCATGTGTGTGTTTTTGATTGTTTAGTCATAAATAAACGTTTCTTTCTTTCTTTCATTCTTTCTTTCTTTCTTCTATGAATAGGTACCTGCAATTTGTATCTGTTACAAAAACTTTTTAAAATGTATTTTAAAGGTGTACTTGGTTTTAACATTACGGATCGGGGGAGGAATATTGTTCCAGCACTTTGTTGCCGAATATCTAAAACTTCCTCTGAAGGCTGCAGTCTTGTGATTGTGATAGAGAAGTGCAGAACTGATAGAGCGCAACGACCAATTATCAGAAACGAAATTAAGTTTATACTTTATACATTTGGCAAACCTGTTTAGAGGCCCACATACTAACACATATCAGAATATTGTGCAATTCCAACAATTTGCATACGTACCTAACCGATTACCTAATTTTTTTAAAGTAATTTGTTCATTAAACCCAAAATCTCACGTCTTTAAATTCCTACGGAAAACAGTGAATATTCTTGAAGGGAAAAGTTTTCCTTAATTTCACCGAAGACTAATAAGTTTAAGGTGGATGCGCACGCTTGCGGCGCGAAATTCAAATTTTTTGGTGTTTTTTGCCCATTACAGCTCATCAACACTTCTTCAGATAACGAAAGTTGAGTTTGCGACAACTAGAAGACTTAACACACATGTTTTAATTGATAGTATCTCATAAATATCATCAGTTTAGCTACGATACCCCTAAACAAACAAAAACACTGTAAAAATGTGTTAGGGGTATCATACTGATGATATTTATGAGATACTATCAATTAAAACATGTGTGTTAAGTCTCCTAGTTGTCGCGAACTCAACTTTCGTTATCTGAAGAAGTGTTGATGACCTGTAAAGGGCAAAAAACACCAAAAAATATGAATCTCGCGCCGCAAACGTGAGCATTCACCTTAACTAGTCTATTGGCTACTATAGTAGCCTACTTGTACGGAACCCTCTCCACGCGAATCTGACACGCATTTGACCGGTTTTCTTTTAGATTTATTATTCAAAAAATATACGAACACGCATGCTGGTCGTATTAACGGTAAAATATTTGTCTTTTGCTGGCAGCCCGATTTCAGACATCTGCTTGACCATCTGATTAGTTCTACTTAGTACTTTGGAAATTCTTAATAACGAAGAAAGCATGAAGAAATTTAATGAAAAATGCCAATCAATTCATGGAATTAAACCACATTAAATCAGTTCCTCTTCTAGCTTATAATTTAATTCAGTTTAAACAAAACGACACTACTAACTTTCCGGAAGCCACGTCATTCTATGATATATGCGCCTCTTTCTATCTTGCTATGAGTCTCCCATATCTTTCTCTGTCTTACGTTATATGAATGAACCACGAAACTCTATGAACGAACTGATTGTCGAATTGTGCCCAGCAAACTACCTATTGTGTGTAGGCGTTCACACGGACACCAATTGCCATCAATTCCATAGAATTGTCTATGGAATTCCAATTTTCCAAAGACAATTCTATAATCCCGATTGGCGCCATGAGTTGCCTAGCCGACACAATGGAATGTGCACAATCAAAGCACAATCCACCCACGTGGGAGCCAAATGACCAACCCGTAGACAGAGGACCAAACGAATATGACTTCCGTAGCGCGGCGCGCGGGTCGGTGCAAGGTAGGTAGCAGGCGAGCAATATAAATAAATAATAAACATTTATTTACAGAAAGAATAATACAAGGTATGTACAAAATACATATGAAACAGTTGTGCTACCTGAAGATCGCTGCAAGCGATCTAAAGGTAGCTCAACTGATCCAAATCACTACCAGACGGAAGCGTCCCTAAGATGCTGGCTGCATTGCCACGCTGAATGGCAATACTAATGCGTTGAGCCAGATAAGAGCCAGCTCTCGGGTCACGCGTCGCTTCGACCAGATGCCCTGAAAGAATTTTGAAAACGCGAAGGGCCCCGGAACCCCACGGAACCAGAGTCTCGACCCCGAAAGGCTCAAATAAGTAAGCTCTGTCGAGACTTGAATATTTGCGTCTTTTGAGGTCCTCAGCGGAATCTGCCGCCGCACCGGCCCTAACTGATGTCCCGGACAGATGAGATGGCGCAAGGGTATCAACGCATGTAGCGTCCCACACCAAAGGCCTACCCTTCTCCCACGGAACAAGAGTCATGTCGTCACGTAACAGACCATTCGGTTCTAGAATGGCTGGAATGTTAACGCTGTTAAGGGCCCGGCGAATGATATCATTAAGGCTAGCGTGGCGGGAAATCCTACTGACAGCCCTGGTGCACGATAATCCGTGGTGACCAAGCTGATCAACAGCAGTACTGCACTGGCAGTGATGAGGGGCACAGCACCCTGCACCCAACCGTAAAGAAGTTGCAATACGGAAAGAAACTGGATCCATTAAAGTACCAGTATTGTGTGATGGAAGTGCTTGCAACCAAAACCCTGACTCCCATTTGGAAACGGCCAGGAGACAAGCACGATCTGTGGAGCTTGAGCACGTTTGTAACAGATAATTCCGCGTCAGCTCGCACAGAGGCCCGTCCCATTGCCGTTGAGACGAAAGAGATTTGGGGGGAGTAGTATTGGGGCAAGCACTATGCCAAGCATTTCGAGCCTCGTCTAAGTATGAAATTTTGAGAGTGTTGCCAGAAAGAGCCACAAGAGAAGGAGATATAATTTTATTAACCAAAGAACAAGTGCTATAGACGGAAGACAAGAACGCTGGTAGGGCTACACTTGAAATTTTACACATACCTAATAATAAATAAATAAATAATGCTGGACAGTTCACACAACATTAGCAGTAGTAGAGCTTTTTTGTGAAAGAGTTCGTCCGGGGAAGTACTACCACAATACCTATTTCTGCCGCAACGCAGAAGTGCTCGCATTGCTGTGTTCCGGTTTGAAGGGTAAGGGTGCCGGTGAAATTACAGGCAAATGAGACTTTTCATATTTATGTCTCAGGGTAGCGGGCGCAGTGCAATGCCACATAGGGCGCGTCCTAGGTGGATGTGACCTATGAGGTAATGCACTGTTCAGAGGCAGAGGTTACCGCTTACATCTGCTTGATCCATCATTCTAGAAGTAAAAAAAAAAACATTATTTAGTCCCAAGCTAAGCAGAGCTTGTGCAATGGGTACTTGTGTAATTGTGGGTGGGTAATAGTTAGTTTATTTTTTATTTTTTTATAGAAAATACCCAGAACACCCTGAACAAATATCTGCAGATCGCACAAATATTTGTTCCGAGGCGGGAATCGAACCCGCAACCTCCTGCGTCACAGGCGAAACTTCGCCCGCTGCGCCACAGAGGTCGCACATATGGAAGCGTACATACTGGCTCCGGCACTTTAAAAAATTTAGGCAGGTAAACAAATGATCAGCCCAGCACTTCGCTACCACATCGCTACCTCTGTCGATGCTGACGATCTAGCACTGGCCGCCTCAACCGATAGTTTTGAAGGGGCCGAAGAGACGGACGAGAGTGTCGGTGACACTAGAAGAAAGTGGGTGCACGGGTCGCGGGTCGTACTATCGTTGAAAATTCCCTCCGACAAAATCTTGCATCTTGCACCTTCGCAACCGGCACTCTAAACGGACCCTCTATATTACTACCTATATACTTGGATTGGAATGGTGAAAGCATTGACCACTGCTCATTCCCTTGCTACCTGGGTATTACGCTCGATAGGGCCTTAGTGCGGCGCCTAACTTCTACCTTACTTGGGCGCCTAACTTGGGGGGCATCACCTCATGTGCTACGGACAACTGGCTTGTCACTCTCCTTTTCGGCGGGCGAATTTGCATGTCCAGTGTGGCACCCAGTGGCACCAGTCTGCCCACGCGAAGGAGGTATTAGATATCGCCCTCAACGACACATGCAAAATTATTACAGGCTGCCTAAAACGCACCCCCCTTAAAATGCTATACCTATCCACTGGCAGTCACCAAGCGTTCGCCGTGAGGTTGGAGTAGAGGGGTTGCAGCGTTGAAAAGAGCAAGCAGGAAGCTGATAACTGGCATCCTCTTCACGGCCACAAGCTACCTCCCGTCCGCTTAAAGAGCCGCAAGAGCTTCCTACGATCAACGAAGCCCACTGATAAAGAGCCCAACACAACAACGCAAGATGTGAGTTGTGGTTTTCCCAACACCCAGCCCCCTCTGATTTTATTTCATCCGTAGAACATCTGCCTTCCGGCCACGAGCAGCAGTGGCCAACTTCGAAGTACCTTAAGTTCTATTTCGTTGGAAATATAATTAACTTATTTTTGGGAATTCGGCACAAAGAACATAATACATAGTATACCTGTTTGTTAACATACCGAGAGCGTATGGCAGCTGTGTAACGAACCACCTTTACTGGATTCATTAATATCTCACAAATGCTCAAATAAAATTATTATATATTGTTATCAAATAAATCGAGCGATACTTGAATAATGAGGTCGAAAACAATAGAGGGTTTGTTCTGTCGTTTTTTCAGAGAATTGGGCTGTGGGAATGTTTATTTACATAAAAAATAAACATTCGGTTTTCAGGATATTTTGAAGGAACACACCAATTCCTGTTTAGGAATCGTATGAATAAGATTCAAAATTGAATGGAATGTTTTATCTTGGATGGCGACTTTAAATAGAGAAGTAACGGCCAAAAGGGAGGTCAGTGCTGGATAATTTTGGAAGTAGTAACACGTTTGCGTGAAAACGCTGGGGTAAAATATTAAATTGTGTTAATTAATTACGAAGTGATTTTAAAGTTCGTTTAAAAGCTAGAAATTTATACCTTGAAATATTAGGATTGATTCTAGAAAGTGGAATAGTCCATAATAAGTGAAATTAAATATAATTTCGTGAAAGTTTAAATTTTGTGAAATATAAAAATAATTTGAAAGACCGCCCAAAATTAGAGAAATTAACTAGTTTCTTTTTGGTGATGTTTTTCAAGTGTTCTTAAATATTCAAAGTCAATGGGGAAGAAGTGTTTAGTCCTGAGACAAAGTGAACGTCAAAGGAAGAGATTTATGGACTGTCGTAGTCAATAGATCCTCTTCTATTTTAATGTTTTCAGGTTCCGATATCTTGTTTGACAGGAAACCCTTTATCAGCTCGAAAGAGTTGTCCTGTGAGTCCGCAGGACAGACACGATCTTATCCCTCCCATAAACCTTATTCCTGACCTCTAGGCTCCGTCTGTCGCTTTAGGTTACACAGCGACAGACATCCTATCCTTAATAGTTCAATCTAGGTATTCTGGCCTTGCACATCGCCAGAAGACATACACAATTAACTTGCACATTTAAAACAAAATGAGAACGTTTTTCTCAAAGTTTGAATCACACACACCCAATTTAGCCAGGTAATTAGGCACACTTATGTAGGCATTGTATTAGTGCGTATGTAGACCAATCTTACAAATTGGCATTTTCTAAAATTTAACCGGTGATTTAATTTAGTTTACTATTATTCTTTCATAAAGGAACGGGCAAAATAATTATCAAACGTATTAAAATACTAGATAAAAGGAGAATCTTGTAATTGAATATTATCATTCGCGGAAGGAAAATTTCATTTAAATATAGTCTAGAATTTTCACAAGCGATTATTCCTACCTGGATAATCCAACTAGGAATTCTATTTATCCTACAGAGAATTTTTAGAATTATTTGTAAGTAGGGGTATGAATCAAGTAGGGATTTTCCTAGGCTTCAGGAAGCCTAGATAAATCCCAGAGTTAACCTAAGGCGAAGGATGAATATGGTTGATTTTGCATTATTGATTAAATGTAAATTCCCTGGAATGTTTGAAAATGACTAACAAACTTACTCCGACGGAAATAGGTTCGCGATTCTCTGAAATCCCTTGTATTAAAGTAAAAAGGAATTGATTTGAATTAGAATATCATTTGGATAAAATTCTCGGACAATATTAGGTAATCTACCTATGTCCAAGCGAGGGAGGTTTGACCAAAAGCAATGGAAGAGAACCACCGAGGGCAGCGCGGACGGGGCTGTTCTCCAAAAAGTCGCTTATCTCTGGATGTGAACCTTATCAAATTTGGTTCATCCTTCCAATCAGTTAAAGAAATAACTTAAAAATCCTATCTAAGAAGCAAATAATTTATACAAGTAATTTCTTGTCATTTCCCTAATGGATCTATTACAGATGCAAATCTGACACGTAAAAGTATCTTGAATTAGCACAAGACAAACGTGTCTGTATTGAAGTCCTGGTGTCAAAATTAATAATCCTCAGATATTGTAAAATCAGAAAGTTCAAAATATTACTAGGAACCTTAATTGTAGCTTATTCTTTTAACAAAGGAATAACAAACTATAGAGGAAATAAATCCCTGGAGTAATCTTTTAATTAATTGTTCCGATGTGTACAGAAGTAAAATAAAATTTAAGTAGGTATCTTTTCTATTAGAATTAGTAGCAACTATTACGAGGATATCGATAAAAAGGTAAAATATTTTATGTAGTTAGGATACGTTAAGACTCGACAATATTAACAAAAAAAGAATTCGAGTTATTACAATACACAACGTAGGTATATATCTAGACGATCATATGGCCAATTTATAGTGTTTAAAGAAGTAGGTAAGATTAAAGTTATCGTAAACTCCACAGAGTATAGTAGGAAGTCGGTGAGTGCGCGCGGTATAATAGGTATTTAGATTATTAGGTATTAGGTAAGGTAAAGTAGTTTAAGTGGGGGGGGGGGGGGGGGGGGGGCGTTACAGCTGCAACAGCCTACTACCTCTATTCTTTGACTAGGCCTGCGACCGTAGACAGGGAATACTCTTGTCTTCTTCTCTTCTCTGTTTCTCCATGGACTACACTAAGTCCATGGTTTTCTTTGCTTCTCTTTTGCGTCATCAGTGAATTCTATATTCAAAAAATCTCTATGCTCAGTGCTACTACATCCATAGATTATGGACCAGTGCCTTAGAGATCCACCAACTTATCTGTAGAATGAAATGTATGTAGATGGTAGAAAAATTTAGGTAAATGGTTCTACAGATAAGTTGGTGCATCTATATGTCTTGATCGCATCGAATAATATCATCATATTTATATAGAGTGGATAATACCAATTTTCATATAGGTACCTGTCCCATATTTAACAATATTTTTTTCAGACAAATTACTAAAGCTACTAATTACTAAGCCATGCCAAAAACGTTCGGAAATGATAAACGCATTGCGCTACAAGCCCGCGAAATCGTATTCAATCTCTTCCTGTACTTTTTATCCGAAAGTCAATAATAAAAAAAAACTACATACATAAACTCACGCCTGTTTCCCGGAGGGGTAGGCAGAGACCACGGATTTCCACTTTCTACGATCCTGACACACTTCTTTTGCTTCATTCACTCTCATCACATTCTTCATACATGCTCGTCAGCTAAGGGTACTCTTGACCTGGCCTTTTTCCAGAACGTCTCCGATCTGGTCTGAAAAAAGTCTAGGCTGAATATATTAATAAAATACATAACTGGAATTTCTCGAACAACTGTTAACAAAATACTGAGAGAAGAAGAGTCTAAGAAAAAAGATATGAGTGACCCAAAACCAAAACATGATTTTGATTATACGATTATTCGTAGAATGGTATACAATTTTCATCTGGTTTAATTATTACTTTTTTGTTTTTGTTTGTTTTTGTATATATTTTTTTTCATTTGTTTTACCTACTATTTTATAGAAGTTCCAATAATTAAGGCCTTAAAGTCAAAATAACTCGGAGAAATAAATATATTTTATTTCATTAATTTAAACATGCGTTATGGCAGCTCTATATAGATATTCAAAGTTTGCTTGTTATCATTTTGACATTTAAACTAATAAAGTCCATAAAATTTTGTATTAAGTTGTCTTAGGACGTCATTAAATAAAAACGATTATTGATAGATCAGCGTTCGGGATTTTCCATAGACGTAGTATTTTTGCTACTAGATCTATGGGATTTTAAAGTTGGTGGAAATATTCTACCAATGTTTTAGTAAAACGGCCACCGTATTTACTAAAACATGACTTGACTTTTACTTTGACGACTTGGAAGGAGTGTAAAGTTGCAAATACATACATACATACATAGACACACGCCTTTTCCCCCGAAAGGGTAGGCAGAACATCAAATGGGCCTCTTTTCACTGTGGGTTGCAACGTCGTGGGAAAAAGACATGACACATCGTCGCCATTGCTTCCCACGACTGACTCTTCTAACGCGTCTTCCAGTAAGCCAGGACAAATTTTATACCAACGAATCTTACTAACAAGTCAGGGTAATCCCTTAGTCGGCTTTTACGACATCCACGGGAGGAGATGGAGGGGTCTATTCTTGGGCCCGACACACCATGATAGTGAAAATACAATAAATATAATTGAAAATGGCAAATGCTCAAGCCGTGCGACTTCAACTTAAAGAAAAAGACAGCGAGCTAATATGATGATGGAGACGGTAGGTGGACAACTGAACTCCTCAGTGGACAATAGTAGACTGGCCGTATTTAGGCTCATTTTGATCAGCACATGGTTCCGATCACTAATTTTACAACTAGCTGGTCTGATGATGGAGACGGAAGGTGGCGAACGGAACTTCTTGATGGATAATAGTAAGACTGGCCGTGTTTAGGCTCATTTTGATCAGCACATAGTTCCGATCACAAATTTTACAACTAGCTGGTCTGATGATGGACACGGAAGGTGGACAACGGATCTCCTTAGTGGATAATAGTAGACTGGCCGTGTTTAGGCTCACTTTCATCAATACATGGTTCCGATCACTTAAAATCTTATATTAGGGATAAATTCCTAGCATTGAAGTTGTTTTTTTTTTGGAAAGCATTATTGTGATGAGCTAGCCTTGCTTTGCTTCAGGAGAGGTCTATCAGTCCAGTGTCTCCTACCCTGCCTGCCTGTTCTGTTCATTGTGGTGGTGCATGGCGATGGGGCTTCCATTCCATGATTCCATATAATTAATTATGTTTTAGTGTACCTACCATGGCACTTTATGGCAGCTTCCTTCCTTCGATAATAATGCGTAAACTAACGCTCTAAGGGTGATCATTATAAATATACTTTGTGGGGTGAACTGGACACGCATCTAATCACATTCTTAGACTACTATGGGGTACTAAGTTATAACAAATTAACAAATTACAAACTAGAAAATTAAATGGAGGTGGGCTATGTGGTGTGTAATGTGGGTAAATTATAATCGATTTCTAGCGGTCTCACATTACCTTTGGGAAATTGTGACCAACCAACTCATCTTTTTGAGTTGGTAACATTGTATTTTTGGTGGTGGGGAACCTCTTGTGCACAGCTAATGACAGCTATTATCCCTGTTTGAAAATGGCTGGCGGCAATCGATGATTGAATGATTTTATTGAATTGAACGAATGTATTGTCGAATTGCTAAGCACAATCGCGTGCACACGGTGACAATTGATCGTCCGTTTGTCGAATTGGCGTACGTGTGCAAGGGCTATTAGCGATTGTGCCAGTAGAAAAGCCAACAATGTATGAGATTGACATAATCTATCGAAATGTCACGTGGTCTAATTGTATTGTATTACGACTATAGAAATGGAATCGCTTCGAAGCGAACGTCATTTGGCTAGGCCGGCAGGTTGAGTATTTGTGGCCCTAAAAAGTGCCTTGTGACTGATAGGGAAAGAACCAGTGTAGTGAACGGAGTCTCATTTCATCCATGACACGGGACTTGTAAAAAAATGCCAATTTAAATGGAACAGGGAAATTGAATTTTAGAAACAAATCGACAGCTAATGAATCGGAAGTCTTTATCGTAACAAATAATCGTTATCTGCTGCAGACTGAAAACACCATTCTTCTATTTCGCGATAGCGTCTATTCAACGACATTTCCTTTTCTTTGAGACCTTTTTAAGAACCTTCCTGCCCTCCTGGGTCTGCCTTGAGTTCACAAAAAAGATTTCGCGTGTTTTCATGATTTCAATTACGAGGAATAGGAATGCTGAGAGCATTTAAAATTCAGCGCATAGAAGACGTGGATACCTTTACACAGCAATCATGTAACAAAAGCATTTTTGTGAGCTGATTATCCTGGAATGGAAACAGAGGCACCAATTTCCATCAAACGTAGCAAATAACCATCTTGCAAACACCATCTTTCATACAAAGAAAACCGTATCTAAATCGGCCAAACCGTTTTGGAACATTCGTTTGCACACATAAACATACAACCTTATACCCTAAACCCATATACCCACTCCTTACCAACAGGGTTACAGAAACAAGATGAAATAGCATGTAAGCTGAAGCAATAACCGGTAAACCGGTGCCCGCTTTATACGATAATGGACGTGATTCATTGTATTATTTGTTTCAAATAAAACAATTTCCAACAGCTGTGATTTTCACCTTCCAGCGGGCCGTAATTGAATACCGTTAAGCGGCAGAGACCCAATCACTATAAATGGGGCCATATCGAATTACACTACAGGACCTTCGGTAGAAAATGTTTGGATCTTCAAAGATAGTTTTCCCGGTATAATCAGATCTGTTCCTAGCTGACCGCAGCCTTTTGGAGCGGTAAAATGATGCGGGTTAACCTTTACGAAATGGTGCTTATTTTATGCTCAACGTGGTCCCTGTCATCTAGGTATATTGGTCGGCTGTCTTGTCCGAATTTGAACGAGAAATTCATGACCAGATATATTTTTAGTAGTATAGTAGAGCTTTTTTGTGAAAGAGTTCGTCCGGGGAAGTACTACCACCATACCTATTTCTGCCGCAAAGCAGTAGTGCTCGCGTTGCTGTGTTCCGGTTTGAAGGGTAAGGGTGCCGGTGAAATTACAGGCACATGAGACTTTTCATCCTTATGTCTCAGGGTGGCGGGCGCAGTGCAATACGACATAGGGCGCGTCCTAGGTGGACGTGACCTATGAGGTAATGCACTGTTCATAGGCAGAGGTTACCGCTTAACATCAGGTGGGCCATCGGCTTGTTCCGTCATTCAGTAGTATAAAAAAAAAAAAAAGGTTCCTAATCACTAGTTATAGATTTATACACTGTGATGTTGTAACATAAGGATATATACAGTGGCGTTTATTTCGACACGCAATGTTTCGGAGCAAATCGGCCGCCATTTGGGTTGTCCGGCCCGGCGGCGTTGACCGTCCTAGCACGCGGGTGCGGAACTCGCCACGGAGGTGTTAGGATCCCTTCAGATGTCAGTTAGGATCCGGGAAGGCGGTATCGGTTCTGACGTTTAGTCGAAGAGACCGAAGCCCATATCTTCGTCAGAGCCTTCTTCCTCCTCCTCTTCCTTCTTCTCTTCCTTCTTCGCGGCGGCAGGCGCGGCAGCAGCAGGAGCCGTGGCGGCGGCAGCAGCGACGAACTTGGATGGGTCCTTGATGAACTCCTTGATGGTCTCAGCCTCCTTGAACTCCACTTCGGTGGCGGCAGCAATAGCCAACAGATTCTTGAATCCGTTGACAATGGAGTGAGGAGCAGAAGCCACAGTGGGGTAGCCGATGGCCAGCTAAAGAGCTGCCACGTTAACAGAACAGGTGATCTAGAAGTTATATTGCTGTCAGTGGCATAAAATTTTCTTGAAGGCGTGCCGATTGTATCAATTATTTTAGTTTTGTTAGAAAAAGGTAAGTGATTGAAAAAGTAATTAATTTTGTAAAAATTAAAAAGACCCCAACGCAATGAAACGGCTGAACCGGTTTTTATCAATCCCGAAAGATTCACCTTTCAAACAAAAAAAAATCGGTCCATCCATTCGGGAGCTACGATGGAAACACGATACACAAACACACACACAAACACATACACACACAGACGCCTCAAACTTATAATACCCCTTGGTTTTACGTCGGGGGTTAAAAATTAAAATAGAAAAACTAAACTTCATATTATATTCATCTAATGAAACAAAAATTGAATATCTGAAAAATATAACTTATAAGAGATCAAAAAACCCGCGAGAACTCTATCAAATCAACAATCTTTTGACGTAAATGAACTAAGAGTAGTTCATTTACGTTTCTTCATACTTTTCGGAGGTCGAGGTCATCTCAATCACACTTACGAGTATCTAAGAATTCCTTTCACAATTCTGACTATAGTCTGCTTTACGACGTAATAAAGAAATACAATTTCCCAAAATTAAATGAAGATATACGACACTGTCTTCCAATTCACATAACTTAGACTGAGACACGCGGCGCGTTTGGTTTGACACAACTCTGCTACGAGACAAGCTACGGAGCTACGAAACTCGTAGCAGTTGCATGTTTGAATAATCCTTTTAGAGAACATCGCTTGCCAGCTCCATACAATCCGAAGTTAGCTCCTCATTTGGGTATTAATTAATTCAAATCATAGAATCTAGAGGATTATAAATGGGCTCGGGGTTTGTCAGTTATCCGGATGATGATTTAGGCTCCCTCTTCAACACATGCGGTAACCCACGCGCCTTTTCTCGCTTGCGCCAGCGAGCGAAGTGCACATAATTAAATGTTTTTTTTTATACGGCGAAGTTGAAGTATTATCAAAAAATTAAGAAGCAATTCCTTTTTTATAACCAGTTCAATAACCATGCAAAGGCTCAAGATCATATCTAAAGTACTCACTGATGGTATATTTTACAATTTGAGCGTTGTTTCGATACACAGGGGATCCTAGTGTGGGCCAGGACTATGTATGTGACTCTTGGGTGTTATGTTACGGTACACGTATTGACGTGTAACGTAACATAACACCCAAGACGTATGTTGTCAACGAATGTTTGTTCAGGGACATCCTGTTTTACTTTTGAGGGCATGTAAAATCAACTTTTTATATCACTAACCCCTTCATAAATTGCTGGTTACCGTTATACAGATCGGAAACCACGACCTTAGGACCAGAAGTCAGTGTATCACCCACTGGACCACCACATTGCAGTTTGCTGCATCAAACCCTCGTGTTCTGTGTAGCCTGTGCCTAATGACGACACGTAAGGCGGCTAACTGAATAAAGGTGCAATAAAAGTCGTCTCGAACCCCGCTCATGAGATAAATTGGCGCTAAATGTGTTATAATAATGTAGTAAAATTCAATTTATGACATCCCTATCTACTGACACATAATAATGTTATCAACCAGTAGTTGCTATGTGTGTGTGTGTGCGGAGTCATCATTATCATCATCATCACCAGTCCACAGCTGGTCGCCAGTGTGCAGTATGCAGGTCTCACTCAGCTAACTGATGATATTTAAACTAACGGAATCAAGTTTCTCGATAGGTGAGTACGAACAGGATGACGAGAGAAGGACAAAAGATATTATAAAGATTGCAGGAAGTCAGTGGATGGAGGCGGATCAAGACCGTTCATGGTGGTCTGTTAATGGGGAGGCCTATGTCTGGTAGTGGTATTCATATTCCGATAATGATGAAGGTGTATCATTAGAAATAGGGGTTTCATCGTCTTGAATAAGTAGCTAAATTCTGAACTTTATGACAGGCTGTTTATAGTCATAATCGATCACTGTTATATTTCTAAGAACCTTAGCTAATCACGAAATCAAAAAGGTATTGGTGTCTTTTAGAAAGCAATTTCGACAGATCACAGAAAGAGCCCCAAAAATTACCTTATTATCCTGTTGGGAGATTCCACGGAACGAACCTACTTCTGTACAACCCAATTGGAATAAATGAAGTACCTACCGCCAAATGGTAATGACGGCTCTCAAAACAATTGGCTCAAAAGCACCGATACCACCACTTTGAGAAGAGGGTAATCGAATGAGGACCACTTCTAGTATGTACCTACAGCTGTACAGCTTAAAAAATACAGCTAGATAACAGTGGATTAAAATTGACAAAATTAATACGTAAGGCGCGAACCAGATAGAAGAGACGTAAGGCGAGGGTCTTTATATTAGCTATTAAAATAGTTTTGATACATTCCCTTCATTATTTTACATATCAATTAACGACCTCCGTGGCGCAGCGAGTAACAAGCCGGCTGAGATGTGTGAGGTTGCGATTTCAATTCTTTCTGCAGCATAAACGTTTATATGAGTACGATCTGCAAATTTTGTTCTGGATCTATTGTGGTACAATGGTACTCGTAGTTCATTTAACACGTTCACTGTTGGAAAACACACATGTGGCGTTATATGATAAACGTTTTGTATTGAAAAAAAAATCAGCAGCGAACGTGTTAACCAACGGGAAATCCTAAGTGCTATGTAGGTGACTGTTAGGTGAAAAAAATTACATTAGTGTAGCTTCTACTATTTTAAGCTGTGTTACCCAAGGAGCAGGCCTTATTTCTTGAGTACTTATTTAAGTTACCTGCAAGAAAACATGCTTATCCAATGCGGGATCCAATTATCCATCTCATTCTACATGTAAGACGTAGTGTTAGTTGCTAACTATTAATAAATAAATAAATAAACTATTGTTAAGAAATATTATTTTTAAATGCATCAAAACTGTTTTAATTGGGTATTGACAAAGGAATCTTGTTGTAAAGGATGGGCGCCATGCAGAACATACCTAGTAGTAAGTCACACCAAGTCCTAGTAGTATAAAATAAATACATAAATAAGTACTTTTTTTTTATCAGTGCCTACTTATAACAATATACCTAGTTGTTTTGTAAACGATCCGAGAAGTACCTACTTATAGTTCATAGTTCATTTATTGATAACAATAATGTTACTGGTCAACTATACTATATTATACTATAGGTATACTATACCAAATCATGAGTCTGACCTGCATCATTTCCAGATCAGTTATCTTTCGTTTGTTTTCTTGATACGGGTTGAATCTGCCCTAATTTCACTCACGAAGCAAATTACGTGTTTGAGGTCTGCTCTCGATAGATATCGTAAGTACCTCGAAATTGGAGAAAAAAATAAAAGAAAACGATCCTTTTTCTCTTATAACCAGGAATACGTTTCGGAGGAGTCTGTATAACATGAAAAAGTACTTAACCGGATGTGAATAAAAAGAAAATTCAAAATTTTGCAGTTCGTGTGGTATTTGAATTTTTCATCATCATTTTTGTTAACCCAAAACGGGTTAAAAAATCTTAACCTGGCATTTAATAAAATGAGATAGATTTTGAAAAAGTTTAAATAAGTTTTTTTTATTAAATTAAGTAGAAAATTTATAATTAAGACATTGAGACTGTCGCTAACTATTGGTTTCATACCGAAACTCAAAATTGCGCAGCAGGATATGGAAAGAGTTGCTCGAAGTAGCTATACAGGTCGCAGCACCTTTGGGAAATAAAATTCTCCAGGAGCGACAAACCAGACGACGCAGTGCAGGAAGGCGATAATTTGACTCCATTTTAAAGGTCGCAGACATTTGGTGGGTGGAGGTGGCTCAAAATCGGTTGTTGTGGTATTCTAACAGCGAGGTCTATGTGCAGTATTCGACTTCTACAAGCTGATGATAAAGATGAAATTCCTACTCTTTTTAAACAACCTTGACACAATTGTAGAATTGGCACAATTGCTTAATTAAAGTCTTGCATGAAGGTTTTATTTCAACCCTTGAACAGTTTTATTGCTTGTAAGGGTGGAATGCGGATGCTTAAGCCATCCTAATTTAATTCTAAAGGGTAAGAACAAAGACATTGAACCAATACGACGCAATCCAGAAAAAAAAAAAAATTGTGTCATGTCGGTTAGACAAAGGGATGTTCTCAGCTTGAATCAGTCTGTCAGGATATCATCGACTCTTACAGCATTGCAGGGATACTTTGACTAGATTCAGAAATCGAAAGTGCGTCCACAAAATCAAATTTTTTTCAGAAGGTTACGTTAGATAAATAAATAATAAAATTAATAAATAAATAATGCTGGACTGTTCACACAACATTATCTAGCCCCAAGCTAAGCAGAGCTTGTGTTATGGGTACTAGATAACTGATATACTTAGCACAATATATGACATAGATAGATATTTTTTATTATACATAGAAAATACCCAGAACACCCTGAACAAATATCTACGATCGCACAAATATTTGTTCCGAGGCGGGAATCGAACCCGCAACCTCCTGCTTCGCAGGCCAAGCTCCGGCCGCCGCGCCACAGAGGTCGTCAAAATAGATTAGATATCTACGCCGTAGCACTTTGTGAGTTCTACGAATAAGCTACGAGAGGACTACCTTCGACGTTACAACGTCAGTGCCTAGGAAAATGCTATATTGAACACTTTTACTATACGTAGAATAGCCGTAATATTTCTAAAAAGACATTTATGTACAGAAAAAAATGTACATCTTATACAAGTAGGTACAAATTAAACAGTTGAGCTACGTTGAGTCCGTTGCATATATATAAAATGATTCAAAGTCCAGTGAGCTATTATGTACTAGTACGTTAGTACTCAATGACCAAGTCACGATAACTTTAGAGTTATACCTTACAGGTGTTTTAAAGTCGGGTCAATACGAAACAGTGTTACAACGTATCTACTTACTTCCACGTTCTTGGAGTTGCGAGCTGATTTGACGCTTTTGGACGACGAATTTATGGAACAACCTCAATAATTCCTCAATAACCTCAATAACAAGTAATTAATTTTTTTGAAATAAAAAAAACCCTCAACCTAATGAAACGGCTGAACCGATTTTGACCAAACATAGATAAGAAAACTCCCGACAAATTCAACTTTCAAAAAAAAAAAAAAATTAAGAAATCTGTTTATCTGTTCGGGAGCTACGATGGGACAGACAGACACACACACACAGACACGTCAAACTTATAACACCCCGTAGTTTTTGCGTCGGAGGTTAAAAATAAACAAAGATCTCTTTTCTTAGCAGACATTACTACAATAGCATTTTTTTTATTGTGATCTGCCTTCAATATGTCCACGATTTACCTGTTAGTAAGCGAAGATGCGGCTGGCGATGGGGCACAAAGGTCTAGAAGACACCTATTAATTCTTGCCTTAAAAAAACACATATAAAAAAAAAGTATAATAATGCTGGACAGTTACAGTTATAACAAACCTCGTGTTATTTTAAATATATTCATAACACCATTAATTTAATAATTTACATGTCTGCTATACTGCTATTTACTAGCCGACTACGCGTATCCTCATTTTCTTATGTCACGCACTCATGCACTCATGGTCCCTGACGATGGCCCTGTCTCTATAATGTCATTCTTACGAGCTTATTAGAGCATTACCCCATTTACATAAGACGAATAAAGAATTTACAAAACTGCTGAAATCTCTTTTTAGGGTTCCGTAGTCAAAGACAAGGTCATTTTCAAAATTGGTTTGAAGGAGATCTAGTAAGTAGTTTTTTATTTTTGGGGTTCCTTATACTTAGAACTGACACTAAAAAAACTTTTTTCATCATACCCATACGTGTGGGTATCCATGGATAGGTCTTCAAAAATGATATTGAGGTTTTTTAATATCATTTTTTTCTAAACTGTATAGTTTGCGCGTGAGACACTTCCAAAGTGGTAAAAAGTGTCCCCCCCCCCCCCCCCCCCCCTCCCCATAACTTGTAAAATAAGAGAATGATAAAACTACAATAAATATATGATGTACATTACCATGTAAACTAAGTTGGTTTGAACGAGATCTAGTAAGTACTTTTTTTTTAATATGTCATTAATCGTAATCCATCCAAGAACTTTTATATTATGTTACTTGCTGCTACGGAACCCTTCATGGGCGAGTCCGACTCGCACTTGGCCGCTTTTTTTATGTTTAACATTTTTCCTCTCGCTTTCCTGCAATATTAAGGAGTGATTTCGTGAAAGGGACGGAAGTGTGTAACAGGAAGTGCGCATTTTTCCGAGAGGTTGGTACTATCAGCCATGTTCCTTATCTTCTTCCTCTTCTTCATCGTGTCGTTGGTTCCCATAGATAATTAAATTGTTTCAGACGAAAATTTTGCCACGTTCACACCATTTTCAGTGGCTTCGCACGAGTCATTTAGGGTGCAGGTGTTGGTGCAAAGTGGACAGGACAGCAAGTGAGGCATCGTCTGAGGAGTGAACCCACAGTCACATTGTGCCTCGTCGGAATACCCCAATTTAACCAAATTATACCTGCAGCGGCCCACATGACTCCGGAGTCGGTTCAGAGATTTCCAGGTGGACCATGGCAGTTCACGTCCTGAAAGGAGCTTCTCTGCAGGTACAACGTGGTCAGCAAGGGGAGGGTGTCTTTCCAACCAAAGTTTAATTCGCGCTTCGCTATGGCTGTCCACTGTGACTGCTTCGTGCTGTGAGTGTTCCTTATTATAATGGGGGTATGATGTCAGAAAACGCGCTTTATTCCGAGACGTTGGTACTATCAGCCATGTTGCTTATTACGAGTTATTCGAAAGTTATTGTTATTGGAAGTGAGATTTCAGATGTTATACATCATATGCGACTACTTAGCCCACCATTCACTACACGCACCGCAAGCCGAGCCCTGAGCCGTACCGGACTAATCCGTCATCGTCCACACACTACACACGCGCCGCGCCGCACACCAGCCTCGCACGGCACCTCATCTACAGAAGACAAGCGCCGCGCCGAGCCGCGAGCCGCGCACCGAACCGACAACCAATACATTCACACGCAGATTTGTCTGGGGACTTGTCGCCAGCGACAAATCCGGCGGATAGGTGCGCCTGTGAATGTTGGCCTTATTATAAGGCTCGCTCGTTTTTTTTAATGGCTTCTGTTAATATTCCTAACAATTTAGCACTAAATTAAATTGATCAAACTAAGTCAAGCCGTCCGTCTAGTCATAACCCAGGTTAAAATGGTGGCAGACAAACCAAGGGTTTGGAGGGCGAAATCCAACATTCCGAAAAGACACGCAATACCATTCTATCTATCTACACACACACATACATACCGTCCGGGCCGTCTGGGCCTTCCACGTGGCCATCGTCTTTTTGGGATCCAGTCTGTCGTGGTCTTAATAACTTATTATACCTACTTACTTATTATTGTTACACACAGATGTCGCCGGTGTCCTTAATCATCTTTGAACCAGCTGATCACATTCATACGTAATGAAAGCAGTCAGAATTGACAACAGTCTTCAGAAAACTTCTTTTAAGGTTAGGAACCCCGAAAAAATTAAATTATTCTAACTAACTTTGTCAAAAAAACTTTTTCGTATTCAACGAGAAAAGAGCATAAAAAATAACTATTCAGAGTAGAAGGGGAAAAATTATTACTCAGCTTATAAGACATGACAGCTTTATAAAAACCGAAGGGAAAATTGAAATTGAAAACGCGGAGGAAAACTGTGAATAAGTTACAAGAGCAAGATACGTGGCGGCCTCTGTGGCGCAGCGGGCGAAGGTTCGCCTACGACGCAGGAGGTTGCGGGTTCGATTCCCGCCTTGGAACAAATATTTGTGCGATCTGCAGATATTTTTCAGGGTGTTCTGGGTATTTTTTATGCATAATAAAAAATATCTATCTATCTGAGTAATGTTATTGTATTAAGTATATCAGTTTTTACCCATAACACAAGCTCTGTTTAGCTTGGGGCTAGATAATGTTGTGTGAACTGTCCAGGTATTATTATTATACGTAAAGTAGAAGGTCGCTGGCGTATTGTATAAAAGAGGCCGCATTGAACAGAGATATATGGAGGGATTGCATTGGTTGCACCGACAAGGTACGACCTCTTACATCTTGAATGGATGAACTTTTTCGACTGCTTTTCTTACGTAATACAGGCACTGATCATAATATACGCACCACAGAAGCGGTGTAACGTACGAAAATAATTTTATGTGCGATAAAAATGCTTTTACTTCGGCTCGCGTAAAAGTGTTCAGCTCGCAATTACCTACGGTGTTCTCGCGTTTCTGCTCAGAATATAGGACAATTCATAATTTGGTACTTTGCAATGTGTCTTTTCAATGCAAGGTATATTGCTTATTATTTGGTTTATTTCTGTATGGACAGAAACCGACAGCCAGAAATTAAATTTGATAGAGAATTTTGCACAAACGCTAACATTAATAAATAAATAAAACCTTTAGATGGATTGAAATTGTTAATCACATCACATAAAAACGCGACGTTTTTTGAGTGTGTCTTTGTTCCACCTTCACGCTGAAATCCAAGTCCAGCCGGACTTGGATGAAATTTGTAATTAAGATAGGTTAACTTTTACGCAATATTTACCATGAGTTTTGAGTTTTGATTGTTCCCCAAAACAAATGAAACAATCAAAACTCTAAAATCATTGGAAATATCCCGTTTCTAGTGAAAAGTATTATTGGTGGATGTTTAATAAGAATTTTTCCTATAAACAATAATTGCTGGTAACAATAATAGCAACAGAAGAATACAAGCAATGTAATCGAAAATCTTCAATGACAGTCATTATTCCTCAACCTTTGCAAAGATTGCAGGGGTGTAAACGGAAAGCAATTCGAAGAATTTTTAGGAGATTTTATTCGATGACCCTTGGTTGAAGCAAAAACCACACAGGGATGATCAGAAATGAGTCCCAGGGGTTAGTTTTTTAGTTACATACATAGACATACGCCTTTTTCTCCGAAAGGATCAGTGGGCCAGATTTCACCATGGGTGGCACCCATCATGGGAATATAGACGTGACAAGTGGTAAGCTAATCGCCATTGCTGCCCACGACTGACTCGGCTAATGCTTTCTTCCAGTAATAACACACTCTTTAATAAGCTAGCAGCCAGGACAAATCTTATTTCAAAGAATCTTACAAACAAGTCCGGTTAATCCTTTAGTCGGCTTTTACGACATCCACGGGTGGAGACTATTATTTATTAGGCTTATTTATTCTTAGGTTCTGTTTTAACTAAATGCCAAGAAATGCCCAAAAAGCACCGATTTCCAAAAGTTCGTATGTTTGAAACTCATTGACTCCAATTCTCATACCTATGATTTAAATACAAGTAACTCATTCAGTTGATATCCTAGAAATTGCTGCCATTTTGAGGAACAAATTAGTTTTATTTTTCTTTGTTTCTGTGTGTGTGTGTGTCTTTTAGTGTGCAATATTGTTGTACTCATGTTGTTGACACAAATAAATGCTATTTCTTTCTTTCTTTCTTTTCTTTCTTTCCATTTTGATGATATTTATTCAGTTACCCATGCGTTTGGGTTATTTATTTGATTTACTAATAATAAAATAATAATAACAGTTAAAAAAGTAGTAAAATAGTAATAGTAATAGTTTTAGTTTTTTTACCTAAATTGGACCTCATTGGCTCTGATTTGAGTGGATAAAACATTCAGTCAGAGTAACAGATGATAAGTTTTAGAAGCATATTATTGAACCCTTGATTACTATGTCACTCCTTTCCGACAAATCAATGAACTAACCGTCCAGCCATCCACCAGCCAACATACCCTATTTTTAAATAAACAAAAAAAAGTATAATATTAGTAAGTGAACAAAACAATAGGAACGCAAATTACTTGAAATAACAACACTATAACTAAGCAAAGTAAAGTCTTTTAAGTTCCAACACTCGTACTTTGCACTCTCTAGTTTGTCCGAGAATGTAAAGAGCAAGGTTAATACGTATCAAGCACTTCCGAAGTTACTGAGTTAGAGAACATAAGAATTCTATTTTTCATCACGCGGGTAAGTTTACTTGAGATTTCCCTATAAACTTCAATTTTATCTTGAGTGTATGTAATGTTATAATAATATGTAACGTTCTATGTACGTATATCTAAGAGTAAGGGTAAGGGAAGAACGGTATTACATCTTATCCGGCCCAAATGTCAACCTCAACTGCATGAGACGGCGGCCCGTCACAGGCTGCCGCGGTGCTTCCTGCTAGATAACGGACGATGCTCTGGCGACCGAACAATGGCGGTATATACCACACACTTAGTTGGGCAACTGACTGGAAAAGGTCTTGGCATCTAAATAACGTCTAAAAATCCTGGTGCAGAGTGCAACGGGAAACCACTGCACTAATCTCCCAAGAAAGTTGTCATGAATGTAAAAACAAAGAAAGTCGTGTGACCTGATGATCCGCTTAGCAACCGGCGCTGACCTGCGTCGGAATTCGGTGGATGGATGTAGTTCAAGACCAATCGTAATTAAGTTCTCTGGGTTAGACGTCCTCCCAGTAAATGGTTGTTTTATGTTTTGATCTTTGACCAAAGTTTTACTTTGGTTGAAGGTTTTGATGGCTATTCTTTGCATTAAAAGTTGCCTATAGCAATAAGGCCGCCATGTTTATTGCCGTTGTAGTTTTTGTGTGTTTCCGTGTGGTGATCAATAAAATGTTATGCAACGCTCTCTATCCTTTGGTAGATAACCACTAACATTTTGAAGCACCAAAATGTTTGTTTTTTTTTTTTTTTTTTATACTGCATGGATGACGGGTCAAGCAAGAGGCCCACCTGATGTTAAGCGGTAACCTCTGCCTATGAACAGTGCATTACCTCATAGGTCACGTCCACCTAGGACACACCCTATGTGGCATTGCACTGCGCCCGCCACCCTGAGACATAGATGAAAAGTCTCATGTGCCTGTAATTTCACCGGCACCCTTACCCTTCAAACCGGAACACAGCAATGCGAGCACTACTGCTTTGCGGCAGAAATAGGTATGGTGGTAGTACTTCCCCGGACGAACTCTTTCACAAGAAAGCTCTACTACTACTAAAGAATGAATGAAATGAATGAAAATGAATGTCTCACACAATAAAAACCGGAAAAAGAAAAGTCACACGCGACCGGCGGGAGTATAAATAGGCTACGACACTAAGCTACATCGTTCCATCAAGTAACTGCCCCTAATCACTCACGACGGCTGTTTGCCTCTTTGCGTCTCTCGGCAATTGAACCGGAATGTTTAAGTGACACTTTAGGAAAATAAGCCATTGTGGACAATGGTTGAGCTTGTGGGTCAGTTTGTATACTTTCCACCTAAGTATCGGTCTAATCAGGTCATAGCTCGCAGAACCAGCAACCGTTGGGAAATAAAGTTTCTCGAGCGACCACAAACTGGACGACGCAGTGTGGGAAGGCTCTTGATTGACCGACGACGGTTTAAGGTAGCAGAAAGTACCTGGATGGGTACGGCTCAAGATTGTTCGTCATGGAATTCTATGGGAGAGGCCTATGTCCAGCAGTGGACTTATTTCTAAAGGCTGACGATTATGATGATATTGATCATGATTCGATTTGATTCACTTTATTGACTTATTTGAAATCCTATTTGAATTTAACTGGTGATCCTCACCTGAGTAATAAACGACGACCTCTGTCGCGCGTTAGTCAAGTAACCGGCTGAGATGCGAGAGGTGCGGGTTCGATTCCCGCTGCGAGGCGAGACAAATGTTTGATTTGTTCCCGGTCTGGCTGAATGTTGTGTTGTCATAGACAATGTTGTTCCTGGTACCTAAGACACAGAATTCTAGTGTGGGATAAATAAATAAATAAATAAATAACGCTGGACAGTTAACACAACATTATCTAGCCCCAAGCTAAGCAGAGCTTGTGTTATGGGTACTAGATAACTGATATACTTAATACACAATATATAACATAGATAGATATTTGTTATTATACATAGAAAATACCCAGAACACCCTGAACAAATATCTGCATATCACACAAATATTTGTTCCAAGGCGGGAATCGAACCCGCAACCTCCGGCGTCGCAGGCAAACGTTCGCCCGCCCCGCCACAGAGGTCGTCAGGACCATTTAAAGTGTCTGTTGTTGTTATTATTAACTAGCAGCACTTCACCCGTAAAAGTGTTGATCCCGTGGGAATATCGGGATAAAAATATGCCTATGTGTTATTCTGGGGATCCAGTTATCTCCATTCCAAATTTCTTCCAAATCCGTTCAGCCGTTTCAGCGTGAAGAGGTAACAAACACACTCACACACTAACACACAAACTTTCGCCTTTATAATATTAGTGTGATGTGATGTGATGTGATTCAAGTAGATTCAAGTAGAGTAATAGTAGAGCTTTTTTGTGAAAGAGTTCGTCCGGGGAAGTACTACCACCATACCTATTTCTGCCGCAAAGCAGTAGTGCTCGCATTACTGTGTTCCGGTTTGAAGGGTAAGGGTGAAATTACAGGCACATGAGACTTTTCATCTTTATGTCTCAGGGTGGCGGGTGCATTGCAATGCCACATAGAGTGCGTCCTAGGTGAACGTGTCCTATGAGGTAATGCACTGTTCATAGGCAGAGGTTACCGCTTAACATCAGGTGGGCCATCTGCATGTTCCGTCATTCATTAGTATAAAAAAAAAAAAAAAAAAAAAAAAACACGCTTGTGAGGCGTACAGATGATCACAGTATCAATGTTAGGTACTTAGGTAAATTCTGCTGCCATCAGAAGGGTGTAATCCCTTAGTCGGGTTTTACGACATTCACGGGAGAGGTATCTACTCATAAGTAGGATACACCATGGAAATTTCTCGGAATAACACGTAGTAAGTGTAGTAGGTAGTAAGTAAATTAAAATGATTGATTCAGGTAAGTATACGTTCGATTAAATCATCCTTACAACTTTATAATGATTGTTTACTAGATTTTAGGGAACATGTTATTTGGTGAAACCTAACTCAATATAATTCAATCAACTAATCTTTTAATGTACTAGAACTTTATTTTTCACTTCAGTTGTACCAAACGATTGGTAACTGGAAGGTGAAGATATCTTAACCACTTGTTTTTTTGTTGTAAATGTAGCTGAAATGAGTTGTGTATGTTTTATATCTATGACATAGAACCAAAACCACGAAGCAGGTAGTTCCCTTAGTTACTGAGAAGCCCTTAGAAGGCCTTAGTTTGAGTTTTAACAAGCATTTGTAACGGACTGTGTAGTGAAACAGAGTTAAACATGGATTTATATATACAAATTGAGGTACACAATGCACCCTTAGCCGACCCTAGGGCTGATCATCAGTATCTCCAAATAAAATCCGCGCAACACTTTACCAAAGTTTCAACTCAAGGCCACAGCGTCTGATAAGTAACAAGACTATTAAAATAAATAATAAATAATGCTAGACAGTTCACACAACATTATCTAGCCCCAAGCTGAGCAGAGCTTGTGTTATGGGTACTAGATAACTGATATACAAGACAATACATAGCTAGATATTTTTTATTGTACATAGAAAATATCCAGAACACCCTGAGAAAATCTCTGCAGATCGTACAAATATTTGTTCCGAGGCGAGAATCGAACCAGCAACCTCCTGCGTCGCAGGTGAACCTTCGCCCGCCGCGCCACAGAGGTCGTCATTAAAATGCAATAAAATGATCATCAGTTATATATACTTCATAATATTGCATAAAAACGTTATCAAAATCATCAAATTCGGTACTCTCACGAAACTCAATTTCAACGAACATGTTACCTCAAAACTCGCAAATGAAGTCGTAAAATTTTATCATCAGCACCGTGTGATAACTCAAACCCTTATTTCGTTTCAAAAGTAACTACGACTGAGGCCGCTAATAGCGATCTAAAGGTAGCTCAACTGATCCAAATCACTACCAGACGGAAGTGTCCCTAAGATGCTGGCTGCATTGCCACGCTGAATTGTTTGTATATTTTAAGCTTTGAGTTCTTCTCACGTAGTTGAGGAATAAGCAGTGTGGTGAATGGATCCAGGTTCTTTCATATACCAAGACTTTTCAACACATATTGACGGATGTCACAATATGCTTTTTAAGTTCTTGTACATGGTGGTTTCCTCTCGATGTTTTTATTCGCCATTCAAGCGTTCAAGCCCTTACAACTATTTATTTATGTGCTATCTTTATCTATGTGTGATCTATCTATCTATGTGTATCTATCTATATGTGTTATCTTTAGTAATTTAGACATCAATGTCCATGCATTCTTACGTTTCATACAATATTTTCAAGGTTTTTATTTCCAATATTAGGTAATCGTAGTTACTATTAGGCAATATTAGGTAGTTGTACTAGTCGAAAGAAACATTACAATTACAGCAGTTGGAATATTACAATTAGAAGAAGACAACCTAGATACCTTCTTTTTTTGCCTTAAGAGTGAGAATTCGTTTACAAGTAAACTGGTCCGGGGGGGACCGTAATTATGTGGCACTCGCCGCCGCCCTGAAAAGGACAGAGTACTCACTAAAAACACTCCGGTGTTCCTCTCGCGCCATGTTTGCCAGACCACGGGAACGAAATCCTTCCGTGATACAACCTATATTTTGGAAGAATGAGGGACAAAATAACAGTAAGTCCAATAATACAATCAATCAACTCTCATTTATTCTTCAAATCATTATAACATTTTACTAGACTAGACGCTAAACCACACGTGATTTCTGATTACTAAAGTAAGCAAGCTATTTAAATGCGACTCTGATTTATTTCTTTACATTAGATAAACCCTCAAGTTACTTTAAGTACCTTATTAATGACACCAATTTTCTTAGAGTACTTCAAAATATTACCTATAGGTACACTTTATTGTTTAGATTTACGTTTCCCGAGAAAAACAAATTTCAAACGACGAACATATTTTGATAAAAAAACTAAAAAGTTGCTAACAAATTGTTTGACAAAAGCTCCGCAGTAAATAATATGATGTGTACAAAAATCGTATTTGAAATGTGGGCTCATATTTTCGTCGAGAAACGTAAATTATAAATATATACTTAAAAATTATCTAAACGTAGCTAATTAACTAAAATTTGTTAATGAATTTAATATAAGGTTTCTGTTTTTATTTACAAAATGGTAGGCCTTTTGGATACTTGCATAACAGTAAAAAATACTAAGGTAAAATAATATTTTTTCTACTCTACTGTACTTACTAGTAAAGAAGTAACTAACTAACTAACCTAACCTAACCTAACCTACCTATTTAAAATTAGTAACTGAAATTTTTGTTTATTTGTACAATATTTTACCAACTTTTTTATCATATTACAATAATTAACAATAATAATTTGTTTCACTTAATGTAATCACAGCAAGCAAAGTAAAAACCCTATTATACCTTATAATATGAAATTATAATCTAACACAATTTCACATAAAACGTTGAAGTATGTATGTATGTACTATGTACCTAACTACCTAGAAAATGACATTTGCATTGCAAATTTATTTTACACAAGTTGTTGTTCAATATCGTTGTCTGCAAAATCTTAACCTGAAACAAAGAAAAATATGATTACTATCATTACATATTACATAGTGTTGCACATAGACTGGATTGTAAAACGACTGAGTGAAAAAATATCTGGGTTGAATAAAGTCTCTAAACGTTATTATCAAAAAGCGGTGTTGCATCCTTGTTCTATTGTATCTTTTTATAGAGTTATCTTGACGATCTCTTTGGCGTGGCGGGCGAGTAGCCGGCTGAGCTGCGAGAATTTTCGGGTTTGATTTCCGCTGCGGGATAAACATTTGATCTAACGAAGTCCGCTCAATTTTGCCTTTTTTAGCTTTCTTTACGCTTAGATACTCGCTGCCAAAATTTGACGTGATCACAATAAGCAGTAGTGACGCAGACCGCGTCACGGCCGAGACTGATTGTTCCTGAGGCGACGCACACGAAACAATGAACATGTGCATGCACATGACAAACATAGCCAAACTGACTTCGTCAAATATAACATATTATAACATAACATAACACCCAACAAACAGTCACATATGTATGTACCTGAACCCACACCCTATTATTCCCTGTGTCGTTTGTATCAGGAACTACGAGTACCATGACACAACGCCCACACCCGGAATAAACATTTGCAGCGGGAGTGAGTTCTGAAGTTATTTAAAAAAAGCGGCCAAGTGCGAGTCGGACTCGCCCATGAAGGGTTCCGTAGCAGAAAGTAACATAATATAAAAGTTCTTGGATGGATTACGATTTACGACGTATTCAAAAAAAACTACTAACTAAATCTCGTTCAAACCAATTTTCGTTGGAAGTTTACATGGTACATCATTTTTTTTTTTAGTTTTATTTTTCTCTTATTTTAGATGTTATGGGGGGGGGGGGGGGACACACACTTTTTACCACTTTGGAAGTGTCTCTCGCGCAAACTATTCAGTTTAGAAAAAAATTATATTAAAAACCTCAATATCATTTTTAAAGACCTATCCATAGATACCCCACTCGTATAGGTTTGATGTTTTTTTATTGAGTTTCAGTTCTAGGTATGGGGAACCCCAAAAATAAAAAACTACTTACTAGATCTCGTTCAAACCAATTTTCAGTGAAAGTTTACATGGTAATGTACATCATATATTTTTTTTAGTTTTATCATTTTTTTATTTTAGAAGTTACGGGGGGAGGGGGACTCTCTTTTTACCACTTTGGAAGTGTCCCTCGCGCAAACTATTCAGTTTAGAAAAAAACGATATTAGAAACCTCAATATCATTTTTGAAGAACTATCCAGAGACACTAAAAACGTATGGGTATGATGAAAAAAAGTTTTTTGAGTTTCAGTTCTAAGTATGGGGAACCCCAAAAATTTATTGTTTTTTTTCTATTTTTATTTGAAAATCTTATTGCAGTTTACAGAATACATCTACATACCAAGTTTCAACAGCATAGCTCTTATAGTTTCGGAAAAAAGTGGCTGTGACATACACGGACAGACAGACAGACATGACGAATCTATAAGAGTTCCGTAGTTTTTTACGGAACCCTAAAATCTACTGGTACACTCGACAGTCTTTTTATTTTTAGATTAAAACTTTCAAAGTAGGAGCAAAGAGAAGTACTTGGTTAGTTTAGTAATTTGATTTATCTGGAAGGTGTTTGCGAGAAACTTTGACCGTTAAGCAAATAAAGAGGGGAGGTGAAAATAAAATGATCTTGTCAACAGCGAGACTTGAACTTTTAGAGGTAGTTTTGTTGAGTTACTTAACCATTTATATATTTTTAGGTAATTTTTTTTTTTAAGACAAGCATGCTTTTCTATGAAATTAGTAATCGGAACCTGAACTGATCAAATAAGCCCAAACACTGCCAGGCTACTAATATTCATCGAGGATCCACCTTCTGTCTCCATCATCAGATCAGCTCTCTGCCATCTATTTCCACCATAATATTAATGTCTGTCATGTGAACTTGAATGAAACAGCCCTATTGGATGCCTGCATTTAATTTACAAATTGATTTCAAATTAACTGGAAAGACTGGCATACGAAAGAAGGAAGTAGAATAAAATTGGATGTAATGGGATTTATGAACGAAGGTGGGCATTACAATAAAACCTATTTTTAACTTCTGACCTAAATGTTTATAGGCTTGGAGCTCTTTGTATGACACACTTACTGATGTGGCAGCGAAGTTATGATGACCCGATTTAAAAGCGGTGTTTTCAAGTTGGTAGTCTATGGTATGTGTGGTACTTACATTTACATGGATGTCTTCTCCTTGGGCTCGCTATCCTGCGATTCCTCGTCTATCAAGTGCAAGTTAACGTTTTCACTCCTCGTATGAAACGTTGCTGATGTCGTCTTATCCTCCAAGAGTATGCTTTCAACCTCAACTCCAATGTCATTCTTTCCTTCCAATATCCTATGTTTTATCGATGGCCCTCTATTGAAAGATGCCCCTACAAGAGTTTCCTGTATCGTCTCGTTACCGTTGCAAATGCTTTTATCAGCTTTGTGCGTTGGCATTCGTCCTGAATGATAGGAATTTCTAACACCACCCGTTGATTCAAAAAAAGGAAGCACCTGCTTGAACTCTTTCCTAAAGTTTTCGTTCAGCCATGCGTATAAAAAGGGATTGTAGCAAGTAGATGCCATGGCCATTGAATGGGCTAGGAAGAATGAGACAAAATAGTAGTTCCACTCAGTCATCTGAGCGTAGAAGTCGTTGAAAATGTTTATGAGGTTCAAGGGAAGCCATGAGATGCCGAATATGGCTACCATGGATATGAGCATTCTATTCGTCCTCTTTTTTCTATCTCTATCTGCTTCTTCTCTTCTTGTATTCTTAGCACCCGGTTTCGTCCGCGCTCGGTCGTTCAATCGTATACTAACGCATGTATAACAAAGTGCTATAACTAGAAATGGGATTAGGAACTGAAGTATGGTTGTGCATACTCCAAAGATCTTTCTAGATCTATCTGAAGGCCAATTTTCTTCGCAGTAGTAAGTCCTATTGTTGGTGATCTGGATCCCCATAAAGAGGCCGTAAGGACAGGTTACTACTAATGAAAACATCCATATAAAAACTATTATGAATATGCAAGTATTTAGCTTCATCCTTGGATGAAACGGATAAATTATAACGAAGAATCTGTCTATTGCTATTGAGGTTAGGGTTAGAGTGGAGATATAGACGCTTGTGCCTTGTGCATACGGCATAAGATGGCACAGCAATCTTCCGAAAACCCATCGTCCTAGAAACGTGTACATGGGAGTCAAAGGCACTGCGAATATGCATAGTAATATATCTGATAGGGCCAAGTTTGTTATGAATAGGTTTGTGACAGTTTGCATTGCTCGGTTCCTGAAGACCACAAAGCAGACCAGGACATTGCCGAAGACTCCGAGAACGAAGATTATTGCGTAGAGAATGCAGAATGCGACTTGAACTACTTTGATATCTATAATGTCAGTAGTTTTGTTAGATTTCGGGTCATCTATAACTTCCACTGATTCTCCTGTGAGTGTTTTGGTGAGGATCCATATTCCCCCGCCTACGTTAGATGAGCCATTGAATGTCATAGCCGCTGGATCATGTCAGTCTATCGGTAACACCACATCTCGGCTAGTGTTGTGAGCTGATAGCATGTTAAGATCGCCACGCTGACACGTTATGATGCCAATCCATCTGTGGGCAAAAAGAAGAATAGGTTAGATATCTGCTCAAAAATGTATTTTAAAATAAATTACATTGGTTTTGATATTTTCATTAATCTAAACCAATCAATAAACAAAATAATTATGACAGCGCGGTGCGAGTGTACTGCGTTGTACAATAAAAAATAAATGAAATGGTTTGTTATACAAATGTTACGATATTATAGATAGATAGATAGATAGATTAACATTTTATTGCACACCAAATATAAAAAATACAAAGATAAAATAACAAAAACAATAACAGTAATGTACAATGGGCATATAATTATAGTGCAGTTCCTATATGATCTCCCGTGGGCATTGGTTGTTTGGACTATAAATTACATTATACGTACTCGTAGGTGCCATAAATTAGGAGTTAGCATCAATGGTATATCAAACTCGCCCCATTACCAGTTATAATTTTGATTCACTTGCTTGCAAGCATCCTTATGCCGCCAGTTCCCATGGAAACGGAAACGATCGGCACTAAAACAAACACATTATCGTCGATGGCGCGCACTTACGTCAACCGGTAACATGTGGGCTGATAGCAAAGTTTTACGTGATTTCAGTTAGTATTGTGTAATGAATGAGAGAAACGTTTAAAACTTGTGAAACCGATAATCTAGACCAGTGTTCTTCAACCTGTGTGTCGCGACCCCCTGGAGGATCGCGAAGCTTCTGTAGGGTCGCCAGAGGTCGAGAGAACTTTAAAGATTAAAAAGATTGATTTATTATAAAAGAGAATTTTAACAAAAGGATATACTCTAAACATTTGTATGTTAATACAAACAAATTAACAAGAAATAAAAACTTAATACTCATGTTATTGCGAAGGTTGTGCTTGTTTTTGATTAACCAATTTCTCCCATCGTGGATCTGTATTTGCTGTTTTATGGACGGCCAGCATCACCCTTGGTCGTACGTACGTAGGTATACCTATGTGCGTAAATTGCGTATCGTCGTATGGAATGGATATTTGTAACACTGTAACATACACATACATACATGATAAAAAATCAAAGGGTCGGGGGGTCCCGAAATATTGTTTCATACCAGGGGGAGGTTGCATCATGAAAAAGGTTGAAAAACACTGATCTAGGCGTTAACGTTGTTTTTGAGAAGCTATATTAGGAAAGTTAACGGTCTCACTCAGTATTTTCTATACCATCTATACTAAGTTTTCACTAGAAACGGGATATTTACCATGATTTTTGTGACGAAATATCAGGAACAATCAAAACTAAAAAGAACCTAACCATGATAGTTTCAAAAGTCTGTACTTATCTTAGAACGCTATAAATGATCTAAGGTATATTAATACTATTATTATAATCAGGTAAGGTTTGTTTGTGAGTTTGTATGTAGAGGGTAACATCCGGAACTGCGGATCCGAAGTAAGCTACATCACACCTGAATAGGCTAGCTATGCTTTATTAGCTTCTGCCTGCGGCTACGCTCGGGTTATATGTGTAATTCCACTGAACTCAATAACGGTTGAGCGGATTCTTATGGTATTTGGTGTGTGGGTGGATGCTAGGCATCGGCTGGGTCTGCTTGCTATCCCGGCACCACGTTTGCGAAGCCACGGGCAAAAGGCTGTTTTATTTGTATTTATTTAAAAGTTGTATATACCTACTTGTATCAGTTGTATTATTCTTTCTGTGAATACATTTTTTGTAGGGACGCTTCCGTCTGGTAGTGATTTGGATCAGTTGAGCTACCTTTAGATCGCTAGCAGCGGTCTTCAGGTAGCACAACTGTTTCATATGTATTTTGTACATACCTTGTATCAGTAGTATTATTCTTTCTGTAAATAAATGTATATTTTTTTTGTGAGACTCATTCTATTTTAATATAATACTTATTTGTTTGTGAAACTGTCACGTAATATTTAACGGAGAAAGCAAAACGCTCAAGTACCTAATAAAACTAAAAAACAAAAGCTCTCCCAAATTGTGAAAGTACCTGTCGGAATTGCCAGAATTCCTTTGAAATAAACCTAATTTTAGAGATGCTTCTGGTTGGTAAAGGTGTTGACTTTGGGCTTAAGTTATTAGCGGAAAGAAATATGAAAATATTGTTTGAAATCGCTTTAGCCAAAATATGTTCTTCAAAATGTTTTAATTCCGACAAAATCAACTCTGAATGTAACAACTCGAGTTACCACAATGTGTTTTATAATAAATAAAATAAATAATAATGCTAGACAGTTTCACACAACATTATGTAGCCCCCAGCTAAGCAGAACATGTGTTATGGGTACCAGGTAACTGATATACTTAAAACTGGTGTACTTAAGCAAAAAATATCTATCCATGTATTGTATTCTATTAATAGAATACAATACATGGATAGATATTTTTATTATATATAGAAAATACCCAGAACACCCTGAACAAATATCTGCAGATCGTAAAAAAATATTTGTAGGCGGGAATCAAACCCGCAACCTCCTGCGTCGCAGGCGAACCTTCGCCCGCTGCGCCACAGAGGTCGTAACTATGTGGTTGTCCAGTTATAGTAGATTTTTGTTATTTTTTCCGACATAGGACCAAAAGCTGGTAATTGAGTAAGTATCAGTATTTCGCCCTTAATAAAAACGTGTTTTGTGTGTAATATCATGAGCACCGCGCGTGCTATCGCATCTTTACCTCATCCAAAAAAAAAAACACTAAGCACAATTTTTTTTATATATGTATGTTAGTTTTAAGGTTATGGGCTTATTGTTTAGCTTTAGTACATTTTCCATTAAACCTGAAATAAAAGTATTGATTGATTGATTGATTGATTGAAAACAAACGATCATGACAACCATGCCGCCACTCCATGCATGTCGAAAAAAATTGTGTTCAGATAAAACTCCCGTTACACAGTAAGTTTTAACCTTAAATTTCCGCAATTATATCGTCATATTTCATTCATTTCACTGCAATAAAAACTTCCAAACTTTCGCCGTTCGTTCCTCACTTGCCGAGCACAGAACGGGCACTTAAATTGTAATCGCGATACGAAAACATTTGAAGTCGTTAAAGCGGCATTAACGTCGTCACAAATTAACGTAAGCCTCAGGATCCTGCAATTGAATTACGTCATTTCTTCCATTCTCAAGGATATTTGTACTGAAATAAAATGTAGGTAGTGAATACAGCTACCTCAAGTGATATAAATGCGTAGAGTTGAAAGTACAAGTAGAAAGGTATGGTGGTAGAAAAGGTAGAAAGATATGGTGGTGATCCTAAGATTGGGTTTGAATCCAGACTGCCATCTTTTAAATTTCATATTTTTAAGTCAATCTCTATGATCAACGGTGTTCTGGGTATTTTCTATGTACAATAAAAATTATCTATCTATTTAATGTATTGCATTAAGTATATCAGTTATATAGTACGCATAACACAAGCCCTGCTTAACTTGGGGCTAGATAATGTTGTGTGAACTGTCCAGCATTATTTATTTATTTATTTTTATTTTTATTTATGATGCGGCGGGCGAGCAGCCGGCTGAGACCGGCTTAGCCGGTTGCGGGTTCGATTCCCGCTGCGGGACAAATGTTTGTATGATCTGTAAATATTTGTTCTGCGTCTGGGTGTTGTGGTACCATGGCAGTCGTAGTTCCTGACACTCATGACACAGGGAATCCTAGTGTGGCATCAGGACTATGTATGTGACTGTTGGGTGTGGTATAACTGGTAGTATTAATTCTTGATCAAAGAGTAGGTATACCAACCTACATAAGATGTATACAAACAAATAATTATTCAAAAGGAGCATATTGCACAAACACCAAACTTCACCTGAGCTACAGCTGTATTATACAGTTATCTACGCTGAGTAAAGCCTTTTTTACTCTCACACTTAAATATTTTTTTTTCAAACATTTAGACGCTTTCATTATTTAGAAAACCTTTTGCGCGATAAATCGACCTGTGTTAGTATAACGTATTATTTTATCTGTGGTATAACAAAGGATTTATAACAATGGAAATCTGGAACTAATCTGCTATTACTAGTGTAAACGAGTGTCTAGCACAGAATTGTTTCTAGTTTAATCTAGTTCTCTAGAAAGTCAAAGTCAAAGTCAAGTCAAAGTCAAAGTCAAAGTCAAAGCCCGCATTGTTTGAAAAAAGGTTTTTTTTTATACTACTTGAATGAATGGCCCACCTGATGATAAGCGGTACCCTCAGCCTAGGTACAGTGCATTATCACATAGGTCACGTGCACCTAGGACGCGCCCTACATGGCATTGCAATGCGCCCGCCACCCTGAGACATAAAGATGAAAAGTCTCATGTGCCTGTAATTTCACCGGCAACCATACCCATACCTATAGTCATAAACAAGCCTAGGCTTGAATTATGATTTATCGACCGCGGAAGTAATATTTCAGTTTCAAACCAATTCATATTTTTCATGTTACAAATCTGAACATCTGTGTAGCAAGCTTACTGATTTATATATTGGTTCAATAGTGCAACTCAGAATCCAACGATACCGGGTTCGATCCTAGGCTCCGCACCAATGTCTTTTGTTATGTGTGGATTTCCATCGCTCTGTGCTTCGGAGGGCACGTTAAGCTGTCGGTCCCGGCTGTTATTGATTAATAGCAGTCGATAAGCCATGTCAGAGGCCCTCGGGCGGTTTGACAAACTATGACACCAGAGGCCAGCACTACCTCATACGAAACGACGACGACGGCTGATTTATATATTTTAAATGACCTAGCTATGTCATTATTTCGAGCGCTGATAAAGGCTTGTTGGTTTTACTTTCCCAGTTATGAGATTCTAAGCCAAATTACGTAATAAAGAATGTGTAACGACGTGGAACCTTTTAAGGCTTGGTTCCGCCGCGATCATTTGGATTTAAGGCTCACGCATTAGGGAAATCTTATTGCACTGGAGACCTTAGAGATTCTGACTAGATGGAGGCAATTTTCAGGCTGAGCATTATTTTATTCAAAGACTACGTTTTAATCGAAATAACGTGGATCTATTCTAGAATCAAGGAAATCGTCGTTCACTTTCTTTGCCCTTGATACAATAACTAGAAATGTCTTTCTCGCCCAACGAAGTGGAAATAGATAGCGCTGCAAAATGCCAGAAAAAAATGTAATATCGTGTCTAGTAGCATTTGAGAAAAGATTTCCCTATCCTATTCTATTGTAGAAAGTAATAATATCCTAACTATAGTAGTTTTCCCCGAAGTGTGAACTCACAAATCCTTTAAGTATAAAACCCTGTTTTATTATTTATTTATTAATTATTTACTTATCATTAAAACTTACAATTAAAACATACTACATAAACTTTTCACTAGAAACGGGATATTTACCATGATTTTTGAGTTTTAAATGTTCCCGATATTTCGGCACAGTTGCATGCGCCATGATCACGGGTAAATAAATAAAAAAATACAAACAAACTAAAAATTAAATATGGCACTTCAAAAACCACAAAGGTTTGTAAAAATAATTGTATTGGTATCACTAACTTACCAAATAAGGTTCGAAAGTAATTTTCGAATTAAGTTTCATCGAACATGCCTAAATACCTAGCTGACCACAGACCACTGATTAAATACCTACCTGACCACAGACCACTGATTAAATACCTACCTGACCACAGACCACTGATTAAACTAGACGCAACAATATCTATAAAAACCAAGCGTGTCGATTTTTTTATACCTTCGGCTGTACCATGAAACTTGAAGTTTCTTTACGAAAGTATAAATAAATAAATAATCAATAATTGGTGCTGGACAGTTCATACAACATTATCTAGCCCCTAGCTAAGCAGAGCTTATGTTATGGGTACTAGACAACTGATATACTTAACACTATATATAAAATAGATAGATATTTTTTATTATACATATAAAATACCCAGAACACCCTGATCAAATATCTGCAGATCGCACAAATATTTGTTCCGAGGCGGGAATCAAACCCGCAACCTCCTGCGTCGCAGGCGAACCTTCGCCCACCACGCCTCAAGAGGTCGTCAGAATAATATCGTTTGCTTCACTATCCATTGCGGGCTATGAATAAGATGCCTTAAGTATTACGTAAATTAGAAGCCGCAATGGATGACGTCCTTGGGAAATACACTACGTTTTCAATTATTCTTGTAGAAACGACACGACATCACTACATATTGTAAATTAAATCAGGCGAAAATATTTGCAATTGAAAGGAAACGTCTCCATTCACTCGATTTACTGTTTTTGTGGAATTTGCACCATTAATTATGGTGCAATAAGGCATTTTCTAGTGTTGCATGAGCGCATGACGAAGTTCGGTGCACGGCACCGATAAAAGACACGCGAAGTATGAGCACTTGTTGCGTCTAGATTATCATAGATTATCAGTGGTCTGTGTAGCTGACCTTCTCTAAGACTAGTTCACTAGCTCATTCTTTACTGAGAAATAGGTTCACTCTTTCAATATATTCATTAGTATTAATGTTTCGTCGTATTAATGGTTCTTGCTTGGTGACCTCCGTCTATTACCAACTGACGAACCACGCTGCAACCTCTTATGACAGTTAGTATATTATATAAATTTTGAAACTATCATGGTTATGTACATATTTTTCACTAGAAACGGGATATTTACCATGATTCTTGAGTTTTATTTGTTCCCGATATTTCGGCACAGTTGCATGCGCCATGATCACGGGAGAACTAACTAAAGTCTTTGCGAGTAGATGTTATTGGCAGATATATGAATCTACCCTCTTTCTCACTCTTTTCAGTTTTATTTTTTTCGGTTAGTATCGGTTGTTAATCGACGGTGAGTCGGTTTTGTGAGCGTTGATATTAGTACACAATGCGGAGAAAGGATTCAGCAATCTTTATCTCTAATACAGCCTAGTCACGGTTAGTTACCTAAATAGAGTAAGAGACTGAGTTTGAACTAATAATTTTACTCACTATTAGGTAAGTACTACAAAAATGTTCATAGTAATGGGCTTTGAACGTAATTGTGTAATAAATCTAGTACTTTACGAGTGTTCTGTCTTTCGTTCGCGTTTATCATTCATTATTGGCCCGCAAATTGGAAGAAGGTCGAAATTTATGGGCTTCAAGCACGGAACAACACGTAACCCATATAGGTATATAACTTGTTAAACTAGTGGTTCGCCCCGAACTGAGACCTCGCGAATATACGTGATTTAGGTAGGTTACTTTATTTCTTTCGAAAAAGTATCTATGTTTAGTATGTGAGTATATCCACATAAAATGAACGTAGTTATCACGGTACTTCATATCCAAGCTTCAAAACGCATCGATAGCGCGATCTAACTTTCAGACATAATTAGCATTGCCATCTAGTTGTGGATTTGCTACTTAACCGCACCAAAGATTACGTTTTTTATCGCAAAAAATTGGTATTACAAGGACAATCCTCAATTTTCGACTTCTGCCTGTATTTTTGCACAAAATATACAAATACCTTTACAATAACTGTATTGACTGCCAGTTCAATTCTGCACCTGGCTTGCAGACTTTCTGAGGGAAAGATCCATTCGGGTAGTTATTGATGGCTGCTCGTCGGATCAATTGGCTATAAATGCCGGGGTACCTCAGGGGTGCTATCTGCCACGCTGTTTCTGCTGCACATTAATGATCTGCTAATGCCCGGTATCACTGGGTATGCAGACGACAGCACAGTTGTGGAGAGATATGTTTCCACTGCCCGAGCTAGGCATATTGAAATTCAGGAGCTAAGAGATGAGATGCTGCAGCGTCTGAATTTGACTCTCAAGGCCGTATCCGACTCAGGCGATGCCAATCTAGCCAAGTTCAACGCCTCTAAAACGCAGGCTTTTCTCTTCTCGGCCAAAGACAGTTTCTCCAAGTTCCTTTATTCCGAGATGTACCTGTAGCTATTAGGGTATAACCTCGAGCTCTTGGGTGTTTCACTTACATTTACTACAGCGCGTCTATTCGTCAACAGATGTCGCTAACAGACTCTAAATGCGTTTACGCCAATAGTTCAGCGTTGCATTAACTTTGCTCAGTGCTTGCCCCGTACGTAATATATCAAAGATCGTTTTACAGATTTGTATAGAGTTTTTATCAAAATTTAAATTCGTTGACTTACTAGATAAATTGGTTATATATATCTGAGTATTCAAAATACCAGACAACTCTCATCCGATTGAGAGATTTGCTTTGAAAAAAAGTAGTTTTCCATTTTTACACTGCAGAATTATTGCTAAGCTCTCGGCACAGAAATTGTATTCTAACCCAGGAAAAGTGTTTAGGGGATAGTATTTAAAAAACCGGTCAAGTGCGAGTCGGACTCGCACACGAAGGGTTCCGTACCATTATCTATAAAAAGTTTTTTATTAACTATTTATTTTATTCAGTTTTTTAGTATTTGGTGTTATAGCGGCAACAGAAATACATAATCTGAGGAAATTTCAATTGTCTAACTATCACGGTTCATGAGGTACAGCCTGGTGACAGACGGACAGACAGACGGACAGCGGAGCCTTAGTAATAGGGTCCGGTTTTACCCTTTGGGTACGGAAACCTAAAAATGGAAGCTCAAGACCATTTGTCGTGGCATTCTATGGGGAAGGTTGCCATTAGTGAACTTCTGTAGGCTGATGATGATGATTTAAAAATCCCTGTTTTTCTGGTACTGATCCTCCTGAAATTTCTTAAACATCCCACTAGTTTTTTGGGAGAGAATATACCATCTATGATCGTTAGATCTAGTGAAAATTATGATCCTACTCTAATAAAGTTATGGCCATTCTCGAACAAAAACTGATGGGTTTTGGAAAATAAAATGCAGCCGGTGTAGGTCGCTCGACTGAACGGGCACGGAACCGGTATTAGGTCGCTCAAAGTTTGTTATTAAAAACCATGAACTACCTAACTTAGGCGGGTCCCGTTTATTTATTCTCTTTTTTGCCATATAATATATATTTCAAGGGTTTCATTACAAATTAAAATTTCTTTACTCATTTTACTACGAACCTAAAGAGCGTAGATTAATAAATCATAATCCATCGGTTAACCTTTTTATATACACAAGGTTTTTTTTGAGAAACCATTTTCTTCTTTTAACCATTTGTAATCATCATCATCAACCTACTGCAGTCCACTGCTGGACATAGGTCTCTCCCATGGCATGCCACTGAGCCCGGTTTTCGGCTCTCCTCATCCAGTTTCTGCCAGCCACCCCGCGCAAGTCGTCGCTCCACCTAGCCAGAGGGTGTCCTACACTACGTTTGCCAACCAATTGTAATAACCAGTCCAATCTATTTTTTTTTTCCATATATTCAAATATTTTTTGTAAACACTAACTTTTTTTGGTTTGTAATCATTCAATTTACTTTGAGGGTGGGCGCTGATGCCTGTCATACAAGATATTATTATCTTAGTTTAGGCATCAGCAGCAACACTAAAACTGTATCTGTAGTTACCTTAAACCTGTGAAAATATACTAAGTCCTATATATTGCTTAAAATGTTAATAAATATATTTCATATTTCATATTTCAATCTACTAATATTTGAAATATATAAGAACATTGTTTACTCAAGTACACCGAACTTCGACGAATATGTACTATGTTTCCAAATTATCTGCTAGCGAACAAAGCGTTCGTTTTCTACTTGCTTAGAGATTAGGCTTAGTGGTAAGAGCGTTAATGCACAGTGGTATTATCACTAAGACTAGATTAAACCTAACTAAGTTGGTGTGGGGTGACTAGACTCGAAACTTTGTCCGTGAACTACGAAATTGTCCGTTTTCATAACAAAACAAAATTTAAGGTAGTTGCTTTCGCTTGTGGCGCAAAATTCAAATTTTTTCGTGTTTTTTGTTCATTAGAGCTCATCAATACTTCTTAAGATAGGTAAAACTAATTTGACGATAATTATATGACCTAACACACAAGTTTTAATTTATATTATCACATAAATATCATTAGTGCGCCGCCGTGTAAAGCTCAGCAGTTAACGTGACTTTCTATATTGCTTGTAAAGCTTTCTACATTTCGGAGTTAGCGCTGTTACTTTAGAAACAGGTCTTTTCACTTTAATTGGTTTCGTAGGTGAATCTGCAAAAATACAAGTAATTAATTTGTAAAAAAAATAAAAACCCTCAAAGCAATCGTCGTCGTTTCGTATGAGGTAGTGCTGGCCTCTGGTGTCAGAGTTTGTCAAGCCGCCCGAGGGCCTCTGACATGAAAAATGAAAGCAATGAAACGGCTTAACCGAATTTGATCAAACATAGCTAAGAACACTCCCGACTAATTCATCTTTCAAACAAAAAAAACAAAATCAAAATCAGTTCATCCGTTCGGGCTATGAATGGGCTTGAAACAAAAAAGCGGCCAAGTGCGAGTCGGACTCGCCCATGAAGGGTTCTGTAGCAGCAAGTAACATAATATAAAAGTTATTGGATGGATTACGATTTATGACGTATTAAAAAAAAACTACTTACTAGATCTCGTTCAAACCAATTTTCGTTGGAAGTATACATGGTAATGTACATCATATATTTTTTTTAGTTTTATCATTCTCTTATTTTAGAAGTTATAGGGGGGGGACACACACACTTTTTACCACTTTGGAAGTGTCTCTCGCGCAAACTATTCAGTTTAGAAAAAATATATATTAGAAACCTCAATATCATTTTTGAAGACCTATCCATAGATAACCACACGTATGGTTTTTTTTTTTTTTTGAGTTTCATTTCTAAGTATGGTAAACACCAAAAATAAAAAACTACTTACTAGATCTCGTTCAAACCAATTTTCAGTGGAAGTTTACATGGTAATAAAATAAAATAAATAAATAAAATAATATACATTTTTTTTTATTATTATCATTCTCTTATTTTAGAAGTTACGGGCGGGGGGGGGGGGGACACATACTTTTTACCACTTTGGAAGTGTCCCTCGCGCAAACTATTCAGTTTAGAAAAAAATTATATTAGAAACCTCAATATAATTTTTGAAGACCTATCCTATACACGTATGGAGTATGATGAAAAAAAGTTTTTTGCGTTTCAGTTCTAAGTATGGGGTACCCCAAAAACTTATTGTTTTTTTTCTATTTTTGTTTGAAAATCTTAATTCGGTCCACAGAATACATCTACTCACCAAGTTTCAACAGCATAGCCATTATAGTTTTGGAAAAAAGTGGCTGAGACATACACGGACAGACAAACAGACATGACGAATCCATAAGGGTTCCATAATTTTTGTTACGGAACCCTAAAAAACACTGTAAATACCATTGAAGCACAATCGTAGCTAAACTAAAGATATTGATGTGATACTATAAATTAAAACTTGTGAGTTAGGTCATATAATTACCATATTATATGACCTAACACACAAGTGTCATATTGTTATAAAGTGCCTTCTCCTACAGCAATTATACTATACTTTTCAGTATGCATGCATAGTAGAGCGCTATATAGTATTATTTTATCTGTAATATAATGAAAGATAATCACTTACCATGCTACTGAAAAACGCGATTCTCCTTGGAATAGTTACACGGTGTTTTTTTTTGCATTGATAGCCAGTTTCAAATTCTATCGAATGAGTCTGAGTAAATAAATAAATAAATAAATAATGCTGGACAGTTCACACAACATTATCTAGCCCCAAGCTAAGCCAGAGCTTATGTTATGGGTACTAGAATAACTGATATACTTAATATAATACATTACATAGATAGATATTTTTATTATGCATAGAAAACACCCAGAACACCCTGAACAAATATCTGCAGAACGCACGGTCGTCAAAGTAGAGCACGGAAAAGAGTAGCACGGTTAGTGATGATGGATGATATGAGATGCTTTGTCGCGATGTATAACGTGTTATATATGTATAACAATGTATAACCCTCGGACTAAAGTAGTTGGAAAGAACCAGGACAAAATTAATTTACCCTAACGAGTACACTCATTAGTGTAATTCTAAGAGTTGCTGAAAAGCATTTATTAAAACTTCATAAAATGTTAATGCATTGCTGTTATTGATTAATAGCAGTCGATAAGCCATGTCGGAGGCCCTCGGGCGGCTTGACAAACTCTGACACCAGAGGCCAGCACTACCTCATACGAAACGACGACGACGAATGCATTCAGTCCCGCGATTACGTAAATCTGATGCACTCTGCTTGCAATCAAGGTTTTTAGACAAACTGCGTAAATTGGTAATCACAACAGCGTTATTTCGAATTGAAACAGTTTAAGAACTAATTAATATCAGTGGTTGTTCAATCCGCAAGCTGATCATACGTGTAAATTATAATAAACTCAGGTTAACATTAAAATAATGCCATCAGATTGCGAAATGGCAAATCCACCGAAAAATCCCTTGACCCACCATTTGTTATTGGTTTCCTGGTTTTCATTATTGATCACTTGTTCTTATCAAACGAAAGGAAATGCACGAGTCTTATTCTTATCTTATAAACGTTTGATGTGGTGAAAACGTTCTAGGTATTCGTGTAAATAGCTGTTTAATTTTACCATATTTATTCCCCCCATAGGTTTCATAGGATCACGAAGAACACTTAGTTACGTTAGATAAATGCTTGACTATTACTATTCCAAATGATGTGTGTTGCTCCATCGCGTTAAAAATACTTAACAAGATGACGTAAATGAAGAGTATGTGCAAGTTGTGTACAGTTAGATCACCAACAACTGGGGCCGAATTCTACTATTGTGAAAATTTCAAATTTGACATTATTTTTACGATCAGAGAATTCGCTTTAGCTATCATATTTGGTATAAGCAGGACGATACAGTATTCATTAATAGCAGCATTGTCTAGTCTTTTACTAAAACCTACCCAGCTCATACTGAAACAATATGTATTCAAACTGAAATTTCCGAGTCCTTAACTTTTATAATTTGTTTTTTCTGAATACAAACGCAGTTGTATTCAGAGATCGTACTTGTGCCGTGCATCAGTTCGTAGTCCCCAAAAACGAATCTCGCTACGAAACTCATCATGACTTCTACTTGTAGTCACTTGTCTGGTATAAGAAGTTTGTATGGAGTCGTCTATCCATATACTGGTCTTGATTCTGTTAAGTATGTTAGATTGGATTGTGAGGATGCATTTTCACAAACTTCTGTGTGCCATGTAGGTAGGTTTATTTGTGTGGTAAACTCCAGGCGAATTTCACTCAACGACTAAAGGGAGTAATGAGTCAACCTCAAACTTCACCACACAGCAAATGAGTCGGTTAAATTATAATGTAACTAGCTTTTGGACGCATTCACATAAGTAGAAGGTTGCTGCTGACTGATGGCCGGCTACTAGGTATTTCTACTGACCAGCAAACGAGAAATTACTGCGCTTGATAGTATCCTACAGTACCTTGACATTATCTTGCTTTGAGAAGATGATTCGAGAATGCTGCTTTGAGAATGGCAGCGATATCGACATTTCTATACCGGTACGAACTCTTGCAGTATTGAATTAATGCGAAGCTAAAACTTATAATTTTATAATTGTTTTTTTTTTTTTAAACTAGCTTTTATAAAATTACTATTCGGAACCGTGACCTGCGCAAAATAAGCCCAAACACTGCCAGTCTACTATTATCCATCGAGTAGTTCCGTTGTCCATCTTCCGTCTCCATCATCAGATCAGCTCGTTGTCACCATAATATTGTATTTTCATCGGTCCTTGATGAGTGTGTGAAGTTTTAATTTAATCCGACGTTTTGAAGTGGGTGAGAATCACGTTCAAAGATTCCGTTACAAACAAATATACAGACCAAGCTATAAAAAGCGTGGTAAACAAGTAATTAATTTTGTAAAAATAAAAAAAACCTCAACGCAATGAAACGGCTGAACCGATTTTGATCAAACATAGCTAAGAACACTCCCGACAAATTCACCTTTCAAACAAAAAAAAACTAAATCGGTTCATCCATTCGGGAGCTACGATGGGACAGACAGACACACACACACACACACACACAGACACGTCATACTTATAACACCCCGTCGTTTTTGCGACGGGGCTTAAAAACGCCTACCTATTATGAGCCAAAAGTTGCGTACATAGTCCTGTCCATGCTACGAGTCCCTGGGTCCAGGTCCTGGGTATCAGGAACTGCATTTAAACCACATCACCCAGTCTGGAACAACTATTTTTGTAGATCATGCAAACATTCGACTCGCAGTGGGAATCGCAACCATAATGCGCCAAAAATGTCATCGGAAAAGCGCCACCGACCGACCAGTGCCGGCAGCATTATCCGACACGAAGACAGCCGGTGGCAACCTGTTTAATACGAGGATGCGCGCTTAAACCCACCGAACTTTGAACATAAGTTTAGTTAAATAACGGGCCATAATTACGTTGTCCCTTTGGAAATATGCGTAAAATAACTTTCCATTCCGCGACATTGTTTCGCGTAAAGGACGTTCATTCAAAATGTAACTTCTGGAAGCTGTATTAAGGGGCCCCATTTCGATTTGAACTAAAATCTTGTAGGTTCGTACAATTCAATTTTTGCAAAGGCACTGTGTAAAATGAGAGCTTGTGCCAGATCCTTTAGTTGAAATTCGGAAAATTCCGCTACTTACTTGCGAAACGGCAATAAACGCGGAAAATATTCTAAAACTTGTTCCACCACGTACGTTTTTTTGAAAAAGTCTTACATATTTGTGTTTTTTTTTTGTAATTTAGATTCTACACAACATTGGCAAGATACCTCCAAAGCCTTTTTTTACTTTTAAAGTTTATAAGTACATTATGAACATCCGAAGTTCAGGTAAAATTGTACAAATAAGCTGATTTTTGGAGGCTTATACAGAATTTAGATGTAAACAAAAAAAAAAAAAAAAACATCACGTAAGTAGATATATTCTTCAAGATACATATTTGTACAAAACATCTAACGAAAAAATTGTTACAACTTCATAATCACGTACGAGCTGAGTACCAGCGTTTTTATCGAAAGTACTGGAATTGACGGCTCTTAAGCTCTTTGTTTTGCCACTGTGATTTTGACACTAGTATTATTGAGCCCAGAGGCAATTTTGCAAACACCATCGTAACGATGATCGTAAGGACGATCGTGCGTGTATTGCTTAGTAACTAGTGAGGGGAGTTATAAGTTGGCATTTGTTTGTATCTGTGTATCTGTCTGTGGCATCACGTAGCTCCCAAACGAATGAACCGATTTTGATTTAGTTTGTTTCTTTGAAAGGTGACTTGATCGGCAGTTTTCTTAGATATATTTGGAAATTGGTGCGGCCGTTTCCAGGATCGCAATTTTTAAACAAATAGTTGTGGGGTTCTAATTTTTTATAAAACTTACTTGGTACGACCACGTCTAAGATGGTATTTTTAAAATGTGCCAAAAATAAATTTCAGGCTTTTGAGATAACTTATTAAGTAAAGAATATACATTTATTTACAGAAATAATAATACAAATAATAGAAGGTATGTACAAAATAAAAATAAAAATCTTCTTTCTTTTTTTTTCTTTTTTTTCATACTACTTGGATGACGGAACAAGCAAGAGGCCCACCTGATGTTAAGCGGTAACCCCTGCCCATGAACAGTGCATTACCTCATAGGTCACGTCCACCTACGACGCACCCTATGTGGCATTGAACTGCGCCGGCACCCTGAGACATAGATGAAAAGTCTCATGTGCCTGTAATTTCACCGGCACCTTTACCCTTACATGATATTGTGGTGCTACCTGAAGACCACTGATAACGCTTAAAATAAGTACTAGTATAGTATTAGTTTATCTGTGAAATAAGTAAGGAAGTTTGTGATCAATTTCCTTAATAATATAATTGGGAAATTATTCAGTCTCATTTCAAAGAAACCTAGTAAATTATAATGGGTACTTCGTACAAGGGACCTTCACAAAACAATTCCCTCGTCAACGTGGCGCCATTCACCCTTCGGCTCAATTCCTTATACAGGCTGTCCCGAAATATGTACTGTCTATTTCATCCTATTAAGATTTAGTATACACAAAAAGTAGATACATCTTTTAAAAACTTGTGGAAATCTGGGTGAGTGTACCCTCCAAGTCGGGACACACCAACATAACATTTTTTTTAACTGTATGGTTAGCGGAACAAGCATATGGCCCACCTGATGTTAAGTGGTAACCTCAATTTTATTATCTCATAGGTCACATCCACCTAGGATGCATTGTGGTATGGCACGTGTCCGCCACCCTGAGACATAAGTGAAAGTCAAAGTCAAAAAGTATTTTATTCATTGAAATCACACGGATAATTTTGAGTCGTCTTAAAAATAAATTTACATTTACTCCTGTTCCAACGCAACCAGATCTAGAAAAATCAGGCAACAGTCTGTTTTTTTGTTGATGATCCTTCTTACTACTAGATGGGGAGCGCCTGTGTGGTGCCTCGAGAACAAGTGGAAGCTGATTCCTTAAGCTGATTCTTTTCCTGAACTTACAGCTAGTACAAGTGTTGATGGAAAGTGTTATCCTGGAAACTACTGCACCAATTTCAACAAAACAAATCTAATTACCATCTCGCAAACACCATCTTTCATGCAAAAAACAGCATTTTTAAATCAGAAGACCTGTTCCGTAGTTACGTGGCAACAGTAGCGTATATAGAGTCCTGAGTGAAGCTAGAGGTTCAAGCTGCCCAAGACGAAGACAGGCTTTATTCCAGAGGAGCATGTACTCTACTTTTCACACCTTCTGCGAGACAATAAAAATTAACTGAAAATCACAGCACCAAACACAGTTTCACATTCTTTGTAGTACACTCTGGGTCTGAATTCTTTGAAAACTTTTTTTTTTTTTTGAGTTTGTTTATGGTTGCAATTTCGATTTTCGAACAAACCTTTTTACAATGGCATATGGGTATTTTTTTACTTAGTTTTCCACGAGTTTCCACACGAATTTGACGTTCCAAATTAAAATCACTTTATTCCCTAGGGAGTTTCATACAACTTTATATCCCTAGGGAGATAATGCTTTACTTTACGTTGAGGTTGCATGATATGTCATTATTTATATATTTATCATACAAACTGATCTAAATATGTTTTGGTTAGTAGTATCTTAAAACCTATGTTAGGTCACTGGACATTGTCAAGCAGGTGGTGTGAAAAAAATATGCTGTATCTAGATAATATATTTATGGAACACACTGTACGCTTTCTATTATGACGTGTATAGTAGGTGTCCAGAAAGCTTGCCGAGATAAAAATCACCTAACTTGGTTTATTGCTGGCCTCACGCTGGTGTTTAATTAAGCAGCCAGTGGAGCCTTTAGGCCTCTCCTAATAGACTGAGATTCCTCATAGAGATTCGAGAAATGTATATGGAAAAGTTGTGTTTATATTCGGCGTTGGGCTTGGGTTGATAAGAAACGTCTTTTTATGGTCTAATCAACCGTTATTAACATGTGGAGTACTCGTAATACTAGTTTGTGCTACGGGTATCTATACATCCACGTACGACGCCTTAATGATAAGAATATTTTTATTTTGTAACTGTGTATAAAATACGTTAAAAACAAAATGAAACCGTGGCAGGGCGGCCGAGTATCCGGCTGAGATTCGAGGGGTTGCGGGTTCAATTCCCACTGCGGGACAAATGTTTGTATGATCTGCAAATATTTGTTCCGGTCTCAGTGTTGTGTTAGCATGGTACTCATATTTCCTGGTGTGGGTATCAGGGGATCTTAGTGTGGGAATAGGACTATGTTTTTTTTTTTTTTTTTTTTTATACTACCAAGGTAGCAAACAAGCTTACGGTCCACCTGTTGGTAAGCGGTTACCGTAGCCTATGAACGCCTGCAATACCAGAGGCATCACACGCGCTTGGTGATTTTAACGCTCACCACATTGAGTGGTTGAGTTCACGAATTACTGATCACGCTGGTAGGGTTGTTCATGATCTCGCTGTGTCCTATGACCTGTCTCAACTGGTCTCTGAGCCAACAAGGATTCCTGATATTGTGGGTCACGATCCCTCTTTGTTGGACCTATTCTTAACACCGCGTCCGGAGTCGTATCAAGTTTCAGTCGAAGCACCTCTTGGATCTTCTGATCACTGTTTGATCAGGACTACTGTGCCGATTTCAAGACCCGTCCAATCCGTTCCCCCCAGCAAACGGAAGGTTTGGCATTACAACTCAGCCGACTGGGATGGGTTGCGTGATTTTTTTTCATCCTATCCATGGAGTCAAATGTGTTTCTCATCTGGTGATCCTAACATCTGTGCGACTGCCGTCGCTGATGTTGTGCTGCAGGGGATGGAATGTTTCATTCCGGCTTCTGTAGTCGACGTTGGTGGCTTGAGTCGACCTTGGTTTGATAGGTCTTGTGCATCTGCAAACAAGAGTAAGTGTGATGCTTACAGAGCATGGGTTGAGGCGCGTAAACGAAAAAGCCCGGAAACTGCTGCGTTGAAAAAGAAATTCAACGCTACTACCTGGTCAGCAAAGAAGGCTGTCGTTGCAGCAAAAAATCGGCACATTGCTAAAATAGGGGATAAATTGGCTAGCTACCCATCGGGCAGTCGTGCCTTTTGGTCCCTGGCAAAAGCGGCTGAAGGCAACTTCTGTAAATCCACACTTCCTGCTTTACGTAAACCAGATGATTCCCTAGCCCATAGCGCAAAAGAGAAAGCAGACCTCCTTGTTACTCTTTTTGCTTCAAACTCAACTCTCGACGCCAAAGACACTGTACCGCCCACACTGGCTCCTTGCGAGAGTTCCATGGCAGAAAAATGTATCACACAGAAAAAGGTAAGGAAAGAGCTTTTATCTCTGGACGTTCGAAAGTCCAGTGGGCCTGATGGAATTCCGGCAGTAGTTTTGAAAGCATATGCTCCTGAGCTAACTCCTGTACTCACACAACTGTTCACCCTCTCCTATTCCACTGGTATAGTGCCTTCATCGTGGAAAATTGCCTTGGTTCACCCTGTTCCAAAAAAAGGTGATCGAACGGACCCGGCAAACTATAGGCCTATTGCGATTACCTGACTTCTTTCCAAGGTGATGGAGCGAGTGTTAAATTCTCAGCTTCTTGGGTACCTGGAGGAGCACCAGTTGATCAGTGACCGCCAATACGGTTTTCGCCATGGCAGGTCTGCTGGTGATCTTATTGTTAACCTAACATACCAGTGGTCTGAAGCAATTGAGAGCAGAGGTGAAGCGTTAGCTGTCAGCCTCGATATCGCTAAAGCATTTGACCGGGTCTGGCACAGGGCCTTGCTTTCGAAGCTACCGTCCTATGGCCTACCAGAGGGACTGTGCAAATGGATCTTGGGATTTCTATCTGAACGGAAAATTAAGGCCGTTGTCGACGGGGTGTGTTCCGAGGTCGTGGCTATCAATGCGGGTGTCCCACAGGGTTCTGTGCTCTCGCCGACGTTGTTCATCCTGCATATCAACGACCTACTGAACATTAATAACATGCACTGCTATGCGGATGACAGTACTTGCGATGCTCAATATGCAGGCCGTGCGAGTGACTCTCGAGCAGAGGTGGATGCACACCGAGACATGCTGGTATCCGAAGTTGAGTGCTCACTCAAGTTGGTCTCAGAATGGGGGCGACTAAATTTGGTCCAATTTAACCCCACCAAGACCCAAGTCTGTGCCTTCACCTCTAAAAAGGCGCCATTTGTTGTTGCCCCGCAATTTCAGGGTATTACCCTTCCCATTTCTAATAGTCTCTCGATCCTGGGTGTCGATATTTCGAGCGAAGTACAGTTCAGGGGTCATTTAGAGAGCAAAACTGCTCTTGCCTCCAAAAAACTCGGTGTACTCAACAGATCCAAGCGGTACTTCACACCGGAGCAACGATTTACGCTTTACAAAGCGCAAGTCCGGCCCCACTTGGAGTACTGCTCTCACATCTGGAATGGTGCACCGAAGTACCAACTGCAACCTCTGGACTCCCTGCAACGCAGAGCTGTTAGGATTGTCGACGCGCCCAAAGTTACCAGTGATCTAGAGCCGTTGAGCGTGCGCCGAGATATTGGCGCGCTTAGCGTCTTTTATAAGATTTTTAACGGGGAATGCTCTGAGGAGCTGTTTGAGCTAATCCCAGCTTCGCACTTTTATAACCGCACATCCCGCCATCGTGAGCGAGCTCACCCGCACATTTTGGATGCGTGGAGGTCTCGCACAGTGCGTTTCACGCGCTCGTTTCTCCCGCGTACCTGCAGGGCGTGGAATGAGCTCCCGTTGGATGTCTTCCCACAGGGCTACAATATGGGTAAATTCAAGAGAAATATCAATAGGGTTCTTAATGGTAGACAGCGCGTTTGCAATACCGTGGGTGTTGCAGATGTCCATAGGCGGCGGTGACTGCTTTACATCAGGCGGGCCGTCTGCTTGTTTGTCACCTTATTACATAAAAAAAAAAAAAAAAAAAAACGCGCGTTGCCGACCCTTTAACAATTTCCAAACACCCCTTTTGAAGAACCCCATACTGTATATGTGATTGTTGGGTGTTATGTTATGTTATGTCAATACTATTACGTTTTTTTTTCTTTGGATGTTATTGAATATATTTCCTCATTTTTTCTTAGTAATTTCTATATTTTTTTCAACATATTTTTTAAATCATTTCTACATTTTTCCTTTATTTCTACAAGAAAAAGGATAGGACAAAATGTACGGCTGATGTAATCTGGCACAAACACGCTTCAATCAATCAAACTCGTCTGCCAATAGATCGCGGGAATTCAGGGCAACAATCAAATGTTGGACGAATGCGAGCGATTTACATAATTTATTGTTCCGTAACTTCACATCTTCTATATTAATAATTTCGTCGGGCTGTACGGTCTTAGATACAGACAAAAAAACTCTAAGTGTACGGTAGACTCGATTGAAACTCACCCCAAAATATCAAGCGTAAAAAATATTGATTTTGAGTCGACAACTTATATATATCGGCAAAGTTTTTATATTCGCATAATTTCAAATAATTTATTCTAATAAATAATTTCGTCGCGGGGTACGGTAGACTCGATATAAACTTACCCTAAAACATCAAGCGTAAAAAAATATTTATTTTGAGTCGATGACTTATAACGCGCAAAGTTTTTATATTAGCATATTCCAAATAATTAATTATATATAATAATTTAGTCGAGGGGTATGAAAGACTCGATTGAAACCTACACCAAAACATCAAGTGGAAAAATATATTGATTTTGAGTTGCAAACTTATATCAAGCATAGCCATATATAACTGAGAATATAACTGTATATATTCTGTGGCATAGCAAATGGAAATCCGTGGTCATTGCCTACCTCTGCGGGAAACACGCGTGAGTTTACGTTTGTGTCATAGATATCTTTCAAGGAAAATTTGCGAGAAGCGAGATAAAGAACCCAGATAGTGCTGGCCAACAAAAACAAAACTCATATGCGAACCATTCGAACCCGTGATATTGGCTTCGATTCCACCAAAGAATAATAGATTTTGATAAAGCCGCATGTATGTTTTTATTTTATTTAACATGGAATTAATAATATTCCCGCAACATTCAAATAACCACAACCAAATATTATAATGGCTTTCATTAATATTATGTTTAGCCCGAGTTACATCTCTCATTATTAGCATATCTGAAAAGTTACACAGAGTTTGGACAAAGACCGTGGGCGTCGCAGTGGCCTTGAATCGAAAGATAAACAGAACAGTTGAAAATTTCTATTTTCATCTCAACTGCGTGTTATTCACAATTCAGCTTAGTAGTCATACGAGTACGACGGTAATAAGTAAACTATTGTAAAAATACTTACTTTTTTTTATCTATGATAGACCTTTGTTTGATAACGATCTCACAGGTTGGTAAGTGACGATGTGGCCGAAGATGAAACACAAAGGTCTAGAAGGCACCTATTCACTCTAGCCTTGGAGAGACCCCGATTATAGTTTTCAGGAAAGACAGACGACGGTAGGGCATTCCACTCATTAGCAGTTCGCATTATAAGGGTAGAACTGAAATACTTAGTACGAATAGAGGGTATACTAATGAGGTAAGGATGATACCGAGCCGTACGTCTCCTCGTCCTATGATGAAAAGGAGATGGTGGGATAGCGTGAAGTTCCTGGGAAGTTCGTGAAGTTTGGTTTAGAAAGAAATAAAGAAAGAAATAAAATTTATTTGTGTCGACAAACCATGGAAACAATATTCCACACAAAACACACACACACACACACACACTCACACAGAAACAAAGAAAGATAAAACTAAGTTGTGCCTCTTAGTAGCAGTCACATAACACTCTGACACAAATTGGCGTCCAGCTCAGCATTTGTTGTGTTGTAGCAACACAACGCTGATCTTCCGCTGGAACCATGTAACTCATCATCATGTGGAATCATTTTTAGCCGAGGCTAAATAGAGGTGTTTTTTACCCCCGACGAAAAAGAGGGGTGCTATATTTGACGTGTGTATCTGTGTGTCTATCTGTGGCATCATAGCTCCCGAACGGATGAGCCGATTTTGATTTAGTTTTTTGCTTGAAAGATGAATTGGTCGAGAGGGTTCTAAGCTTAAAATAGTCGGGAGTTTTTACACATTTATAAAATCATATCATAGTGTGTTTGTCTGTATGCATGTCTGTGGCCAATTCGTGTGTTTCAATGCGGTTTTTTTATGTATATTTGGTTGAAATTGGTGCAGCCGTTTCCAGGATCATCAGATCGTAAACTTATTTCTTATGTGTGGCATTTTTGCAACTAAATCTCTAGATTGAGGACGAGCGAGCGATTGGGAAGGAGCGTAATCTAGAGTACTACAGCAGCTGAATCTTCAAGTTTGAGTACAAATTTCAAACTAAGTCGACATGAGATGTCTTCCTCCTGCAGACCCTGGAGCCTGATGATGATCAGCACAGGATCAATAGTATCGAGAGTGCAACAATGTGTTACCATAAGTTTTTTTTAACTGCTTTAATGGCGGAACTGGCAATTGGCCCTCCTGATATAAAGCGGTAACCTCTGCCTTTAACAATGCATTACGTTATAGGTCACAGCCACGTCCATCTAGGCCGCACCCTATGTGGTATTGCACTGCGGCCCCCACCCTGAGGCATTAAGATGAATTTTCTCATGTGCCTGTAATTTCATCATGTAGTTTATTGGATCAATGAATATAGTCTGGGGTTTCAAATGATTGATGACAAGTAGAACATTTTATCAGATACATATTATCATCCGCCGGCATACATCCATTGCTGGACGAGGCCTCCCTCATCGAATGCAATGTCGATTGATTTTCTATAACCATCACGCTTGACAGGCGTATTTATGATCGCAGTCTACGGGTAAACTGCTGCCCATCCCTTGCTGTCTTTTTGAGAAAATACACCGTATATTCATTCATTTATCATATATACTAAGTGTTTTTAACCCCCGACGCAAAAACAAGTTTGACGTGTCTGTGTATCTGTGTGTGTGTCTGTCTGTCTGTGGCATCGTAGCTCCCGAACGGATGAACCGATTTTGATTTTGTTTTTTTTGTTTGAAAGGTGAATTAGTCGGGAGTGTTCTTAGCTATGTTTGATTGAAATCGGTTCAGCCGTTTCATTGCGTTGAGGGGTTTTTTTAAATTTACAAAATTAATTACTTATTTTACATTTGAGTGAATAACGGACTATTCATAAGTTTATTTATAGGTATGCAAATTGTTGCCTGTATCACAGAATAAATAATAGTACCAGTATTGACTTACGGCACTGAGACGTTGCCGCTAACTATTGGCCGTATAAGATAAAGCTAAAAGTGGCGCAGCGGGCTATGGAGAGAGCTAGCTTGGAGTTTCACCACATGATAGAATCCGGAATGAGGAGATCCGTAGAAGAACCAAGATTAGATATCACAAACCGGACGACGCATATATAAGAGGAATGCCCCCTTTCGATGGACAAAGAGGTCACAGGAAGGCAGTGGATGGAGGCGACTTAAGACCATTCGTCATAGTATTCTATTGAGGAGGTCTATGTCCAGCATTGGACTACTGTAGGCTGATGATGATTATGACGCAATTTTTGTTTTGAGGTTGCTGGAAAGTCTACTGTGAAAAAAAGTTAATGGTCTTAAGTCTATTGGGAAAAAACTCGGTAATTCAACTCTTAAAACTATCCGGTAAGACTACTGGGAACAGCCAGATTTTTGGGCAGCAAGTATGAATGATTAAAGAGCACGACAGGCTTCGACCAAAGTAAAATAAATTTACGTCGATGACGACAGGTACATGGTACGAAAATAATGATTGAATGACGTTGGTATTTCATGACATCAATCTATCTGAGTACATACTTCTACTTACGTAGGCTTGGATGTTGTTTATGCAAATCGAGTTCATCATAGTAGAGATGCGTAATATCACATCATAACCATGTAAATGAGATTCATTTCTCCGAAACGGTTGAATGAACGTACATAATAGGCCCTATTGTCTCCGTAGTAAACAACTTTGTGTCACGTGGTCGTATCAGATTGTAATGTTGGGTATAATATCATTCACGTGTAGGTACCTACTTATAATCTAGTATGGACTTACAAAGAGAAGCGTTTACGTTGAATAAAATATGCATTATTCCATGTACGTAGACATTGAGATTTTACCATCGCTCTTCCCGGCACCGTGACAAAGCTCATCCGCACATCATAGATCCCTGGGTTTCTCGAACGACTCGTTTCTCGAGATCATTTCTTCCCCATAACTACAAACTATGGAATGAGCTGCCATCTGAGGTTTTCCCGCTTGGTTACGACATGTGTCGCTTCAAGAAAAATTATCATAAATTCCTTCAGGGTAGGCAGCGCATCGACAATACCCTGGGTGTTGCCGGTGTCTGTAAGCGACGGTGACCACTTCACATCAGGTGGGCCGTATGCTAGTTTGCCTATTTATTTCATAAAATAAAACATTGGGTAATCTGTCATGGATACCCGTCTGCCACGGGGGTGAAAGGAGGGTTATATCGGATTCGTACCGGGTTAAACCGTTTATTGCCCGTGGTACTACTTTTATTACTACCACGGGTTAAAAAAAACCGTAGAACGACCAACCGGTTCAGTAATTCCACGCCACCACTGTGTTCGTCCGGTTGCTTTTAGTTCGGACAACAGGAACGCTTTCGCAGTCTTCCGCTGGACAGAAGGTATACCTACACCAACTTCATAAAATATTTATAAGAAAAGGTGTGATAATAGGATGCGCGAATAAATTATGGAAATTAATTAACACAAATTTGTAGAAAAGCTAGCACACCCAGAGAATTTTTTTCCGTGGCTGGCTCTTCTTTGGCCTCAATGCATTGGTACCTATTGCTATCATCGTGGCAGATGCTTCCGTCCGATTTTCCATTGAGCTATCCTTAGATCGCTTACAACAACAGATATCTCAATGGTTTCTATTGTATTTTTGATGTTTAACATCTTTCCTCTCGCTTTCCTGCAATCTGTGCTAGTGATTTCGTGAAAAAGGATGGAAGTGTGTAACAGGAAGCACGCATTGTTCCGAGAGGTTAGTACTACATCAGCCATTTTGATTACGAAGGAGATGAGGAATGACGGAAAGACGGAACAAGCAGATGGCCCACCTGATGTTAAGCGGTAACCTCTGCCTTTAACAATGCATTACCTCACAGCTCTCGTCCACCTAGGACGCGCCCTATGTTGTACCCTGCCCTGTTGGCGCCCGCCACCCTGAGACATAAAGATGAAAAGTCTCATGTGCCTGTAATTTCACCGGCACCCATACCCTTCAAACTTGAACACAGCAATGCGAGCATTACTGCTCTGCGGCAGGAAAAGATATGGAGGTAGTTCTTCCCCGGACGTACTCTTTCCCAAAAAAGCTCTACTACTACTAATCTTGTGTTAGTTGTATTATTATTTCTGTAAATACCGTGGCTTTATGTAAGGTTGTGGTGTTTTCTGTCTTGAATAGACCCTCTCCTTCTCCTCCTGTGGATTTCGTAAAAACTGGCTAAGGGATTACACCAGTGGATGAGCAGCAGGTCCATCAGTGGATTACTACAGGCTTATATGATGATAATTATGAAATACTTATATATGAATACTTTATACCTGCAAAAGTACTTATATCCCATTACCCTACATTTATAAAGAAATGGTGTGTCCGGCTCAAGAATAGACCCTTCCATCTCCTTCCGTGGATGTCGTAAAAGCTGACTAAGATTACCCGGACATGTTTGTAAAATTCGTTGGTATAAGATTTGTCCCTGCTAGCTTATTTAAGGAATGTTATTACTGGAAGAAAGCGTTAGCAGAGTCAGTCCTGGGAAACAATAGCAGCGATGAGCCCAACACTTGCCACGTCTATATCTCAAGATGGTGCAACCCACTCTGAAAAGCGGCCCATTTGAGGCTCTTCCTTTCGGGGAAAAAGGCGTGTATATTTTATTTTTATTTTTTATACTAGTTGAATGATGGAACAAGCAGATGGCCCACCTGATGTTAAGCGGTAAACTCTGCCTATGAACATATGTATGTATGTATATCCTACATTATATCTACTAAGTACTTATATCCGATTTCCCTACAATTCAAAACAGGCAGCACTTATGATAATCATGACGTCGACGGTAAGGAAATGAAAACAATTTCAGACTTTGAATGCCGGAATAGCTGGATCGGAAAATTGCCTCTGAAAACAAACGTTAGAAATTCATCTTACTTGTTTTCAACCATCGCCACAGTTAGGGGGCTATATATTATTATATTTGTTTTTTTTTCACAATGTCTTATTTTACCAGACCTATTTTTAACCCCCGACGCGAAAACGACGGGATGTTATAAGTTTGACGTGTCTGTGTGTGTGTGTATGTCTGTCGCCTCGTAGGTACCGAACGGATAAACCGATTTAAATATTTTTTTTGTTTGAAAAAAAAAAAAAAAAAACAATAATAACACAACAAAAACTTCAAGCAAGAGTTTCCATTACACAAAAAAAATACTTTGAGTTAACTAAAGGAAAAACGAAAAGAAAAACAACTTGCCAACATAACACACTAGTACATATATACTGTAGTATAGCAATAGTTTTCTCAAACTTTTATAAGCTACCCAACTACTTATCATTGGATGAAGTTCCAAAAGCAATAGCGAATCGACCTGAAGGCGACTCCATTTTTTTTTTTTTTTTTTTTTTTTTTTTTTTTTTATAGTTGGCGCCGCACGGCTTTTGCATTTGCCATTTTCAAGTATCTGTATTATCACTATATTGTATTTTCAATATATTTTGCAACGTTACACTCCTTCCAAGTCGTCAAAGTCACAGTCAAGTCATGTTTTAGTAAAACGGTGGCCAATTTTACTAAAACTTTGGTAGACAATTTCCACCAATTTCAAAAGTCACGCAATTCACTTCCATTTCATTTCACTACACTTGTGCTTTTTAAACGAGCTACATTAGTTAAAATGCCACCAAAATAACAAAAAAAAAACTCAAGAAAACACTAAGAAAAGAAATAAAATAAAAGTAGACAACGTCTCTTTTCGAAAATGGCGGGAAGAGTCCGACTCCATATTTACCCCTTGTTTTTTCAAGATATCATTTTCACAAATAGAGAAGTACCAGCCGGGATATTCCACGTCTAGAGTGCCTCTATGATCCATTATCATCATACTGCTAGGGCAAATAAGCTCGTTTACAAATCGAGCGGTTATTTACACAGCCATTGAATTCGGCGTTATTCCAGTGTGTGCTTACATACTAATGGTATTTTTTCCTTTTGCGTCATGCCTTTATCTGTCATCTGTAGTGTGTGGGTGGGTAAAACAAGCTAAAGTGCTACAAGGATCATTTGGCCGCCCTTGTGGCGCTATGGTTCATTAGATTACAAGATGGCTGTGTTAGTTCTGATTTCAGCCACGTGCCAAATGATCCTTGTAGCACTGTACGTATGAAAGTCATTTATTTAAAAAAAAAATTGTCATTGGCGTCTACCACAATGATTTAAATATCTAAAGATTTTATTTATCTTGACTGTTAGTAATTAGGGACTAATCTTGAAACTGAATTCTGAAACAGTTAACCTGATTGAGCTGAAATTTTGCATACATGTCAAGTTCCGATGACAATACAATATTATGCTGACAGCGAGCTGATCTGATGATGGAGACGGACAATGGAACTCCTCGATGGATAATAGTGGAGTGTTTGGGCATTTTGATCAGCACACGGTTCCGATCACTAATTTTATAAAAGCTTTTATTATATTTTAACGAAAACTTATTTTTTTACCTATAAACGGTCTACCAGTATGACAATTTATAAGCTAAGACAAAAATGCCTAGTTTACCTATGTTCTCTAATCAAATAATAGTTGTAGTACATTTTTCAACACACTTGCTCATAAAGTGGCTCTAATTTCACCGCAATTAGGCACATAATGACACCTGTAATCAAACTGTGACTTTTTCATTGCTATTATTCACTAGTAAGTTATAGAGACAGTTGAACATTTACACAGAGTGTGTATTTCTGTTTTACACCTGTAATCAAACTGTGGCTTTTTCATTGCTATTATTCACGAGTGAGTTATAGAGACAGTTGAGCGTTTACACAGAGTGTGTATTTCTGTTTTATTATTATTTTCTTCACTAGTGAGTTGAAAAACGTCGAATGATACACGTGTGTATTGATGATTACCGTCCTCGGCTCTCTTAAGACCCTCACCTAACGACTCGGGTCTCAATGGCGCCTCAGCGGTAATCACCAACATTACTCTTTTGTACCATAATGTACTATCATATTTTTTTTAGTCTCCACCTCGGTTTAAAGACGCTAGGAATAATGACGACCCCTATGGCGCGGCGTGCGAGTAGCGCGAGTAATATGCGAGAGGGTACAGGTTCGATCCCGCTGCGGGACAAATGTTTGTATGGTCTACATTTGTTCCGGGTCTAGGTGTTGGTACCATGGTACTCGTCGTTTCTGATACCCGCGACACATGGTTGTTATGTTTATTTTATGCGTAGTTTCATGCGTGTTATTCTTTCTATAGGATCTGAGTTATGGGATAAAAAGTATTCACGGTCTAAATATATCTGTGTATCGAATTTCATCAACATCGGCTCGGCTATTTTGTCGTGAATGCGCGAAACAAATAAGCTGAAATAAGTTTCACTTTCATGTTTTCATGTTTTAGGAATGAAGGCAAAGTTCTCTTATTTCTTAAACTTACGAAAATCTTTGAAATTAAAGCAAATGCCGTCGTCTGTCTTTCCTGAAAACTATAATCTGGGTCTCTTCAAGGCTAGAGTGAATAGGTGCCTTCTAGACCTTTGTGCTCCATCTTCGGCCATATCGTCACTTACCAACAGGTGAGATCGTGGTCAAAAAAAGGTCTCCCAATGTTTAAAAAAAAAATGTCTTGTTGTACCTATTCTAAGTGAAATAAACTTATATTATAAAATCATAAATAAATCATAAATAAATCATAAATAAATCATGTATTGTTTGTGAAACCAGGTAAATTACATTAGTTGGTAGATTAGGTATGGTGAAGATCGCTGGACTCTGCTTTTCAGCGTACAAACATCAGGTATATTATATAATAATATGCAAGACAGATCAGGAAAAATGGATAAGTAGTAAAGCATGCACTAATTACAAAGAAATATATAATAATAAATAAATAATGCTGGACAGTTCACACAACATTATCTAGCCCCAAGCTAAGCAGAGCTTGTGTTATGGGTACTGGATAACTGATATTATAACAAATACATTACATAGATAGATATTTTTATCATACATAGAAAATACCCAGAACACCCTGAACAAATATCTGCAGATCGCACAAATATTTGTTCCGAGGTGGGAATCGAACCCGCAACCTCCTGCGTCGCAGGCAAACCATCACCTGCCGCGCCACAAAGGTCGTCAAATGTCAATCAAGTGTACTTAATTACCTAAATAAATGTATTACAAAAATTACCTACTAAAGATATATCTTATCTTATCTTATCTTATGTATTGGTATTGGTGTTTGATGTGTTGCATTATTTACGAGGGGATTTTACTGTTGTGGTATATTGGCTCCAAATTATTTAAGCGTCCATTTCCATTCAGGTCAAACCCTTACATTTTATTCATGAGTTTACGCCGCGAACCGTTTCGCATAAAATGCTTTGGGTAATTATGCCTTTACGGAGATTTCAGGTGCTGTCACACCTTTATATAATTTGCTCTTTACAACGTTTTATTTGATCTACCTTGCTCACCTTGCTACATCAAAGAAAAACAAATAACGTGGATTGTCCGGCCCAAGAATAGACCCCTACCTCCCGTGGATGTAGTGAAACCCAACTAAGGGATTACCCGGACTTATTTGTAAGATTCGTTGGTACCTATAAGATTTGTCCTGGCTGCTAGCTTATATAAGGAATGTGTTATTTTACTATAAGAAAGTCTATGTATGATGTATGTATATTTTTCTTTAACATACATACAGTAAGTTAAAGAAAAATTTGCTTCCCAGTTTTATCATAATTTAACTTTACAGACAGACACATGCCTTTTTACCGCAGTGTAGGCAGAGCCTCAATTTGCCTCTTTTCACCGTGGGTTCATCATCTTGGAAATATAGACGTGACAAGTGCTGAGCTTATCGCCGCCATTGCCTCCCACAACTGACTCGGCTCACGCTTTCTTCCAATATTATACATTGTATACATTCCTTAGTAAGCTAAGCAGCCAGGATTTAAATCTTATACCAACGAATATTAGTAACAAGTCCGAGCAGTCCGAGTTGTCGGCTTTAACGAGATTCACGGGAGGAGACTGAGGGGTATTTTCTTAGACCACGGCACTTTACATATTATAAATTATGACAGAAATGTAACAGTAAGAGCTAGTACATAAGGCGTTGCGTTCGGCTCGCGTTGGTAGCGTAGGTACACACTACAGCTAAGGCCAAACCAACGCGTTCAGCCCGCGTCTGCGGTGGCGTGCACGGTGGCGATCAATGGTAAGGCAATGGATACAGATACACCGTGCACGCCACCGCAGACGCGGGCTGAACGCGTTGGTTTGGCCCTAGCTTTAGCTTTAGACAATGGATCGCCACCGTGCACGCCACCGCAGACGCGGGCTGAACGCGTTGGTTTGGACTTAGCTAAAGCGCGCAGGCGTTAGGCCAGTGTTATAATGGCAATGTGGTTTGGAAATTGAAAGAAAGTGAGTACTCTATACTTAAGCGTACCCACGTAAAGTGTAGGTACCCGCCCTTATGGAAAGGAGAGGAGTTGCAGGTACCTATGCCTACAAGAGGACAATATATAATATAGGTACGACGATACCATTATGATGTGTGTAATTAACAAGACGATACCCTGGACACAGCCCCCCAACAAGTAATTAATTTTGTAAAAATTTAAAAAAAACCTCGTCGCAATGAAACGGCTGACCGATTTTCATCAAACATAGCTAAGAACACTCCCGACAAATTCACTTTAAATTTTTTTTATTAAAATTCATCCGTTCGGGAGCTACGATGCCACAGCCAGACACACACACAGACACGTCTAACTTATAACAACCCGTCGGTTTTGCGTCAGGGGTTATAAATGAACTGAGCAGACCTGTACATCAGATAAGAGGTCTTCACTCCATCGCCAAGAAACCACCCACCATGCCATTAGAAGTCGACCTAAATAGCAGAGCATAAAAAATCCATTCGTGATTTATGTAAGACATAAAATTTTAAATAAAATTGTTTAATACTTTGTTTACGTTATTGGAGATAGAAAAAGGATTGTTTACGTTTCGTTGATGTAAAGATGAACGATCGCCGAAACGGACGTTAGATAATTTCTATAATAAAATTATTTTTGGCCTCCTCATTTCACATTTTACTTCAGTTATTATTACGCAAAGTTAAACTTTCTAAATTAATTGATCGAGCGAGCGAAGTCTTCAAAACAACTGGCAAAATTTGCTCTCATCTGTCTGGATGTAGGCATTTTTCAACCAAACTTGGCGAAACTTGTTTTTTTTTATACAACTTGGTATGACAGGTCAAGCTGACGGCCCACCTGATGTTAAGCGGTACCCTCTGCCATGAACAGTGTATAATCACATAGGTCACGTCTACATAGGACGCACCCTATGTGGCATTGCACTGCGCCCGCCACCCTGAGGCATAAAGATGAAAAGTTTAATGTGCCTGTAATTTCACCGGCAACCATACCCTTCAAACCGGAATACAGAAATGTGAGCACTACTGCTTTGCGGCATGGTAGTACTTCCCGGGACGAACTCTTTCATAATAGTAATAGTCATAATAGTAATTTTTTCACAATATTAATTATTGTACGTCAATATATGGTTAGTACCTTCGACTAAAGTACTTTGGTCGAAGGGTTGGTACGATATGTAACCAAGAGCTAGCTTTGCCATAAGAAGCTAAAATGTTTTACAAACATATTATAATTATGCTATTCACAGATTAATAAATAATTTAAAAAAAATTAAAAAAAAATTAGACAATTATCATTATTGAAATTAACATAATAATAAAATAATAAAAGTCACAATACAAAATTAATACATTTAGGTACGATGATAATAGCCTATGAATTCATCATAGCAATAAAAGCGATGAATGAATTCACAATGAAGCTCATCCCGATGACCCTATCACTGCCGCTAATGCGTTAGTGACGTCATCCAGTCAAGACAGAGAAAACACTACACCCTTACACCGACCTCGCTGGCGAGGTCGAAGAACCTTCTAAGTACCTTCTGTACCTTCGCCTAAACCGGTACAAGCATGTTCCGGGGCGTTATGTTTGATCCTCCCAACCTGGCAACAGCCCAAGCCGAGGTTCGTACCTAGTGGTGCCCTTGTGCTCGTTGCCCCAACCTAACTTTACAGCTTGAGCGCCATCTGCGCTCACCAAAAGCCCGGTAAAGCAGTCATGGCCCCAGGCGGTCAACTGCATAAAATTCCAATCGAAAAAAAAAAAAAAAAAAAAAAAAAACAATGAAGCTCTATTACGACTAAATATAAAATAAAAATAAAATAAATAAAGATAAGATTGCCCATTGTACAACATAGTTAGTTTTAGTTTTATTAATTGTAAGTTGTTTTGTATTATGGTGTGCAATAAAGTTTTTTCTATCTTCTATCTATCCATCTAAGATAAATAAAAATAAATATAAAGCTTCTACAATTTAGGAATGGTCTAGAACCGCCTCGATCCACCGACATACTGCAACTTTCATGATAGTCACCATCATCAGCCTATACAAGGTCACTGCTGGTCATAGGCCCCCGTATAATTCCACGACGAACGTTCTTGAGCCGCCTCCATCCAACGAGTTTATGCAAACTTCGTAATATCTATAACGCAATATTTATAATTACGTTATGGTAATTGTATTATGGGCCAGATGTAGTAGGATTGACAGTGTTCATTATTCGTCCAAAAAAGGGTCTGGCGCAGTGTTTCAATGTATTTGAAGGGTACGTAGAAATAAAAGTACGAAAACAAAATAAAAAGGGCATCAGGGCTGTCTTCCCTAGCAACTAGACAATCTTTGATTTTTTTTCTGACTGTGATTTTTAGTTTCTGTAGTATCACCGGTTTTTCGCAATCCCTAGAGACGCATTTCTCAGATGTACAAGCGTCATTTGATATTCAAAATATTCATGCTGTACTAGTCTCCGAGTCTTGGCTAAAGCCATGTCTTCCGTCAACTTCCTACCCATTTCATTTCATTTCATTTCATTTATTCACAAACAATTAAAAATCGTGTCGGAAATTAGGAACAATTTAAATAAATAAAAAAATTACACAAGATTATTAAAACGCGTTTACAAAAATTCATAATGTCAGAAGAAATAAAATAATATAAGTAACCCTATTTAAAATTATCACATGTCAAGAATTCGTCAACTGAGTAGAAACACCCTTTCAACAGTAGCTTTGTAAGACTCACACACTATCAATTACTTTCAACTCTGTAGGAAGTATGTTAAAAAGTTTTACAGCTTGATACCGGGAGCCATGCTTTACAACATTCAACCTCGGGTGCAAAGGTGCCTCAAGATCTTTACGTCTTGTAATTAACCTATTTTTCCTTTGTTCCATCGTTTCATATTTGAAGGGATTTTTTACAATGTCCATAAGAAGTACCAAAATGTACAGACATGGAACGGTCAAAATGTTAAGATTCTGGAAATATTCTTTGCATGATTCCCATTGTGGAATGCGCACTATGGTACGAATGGCTCTTTTTTGCATAACAAACGCCTTGTGCATATTATATTCATAACTCCTTCCCCAAAACTTCACACTATATCTTATTTAAGATTCTACAAGAGCATAGTAAACCATTTTAAGCTGTGAGATAGTCACCTCTTCTCTGAGACTTCTAATCGCGTAACAAGCTGAACTAATATGATTTTTCATTACCTGGTTTTATACTCATACGTAACGACCGCACAAAAATAGGAGGCGGAGGCGTTTCTATTTACCAACGTGTACATATCCATTTCTCTATAGTTAACTTGTCTCCATAACCTCCACCTTTGAGGGCGGGCGAATATCTGTTTATCAATCTATCTATCTATTTTTTTGTTTATCTGTTTCTCCTTTCTCAATCTAAGGTGCTACTCGGAGTCTATTACATGCATTCTTCTCGCATTAACTTCTTTTCATCTTTTGAGAATCTTCTCGAAGTACTTACTCCTTCGTACAGTCACTCCATCATTCTGAGTGATTTCAACACTTGTCTCCTCAAACGTGACCATCGTTATATAGCCTTTGAAACTCTCACAAAAGCTAGCAATTTTGCAATCTAATCTAATCAATTTGAGCTCTTATCAAAAACTTGAAAATTCTAGAGCTCATTATACAGACATGCCGTGATCCTATTGCGCCTTATTCAATCAAAGTGACCTCACATGAGGGCAACATATTTGTTATGAGACCCAAATAGATTTTAATTGGTAACACTTAGCTATATTAACCTCCTTATTGAGAACAAACTAATCAGGAGACAACTTGAACCGGTTGGTGTAACTTGGATACTGTACGAGGACTTCGGAATAATTAGCGAACGAAAACTTTGCCTGTCTGCACACTGCATTTCCAAGCGGACCTATTTTACAGCATGACGTCAACATAGTTGATTGACAAGAAAAACTTCTTTGAAAAGAACACAATTATTCCACCGCTGAACAAATACAATAACTTTATCGTTATTCAAAATGGACACTTGAAAGTTTTCAAAAGGAACTCGTTAGCGATTCCATTTATTCCTTAAAATGTTCAAAAGTTTTTTTTTTTAGCTACTTGAATGACGGAACTAGCAGATGGCCCACCTGATGTTAAGCGGTAACCTCTGCCTTTAACAATGCAGTACTATATAGGTCACGTCCACCTAGGACGCGCCCTATGTGGCATTGCACGCCACCCTGAGACATAAAGATGATAAGTCTCACGTGCCTGTAATTTCACCGGCATCCGTACCCTTCAAACCGGAACACAGCAATGCGAGCACTACTGTTTTGCGGCAGAAATAGGTATGGAGGTAGTACTTCCCCGGACGAACTCTTTCACAAAAAAGCTCTACTACTACTACATTCTCTTATCTTCTTATCTTTAAGATTCTTATCAGTTATCAGTTATTTTAATTACCTATTTAAACTTGGGTTTTAATTGGAAAATGGAGATTAAAAATGGTGGTCATACCTTAAAAACAAACTTTTTTGGCAGATCGAAACTAATTTAATTTATAAATATACTTTGTAAGTACATAACTTACTTATCTATTTATTTATTTTTATACTACTGAATGGTGGAACAAGCAGATGGCCCACCTGATGTTAAGCGGTAACCTCTGCCTATGAACAGTGCATTACCTCATAGGTCGCGTCCACCTAGGACGCACCCTATGTGGCATTGCACTGCGCCCGCCACCTTGAGACATAAAGATGAAAAGTCTCATGTGCCTGTAATTTCACCGGCACCCTTACCCTTCAAACCGGAACACAGCAATGCGAGCACTACTGCTTTGCGGCAGAAATAAGTATGGTGGTAGTACTTCCCCGGACGAACAAGAGTTCGTCCGGGGAAGTACTATCAAAAAAAAAAAAAACACAAAAAAGCTATACTACTACTAAAACTACTATCTATGTTATGGCTGTACCTATTACCTACCTACCATGTCTGAAAGCTTAAATAAAAACATTTGAATTGAATTGAAACTACGAAATAAGATAACAGTCTTTATTAAACGCCCATTTGTATGTACTCGTATGTTCATAAATCCTTGCAACATGATATACGGTATCACCAGCTTACGATGAACGAACACTGAGACACCCGAACAGGATTAGGATATGTAAACACAACCAGGGACACGTATATTGAAAAGCCGGGAACAGATTTCCTTGCCGTAAGCCTAAACAAACAGGTTGAATCCGGAAAAAGGATGAAACAATTTCACACAACTGAGCTACGGCCGTAAACTTTTGTAGCGTTTTATTGTAAGAGTGCGTAAAATATGAATTAAAATATAAATATCAATCAATCAATTAATACTTTTATTTCAGGCTTAAAGGAAAATGTACTAAACCTAAACAATAAGCCCATAGCAATAAATACCTTAAAACTAACATACATATGTAAAATACTTAATTTTAGTGCACATGTTTAGACGGCGACGTATGACGCAACTCCACGGTGTCTCGTGTCAGGCGTCCGAAGAACCTCCTGAACTTGACACCTCTCGGCCAGAACTCTCCATTCATGAAGGTTGATAGACGGTCAGTCGGCACCCTCACCATAAAGGAAATAAAATTGAAATCATGGCGAGACTCAAACTGCTCGACCCTCATGGTTAGCCCTGTCTTCTGCTTGAGGTACTCCACCACCGCTTCGGGCTTCACGGCATAGTGAACCCGGGACACGTACAGTGGAGTTGTGGGTACCTCCGCACGCAGCAAGCACGGCTGGTTCAGCTCAGTCGATACGGCAGTTCCGCACTGATTACGGCAAGTGGACTTCCTCTTCCTTCGTTCCACCTTGATGAAATCCTCCTTGTCCTTAGAAAGGCCCGCTGGCATTTGTTGTCGCTCAGGTTTCGAAATGCGAGCGGCTGCAGCAGCGGCGTAATCGAGTCGCTGCTTCGGTGCGGCCGCGACACGTGACGTCACAACCACTGGAGCCGATGTAGCACGTGACGCGGCGTTGGCAGCGGGGGCTGTGAATATAATTGTTGTACAAGTTGATTTGTACACTTTCCATATTTACGAAGGTAACTATACTGCTGACACTTATTAAAACTATTAAAAAATCATAACCCAACAATCAATTTGGTGTTTTACATTGTGCAATCAGAAAATATCCATTGCCTGCAAAAAAACAACTCGTATGGCACGACGCGGTTTTGCCAGCTCGCCTCACTTGTACCGCCGCCGGACTTCCCACCCTTCCCTCCCTTGTTGACACGCACCTACAGATCTACAAGGATAATTTGGCAAATCAGTCGCTTTGCAAATTTGGCCGAAATCAGAACTAACACCGCCATCTTTTAATCTAATATCAAACAGCACCACAACGGCGGCCACAATACGTGCCAAATGTTCCTTGTAGCACTTTACGTTCTTTAGGGGTCTATTCTCAAGGAGCTTATAAATTGAATGCTCACCAAATGTTTTTAAAAAAATCAGTTACGAGTTATCTATAGGTCTTTATTTTATTGTTATATGATTACTTATACTTTATATCACATGTTCTTCAAGTAAGGCAAGGGTGCAAATCCACATATCTTATATAATGAAGGACGGCGACCTCGGGGTCGGCCGAGAAAGCGTTGGCAGGACGATCTTGTTGGTTTTGAAAAGAAGTGGTGGGAGACTGCCAGGGACAAGTGGAGGAATTTGGGGGAGACCTTTGCCCAGCGGTGGGACAATATAGGTTAAGAATATATATATATATATAGATCTTCCTAAAATGTTTTTTTTTTAGTTTAAACCTCATGGACCGACGACATTTTAAAAGCAGCGGTAAGTCGGTGGCCGGAGTCGGCTTAAGACCGTTCATCGCGTTTATGGGGAAGGCTACGCCCTGCAGTCCAGGAATCTCTCTCCAGAATCTCTCAATCAAATTTCATCGTAATCAGTTAAGGTAAGGTTGCTTTCGCTTTTGGTGCGAAATTCAATTTTTTTCGTGTTTTTTGCTCATCACATCTCATCAACAGTTCTTCAGATAGCGAAAACTATGTTGCCGGTAATTATATGACCTAACACACAAGTTTTAATTTAAAGTATCACATAAATATCTTTACTTTGGCTACGATTGTGCTTGAAACAAAAAACACTGTAAATACCATTGAAGCACAATTGTAGCTAAACTAATGATATTTATGTGATACTTTAAATTAAAACTTGTGTGTTAGGTCATATAATTACCGGCAACATAGTTTTCGCTATCTGAAGAAGTGTTGATGAGCTGTGACTTTAAATTAAAACTTGTGTGTTAGGTCATATAATTACCGGCAACATAGTTTTCGCTATCTGAAGAAGTGTTGATGAGCTGTGATGAGCAAAAAACACGAAAAATATTGAATTTCACGCCACAAGCGAAAGCAACCACCTTAACCCTACCAGTTTTGCGGTCCAAAACCAGAAAGTAGTACCTCTTAACAACTATTATTGTTTTTTTTTTTTTTTGAATGCACAGTTATTTATCAGCTATTTATCCAACAAGTCTTAACACAACTTGCGCTGCGTGTCGAACTAAAAGGCATTTGAATTATTACCTATACCTAAACCAAAGCCTTTGAACTAACAGAATCAGGATTCAATTTGCCTGTCTAGTGATATGGAATGGAACGTCCAAACTGGAGCAAGCTTAAGTGTTTTTGTACCCATTGGTTGGTTAGAGAGGAGAGACCTCATGGAAATACACCTAAAATGCTTACTAATACTTATTTCACGTTTGAAAAACAGTGCCTGCTTTATGATTAAATGACCATACGAAATGCGCTATGACGAACTTCCTCGTAGCAGCTACGATGGTGAACTGATAATCCATAATGAGTTTTTCTGGTTCAGGAAATTATTCGCATTATCAAGGATTTTGTGAGAACAGTTCAATATTAGGAAAAAAAATATTATATTATTTTTCTTTGTTCATTTTTACCTACACTCAAATCGAAAAATCCTGATAAGGAACAGAAAAATTGTGTTTTTATGTTTAATGTTTCATATTATTTTCGTCTGTAATAAGTTTTTTTTTACTAAAAACATTGTTTTCTTGGCAAAATACAATAAAGTATTTTATCTACACTCAAAACGACGGTTCTTTACAGGCCCACTTTATAGACGCATATACATAAAATTAAGAATAAAACTCATTATAGTACCGCCAACTGTATCATAAAACTCATTATAGTACCGCTATCTTTTTTTTTATTAATTCTTTAAACTAGACTATGGTTATAACCTGAATATGAAAAAAGAGGCGCACGCATCCTCGTGTTTTAATACCCCTTCTTATATGACAGTTGCATAAACTACTATTTTTTTCTATTTAAACGCACTACGAACATGCCAAGGCGGTTTTATTCAATGTTTTACTCCTTTTAAAGGACTAAATTACGTGACATAAATCCTATAGCGGCAAGTGCTATAGCGCATGTGCGGTAGAATGGTGGCATTTGACGCCATTTAACCTTTAGAGAGCGCCAAGTGCCCACCCTGAAAGGCCCCTGAGTGTTGCGAGTGCTGTGTTGTCTTAGAGCAATATTTTTTGTTGGTTATGTTTATGAAAAATGATTTGTACGTGTTTACTCTATAATTATATTACAAGTGTTTTATATCATTGTTTTGGTATTTAATTTTTCTACCTACTAACACTAGTTACATCATTTGAAATACTTACATGCCCCGTAGTAAATTATTATATTCGAAGTTGTTGTTTTCACACACATTTACTCATACATTTTCCGTCACTACACTCATTTACCTATAGCTTTCACCAAAATAACACCCATAAGTATGTAGCATACATATTTACGTAAACATTTCATGAATGTTATCACTTTGAAACACTTTCATAACACCAGAAAACGATAACTTACAACTCCGCGCAATAAAATACGCGGTGCCAAAATGGCGCCGTCATGCAATACACAGCAAGTGCAGAGCCCGAATGGCCGACCGACCGAACAAATAAATACATTTCTTCGAGTGAGTTCAGTTGTCATACAATGTGAAGGCAGGAATGAAATGGGATTGAATGAACCTTCCAATCTGTGCAGCCAATAGGAACTCCGAATTCGAGCATAGACATAGAAATGGTAGAATTCTTCTCGTTCAAACCGTTGCACGAGAGCATTTGGCGCGCACTTTTTTCTCGTTCAAACCGTTGCACGAGAACACTTTAAGGGTTAAGTTATATTTTTCATATGCTTTGTTGGTTAAACAAAAGTTTTATTGCAAGAGTTTAACTAGAGTAGTGTATGAAACTGCACATAACTAGCACATACTCATATTCTATTTATTTTTATCAGTTTTTTTTAGCTACTGTCTGCTACTAGCTAATAATGTCGCAACAAGCAGATGGCCCACCTGATGTTAAGCGGTAACCTTATAGTTTACGTCCACCTAGGACGCGCCTTATGTGTCATTGCACAAGTTATATTGTTACTGGATAAGATATTAGCATATTATTACCTACTAAATTAATGTCAATTCTAGCGGAGAAATAGAACGGATTCACGCGGCTGGGTTGGTAGCTTCAATTTCCTGAATCGGGCACTATATGTGTGTCACTTCCTTAATTAATTTATTGTTGGCAGAATGTAGGTGGGCTTAACGGCTTTATTCTGAATTAGGATAAATGATACTGTAAATATTTTGGTGATTCCTGTTACTTAATTAATGTTAAAAAAAGTTGCTTCAAATTAAGTAATGTCCAATATTGCTTATTGTAAAAAACTGTTTTCATTGGCATGTAGATCAATTTAAATCTAAAAGCTATACACACTTTTTCACTTACCGGAAGTGTATCATGATCAGGGCCATCTTTAACTTATTGGAGGCCCTGGGCACTTGATTATACTGGGGTATGATATGACTATGATATGCATTGGCGTAGCAAAGTTTTGGTAAGTATTTAACTTTCAGGGTCGAAAAGAGTGACGCAAAAATGATATTTAACGTCTCAATATACATATAACAGCTAATAATAATAATAAGAAGAAAAAAAGTACCGTGATATACAACGGCGAGCAGAGCGAACCGTAAAAAATTGTGTGACAACAGCTCGACAAAAATGTGCTGTTGAGCGCAAGCGGTGTATCGGCCTTCCGGGCCCCGTGGGGTTGGGGGCCTTGGGCACGGGTGTGCCCTTATGGTAAAGACAGTATTGATCATGATGATGAGTGGCGTAGGATTCTGAAGCAAGCCACAGACCCTGAATTGATGACCACGACCACTCTGCCAAGAGTGTAACGACGAAGAATATCATATAACGCGTTCAATACAAAACTATTAGATCTTCATTTGGATATAATGAAGCCTTAACCTTGGGCTTCATGCTCCTTTGAACAGGATGGTTCGCCAGTATAACTGCGTGTCTAAGGTCGAAGGCGTTGATTTGTTCTACGGAAGCTTACCCAATTTTAGGAAAAATCTCGCTAAGTAATGTTTTCACTTAAAATTTAGGTTTTATATGTATGTTTGTTTTGTTAAAATTTAATTTCAATTTGTAGGACATGTTGTGTTTTTTAATTAATTTGTGATAATGTTTTATTTATAATTTTTTAATCTGTTCTCGCTCTTTCTTATTAATAGCATGTTGTTAGTCATCTATAATTGTGGTAGCACTTGGCATGTATAACTTAACTATCTTGTGTGTATTTACTTTTTTCGGTGTTATACTATGTTGGTGACTCTAGTAAATAAATATAAATATAGATATAAGTCAACTATATACCTACTGTTTCAAAATGTACCTGTGTACATGCTTTTGTATGCTATTTCATTTTTGTGTACCTACTACTCATTCTATTAGCTTATACATAATCAGACGGTATAAAACTAACGTCTGGTTTCCGCGTATTAACTAATCCTCTTACGAAGACCAATTAAATAGATAATGCGCTCATAAAAGCGATGTTGTGTGCCAGACACTTAGACAGATGATTCGCCTATTTGTGATAGTTTATCTCGTAATAAAATGTTTTACGATAGATTATTATTATATTAAGCTAGCAATTTCACTTCTTTAAGAATTAATTTTCTGGATGAAAAATATCCTATAAGTAGTTCAATCAATATCATTAATCTGCGTCTTAATTTTCATCGAAATCGAGTCAGGCGTTACGTGTTTTTTTTATACTAAGTACTCGCAATGACGGATCAAGCAGATGGCCCACCTGTTTTTTTTTTATACTACTTGGATGACGGAACAAGCAAGAGGCCCACCTGATGTTAAGCGGTAACCTCTGCCTATGAACAGCGTTAAGCGGTACCCCCTATAAACAGTGCATTATCACATAAGTAACGTCCACATAGGACACGCCCTATATGGCATTGCACTGCGTCCACCACCCCGAGCCATAAACATGAAAAGTCTTATGTGCCTGTAATTTCACCGGCAACCATACTCTTCAAACCGGAATACAGCAACGCGAGCACTACTGCTTTGCGGCAGAAATAGGTGTGGTGGTAGTACTTCCCCGGGCGAACTCTTTCACAAAAAAGCTCTACTACTATCAAACTACTAACAAATGATTGAGTAACAAAAGTAAAAAATCACAACTTTTGCATTTATAATATAAGTGGGATTATTGATATTAATTAAATAAGTGCGAGCCGTTTAGAGGGAAAAGGAAAATGAAGGAGTAGTAACAATTTTTATGAAACTTTTCCAGGCGCAGATCTATGCTCTAAGGCTTAGAGCAATGCGGCCTCCGGTTTGAGCAATGCGGGCCCAGTGGTTTTCAAAGTGGGGGCGCGCCCCCCTGATGGGGCGCAGAGACCTTCAAAGGGGGGCGCGGGCCACCTGTATAGATAAGTACCTTATTTAGAGATAAAGCGGGTACCAGCACAAAAATAGTTCTGCTACCAAATATGATTTCGACAAAATGGATAAATCATTGTATTGGGTGAAATAATGATCGGTGAAATTTTGGTGAAATATTTCACAGTTGAACCCAAAAATAGCAGAGAAAGCACTACAGTAGTATTTACCCTTTTCAAGTACAAATTTGTGAGAAAAGCAGTGCCTTGTATCTGGGCAGAGGAGGGGCGCGGAAATATTTTTTTGGTAGAAAGGGGGCGCGGCCCAAATAAGTTAGGGAACCCGTGCAAGGTATGTCTCTATTAAAATTAATATCTACCTGATGGGTTCCGCGTATCTTTGGTTCTAAACGATGAAGTATTTTTATATCGAAAACGTGCTGTAATATAATATTCATGTTTTAGTCCCTTTTGAGGGCACAGTGTAATATTAGACAGACGTGGGCCCGGGCACGAATAAAGGAATTTTATTCAAATAAAAAAGGAAAGGTTAGTCTGATTTTGCCGATGTTGGTAATATGGAATATTGTTTCCATGTGAAACCAGCTTTACTTTTGAAATTATGGAGATTAACTTATATATTTTTCGTAATTTACGAGTTCGCTTGAAATTACGCTATTTCCATAATTATGTCAGTCGTAAACAAATTAAGTGGTCATTATCTGATCTGCAAACAATCATGTAGAAGTTCACTGCTAGACATAGGCCTCCGCCATGAAATACCATTACTGTATTAAGTCGCCTTCATCCACTGACTTCATGCAACCTTTAAAATGTTGTCAGTTTATTGAGAGGGCCTTCTTACACTTCGTCGGTCGTTCACTCCAGAACGGTTGCTAATTCTGGAGTTATGTCAGTGATTTTAGTTCTTCAACAGATCTCCTCGTTCATCTATTAAAAACAAGTAATTAATTTAGTAAAAATAAAAAAAAGCCATCAACGCAAAGAAACAGCTGAACCGATTTTGATCAAAACATAGCTAAGAACAATCCCGACAAATTCACCTTTCAAACAAAAAAAAAAACGATATCGGTTCACACACACACACAGAGACACGTCAAACTTATCACCCCGTCGTTTTTGCGTCGGGGGTTAATAAGAAGAGTTCAGAGTTTTATACTCTTATTCAATTTCCGAGGAATGCTGCACTAGCATGTTTCTAACATGCTATCAGTCATGCTCTCACTCATACATCATCAGTCATCACACTTGATCAAATGCAAATTGTTCATAGCTACTTTCATTTTGAAATCAGATTGCATTCTCAGTGTCATTTAAAATCTCAAAAATCATGGTAAATATCCCGTTTCTAGTGAAAATTATGTCATTTAATTACTTATCATTTAAATAGTTTATTTACTTTATTTATTTATTTACTTAGTTAGGTATGATTTATATATACATATATATATATCTATATTTATTTATTTTAGCTTATTTTGCCTATTTATCTATATTATATATATTATATTTTTAATTCTAAGTTCTAATATTTAAATTAGATAGTTTAAATATTTAAAATTCACATTATCTTTAGAATAGTTACTCAGTTTTTGGCTTTTGCATTGACAAGTAGTTTCAAATTCGATCGAAATAGTCAAAACACGGTGTAACTACTCGAAAAATATTCCGTATTTATACTAATAAACACGGAATATTTTTACCTAGCACGGTTAAAAGGAATATTAACAAACACGTTGCTGACATGTGTACGACAAGCATCCTCGCACGTAATGCACAAAGCCTGCAAACACAAGTGACACATGCGCCAAGGGAAAATGGTGTTGTCATTTTGTATTCATGATATAAGTTGAACAAACAACCTACCTACTTATATCACTGTTACAGTGTGTACCTACATAAGTCACAGTACAGTGACTTGCTTATGTACCTACATAGGTCACAGTACAGTGACTTGCTTATGTACCTACATAAGTCACAGTACAGTGACTTGCTTATGTACCTACATAAGTCACAGTACAGTGAATTGCTTATGTCACTGTACTGTGGTATGTCTGGCCCGAGAATAGACCCTCCATCTCCTCCCGTGGATGTCGTCAAAGCCGACTAAGGGATTACCCGGACTTGTTTGAAAGATTTGTTGGTATAAGATTTGTCCTGGCTGGTATCTTATTTAAGGAATGTACATATTATTACTGGAAGAAAGCGCTAGCAGAGTTAGTCGTGGGAAACAATCTCCTCCCGTGGATGTCGTAAAAGCTGACTAAGGGATTACCCGGACTTGCTGGCTGGTATCTTGACGACCTCTGTGGCGGGGCGGGCGAACTTTTGCCTGCAACGCCGGAGGTTGCGGGTTCGATTCCCGCCTCGGAACAAATATTTGTGCTATATGCAGATATTTGTTCAGGGTGTTCTGGGTATTTTCTATGTATAATAAAAAATATCTATCTATGTTATATATTGTATTAAGTATATCAGTTATCTAGTACCCATAACACAAGCTCTGCTTAGCTTGGGGCTAGATAAAGTTGTGTATACTGTCCAGCATTATTTATTTATTTATTTATTATTTATTATTTATCTTATTTGAGGAATGTATTATTACTGGAAGAAAGCGTTAGCAGAGTCAGTCGTGGGAAGCAATGGCGGCGATGGTGGTGATGATTTGAATTTCACCACTTGACACGTCTATATTCCACGATGGTGTAACCCACGGTGAAAAGAGACCCATTTGAAGCTCTGCCTACCCTTTCGGGGAAAAAGGCGTGTGTAAACTACCATACCACGGTATTCGGTGTGCGTGTGTGTGTGTTTTGTAAACATACAAAATAACTTTAATTTAAATGGAAAAATTCAGACGAGAATAAGTGAGATCGATAGACCAAAGATAGAGGTTTCAAGAAACCGGTGGATGGAGGTTGCTCAAGAACGTTCGTCTTAGCATTCTATGGCGGAGGCCTAGAGACTGCCGCCAACTACCATTTGTATTTGTATTTGTATTTATTTATTCTACTAGAACGGCACAGGCCAATTACACTAATGAATTTACATAGATATAAAAATTAACATAGGTAGGCAATCATATTAAATTAAAAATAAGAATTTAAAAAATATAAACAATGATTTGGTAAACATATTGAATTAAACCATAAGAATTTTAAAATATAACCAATTATTGGGTAGTCATATTAAATAAAGATTAAAATAAAAAGCATGTCAAAGTTTTATCACAAAAAATTACGTAAATCACATTCAAAAATAAAAACAGATGTCAAAAAGGTAAACAGAATTTCATGTCAACATTCAAGCACAAACAATCATACATTCTCCTCACAGAACGTCAAGCACTCAGACAGAATCACCTTCCATCCATCCACAAACACATCACAATCAGACTTTCCGTCCAGGAGAGCATTGAGCACACTGAGGGTTCGTGGAATGGGAGATTGGGCGCGCGCTACTGTTCTGCAAAAAGGCACCGATAATAATTTATGTCTCCTGCCGCCACAGTAATTATTAGGGACATACAGTCGCAACAGTTCATTATGGATATCAGGGGCATCTATCCCACCACGAAGAACCTTAAACATGGTAATAAATAAATTATTAGCTCTTCTGACTTCCAAACTGTTATAGCCTAAGCAGCCTAGGAGGAACTTTGTCGGGTACATGTATGGGTAACAGCCATACATGCGCTTATAGAGGTAGCGAAGAAAAGCCTTTTGCACTTTTTCCAGCAAGAGCGCGTAAGTGCTTTCATGCGGGTGCCACACACACGAGCTTGCTTCAAGTTTACTGCGGACCAGGGCACTAAAAATTAGCTTTATGACATGGTCACCGCGAAAGTCACTAGAATTCCTTAAAACAAAACCTAGTCTTCGGAAAGACTCCTTGGCTACTGTGGTGACGTGGTCGTGGAAAGTTAACTTTCGGTCGAAAGTGACACCCAGGTCTTTCATTGTAGTGGATCTTGTGATAAGATCGCAGTTCAGCCAGTCAGTCGCACCATGCAGCCGCCTTGCGTAGATCGTCACTCCATCTATACCTAACTGTTATGCATCCATGTTTTTCTGCTTAGGGCTACTCACATTCTGGCCTTATTTGCGAGTTTTTTTTTCATTATACGTATTGGCGATTCATATACGGCGACACGAAATATTTTGAAGACCTCTGTAGCCCGTCGGGCAAGTAGCCGGCTGACATGCGAGACGTCACGGGTTCGATTTTCGCTGGGGGACAAATGTTTGTATGATCTGCAAATATTTTATCCGGGTACCCACGACACGGGGAATCCTAGTGTGGGGTCAGAATTATGTATGTGACTAAGGCCCAAGTTCACGAACAAATAAATCGGTGGTTACCGTAACCAATCGTCAAAGTGACAGCGTATGAAAACAACTGTCAAAAAGAGTTGTTTAAGCTAAACAGTCGTTTAAACGTCCGTTAATGTGTTGGTGAAAACCTACCTTAAAGCAGTTGGTCTGCCCGAGACAGACTAATAAAATTAAACTCTGAAGTCATTCGTACTGTCATTGGTCGTCTGGCAGCATCGGACTAGCATTGTTGCATCTTATACCGTGTTTTTGTCTATAAAAAATTATATAAAAATGCCCTTTAGAGTTTTTTTTAAATTTTGTTGATGATTTCACTAACTCAAATAATAATCAATAAAATAAAATACCTAAAATGATATTTAAATTTAAAAAAGGTGGTTTCTTTTATATGTTTTTATCGAGTGAAACAACAACAGTTCAAACAGTGTATTGAATTTATGATTTCACTAGATAAAAAGCTTAAGAAAACCATATATATTTTTCTTCTTGAAAACTGTTGGCACTCTTATCAAAAACTTAAAAATTCTAGAGCTCATTGTAGACATGCTGTGAACTTATTACGCCTTTTCACTTGGCGCATGTGACAACAGTCATAACTTTAAGAAATCTGATTATTAAAATAAGTAAGATGCCATTATGCTTACGCCACATTAATTTTACTTCCATTTGATAGCCTCCTTTATCTAATCGTTTTCGTCTGACCAAGTGTTAACCCTTTCGGATGTGTGCGATTTATCGCGGGTCGACCCGCTGCCAGAACTGACCCGAGCAGGGTGCGGATGCAATATATTTCTGGTACCAGTGCTTTAATTGTATTTGGAATTACGGTGATTTAAACTGTCATAACTAACATTGTCATAGGAATATGTGTTATTTAGTTAATTACATTAAGTAACCGTGTGATTTCAATGAATAAAATACATTATTTTTGTTTTAAAACTCCCTAAAAACAAAACAATCTTTTTCAATCAGAACTTTTTGGTACAGTTTTTGGGTGTGATTTTCAGATTCTTGGTAGTTTCAAAGTCAAATACAATAAAAAACAATAGTATTGTATTAGTACATTGAAATCACATGGTTACTTAATGTAGATGAATAAATCACATCGATTTAAACATTTCTTAGGTGAACGGCTACAAGATTTTTATCTGTGGAATAAAATGTTGTGATGTTTCGCTAACGAGAGCTTGTAAACTAACCAATAACATTAATAAACTTACTTAATTGGGCGAATATACTGATTGAACCTTCGTGCCGAAGGGGCCAATATTTCACCGTAATCTATTGACGGCTCGAAAATTGTATTAACCGTGAAAACATATCCGATGGGGAAGCCGCGGCGCGCACTGGTAATAAAATCAATAACTCAATTCGTGCTATTGATGTATTTTTTGTGGGAGCTCATTTGACTGGGTTTTATTTTCAAGGTTTTTGTGAGTATAACTTTGAGTATACAGGCCAGACTCAAATCACCAGTTTTAGATATTTTAATACCTTAAGGTGGAAGCTCACGTTTGGGGCGTGAAATTATTTTTTTTTGGTGTTTTTTGCCCATTTTTGCTCCCAACATTAAAGTTACAAATTCTAATATTATATACTGCTCCCGACACAAAAGTTAGAAATTCTAATATTATTTATTGCTCCCGACATAAAAGTTACAAATTCTAATATTATATACTGCTCCCGACATAAAAGTTAGAAATTCTAATATTATATACTGCTCCCGACATAAAAGTTAGAAATTATAATATTATTTATTGCTCCCGACATAAAAGTTACAAATTCTAATATTATATATTGCTCCCGACATAAAAGTTACAAATTCTAATATTATATACTGCTCCCGACATAAAAGTCAGAAATTCTAATATTATATACTGCTCCCGACATAAAAGTTAGAAAATATAATATTATTTATTGCTCCCGACATAAAAGTTACAAATTCTAATATTATATATTGCTCCCGACATAAAAGTTACAAATTCTAATATTATATACTGCTCCTGACATAAAAGTTAGAAATTCTAATATTATTTATTGCTCCCGACATAAAAGTTACAAATTCTAATATTACATACTGCTCCCGACACAAAAGTTAGAAATTCTAATATTATTTATTGCTCCCGACATAAAAGTTACAAATTCTAATATTATATACTGCACCCGACATAAAAGTTACAAATTCTAATATTATTTATTGCTCCCGACATAAAAGTTACAAATTCTAATATTATATACTGCTCCCGACATAAAAGTTACAAATTCTAATATTATAAACTGCTCCCGACATAAAAGTTACAAATTCTAATATTATATACTGCTCCCGACATAAAAGTTACAAATTCTAATATTATGTACTGCTCCCGACATAAAAGTTAGAAATTATAATATTATATACTGCTCCCGACATAAAAGTTACAAATTCTAATATTATATACTGCTCCCGACATAAAAGTTAGAAATTCTAATATTATGTACTGCTCCCGACATAAAAGTTAGAAATTATAATATTATATACTGCTCCCGACATAAAAATTACAAATTCTAATATTATATACTGCTCCCGACATAAAAGTTACAAATTCTAATATTATATACTGCTCCCGACATAAAAGTTAGAAATTCTAATATTATATACTGCTCAATCAATCAATTAATCAATCAAATTGTTTATTTACTACAAATAGTGTTACAAAGATGTTATACATTTTTAAAAAAGTACCAACTATTTGTACCACTATAGGCATGCAAAAATTGTGCAAAAATTGCTCCCGACATAAAAGTTAGAAATTCTAATATTATATACTGCTCCCGACATAAAAGTTCTACAATTGATGGTCGAGATAGCACGAGATTCAACAAGCCTTTATAAAACGTAGCTGCTTGGAATCTTTATCTGTTAGTTCACAGTTCACCGATCCGCTTATCGTTTTGCGACCGGAAATTTTGTGTCGACCAACAAATTGCAGACAAACCGACCGATAACCGCGGATTAGATATTACGAGCTAATGCTCCTTCAAGCCGTAATCGATAGAAGATTTATCTGGCTTATTGTGCAATTAAGATAATATACGGAAGCTCCGTTCAGTGAATGAGAAAACAAAGAGTGATAAAGTTTTATGGGAAGTTAATACAAAAAACGAGCGTCCTATCGGGGAAAAAGGTGTGTATCTTTGTTTGTATGTATGTTAGTAGTAGAGCTTTTTTGTGAAAGAGTTCGTCCGGGGAAGTACTACCACCATACCTATTTCTGCCGCAAAGCAGTAGTGCTCGCATTGCTGTGTTCCGGTATGAAGGGTAAGGGTGCCTGTGAAATTACAGGCACATGAGACTTTCCATCTTTATGTCTCAGGGTGGCGGGCGCTTGGCAATACAACATAGGGTGCGTCCTAGGTGGACGTGATCTATGAGGTAATGCACTGTTCATAGACAGAGGTTACCGCTTAACATCAGGTGGGCCTCTTGCTTGATCCGTCATCCAAGTAGTATAAAAAAAAAAAAAAATACGAGCGTCCTATTGGGGAAAAAGGTGTGTGTCTATGTTTGTATGTATGTACGAGCGTTCTTTGAAAACACAGATTAAACAATGTAAGTACTTTCTGTTTTTTTTAACATTGATTGACCTTTGTTTGACCACGATCTCACCTGTTGGTAAGTGACGATGTGGCCGAAGATGGAGCACAAAGGTCTAGAAGGCACCTATTCACTCTACCCTTGAAGAGACCCAGATTATAGTTTTCAGGAAACACAGACGACGGTAGTGTATTCCACTCCTTAGCAGTTCGCATTATAAAAGTAGAACCGCCGGGTCTGTTGCTAATTAAGTAAGATTTTAGAGATATTTCTGAAACGAACGTTGATCTTATGAAATAATGTAAGTCACGATGGTGCAACCCACGGCGAAAAGAGGCCCTTGAGGCTCTGCCTACTTTTTCGGGATAAATACGTGTGTCTATGCATGTATGTATACATGTGTGTTAAGTCATGGAGCAGTCATCATCATCAGCCATTAGAAGTCCACTGTTAGACGAGGCCTCGAGGAGAATGCAATGGGAAGATATGCTATAATCAGGACGCTTGGAAGGCGGACTGTTATATAAATAAAATAAATAAATCAATAACGCTGGACAGTCCTCACAACATTATCTAGCCCCAAGCTAAGCAGAGCTTGTGTTATGCGTACTAGATAACTGATATACTTAATACAATACATTAAATAGATAGATATATTTTATTATACATAGAAAATACCGGGAACACCCTGAACAAATATCTGTAGATTGCACAAATATTTGTCCCGAGGCGAGAATCGAACCCGCAACCTCCTGCGTCGTAGGCGAACCATCGCCCGCCGCGACACAGAGGTCAGCTTCATTGCTAAAGTTTTTTTAATATTATAAGTTGGAGTTCAATGCTTGGATACAATACTCATAGAAGATAGATGTAATGTGTATTTACAGTAATCGCATGCAACACTCACTGTTAACATATAATTTAAAATGAAACGATAAAAAGTTTAAAATACTGGCATTCCCACTCACAAATTCTATTGAAAACCTATAAATAAGATAAAGCGATCGGACTAGGTGTTCTTGAAATAATTCGTTTATTTTTCCTCCGTCAATAACGAGGAATGGCTCCAGTCACTTTCGAACAAGGCGAATGTAATACTAATAATAATAAACGTAAAGAAAAACAGTGATTTGGCTCCGAATCAAAAATGTTGCTATTATTGTCCTAGATTTACTATGAAGGGAATGTAAGTACTCAGTAGGTTCAGTGAATGAAGTTCATGATTCATAAGTAACCATGATTTGCGATAGAGTTGGGTTGGACCCCATACAGAGACGCGGCGCGGCCGTCATCACACCAAATAAATATAAAGAGAGCGTACTTTGTACTAATAGGTCCATGAAATTGTCGTTTTATATAGCACAAACCAAAATCTTGAAAAAAAAAAGTAGTTGAAAATCTTGCTGAACAAATTATTTACGACCACATGCCTATACATACAGCTACATATAGTACTTGGATGACGAATCAAGCAAGAGGCCCACCTGATGTTAAGCGGTAACCTCTGCCTATGAACAGTGCATTACCTCATAGATCACGTCCACCTAGGACGCAACCTATGTGGCATTGCACTGCGCCCGCCACCCTGAGACATAAAGATGAAAAGTCTCATGTGCCTGTAATTTCACCGGCACCCTTACCCTTCAAACCGGAACACAGCAATGCGAGCACTACTGCTTTGCGGCAGAAATAGGTATGGTGGTAGTACTTCCCCGGACGAAATCTTTCACAAAAAAGCTCTACTACTACTAAAACTAAACTAAAACTAGAAAACTAAACTAGTTACACTAGATTTCGCAAGTGCACCTAATTTACACACTTTACTTTTTGACCGAGAATGGTTGAGTGAGACGACAAATAAATAAATAAATAATTCAATTCAATTCAATTCAATTCATTTATTTCAGGCAACAGAGAAAAATTTACATTGTACCTAGACAAAGGCCCATAGTAATATATACCTTAAAACTAACAAACATATAAAGATATTTATAACTTAATCTATAACACATGTGTAATCGACGACGCGTCGCGGCCCGGGGGATCACGTGACAGACGGCCCTTGACCCGCCGGAACTTCACCCCTTTCGGCCAGAAGTCAGGGCTCAAGTAGATCTTCTGATCCTCCGTAGGGAGTGTCCCATAAATGAGCTAAAGCCCACATTATGACGAGAGTCCAACTTCACGACCCTCAATCCCACTCCGACTTTCCTCTTTATGTACTCCACCACTTCTGCGGCCTTCACTTCGAAGAAGACGCGGGACACGTAGATCTGCGTAAAGGGTACCTCCGCTTGGAAGTGCTGCTCACTTGATAGATGGTGAGTACCACACTGGTTCCGGCTAGAGGGCTTCCGTTTCTTCCTTATCACCTCAATAAAGCCCTCTGCATCACAGACTGTTATCATGAGACCTGCACGTGACTGACATTACTGGCAGTAATGCTGGACAATTCACACAACATTATCTAGCCACAAACTAAGCAGAGCTTGTGTTATGGGTACTAGACAACTGATTTACTTAATCCAATACATAACACAGATAGATATTTTTTAATATGCTTAGAAAATACCAAGAACACCCTGAACAAATATCTGCAGATCATATAAATATTTGTTCCGAGGCGGGAATCGAACCCGCAACCTCCTGCGTCGCAGGCGAACCTTCGCTTGCCGCGCCACAGAGGTCGACAAATGAACGAACCATTGAAATACCTCTCAATACGCTTTCCTTTCTCTATCACTATGTATTTACATAAAACTAGAGCTTTACTATTATTTAGTTCAAATATTTCTAACTTAAATCGGTCGTTGACCTTCAAATTTGCGAGCGAATACTATTATTCGTCTCGTCCGTTGTTATGGAAATCATTCAATATATATTACCCGGAACGTAAAGTTCAGACTTGTTGGATTTGCTCACAATTCCTAATGAATTATTTCGGATTCCATATTTACGTAATAAATGGGTAAACTAATGATTTGGTCCGTATGATATTTTAGTTCAGATGCTATAAGTAGGTATATTTACGTAAGTATATTATAAATCCGTAATAAGACCTGTCGGTTTGTATGGATCGTTTTTTTTTTTTATACTACTTGAATGACGGAACAAGCAAGAGGCCCACCTGATGTTAAGCGGTAACCTCTGCCTATGAACAGTGCATTACTTCATAGGTCACGTCCACCTAGGACGCACCCTATGTGGCATTGCACTGCGCCCGCCACCCTGAGACATAGATGAAAAGTCTCATGTGCCTGTAATTTCACCGGCACCCTTACCCTTCAAACCGGAACACAGCAATGCGAGCACTACTGCTTTGCGGCAGAAATAGGTATGGTGGTAGTACTTCCCCGGACGAACTTTTTCACAAAAAAGCTCTACTACTACTAATGCTGGGCCATGAAGAAAATGGATGAAAGAATATTGCATGCAGCAGAGATGAGGACGTTGAGATGGATGTGTGCAATGGAGTTACAAGAATGGATAAAATAAGGAATATGTATATAAGAGGAAGTTTGAAAATTGCACCAGTGACGGAAAAGTTGAAAGGAAATCGTTTAGCTTGGTATGGGCATGTTATGAGGAGGGATTAAGGTGGATGCGCACGCTTGCGGCGCGAAAATCCATTTTTTTTTTGTGTTTTTTGCTCATATGAATGAGAAGGGAGTGAATGATGAGGTGACGGCTGACAGGGGAGAGTGGAAGAAAAAGCCGTACTGCGCCGACCCCAAACAAATTGGGAAAAAGGCAAGACAATGATGATTTACGTAGGTATATTGTGTGTTGTAAGACACGTCTTGTACGGATTAGACAAATTCTAATTATAACCTAGGTCTTCACATCATCGTCATCATCATCAGCTGGACGAGAACTGCCCACATAATTAATCGTGGGGATTTTCCATAATCACCATGTGTGGCAGGCGGATTGGTGCTCGCAGTATTGGTATTGAGTACTCAGGTGGATACTGCTTCCCATCTCCTGGTGAAATCGCTTAGTCAGCTTTTACAACATCCACAAGAGGAGACGGAGGGAGACGGAGAGGCCCATTCTTAGGCCGGACACACCACAGCTGTCTCTTACATGAATTTCATGTTAGTGAAAAGATGATGGTTTTCATGTTAATGAAAAGATGATTCATGTAAGAGACAGCTGTGGTGTGTCCGGCCTAAGAATGGGCCTCTCCGTCTCCCTCCGTCTCCTCCTGTGGATGATCTGCAAGCTAGGATAAAATAAAATGCAATTGATTTGTTTTTCTTTGACGTCTTATATAATCACTATCTTCATGGAATTATATTAATATTCTGTCAGCACAAAGTATGGGCAGATGATCTGATAAAAAAACAGCCATGTGCGAGTCAGATTCGCGCACGTAGGGTTCCGTACCATTATCTATAAAAACGGCATACGTTTGTTGAATGGTAGCCGCCTTAAATATTTATTTTATTCTGTTTTTTAGTTATAGCGTCAACAGAAATACATCGTCTGTAAAAATTTCAACTGTCTAGCATCACGGTTCATGAGATACAGCCTGGTGACAGACGGACAGCGGAGAGTAATAGGGTCTCGTTTTACTTTTTGGGTACGAAACCCTAAAAAGAAGCTGGAACCAAATGGAGAACGGCAGCTGTGTATAGAATGAGTGGAAACAACTAGAGGAGGCCTATGTCGAGGTACAAACAGTACAAATAAAAGTGATTTAGATTAGATTAGATTTGTGAGAAAAATCTGAGACTCTTATTGTTTTAATATACGAAACATTCGGCTAGTGTTCAGGAAAAGTCTTTAAATTACTGCGGGAAACGGAAAATTAATAATTAATTAATTTCAGCGAGGACTAATAAATTGGTGGTTACTATGTTAGCCTTATTATTATTATTATTATTATTTAGCCTTTATTTCCGTAACTTTTCTTACATTCACTATAAAAAAATAAAAAAAAATAAAAAAACTCTATTAAACTTTATTAAAGTCAGGCCCCATTTCGGGTACAGGCCTCCTCCAACTGTCTCCATTTTCCTCTGTCTTCTGCTTTCTCCATCCAGTTCCCACCAGCTCTTTCTCGTATTTCGTCAGTCCAGCGTTCTCTGGGTCTTCCTCTAGCTCTTTTACCCCCTGGACCCATCCACTGAGTAACTCGCTTAGTCCATCTATCGTCCGGAATTCGGGCTAGATGCCCCGCCCATTTCCACTTCAGGCGCTGTGAATGTTGTAGAGCATCTATTATTTTAGTTTTTCCTCTTATATCTTTGCTTTTCTGTCTGTCTTTAAGCTTAATACCCAAGATGCTCCTCTCCATAGCACGCTGGCATGATTGTATTTTTGTTTTTGTGTTGTTGTTGAAGATCCAGGTTTGGGCTCCATATGACAGGCAGGGCAAGAGGCATGAATCCATCACTTTTTTCTTTAATTTCAATGGCAGCTTAGATTTTAATATCTCCTTAAAACTCCAGTACTTTTTCCAGGTCATATTTATTCGCCTTTCCAGTTCATCTCTATGTCTAGTGTTTTTGAATGAAATTTGCTTTCCGAGGTAAATATAACTGTCTACATACTCGATAGGTACTCCGTTTACTATTATGGGATATCTTATGCTATTTGTTGATACTTTTGTCTTAGAGGTATTTAGTTTTAAACCAATATTCTCGCTGGCTGTGCTTAGTTCTTTCATCATGTCTTCTAACTGTTTTGATGTTCTTGAAAAAAGGATGATATCGTCTGCAAATCTGAGATTGCTAAGATATTTTTGATCTATTTTTATACCTTTTTTCTCCCAGGGTAGGTCCCTTACAATATTTTGCAGTACTGATATGAAAATTTTTGGTGATATTGGGTCTCCTTGTTTCACACCTCTACGAATATTGATTTTTGGGCCAAGTCTGTCCAGTTTCACACGGCTCATACTTTTGCTATATATATCTTTAAGTATGTTAATGTATACATTTAAAATTCCCTGATGTTCCAGTGCTTGCCACATACTCTCGTGTGATATTGAGTCAAATGCCTTTGCGTAGTCGATATAGTCGAGGTATAGAGGTTCTTGAAACTCTTGGTATTTTTCTACTATTTGGTCTAAGGTGTGTATGTGATCAATAGTACTGAAACCTTGTCGGAAACCCGCCTGTTCCACTGGTTGACTCTTCTCTATATTTGACTCTATTCTTTTTTCTAAACATGAAGCAAACAACTTGTATACTTGTTGTAGCCTTACTTGTACTAAACTCTCTCCATACGTGTCTGATTCGCACTTGACCGGATTTTTTTATCTTCCTTGTAAAACATCATCTAGACAGTCGGATTGTCACCAGCCTGCATGTATACGTGTATTGCTGGATGAAGCCTCGCACTTTGAATGCAGTGGGGCGGATTAGCCATAATCACCACGCGTGGCAGTGGATTGATGATCGCTGTATTGGCGTTGAGTACTCAAGTGGATGCGGCTGTAATTCTCTGGTAAAATCTCATAGTATAAAACGAAGTGGTATATTCTTAGATCGGACCCACCACTGTGTCGACCTATGTGGCGCGGCGGGCGAAGGTTCGCCTGCAACAAAGGAGGTTGCGGGTTCGATTCCCGCCTCCGAAAAAATATTTGTACGTTCTGCAGATAATTGTTCAGGGTGTTCTGGGGATTTTCTATATATAATAAAAAACTCAACGCATTAGTATTGCCATTCAGCCTGGCAATGCAGTCAGCATCTTAGGGACGCTTCCGTCTACCTTTAGATCGCTTGCAGCGGTCTTCAGGTAACACAACTGTTTCATATTATGTATTTTGTACATACCTTGTATAAAAAATATCTATCTACGTTATGTATTGTATTATTAGGGTATATCAGTTATCTAGTACCCATAACACAAGCTCTGCTTAGCTTGGGACTAGATAATGTCGTGTGAACTGTCCAGCATTATTTATTTATTTATAAATATTAGGCGAATCCAACGACGTGTCAGTTTTTTGTTCAAAATTTAACGTAATTCTTCTCAACCATAATATCAATGTTTACCAATGCGCCACCAAATATCTCTAAAGCCCAAACATGTTGATAACGTATCGTAGATCTCGGTATTATGGGATTATTTTGCTATCAACGCATGAGAAATTAAAGGTTTATAAGACTTACAAGCGAGTGATATAAATGCTCGACAAAATTAAAATGTATGAATAAAAAAGCGGCCAAGTGCGAGTCGGACTCGCGGACCGAGGGTTCCGTACAAACCTGTAGGTACATAAGTAAAAGTTATGGTATTTTTATTGCTAAATCAAATCATCATGAGGACAGGGGTAGTATCTTTAAAGTTATCTACACTATCTACACTATCTACACTAATATTATAAAGAGGAAAGATTTGTATTTTTGTGTGTGTGTATGTTTGTAATGAATAAACTCAAAAACTGCTGTACCGATTTCAAAAACTCTTTCACCTTTGGAAAGCTACATTCACCCTGAGTGACAATTCACCTTGACTTATAATAATTTACATTATCAATAAATAACTATTATGAGTATTATTATGACACACTAATAATAATGACCAGGGGGGGGGGGGGGGGGGGGGCTGTTTTTCATGAAATGAAATGAAATGAAAAACATTTATTTGGCACAAACAAAAAAAAACAAACAGAACAAACAGTATACTAGGAAACAGAAGGACAAAAAACAGAAAAATAAATAAATAATAACAACCAAAAACATCATCATTCAACATGATGATGATTTTTTTTTCATTCATTTTTTTATTTTTTTTTTTGTTTCATCCTGAAACTACCCTAGCTTGCATGTTTATTTTCTTTGTTACTCCTGTTTACGTGCGCATGATCATAAAAGCTCACCAAAGCCGTCTAGATACAATTAACTTACCAACAATAGCAGTTTTACTTATATAACATTAGGATTCCTTCCATATTTAGGTACTTAGTATTACGCAAGGTTCTAGATCGATTGAAAGAGCCGTCGCCATGCCTCTGCCTTTTAAATAATTTGACAAACGAACGCCTATTCAAACCACAACAATAGAGTGGTCTTTACAATTTTGGTAATCGCGTTTATTGATGTACAGAAATGTACTTCATTTCATGTGGGCATTCTGTGTCGTGTCACTATCTAAATAATAATCACCGTCATCACCATCATGGTGATGGTGAGGACTATTGTAAAACAACATGCACAAAGAGGTATACTGTAAAACAATTTTTTTTTTACATTAAGGCGCTGTAGGTTCAACGAACATTTTTGTATGAGGCGAAGAAGGCGAGCGCACGCTCTGATACCGTGTTTTTATGTATAAAAAATTATATAAAAATGTCGTTCAAAGTTTTTTTTAATTTTGTTGATGAATTCACTAACTCAAATAATAACTTACATGTAACCAAATGTTTCAAAAATTAAAACGAGAGAAGAGTGAGTGAAAAATAGCATTTAAATTTTAAAAAGGAGGTATATTTGTTATTTTTTTTTATCGAGTGAAGTAATTCAAATATTGTATTGAATTATTGATTTCACTAGATAAAAAGCTCAAGAATATCATATATTTTTTTCTTCATAGAAAACTATGAAAATTCTTATCAAAAACTTTAAAATTCTAGAGACATTTGAGAACCTATCGCGCCTTAAGTCTCTCGCTTGAGGCCGAAATTTATTTTTTTTGGTGTTTTTTGCCCATTAAAGGTCATCGACACTTCTTCAGCTAGCGAAAGTTATTTTCGCGAGAACTAGGAGACTTAACACACATGTTTTAATTGATAGTATCTCCTAGATATCAGCAGTAAAGCTACGATCCCCCTAAACAACAAAAAAAACAATGTAAAAATGTGTTTAGGGGGGATCGTAGCTAAAACTGATGATATTTATGAGATACTATCAAACGTGTTTGATAGTAAACTTTGAAAGGCTTAATCTCAGAAACTATTGGGTCTACAGATACAGTCCTAGTATCATATTGTAGCAAATTTAGTCTACTTTAGAAACGTCTTTACAAAGTTTTCTCAGAATCTAGTCTTTTAGGGTTATAATCGCCAAAACTTGAAAATAAAAAAACGTTTTTTTCTATTTTTGACAAGGTTGCGTTCGGCGCTCGAGGTCAAAAACTTGGATTATTCATAAGGCCAACATCATAAACAAGTCTGCAGAAAAACAGAACTACCGGATTTGACGCATACTACCCCATACTTTCAGACGACAAGGTTACTGAACTATAGCGACATCTCTATACTGAAAACTGAATACGTTCTAATGTTACATTGTCTACGGCCTATGCCCAACTTTATAGCAGCTGTTTGTCAATACTTTTTGGTTTCTGGATAATTATTAACCCATTGGCTGTTGCATAGAAGTTGAGCTTTATTATTCATGTAGAGCTGCAAATTTGATAAAAAACTGAGTTCCTATTGTTCTTAATTAGTGTTCAGTATATGACTGAGGGAGTTGTCCAAGGGAGGCGTGCGAATTAAATACCGGCTAGTAGCACACTGGTCATTTAATTGTCTAATCAAAGCGCGGGCGTAGCCGCTTACTAACTACTACTACTATTACTATCTAACGATTTATTTATTTATTCAGGAACAATAAACAGCTACAATATATCAATCTTAGGTTAAGAAAGCGGTAATTAAGATAAATAAAACAATATTACATTATCCACATATTAGTTTACAGCATTGCACAAAAAACGCCACTAGAGGCTTTTAAGTGATATATATATATATATATATATATATATATATATATATATATATATATATATGTATATATATATATATATATATATATATATATATATATTGTATTGCCATTCAGCGTGGCAATGCAGCCAGCATCTTAGGGACGCTTCCGTCTGGTAGTGATTTGGATCAGTTGAGCTACCTTTAGATCGCTTGCAGTGGTCTTCAGGTGGCACAACTGTTTCATATACTTTGTACATACCTTGTATTATTCTTTCTGTAAATAAATGTATCCAATATATATATATATATATATATATATATATAATACTAATAATAATATAGGTAATTGTTAGGCAGCGATCCTCAGACAAATAAAGATGTTATTAACCTATTTATTCGTGCTAGTAGAGCTCATACAAAACGAAGGAAGGTACCTACTTAGGTATATGATGAATTATATAAAATTAACATTAGACAAGAACAAGTTATTGTAAACATGCTTTTTATACCTACATTTTAAGCGCAAAATATCGATGTTATGAATGTTGAATTATACCACTCAACCATTCGACGCATGACACATCACAATTCGGAATTATACGACTCAACCATTCGAAGCATGGGACAACACAATTCGGAATTATACGACTCAACCAATCGACGCATGGGACACCACAATTCGAAATTATACGATTCAACCAATTGACGCATGGGACAGCACAACTCGGAATTACACGACTCAAGCAATCGACGCATGGGATAGCGCAGTTCGGAATTATACGATTCAACCAATCGACGCATGGGACAGCACAACTCGGAATTACACGACTCAACCATTCGACGCATGGGCCAGCACAATTCGGAATTATACGATTCAACCATTCGACGCATGGGACAGCGCAATTTGGAACTTAATAGATAATTTCGATCTTAATAACGACTGCATCTTTGGAACCGTTATAGGTAGATAACGTTCAATCTCAGTAGATCCATTGTTCAGATCCATAGTGGATCTAATCAGTTTTTTTTTTGTAAATTTTCAGTGATTGGGTATTTTTAACGTTGCTATAACAACAAAGAATCATTACATCTTGTACTATGGTACGGAATCCTTCGTGTGCGAGTCCAAGTCGCACTTAGTCGGTTTCTTATTGTTCAAATGTCGTCGAAAAATTCAATGAGGGCTTTTCATTTTCGAATAATAAATTAAAAAGTATTTCAATTTGGCTCGATAGATGGCGCTGACTCAAGTATGCTTATCAAAATTAACAAATGCATTGTCTGTGCTTTTGTGTGATAGTAACAAAATACCACGAAAATATATCACCACGTTGTTGACTTTGACATTTCACTTTATTTTGAAAGCTAGGTTCAAAGCAGCGCCATCTATTAGCGCATGATTTGAAACGTCTGTGAAAACCCATATATGAACTAACGACAGATAAAATAAGTTGTTTTCTACTTAAATTATTTTATTTTATTTTTATTTTATTTTATTGAGGTAAACCAATTAACGTAAATTATGTCGGATGTCCTGTGATTAATACTTTTCTATTAATGGAGGGACTGTAAGTTGCTTGACTTCAGAACCCTACACTATGCGTAGTTCGACACGCATTTGGCTGGTTTATTTCCATTTGTAAAATGATTTCCAAGATAAAATTTAGAAACGTATGAAAACTATCTAGAAGGAGATACCTGCCCACACACCCTCAAGAGTGTGACGTCATCACAAATTAACGACGTGTGTAAATCTGAGGACATTCACTACTAAGACGCATTTTCACGGACGTTAAAACGGCTGTTTAGCTTAAACAACTCTTTTTGACAGATGTTTTCATACGTTATCTGTCACTTTGACGATTGGTTACGGTAACCACCGGTTTATTTGTTCGTGAACTTGGGCCTTAATGTTATTTTGTGTTTTAAGTGCTTACGTTCAAGTTATGAACGATATGTTAGTACAATATGTTAATTGTTTAATCTATTATGATAATTAATTAAGTACCTACGTAATCTCAACTAGTCTACCACATATATCTTTATATTCAAAAATCAGTATGAGAGGTACCTAATGTATCAAACAATATTAGGTAAAGGTATTCTCATCCCTGCCGTGCATGTAATCAAATCTAATTTTACAAACGCATATCATAGTCAAAGACAAAAATATTTTATTCAATGAAATCACAAGGATCATTTTGAATCCTATTATATTTCTGACAGTTTCTGACTGGGACGCGCTTGTCATCGCAATTTATTGTATTTTAATAGTATTTTGCTGAACTAACTTTATTTTGATACTAGCGACTCGCCCCGGCTTCGCACGGGTAGCCCCCGGAGACCCCCCCCCCCTCCTACCCCTCCCCCCTATATCAATCTCCTGGTTCTAAGCTACCTCCCCACCAATTTTCAGCCAATTCGGTTCACCGCGTTTTTTACACATTTACATCTTTGCTCCTATTGGTCGTAGCGTGATGTTATATAGCCTATAGCCTTCCTCGATAACTGGACTATCCAACACAAAAAGAATTATTCAATTCGAACCAGTAGTTTCGGAGATTAGGGCGTTCAAACAAACAAACAAACTCTTCAGCTTTATAATATTATAGTATAGATAGTATAGATAGTATAGATCATGTTTTGTTTGACTACGCTTTATTCATCAAATTAAATAATGGTACAAATAATTCGTAGAAATGGGCAGAATTTTGTTTTATTTCTTAATGTGATTAATAATCGATATTCTAGTGTATTAAGTGTTTTTATTTTGGGTTACATTTAAATTTAATATTAAGTGTCAAGAAAGATATATGCCTGATTTATAGAATGTTGTTTTCAGTCTATGCGATGACTTCATGTTATTGATGTCTATTTTCAGTCTGTATGATATTTAGTACAGGAAATGGGACTCTGAAGTTTAGTTGTTTTTTGTTTTTCAGTAAAACTTGATGACAGAGATTGATCATTACAAAACTTGGTGAGGGAGATTGATCAGTACCAAACTTGGTGAGGGAGATTGATCATTACAAAACTTGGTGAGGGAGATTGATCATTACAAAACTTGGTGAGGGAGATTGATCAGTACAAAATTTAGTGAGGGAGACTGATCATTACAAAACTTGGTGAGGGAGATTGATCAGTACAAAACTTGGTGAGGGACATTGATCAGTACAAAACTTGGTGAGGGAGATTGATCAGTACAAAACATATAAAGTAATGTACTACGTGTCATTAGACATGATATAATATGATGTTGTTTGTTGTTGTTTCGTATGAGGCAGTGCTGGCCTCTGGTGTCAGAGTATGTCAAGCCGCCCGAGGGCCTCTGACATGGCTTATCGACTGCTATTAATCAATAACAATTAATAATAATATAATATGATGATATAGGTTAAGACCCTACTTTCCTCAATTAATATTATCAATGCTAAAGTATTGATGCATGTATGGTATGGATCGTTAAAAACGTCTGTAAATTCGTTTTGGTAGCCTGACCAAAACTTTTGATGTAAACGAAATTACAACAAATTGCTTTTTTTAATGTTGAATTTCATGTAGCGATAACTCGTGAATAATGGACCGATAGGAAAGTACTGATTAAATTTAGAAAGGTTCCTAGTTAGGTTATCTCAAGTTTTTCTTTGGAATTCGCACACAGTATGGATTCATAAAACCAAAGCTTATTGAAAAAAGTTTGAACGCGGACCTTGTTATTTAAAAATATATATATAATATAATTAGATAAATAATAAACAAAACAATTTTACAGCACAACAAACAAAAAAACAACCATTTTCGCCGGTTTCTTGAACGACACCAATTAATAATTAAAGGTTGCCTGGAAAAAGTCGCTTTCAGCGATAACGCCGCCCATTGTACTGTGATTTGATTAAGTTAATCATTTTTTATTTATTTATTTTTTTGGTGTGCAATAGAGTGTTAATCTATTTGACGACCTCTTTGGCGCGGCGGGCGACGGTTCGCCTGCGACGCAGGAGGGTGCGGGTTGGATTCCCGCCAAGGAACACAAATTTGTGCGATCTGCAGATATTTGTTCAGGGTGTTCTGGGTATTTTCTATGTATAATAAAAAATATCTATCTATGTTATGTATTGTATGAAGTATATCAGTTATCTAGTACCCATAACACAAGCTCTGCTTAGCTTGGGGTTAGATAATGTTGTGTGAACTGTCGAGCATTATTTATTTATTATTATTATCTCAATAAATAAAAACTTAATCATTATATCATGTGAAGAAAAGTCCCTATCTATGTTAAATAACAATATCACAAACACAACAACACAGCTAGGATTGGCTTCACTTTATTTCACAATAGAAAAACTGACCCAGATTTTTCATTGAACCTGTCGATAACAAAAATGGTGTGGTTGACTGTAGTAGGCGAGTTATCGAGTACCTACTTACCTATCTAGGCGTGCACTTATACAAATGAGGACTGCTTGATAAAACGGGTGCAGCCGTATTGATCCCATGGATTCATCCCACGAATATTTATTTCCGGATTCATACCAAAATGTAGGCCGTATTCATCCCAAAAATAATAAAATTAAATTTATGTCCGTATTAATCCCAAAATAAACTTGTGGTCAAATATAAAAACACAAGAGATTGTACGCCTTGCACGTTAAATAGGTACGCTTTCCGCGACCTAAACAAGTTTACGTCTGTCAGCAGTTTTATATACTACTAGTGTCCATTGCAGCTTTGATCGTGTTATACCGGGATAAAAGTAGAATATAGCTCAATCCAGCCCATAATCTACCTGTATAACAAATTTCATCGAAATCGGTTCAGCCGTTTTGGCATGAATGAGTAACAAACATCTGAACATAGTAGTAGTAGAGCTTTTTTGTGAAAGAGTTCGTCCGGGGAAGTACTACCACCATACCTATTTCTGCCGCAAAGCATTAGTGCTCGCATTTCTGTGTTCCGGTTTTAAGGGTAAGGGTGCCGGTGAAAGTACAGGCACATGAGAGTTTTCATCTTTATGTCTCAGGGTGGCGGGCGCAGTGCAATGCCACATAGGGTGCCTCCTAGGTGGACGTGACCTATGAGGTAATGCACTGTTCATAGGCAGAGGTTACCGCTTAACATCAGGTGGGCCATCTGCTTGTTCCGTCATACAAGTAGTAAAAAAAAAACATCCTAACATCCAAACGTTGTCATTTATGATATTAGTGGGATAACACAGTTATGTACCCACCATCCATTGATATAAATTGACCAACCTGAAGTTAGCCATTAGGCGACGCAAGCTGTTTTTTTATTTCCTAGGATTCGACGCAATGTATTTTTTTTATTTCAGGTTATTTTTTGTCTCCCTATCTTCATATTTTTATCTACCTTCACGGCGGCCAATGGCTTCGTAAATATTGAAAATATAAGCGTACAAAAAAATTAATACATTATTTATACTATTTTTTTTTAAACATGATGCTTCATTTAACTGGTGTCAGTATGACAAACATAAAATGAGGCTTGCCAATGGAGTGACGTAAAAAGGAGGTCCCGCCTCTTCCACATATCAGCAATGGGCTGGTACGATATTTAATCAAGTTTTATAGGATGTAAGTACAGGCTGTGACAAAATAATGGGATTCTCAGGGTACCTTTTCCAGTACCAACGTTTTGTGTTGTAGTTAGAGAGGTTTGCTAAGAAAACCTTAGGTGAATTTTGAAAAAAAAAAATTATTAGTTAGTTGTAGTTTAGTTATTAGTATATAACTATAGTTAGGTCTAGGTATATATTTATGTAGGTATGTTTTACTTGTGAACCGCCGTCTTTTGATTTTGTATTATCCTGTCCATCCAAAGGTTGTCTGGAAGAGATCGTTTTTAGCTATAATACCGCCCATTGTACATTACTGTTATTGTTTTTGTTCTTTTATCTTTTTATTTTTCTATTTGGTGTGCAATAAAGTGTTTGTCTATCTATCTATCTATCTATCTCATTCAACTCTATTTCTCATCAGGAATATATTACTAAAAAGTAACAACCAAATAAAACAGTAAGAATTTGAGAAAAAAAAAAAGTCGTACATTTCCTAATTAGTTACCTTGTCAAAAAACCAAAAAAGAAAATTAATTAGCTTCATAAAAGAAAACCTAATTTTGAGCCTCTAAAATATTAAAACGATGTTTTCTTTAAAATTAATCTAATGTTTTCTAAGAGCAAACATCTCTAACTACAAGAAAGAAGATAAGAGTGCCCATTATCTGACCATAGAAGTACATATTTATAGTATTGATAATATTTTGTACCTCTATAAGCTCTGCTCCCTGTAATAGGTCTTTAGAAGACTCTTCATTACTAATTATTCTATTAAAACACAAGTTCATTGATATTGTGGTTAAAAATAAGGCAAGCACATACCGATTTTAATATTAAATAATGCTTGAACTATGTGGACAAACGTAAATTCATGGTTACGGTTTTCTGGGACCTACAAACGGTTCCTTCAAATTTTCCTACAAAAATTCGGTTACTAAAAAATGGGATGTATATATTTGGCAGTATGGAATACATAACTTACGAGATACAGAACAAAAAATGATTGAGTGTACCACTGAATTTCGACAAATCGTTATTTCGACACGTCGCTAACTTCGAAAAAACATTGTTCGACTTACGTACGTACCCACATAGACATCACTGCGTACAATTAATATTTATTTAAATATAAAAGTAAGGAATCTGTGTTCATAAATGTACCTAATGTAATGTATGTGTTTAACAACATCGAAATAAGTTTACAACTTACTTTAATCCGGATCAGGCGTTGAATTTTATAAATAAATGTACCTAATGTAATGTATGTGTTTAACAACATCGAAATAAGTTTACAACTTACTTTAATCCGGATCAGGCGTTGAATTTTATAATCTCGTTGATATAATAGTTTATTCTATTTGAATAATTCACTATATAATGTTTTAGTACTGTTCAAATAATGCACAAAAAACACGCACACTTCTTTTACAACAAAGTTTTTAAAAGTTAAAAATAGGAACGGCAAACTACGAGAGCAAAAAGTTTTTTTGGATATTTTCTTTTTACTTTGTTGCAGTAAATGTCCAGCCTATTTATTATATATATTATATAAAGCTTCTATTTATAAAGGTAGAATGTGATAAGTTTGTCGTATTATTGTCGAGTCGGGAGAGCGTCGTTCGTACGCTTCGCGAGCTGAGTTCGTACTGAACTTTCTTCGTACGTCCGACTAGACAGCGGTGTCTTTCAAAATCTGCGCCGTTAAAGTTGAGTTTAACTTATACTATTATTTATTCTGTGATATTAGCTAAATCTCTAATGAGTTAAAAAACATTACAGTACTGTTTTTATTAGGAAAACCAGTACTTTAACGTAACTTTATAATGTAACTGTTCAATTAAGGAAAGCTTGTCACGAAGTTTGATTGAATTTGATTGAGTTCACACAACATTATCTAGCCTCAAGCTAAGCAGAGTTTGTGTTATGGGTACTAGATAACTGATATACTTAATACAATACATTACATAGATTAATATTTTTTATTATATATAGAAAATCCCCAGAACACCCTGAACAATTATCTGCAGAACGTACAAATATTTGTTCCGAGGCGGGAATCGAACCCGCAACCTCCTGCGTCGCAAGTCGCCTCCTAAGTAGAAACTGGTCTAAAGCACAAAAGGTATAATTACCAAGTGGTCTTAAAAGCAGCTAGTCTAAGTACAAACTGGTCTAAAGCACAAAAGGTTTAATTAGCAAGTGGTCTTAAAAGCAGCTAGTCTAAGTACAAACTGGTCTAAAGCACAAAAGGTCTAATCAGCAAGCTGTCTAAAAAGCAGCTAGTCTAAGTACAAACTGGAGGGCAATTCTCGGATTTTAGAGATTAAATCGAATTCGACATATATGTCGAAAAAAGATGGCGAATGTTGAATAAAATCTTAATTTGCTATTCTCGTGTTGTCACAAATAGATATAAGTCGACCAAAATCATTCAAATCGATTCCAATTTATGGTTATTGTGTCATTTTCGTGACATTTTATGTAGACATTCAAGCTTCGACATTATCTCTAATTTAGAGATAATCTCTACAATCCGAGAATTGTTCTCCAGAGCACAAAAAACTCTGGGATTTATTTCACTCGAATTGTCTAATATGACTTGGCTAGGCAAGTGCTTTTATCATGTTTTTGCTTCAGCAGTTGTTTTAAAATTTAGAACGAACAGGAAATGTTTTAAATTCCTGTCATTTATAATCTACATGATAGGAGTTTTAAACATCTCCCATCCATTTGAAAAAAGGAAGCACCAGCTTGAACTCTTTCCTGAAGTTTTTATTCAACCATGCGTACAAAAATGGATTATAACAAGTAGATGCCATGGCCATCGAATGTGCTAGAAAGAATGAGATATAGTAGTAGTTCCAATCAGTAATATGAGTGCTGAAATCGTTGTAAATGTTTAGAATGTTCAAGGGGAGCCATGAGATTCCAAACATGGTGACCATAGATATAAGCATTTTGTTCATACTCTTCTTTCTATCTCTAAATGCATCTGCTCTCCTTGCTTTACTGGCTTTTAATTTCGCCCTCGCTCGATTGTTCAATTTAATATTAACACTTATATAACAAACAGATATAACTAGAAATGGTATTAAGAACTGAAATATGCTTGTGCACACTCCGAAGATCTTTCTAGAATTATCTGAAGGCCAAATTTCTTCGCAGTAGTAAGTCCTGTTGACAATCTGGATCCCCATAAAGAGTCCGTATGGACAAGTTACTATTGATGAGAACATCCATATAATACCTATGATGTATTTGCAAGTAGTTAGCTTCATCTTTGGATAATACGGGAACATTATAACGACGAATCTATCTACTGCTAATGACGTAAGGGTTAGAGTGAAGATATAAACGCTCATGCCTTGAACATACGGCATTAGATAACATAGAAACCTTCCGAAGACCCATCGTCCTAGGAACGTGTACATGGGAGTCAAAGGCACTGCGAATATGCATAGTAATATATCTGATAGGGCCATATTTGTTATCAAGAGGTTCGTAACAGTGTGCATTTCTCGTTTCCTGAAGACCACAAAGCAGACAACGACATTGCCGAAGACTCCGAGAATGAAGATTACTGAGTAAACAATGAAGAATGTGGCTTGAACTACTTTAGAGTCGATTATGTCAATAGTTTTAAAAAATTGGGCATCATTCACGACTACTGCTGATTCTCCTGTGAGTGTTTTGGTGAGGATCCATACTTCCCTGCCGACGTAAGATGAGCCATTAAATGTCTTAACCACTGGATCATGCCATTCTGTCGGTAAGACCACATCTTGGCTGGCGTTGTTACTTGATAGCATGTTAACTTTACTACGCTGAGATTTTATGATGCCAATCCATCTGTAGACAAAAAGAAGGATAAGTTAGATGGAGCAAAACAAATATTTCAATAAGAGCTGAGTGAGAGATCGATTTTCGCTGAGAACAGTGGTGCCATCGCGCGTGCCAACAGTGCAAAGTGCTGACCAATTTATGTCACCGCAGATATAGCGGTCTTCTGGTGGTGTTTTGAAATGACGTATTCGTTGGAATATTGATATTAAACTTTAATTCTAATAAATACAAATTAGTTTACAAAGATTCGTGTGTATGTTGCCTGGCTTATAGGAACTGACAGTTGTGACAGCAGCTATGTATTTGAAATTGCAGAATGTCGTTTGGCGTCTTCGTCCAGGAGGGCAATTCTCGGATTGTAGAGATTAAGTCGAATTCGACATATGTCGAAAAAAGATGGCGAATGTCGAATAAAATCTTAATTTGCTATTCTCGTGATGTCACAAATAGACATATAAGTCGACCAAAATCGTTCAAATCGAATACGATTTGATGGTTATTGTGTCTTTTTCGTGACATTTTTTGTAGACATTCATGCATCGACATTATCTCTAATTTAGAGATAATCTCTACAATCCGAGAATTGCCCTCGGAGCTCGGATACGCAACATGGCCCTGGCCTTGGAAGCTCTAGCTTCAAAGATAGGTTAAAAATGATACTGTAAATAAATTGACCTAGAAAAGCAAGGAACCACACAGTATGTTTATAACATAGTATGCTAACCTTCAACAGCGAGGAAAAAATTAGAAATTCACACGCACATCCTTTATTAAAAAAGGATGTCTTATTTAACCATCCAAGAACTTTTATATTATGTTACTTGCTGCTACGGAACCCTTCATGGGCGAGTCCGATTCGCACTTGGCCGCTTTTTAAAGTCTATCATGCAGTAAACCCAGCCACGAAGGAAGAGGTGGCAGTGCTGTCATTGTAAAACAATTAGAATCTTGTACCCTATAACACAATAACATCCAATATAATATCCACTGTTGACCTCCCATTTCAAGGAATTTAAACGACGAAGTAGGTCTAATGTTTTCGCTTCATGAAACTTTATAACGATCCCTATGATTTTCTTGCAATACCACAGACTAAATCTTGCAATACCACAGACTAAATAATACTGCCTTCATGACACACTTGCTAAATTATTTTAAGATGATAACTGATTTCACAAAAAGAGGTTATCAATTCGTCATCTACTTATACTAAGAGGTATGTACCCGTGAAAGTATCTCAGTAAATATAAATAAATAATGCTGGACAGTTCACACAACATTATCTAGCCCCAAGCTAAGCAGAGCTTGTGTTATGGGTACTAGATAACTGATATACTTAATACAATATACATTACATAGATATATATTTTTATTATACATATAAAATACCCAGAACACCCTGAACAAATATCAGCAGATTGCACAAATATTTGTTCTGAGGCGGGAATCGAACCCGCAACCTTCTGCGTCGCCGGCGAATCTTTGCCCGGCGCGCCACAGAGCTCGTTAATACAAATGTTTTTAGAAGCTGGTAAGAAAGGTAAAAAAAGTACCTACCTATATCGCTATAGGTCTCAGTTCGGGGCGATCCATGTATTTAGTTACAAATTATCCAAATGTCAATGATTATGATAATCGGTTACGATAATTATGATCTATTTTCAACATCATCTCACCCCTAAAGTGTAGTGGTGTGTTGAAGTTTGAATTTAAAAAAAAACACGCAGGTGAAGTCGCTAGTAGGTAATCTATTCAAAGGTCAAAATCAAAAGTATTTTATTCATTGAAATCACAAGAACTCAGTCTGCCATTTTTGAAATAAAAAAATCATCATTTGTAAATAATTACATTATAATGTGTGTTTTCGAGTTATTTCGAGTAATTTTGCTGGCATTTTAACCGGTTTAACTTTGATAAAGAGCACACATGTGTGGTATAGACGGTAGTTAAGTAAAAGTATATTGCGTGTCTTTGCGGATTGATGGATTTTGTCATCCAAAAACTTGTTTTTTCTGCCACCATTTAAAGTGGGTTATGATTTAATTTGATTATAATTACATCAGTTGACACTGGCGAAATTGTTTGGAGTATTCCTTAGAAGCCATTAAAAGAAGAGAAGGATAATTTTAAAGCAATGGCGGCGAAGAAAACACCACTTGCCATGTCTATTTACCCACGATGGTGTAACCCACAGTGAAAAGAGGCCCATTAAAGCTCTATCTGCCTACCCTAAACCCCTTAGTGCCTTTATTAGTAGTAGAGCTTTTTTGTGAAAGAGTTCGTCCGGGGAAGTACTACCACCATACCTATTTCTGCCGCAAAGCAGTAGTGCTCGCATTGCTGTGTTCCGGTTTGAAGGGTAAGGGTGCCGGTGAAATTACAGGCACATGAGACTTTTCATCTTTATGTCTCAGGGTGGCGGGCGCAGTGCAATGCCACATAGGGTGCGTCCTTGGTGGACGTGACCTATGTGGTAATGCACTGTTCATAGGCAGAGGTTACCGCTTAACATCACTTGCTTGTTCCGTCATCCAAGTAGTATAAAATAAAAAAAAAATAAAAAAAAACCCTTCGGTCATAAAGGTAAGAAATGTACGTATGAACGAATCGGACATAAATATTTGCAACATATTTCCATAACATGTTCCAAGCGTGTTTACAAACATTAATAATACGAGTAATTAATTTTTTTAAAATTTAAAAAACCCTCAACGCAATGAATCGGCTGAACCGATTTTGATCAAACATAGCTAAGAACACTCCCGACAAATTCACCTTTCAAACAAAACAAAAAACAGTCAGTTTATCCGTTCGGGAGCAACGATGGGACAGACAGATACACACACAAACTCCCACACAGATACACACACACTCACAGACACGTCAAACTTATAACACCCCGTCGTTTTTGCGTCGGGGGTTAACAAACACCGAAATAATAAAATTAACTTACTTACATCCGGATCTGGTGTTGACTTTAACGTTGATTCGATTTTTTATTCAATTTGAATGGTTCACCAATTTTTATAATGTAACTTAACTTGTAGATATGTGTATTTTTTTAAACTTGTAGTTATAGCAGAAAAGCAAGCAAAGTACTTTCTTCACAACTTTTTGAAAAGTTCAACGTAGGAATAGGAATGCTAGTTGCAAAAAAGTTTCGTTTATCTTCTCTTTTTGTTCTTTCTTGCATTAGTTTCCAGTCTGTTTAACATATCCAAAGAGATTTAATTTGATAAGGTTATCGTATATTCTCAAGTAAGGGTAGCCCCTGAGCATGTAATCACTAAGTTTTAGACGAACGCATTCGTTGCGACCTGCATTCGTACTGAGTTTTCTTAATCGGTTCGATTATAGTTTGGAACCCCGCGGAAACAGGCTTGCGAGTCGAAATGTTATGTCACGTGTACCGATAAGCGCCTCTAGTGCACAAGTCGAGGAACTTAAATACCTCCCCGTTCTCGCAGGGCGGCCTGCTTGCTGTACTTATTCACGTCCCGCCAAGGTCACACAAGGTCGCACGTGAAGGAGAATGCATATAAGACGACCTTCGACGCTTCGATATCCCCCGCGATATAATATAACAAAATCAAAATTAATACAAAGTTTTATATCTACACTAATATTATTATAGTGGTTCGCTCCAAACCGAGACTTATTTATTTTTATATTATTTATTTATTAGAGTCACCAACATAGTATACACCGATATAAGTAAATACACACAAGATAATTATGCTATGCTTGCCAAGTGCTAAGACAATTATTTATAGATGACTAAACATGACATACATGACATACTATTAAATAATGAAGAGCGAGAACAGTTTAAAAATAAAAATAAAACATTATCACAAATTAATTAAAAATCACATGTCCTACAAAACATTTTTTTTTTCTATTTTATATTCTATTTTAAACATATTTTATTCTACTTGGATGACGGAACAAGCAAGAGGCCCACCTGATGTTAAGCAGTAACCTCTGCCTATGAACAGTGCATTACCTCAAAGGTCACGTCTACCTACGACGCACCCTATGTGGCATTGCACTGCGCCCGCCACCCTGAGACATAGATGAAAAGTCTCATGTTCCTGTAATTTCACCGGCACCCTTACCCTTCAAACCGGAACACAGCAATGCGAGCGCTACTTCTTTGCGGCAGAAATAGGTATGAAAGACTTCGTGAATACACGCGATGTAGGTAGGTTATCTTCTTTCTTTACCGTTATAACCGACTTCTAATAATAATTATTTACGAAAAAAAACAACTTCAACGCTTGGAATTCATCCCCAAAACAAGATTTAATAAAATTAGCAATTGTAACCGTGCGCTGATAACAATGAGCCTAAACACGGTCAGTCTACTATTATCCATCGAGGAATTCCGTTTCCATCATCAGATCAGCTCGCTGTATTAGTGACAGGAACCGTGTGCTGATTAAAATGAGCCTAAACACGGCCAGTCTATACTATTATACATCGCGGAGTTCCGTTGTCCACCCTCCGTCTCCATCATCAGATCAGCTCGCTGTAATAGTGACAGGAACCGTGTGCTGATTAAAATGAGCCTAAACACGGCCAGTCTATACTATTATACATCGCGGAGTTCCGTTGTCCACCCTCCGTCTCCATCATCAGATCAGCTCGCTGTAATAGTGACAGGAACCGTGTGCTGATTAAAATGAGCCTAAACACGGCCAGTCTATACTATTATCCATCGCGGAGTTCCGTTGTCCACCCTCCGTCTCCATCATCAGATCAGCTCGCTGTAAAAGTAGTGAAAGGAACCGTGCGCATGACAATGAGCCTAAACACGGTCAGTCTACTATTATCCCTCGAGGAATTAAGTTTCCATCATCAGATCAGCTCGCTGTAAAAGTAGTGAATGGAACCGTGCGCATGACAATGAGCCTAAACACGGTCAGTCTACTATTATCCCTCGAGGAATTCCGTTTTCATCATCAGATCAGCTCGCTGTAAAAGTAGTGAAAGGAACCGTGCGCATGACAATGAGTCTAAACACGGTCAGTCTACTAGTATCCCTCGAGGAATTAAGTTTCCATCATCAGATCAGCTCGCTGTAAAAGTAGTGAATGGAACCGTGCGCATGACAATGAGCCTAAACACGGTCAGTCTACTATTATCCCTCGAGGAATTAAGTTTCCATCATCAGATCAGCTCGCTGTAAAAGTAGTGAATGGAACCGTGCGCATGACAATGAGCCTAAACACGGTCAGTCTACTATTATCCCTCGAGGAATTCCGTTTCCATCATCAGATCAGCTCGCTGTAAAAGTAGTGAAAGGAATTACCGTGTGCTGATTAAAATGAGCCTAAACATGGCCATTCTACTGTTATCCATCTAGAAATTCCGGTGTCCACCTTCCGTGTACATCATCAGATCAGCTCACTGTCACCATCATATTGTATTTTCATCGGAACTTGACAGGTATGCCTTTCAGCCCATATAAAACCAGCCGTATATAAAGTTTGCCCTTGCTAGTTTTTATCAGCAAATCAAATATCTATGATATTAACATAGGACCACAAGAAAAAAAAAAAGAAAAAAACCCCAATGCAATGAACCTGCTGAACCGATAGACCGACGAATAATAAAACCCGCATTGAAATCGGTTCACCCATTTAAGAGCTGCAGTGCCACAGATACACACACCGACAGACAGACAGAAACACATAGCGGTCAAATTGATAACACCCCTTCAAGAAATTGATAGGGTTTCTAATGTCTGTACATTCTAGTTGAAAGTAATAAATAATCGGCATACATAGAGTAAGTGGAAATGGAGCGGAAGTGGATGGGAAGAGCTGGAAATCGGACTAAATGGCGAGCATTGGGAGAGGCCTATGTCCATCAGTGGACTGATACAGGCTGATGATGATGATACATAGAGAAAAGGTCATTTGGTTTCCTGCACTATATGTGAATGTTATATCTATATATATGACGACCTCTGTGGCGCGGCTGGCAAACGTTCGCCTGCGACGCAGGAGGTTGCGGGTTCGATTCCCGCCTCGGAATAAATATTTGTGCGTTCTGCAGATATTTGTTCAGGGTGTTCTGGGTGTTTTCTATGTATAATAAAAAATATTTATCTATGTAATGTATAATATTAAGTATATCAGTTATCTAGTACCCATAACACAAGCTCTGGCTTAGCTTGGGGCTAGATAATGTTGTGTGAACTTGTCCAGCATTTTTTTTTTTTTATATATATATATAAAACAAGGTCGTGTTAGTTACACCACTTATAACGGCTGGACCGATGTTAGTTATCTCTTTTTGGTTGATTCTTCTTCGCTCCGAATAGCAGAATAAGTAATAAGGCGGGGAGGGGGGGGGGGGGGGGGGGGTCACCGGGGTCTACCCGTGCGCAGCCGGGGCGAGCCGCTAGTATGTATATATATCTAAGAACCTTCTATAAGGTCGTCTTCATGGTCTATAAGAAACTGCATCAGAATCGGCTTATTACTTTTGGAGATAAATACCAATAAACACATAATCATAATTGGTTGAGCCATTTTGGAGGTACAGACAAATAAATTACAAAATGTTAGTTTAGCCAGACGGGTTATTTTCGCAGACTTGCAAATAATAGCACGGGATCGTAGTGACTGGAGGATATGGGGGGAGGCCCTTGCTCAACAATGGGATGATTCAGGCTAACAGTAACAGTAACAGAAACTTGTTTTTAACAGGTAAAAATATGTTCATATAAGAAAAATAAATTAAGGTAATGGGACGTTCAAAAATTACTCGCAAACACGTAGTCGCGGGCTGGGAAACTATACGTATAAAATATTATAATTATCCGAAACGTGAGAAGAAAATGTTGAAATAGGAGGGTAAACATTATCTTGCCTCCCTTTCATTGTATTAATATAGGTAAGAACGTTTTTAATAATCGTTTTGACGTCCTCTGAGTTGCGGCGGGCGAAGGTTTGCCTGCGACGCAGGAGGTTGCGGGTTCGATTCCCGCCTCGGAACAAATATTTGTGTGATCTGCAGATATTTGTTCAAGGTGTTCTGGGTATTTTCTAAGTATAATAAAAAATATTTATATATTTAATGTATTGTATTAAGTATATCAGTTAACTAGTACCCATAACACAAGCTCTGCTTAGCTTGGGGCTAGATAATGTTGTTGTGAACTGTCAAGCATTATTTATTTATCACGACACTTATAATAACAGAGTTCTGTGTAAAACTCGCTCGTCGAGGCCTCATATTACGAGTCACGGAAGAAGGGAAGTAAACAAATTACATCTCATTTGTAATTATCGGCACTTGTATTCGGGGTGGGGGGGGGGGGGGGGGGGGGGGGGGGGAGTAGGAGGGCGTGTAATGAGCTGTCTGTAAGCAAATCGCTTTGTTTGACGCAGGGAATAGTATGCGTAATCATAACAAAATCGCAGAAAAGCAAGTGTGGGCCTGTTGTTAACTGTCCCTCTTTCAGTATGATAAATCTACTTTTTTTACAAGCTTTTAATTAACTTGCAATGTATGTATGTCCGGGTGGAATCATGCAACTGAATTTTGAAGCAGTTATCCTCAACAAATTGAGATGATATTTTGCATATACCTGTCAAGTTCCGATGACAATGCAATATTATGGTGACAGCGAGCTGATCTGATGATGGAGACGGAAGGTGGACAACGGAACTCCTCGAGGGATAAAAGTAGACTGGCCATGTTTAGGCTCATTTTGATCAGCACACGGTTACGATCTCTAATTTTATAAAAGCTTGTATTGAAAAATATATTTTTCACAAAAAACTTATAAGTAGTTACTAGTAATCAGTACAATATCGCAGAAAATCATGTATGGGTTGTAATGCCAACTGTCCACGTTTCGGCAAGATCTAGCTACTTTTAAGCAACTTTGAAACAATAACTTATAGCAACTATGGGCTGTAATGCCAACTGTCCACGTTCCAGCAAGATCTAGTTACTTTTAAGCAACTTTGAAACAATAACTTAAAGCAACTATAGGCTGTAATGCCAACTGTCCACGTTCCAGCAAGATCTAGTTACTTTTAAGCAACTTTGAAACAATAACTTAAAGCAACTATAGGCTGTAATGCCAACTGTCCACGTTCCGGCAAGATCTAGTTACTTTTAAGCAACTTTGAAACAATAACTTATAGCAACTATGGGCTGTAATGCCAACTGTCCACGTTCCGGCAAGATATAGTTTCTTTTAAGCAACTTTGAAACAATAACGTAAAGCAACTATGGGCTGTTATGCTAACTGTCCACGTTCCGGCAAGATATAGTTTCTTTTAAGCAACTTTGAAACAATAAGTTAGAGCAACTATGTGCTGTAATGCCAACTGTCCACTTTCCGGTAAGATCTAGTTACTTTTAAGCAACTTTGAATCAATAAGTTAAAGCAACTATGGGCTGTAATGCCAACTGTCCACGTTCCGGTAAGATCTAGTTACTTTTAAGCAACTTTGAAACAATAACTTATAGCAACTATGGGCTATAATGCCAACTGTCCACGTTCCGGCAAGATCTAGTTACTTTTAAGCAACTTTGAAACAATAACTTATATCAACTATGGGCTGTAATGCCAACTGTCCACTTTCCGGTAAGATCTATTTACTTTTAAGCAACTTTGAAACAATAAGTTAAAGCAACTATGGGCTGTAATGCCAACTGTCCACGTTCCGGTAAGATCTAGTTACTTTTAAGCAACTTTGAAAAAATAACTTAAAGCAACTATGAGCTGTAATGCCAACTGTCCACGTTCCGGCAAGATCTAGTTACTTTTATGCAATTTCATTCATTTCATTTCATTTATTTCGCAAACAATGTAAAATTGTGTCGGAACATAGTAACATAATATAGGAATAAAGTACAAAATAATCATATACATCTACTTGGGTCCGATAGGTACAAGATTAAATGTCACTAAGATAAAAATACAACATCAGATAAAATTATAAATAGCACCTAGTCAAAATAGTAATGTCAACATAAAACAGAAAATGTCAAATTAAAAAAGAATCAGATACCAATAGAATTACAAAAAAAAAAAAAAAAAAAACATGAGGGTTTATCATTATGAAATTCACGTACAGAGTAGTAGCACCTTTTCAACAAGAATTCCTTCAGATTATTTTTAAACTTATGTGTGCTGTAGATGGATTTGAAGCTAATAGGCAAGTCATTGTACAGCTTGATGGCCTGGTACTGAACACTATGTGTTGCTATCCTAAGATTCGGAATAAAGTCACTTTTAATATCCTTTCTTCTAGTACTTTCTCTTAATGCCCTTTCTTCTAATGACTCGATACTGTATAAGCGCTTTACTAAATCCGTTAGAAGAACTAGAATGTACAGACAAGGGACAGTTAGTATCCTAAGCTTAATAAAATGTTCCCTACAGGATTCAATCTGTGGTATACGTACCATGGTCCTTATCGCCCTTTTTTGAATAACGAAAGCTGAATTAACATTGTACTTATAACTATTACCCCAAAACATTATGCTGTAGTGAAGTTTCGATTCGACCAACGCGTAATAAACTAATTTTAAATGCTTCATGGTGACTTCAACTCTTAGTGTTCTAATGGCATAGCATGCCGAGCTTATATAATTTTCAATTGATATTAATTCATTTTTCCAATTTAATAGCATGTCAATATTTATACCTAAAAATTTTACAACGTCAACTGATTGGATTATTATGTCATTATAATTCACACATAGTCTTTCATGATTCTTTGATGTTGTCTTAAATAGCATAACATTTGTCTTTTTCACATTTAAAATTAAATTATTAATTCCAAACCATTCAGGAAACCCTTTTAAAGCTAAATTTATTTTATCAGTAAGTTCAGCTAGCGTACTGGCAGAGATTATTGCATTGGTGTCATCAGCAAAAATTACTAATTTAAGCCCAGATAAATAATTTTCCATAAAGTTTACCAAATCATTCATAAAAATAATAAATAAAATTGGTCCCAAAATAGATCCCTGTGGAACACCTCTAGTAAGCTTTGTCAAATTAGATTTGTGGATTACTTCCTTGTTATTATTGGCAACTTTGAAACAATAACGTAAAGCAACTATGGGCTGTTATGCTAACTGTCCACGTTCCGGCAAGATATAGTTTCTTTTAAGCAACTTTGAAACAATAAGTTAAAGCAACTATGTGCTGTAATGCCAACTGTCCACTTTCCGGTAAGATCTAGTTACTTTTAAGCAACTTTGAATCAATAAGTTAAAGCAACTATGGGCTGTAATGCCAACTGTCCACGTTCCGGTAAGATCTAGTTACTTTTAAGCAACTTTGAAACAATAACTTATAGCAACTATGGGCTATAATGCCAACTGTCCACGTTCCGGCAAGATCTAGTTACTTTTAAGCAACTTTGAAACAATAACGTAAAGCAACTATGGGCTGTTATGATAACTGTCCACGTTCCGGCAAGATCTAGTTACTTTTAAGCAACTTTGAAACAATAACTTATAGCAACTATGGGCTATAATGCCAACTGTCCACGTTCCGGCAAGATCTAGTTACTTTTAAGCAACTTTGAAACAATAACGTAAAGCAACTATGGGCTGTTATGCTAACTGTCCACGTTCCGGTAAGATCTAGTTACTTTTAAGCAACTTTGAAATAATAACTTATAGCAACTATGGGCTATAATGCCAACTGTCCACGTTCCGGCAAGATCTAGTTACTTTTAAGCAACTTTGAAACAATAACGTAAAGCAACTATGGGCTGTTATGATAACTGTCCACGTTCCGGCAAGATCTAGTTACTTTTAAGCAACTTTGAAACAATAACTTATAGCAACTATGGGCTATAATACCAACTGTCCACGTTCCGGCAAGATCTAGTTACTTTTAAGCAACTTTGAAACAATAACGTAAAGCAACTATGGGCTGTTATGATAACTGTCCACGTTCCGGCAAGATCTAGTTACTTTTAAGCAACTTTGAAACAATAACTTATATCAACTATGGGCTATAATGCCATCTGTCCACGTTCCGGCAAGATCTAGTTACTTTTAAGCAACTTTGAAACAATAACGTAAAGCAACTATGGGCTGTTATGATAACTGTCCACGTTCCGGCAAGATCTAGTTACTTTTAAGCAACTTTGAAACAATAACTTATAGCAACTATGGGCTATAATGCCAACTGTCCACGTTCCGGCAAGATATAGTTTCTTTTAAGCAACTTTGAAACAATAAGTTAAAGCAACTATGTGCTGTAATGCCAACTGTCCACTTTCCGGTAAGATCTAGTTACTTTTAAGCAACTTTGAATCAATAAGTTAAAGCAACTATGGGCTGTAATGCCAACTGTCCACTTTCCGGTAAGATCTAGTTACTTTTAAGCAACTTTGAATCAATAAGTTAAAGCAACTATGGGCTGTAATGCCAACTGTCCACGTTCCGGTAAGATCTAGTTACTTTTAAGCAACTTTGAAACAATAACTTATAGCAACTATGGGCTATAATGCCAACTGTCCACGTTCCGGCAAGATCTAGTTACTTTTAAGCAACTTTGAAACAATAAGTTAAAGTAACTATGGGCTGTAATGCCAACTGTCTACGTTCCGGCAAGATCTAGTTACTTTTAAGCAACTTTTAAACAATAAATTAAAGTAACTATGGGCTGTAATGCCAACTGTCCAGGTTCCGGCAAGATATAGTTTCTTTTAAGCAACTTTGAAACAATTATGTAAAGCAACTATGGGCTGTAATGCCAACTGTCCACGTTCCGGCAAGATCTAGTCACTTTAAAGCAACATTAAAACAAATACCATAATAAAAAAAAATTATGTCGAAAGGCTAATAATTTAGTTTTCAAAAAACCCTAACCTACCTGGGGACCACAATCTCACGATGTTGATCAATAGCTTTTTTCCCGAGGTCCCGGAATTTTTATTTAGAAAATGGCGTTGTTCAATGGAACTTTTGGCCGTGCACTTTTAAGTAGTTGTCTGCGACATTGATACCTTTTTTCGTATCCTGTGTATTTAGCGCCTGAAGATGTTATGTTACCGCCGCACCGTGTGTCGAGTACACTACTTCAAACAAAGTTTTTTTTTTTTAACTGGACAGTTCACACAACATTATCTAGCCCCAAGCTAAGCAGAGCTTGTGTTATAGGTACTAGATAACTGATATACTTAATACAATATATTACATAGATAGATATTTTTTATTATTCATAGAAAATACCCAGAACACCCTGAACAAATATCTGCGATCGCACAAATATTTGTTCCGAGGCGGGAATCGAACCCGCAACCTCCTGCATCGCAGGCCAACCTTCGCCTGCCGCGCCACAGAGGTCGTCAAAGGGTATTCTAGTAAGGGCCGGCGCTCAGTGTCGGCACGGCACGGCATGGCCTGGCAGGTTGTACTGGCGTTCTGTGGCATGCCGTGGCATCCTGTTGAAAGCCCAGCCACTCTGCACAAGTTTCAACCTTATTTCAACTAGCTTAGCAATCATAATTCCTCAAAATAAAGTGACCCATACGTCTCGCGTGATGCAATGGCGCGCCGCCGCGGCAACCCGTGTAATTAATCGGTATGACAAGTCATGCCGCAGCATCCCGCGGCGCGTCGCGTCATTTCGCAGCATCGTTGTATCTAAATAAAATAAAATGAATTCTGAACTCATTGAAATAACACAATAACATGATTAGTAATAAAATCCTTTGCCATGCCATGCCATGCCGTGCGCGCAGTGAGCGCCGCCCTAACACAAACTATAGCGTCCCAATATGAGTAGTTGTATCGCCACCCTAACTCAAACTATAGCGTCTCAATATGAGTAGTTGTATCGCCGCCCAAACTCAAACAATAGCGTCTCAATATGAGTAGTTGTATCGCCGCCCTAACTCAAACTATAGCGTCTCAATATGAGTAGTTGTTTCGCCGCCCTAACTCAAACTATAGCGTCTCAATATGAGTAGTTGTATCGCCGCCCTAACTCAAACTATAGCGTCTCAATATGAGTAGTTGTATCGCCGCCCTAACTCAAACTATAGCGTCTCAATATGAGTAGTTGTATCGCCGCCCTGACTCAAACTATAGCGTCTCAATATGAGTAGTTGTATCGCCGCCCTAACTCAAACTATAGCGTCTCAATATGAGTAGTTGTATCGCCGCCCTAACTCAAACTATAGCGTCTCAATATGAGTAGTTGTATCGCCGCCCTAACTCAAACTATAGCGTCTCAATATGAGTAGTTGTATCGCCGCCCTAACTCAAACTATAGCGTCTCAATATGAGTAGTTGTATCGCCGCCCTAACTCAAACTATAGCGTCTCAATATGAGTAGTTGTATCGCCGCCCAAACTCAAACTATAGCGTCTCAATATGAGTAGTTGTATCGCCGCCCTAACTCAAACTATAGCGTCTCAATATGAGTAGTTGTATCGCCGCCCTAACTCAAACTATAGCGTCTCAATATGAGTAGTTGTATCGCCGCCCAAACTCAAACTATAGCGTCTCAATATGAGTAGTTGTATCGCCGCCCTAACTCAAACTATAGCGTCTCAATATGAGTAGTTGTATCGCCGCCCTAACTCAAACTATAGCGTCTCAATATGAGTAGTTGTATCGCCGCCCAAACTCAAACTATAGCGTCTCAATATGAGTAGTTGTATCGCCGCCCTAACTCAAACTATAGCGTCTCAATATGAGTAGTTGTATCGCCGCCCTAACTCAAACTATAGCGTCTCAATATGAGTAGTTGTATCGCCGCCCTAACTCAAACTATAGCGTCTCAATATGAGTAGTTGTATCGCCGCCCTAACTCAAACTATAGCGTCTCAATATGAGTAGTTGTATCGCCGCCCTAACTCAAACTATAGCATCTCAATATGAGTAGTTGTATCGCCGCCCTAACTCAAACTATAGCGTCTCAATATGTGTAGTTGTATCGCCGCCCTAACTCAAACTATAGCGTCTCAATATGAGTAGTTGTATCGCCGCCCTAACTCAAACTATAGCGTCTCAATATGAGTAGTTGTATCGCCGCCCTAACTCAAACTATAGCGTCCCAATATGAGTAGTTGTATCGCCGCCCTAACTCAAACTATAGCGTCTCAATATGAGTAGTTGTATCGCCACCCTAACTCAAACTATAGCGTCTCAATATGAGTAGTTGTATCGCCGCCCTAACTCAAACTATAGCGTCTCAATATGAGTAGTTGTATCGCCGCCCTAACTCAAACTATAGCGTCTCAATATGAGTAGTTGTATCGCCGCCCTAACTCAAACTATAGCGTCTCAATATGAGTAGTTGTATCGCCGCCCTAACTCACGCTATAGCGTCTCAATATGAGTAGTTGTATCGCCGCCCTAACTCAAACTATAGCGTCTCAATATGAGTAGTTGTATCGCCACCCTAACTCAAACTATAGCGTCTCAATATGAGTAGTTGTATCGCCGCCCTAACTCAAACTATAGCGTCTCAATATGAGTAGTTGTATCGCCACCCTAACTCAAACTATAGCGTCTCAATATGAGTAGTTGTATCGCCGCCCTAACTCAAACTATAGCGTCTCAATATGAGTAGTTGTATCGCCGCCCTAACTCAAACTATAGCGTCTCAATATGAGTAGTTGTATCGCCGCCCTAACTCAAACTATAGCGTCTCAATATGAGTAGTTGTATCACCGCCCTAACTCAAACTATAGCGTCTCAATATGAGTAGTTGTATCGCCGCCCTAACTCAAACTATAGCGTCTCAATATGAGTCGTTGTATCGCCGCCCTAACTCAAACTATAGCGTCTCAATATGAGTCGTTGTATCGCCGCCCTAACTCAAACTATAGCGTCTCAATATGAGTAGTTGTATCGCCGCCCTAACTCAAACTATAGCGTCTCAATATGAGTAGTTGTATCGCCGCCCTAACTCAAACTATAGCGTCTCAATATGAGTAGTTGTATCGCCGCCCTAACTCAAACTATAGCGTCTCAATATGAGTATGTAGTTGTATACGTCACGGAAGCACGTATCGTAGTCTTACGTGGTAGAGAACCTACTCGTTGCTTAGAAGGAACTTTATTCGTTCGTCACCTTGACACACCTTGACATCAAGACGAGTTCTGTGGCGCGGCGGCCGAGTTGCCGGCGGAGATGCGAGAGGTTCGACTCTCGCTGCGGGACAAAATGTTTCTGCAAATATTTATTCCGGGTCTGGATGTTTTGGTACCATGGTACTCGTAGTCCCTGATACGCACGACACAGGGGATCCTATCGGATCAGGAGTATGTATGTGACTGTTGGGTGTTATATTATCTTAAGCAATTGAGTTTTAACAACCGAGTCGCAACAACATGCCTCGCTATGACTTCCTCTTATTTGTGAATAAGCTCATATAAGAATTATACGATCTATTGAGCTATCTTTAGACCGATTGCAACGATCTTAAGATAAATTCTAAAATGTACGTATATAGTACATTTTTTTTTGTACATTTCGCTGTAATTTCTATAAATAATTTAATTATTATTAATCTTATCAAGTAGGTAAGTGAAAAACAACTCGCGATAATCCCAAAAGAAAATTTGGGAAAAATTCTTGCAAAAACACTGGAGGGAAAATTCTCAGAAAACTGTCATAAACAATTACGTAGCTTCTCATATCAGTTTACGAGCGATACTTCACGCTGCTAAGCTTTATAATTAAAGCCTGTGGTGCAAGGAGCCCTCCAGCGGGCGTTACATGCCCTGAGTGGCCCTTATATAGAATTATGGCTAATCTTACGTCCACACTTTCTTGTTATTTCATATCTTGGTTGATTGACGGGAGAAAAGTAGCCATTGGTGACTGACAGCCAGACCTCTATTTTATGTGGAGACTTTTATTCGTTTAATCACTCACGATGGTTAAGTGTTGTTATTACCGAGAGAAAGTGCGAATCTTATTAGTAGTCTAATTTGAAACCATGTAATAAAATTACCAGTAACATGACGAAAAAACATTTAAATATTACAAATTCGTAAATATAACTTTTGTAAAAAACTATTGTAGATATTATTATATAATACTACTATGATTCAGCACACAATAATGCAAAATAAAAACATAGAGTGGTTACGAGGCCTCCACGGTGTAGAGTCTACGTAGTAGAGGTACTTTAGTCTCGTACTCGAGTTGTTTTTTCTTGATTATTTCTGATGACAATGACTCCCGTATTCCAGAACTAAAACTAAACCCTTAAAGCATAAACATATGATAAACGACTTCATGAACTTGGATTAACTAGCCTTCAGCAACGTAGAAGGCGTGGAGACCTAATAGAGACCTACAAGATCCTAAACAACCACAGTATACCAGATTTATCTCAGACACTATATATTATGAACAATAATATAGGACTCAGAGGACACTCGCTGAAGCTGCAACGCGGGCCAAGTACCAGCAATCCGAGGATGCACATATTGTCTAATCGCGTCGTGCGCACTTGGGACCGGCTACCAGACTCAGTGATCAGTGCCCCCTCAGTGAATTATTTCAAAAATAGACTTGACAAACATTGTAAGTGCTCTGATAAGGACTAATATATACACGCATCAGCTCCGAGAGCTATATATATATTATAAATAAACAAATAAATAAAATAAATAAACTCAAACTGAATCGAGACTCAAGCATAGGTTTTTGACAGTTTTCAATGAAAAACGGTCATCTTTATGCTTGAGTCTCGATTCATGCTTGAGCATTGTTCTGGGATACGGGCCCAAATCTAAATATGTATAACTAGTAGCACCCCGCGGTTTCACCCGCGTAAGTCTCGATCCCGTGGGAATATCAGGATAAAAATGTGCCTATGTGTTGTTCCGGGAAACCAGTTATCTCCAGTCTAAATTTCATGCAAATCCGTCCATCCGTTTCAGCGTGAAGAAGTAACAAACACACAAACTTTCGCATTTATAATATTAGTAGGATTATTATGTACTCTTCCTAAACAGCTGGACCGTTTTTTGTGTGATTGTTTGGGACCCTGTAATTATGTTCTATATTCACAGCTGGACCTGGCTGATCAAGGTGGCACAAGTGGCGCTGCAGTTGGGTCACCGGGACCAGTAAACGAAGTCCCGAGCGGGCCGTTATTAAATTATATATTTCATATCATATTTTTTCGTTATATACTTGTGTATTTGACTGGTTATGAGGCTTCCAAGTCATAGAGAGTCTACGTCGTATACTTTCAGCTGAAAAAAGTGCGCTGCTTGACACAGTCTTGTTCCAAAGAATACCACTTTAAAGGGCCTTTAGCCACCTCTATATCCTCAAACTTGTGTTGGACCACTGAGTAGGGAGCTGTCTATGTCGTCTGGTTGGCGTTCGCCACTCGATAAAATTTATTCCTGAGAAGGGTTGGCAATGTTTATAACATTTGTTTAAAACAAGAGTTTAAAACACTATTTAACTAAAACACCAAAACATAAAAAACCTATGTATTTCATATCAAATTTTATTCGATAAAATATTATTTGTTCTTCCGACGTTTTGAAGTGCGGTTAAAATGCCGATCAAAAATTCCGTTACATACCTACAAACATATAGACCAATCAATTATAAGCGTATTAAAATAAACATAAAATAAATTACAAAATTTGTTTAAAACATGTATAAAACACAAAAAAAATACAGAAATTGATTAAATAATGTTTTTGTTGTTTACAGATTAAAAACAGTGTTTTGTTCTTTTAGAAAAAAAAAACCAGCCCTGTTCCAGAATGTTTTTCTGTTTTGCATACTATCTGGTCTGCCCATTACAACATCAACTTGCTTTCCGAGAACTATGTCGGTGATTTTGGCTCTTCTACGGCTTTTCTAGTTTTGTATTTTATTAAGCAGTAAAATCCAAGCATAGCTCTCTTCATAGCCCACTATGCGATATTTAGAATGGATTGTGTATGAGTCAAAGATATAGGTCAAATAGCCGTTTGCCTGCCTTCTTATGCGGACTTGGCACAGAATAAATATTCGACTTGGTCTTTAATTATTTAAATTATTTAAAATCTAGAGCGCTCTGAATTATAGATATACCTAGATCAAGAAAGATAAAGGAAAGTCCGGGGAAGTACTACCACCATACCTATTTCTGCCGCAAAACAATAGTGCTCGCATTACTGTGTTCCGGTTTGAACGATATGGGTAACGGTGAAATTACAGGCACATTCCATCTTTATGTCTCAGGGTGACGGGCGCAGTGCAATGCCATATAGGGCGCGGCGTAGATGGGCATGACCTATGAGATAATGCACTTTTCATAGGCAGAGGGTACCGCTGAACATCAGGTGGGTCATCTCCTCGTTTCGCCATCTAAAGTTGTATAAAAAAACATACGCATACAAACGCTGATTAATCCAAATTGACTCAAAACTCGATTTGCTCGTTGGTATTTTTAACCCCCGACGCAAAAACGATGGGGTGTTATAAGTTTGACGTGTCTGTGTATGTGTGTGTCTGCCTGTGGCATTGTAGCTCCCGAACGGATGAACCGATTTTGATTTTGTTTTTTTTTTAACCCCCGACGCAAAAACGAAAGGGTGTTATAAGTTTGACGTGTCTGGTTGTGTGTGTGTGTGTCTCTGAGGGTTTTTTAATTTTTACAAAATTTATTAATAGTATTTGAATAAAATACCTTGGTAAGAACAAAAAGATTTACAAGTCACATATCCTAGGGTATCCTCTCGAGGCTAATTAATTATAGTTCCCTATTACAGAGTTCCGTAATAAACGCTCAAAGGATATACGAGTTGTTTGTCGACTATCCCTAAGGCTAGGGACGACATTAGGCCGTGATGAGTCCTTGGAAGGGTCTATTCGTGGGAACCCCCATGGGCATAGCCTGGCATGTCCGGTCTGCCAACACGTATACCGTTAAATTTCAGATCATACAACCAAGAAATATTTTTCATGCGATTGGACGACTTTTCACTTTGATGGCTTGCGGGTATTATATAAGAGATATAAAGATAACCTGTGTTTGTGTGTGTGTGTGTGACAGCATAGTCCCCTCGATCAGATGACGTGAACTTTTTCTTTCAACCTGATGGCCACTTTATTGTACACAAGGATAATATACAGGGCTTCCCAAGACTATGCGACGTGAAGGGGTATAGATAGAATATAGGGATACTTTATTTAATTTTTAAACTTCGTAATACTGCATTAAATGTATTTCTAAAAATTACTTGCTTCGTCTGGGAACCGAACCGACGAAATGTGAAAAAAAACACCCCGTATTTTTAAGATGCCAATCGAAAGAATGGCACAAAATAAAACCTCTTAAGTAACATAGTATCTTATAACAAAAGAATATCGTAAAATGTTTGATTCCATTAAATGTTCGGTTCAATTCCCAGACGAAGCAAGTAATTTTTACAAAATCTTTGAATAAAGTATTACTAAATTTTAAAAATAAAATAAAGTCTCCTTTTAACAAAATATCTTATATACAATATTTAAGGTACTTTCCCTTTATGTCACATAGTTTTGGGACGCCCTGTAAATTATAGGTCTAAAAATCTAAAGCATAGGCTTGTAACACTAGTTGTAATTTTTTTTATTATGTAGTAACACAAAGTTCCGACAGATGACAACTATTTACAATAACCCGTAATATTATATACTAGTGTCTACATGCGGCTTTGCGCGCGTTAAGGCGCATACCAGAGCCAAATTCCATAACTTTCTAACTCATTCAAGTTCAGGTAAGTTAGATAGTGACAAATCAGCGCTCGCGGAACGAAAAGTAAGTGAAAATCACGAAAAACAATGATTTTCCACGTGAAAAACCATCGCATCACAAAATCATACATTCAACTTGAAGATAAAGTCTTTGCCGACATTTAGGTGAAAGAAAAAGTACGAAATTCTAAGTCGTTTAGAAGTTGAATCAAATTTTCAGTCGAAAACAGATGCAATTTTTTTTCACATGGTTGATGAACAGTAGAACGTTTGTGTACGTTCACTTTACAGATAAAAAAACAATGAATGACATATATTTTTTTCAGCACATAATATTGACTCGTCTATGAAGAGAAAGCCTTCAAATAAGACCAATCAGCTGCTGTATGTGCCTTAACCAGGATAAAGCGTAGTCAGACCATATTCTATTTGTATGCCAAGTTTCATCGAAATAGGTTAAATGCGTGATTGAATAACAAACATGCAAACATCGTATAGTACAGGCAAATTAGGTGATTTTTAGCAAAAGTGTGGAAGTAATTAGATGTAGTCACAAAACCTTTTCTAATTGTTTTATTTGGCTTGAAAATCACCTCTAATATAACTTTCAGCAAATTCACCCCCCCGGAACTGGGTGAAATAGGGTGAAAACCTTATAATACCCGTAACTTAATGGAGAAAATAGATGTAGTCGGTGCAATTTGGCATACACTTAAGACCGTTATAATCTACATTTGCACCAAGTATTTTTTTAATCCAAATTACGGAACATACGAAAAAAAAAAACATTTCTAAAAAAATCTTTTTTTCTGTATTGCGACTCGGGGGAAATTGAAGTAGTCGGTGCAAATTGACAGAATTACCAGAAAAATGGGCCAAATAAATTACCAGGTTTGCACCTGGGTACCTCACACGGAAGTCACTTTTTCCATATTTTATTGTCGCTCTACTTCGGGGAAATTTGAGGCAATTCTGGAATTTCACTTAAACTTATTCATTTGATTAGTACTACATTCGCCAGCCATTTAATACTGGAATTTATATACGGAACATGCATTTTTTAAGCATTATATATGTAAGTTCAGTGCAGTGCTAAGAAACTAATATATATACTGTGGCGCTACACTGCTAACACTGTCCCCCGACCGCGGGGTGCATCCGTATTGATCCCAGAAAATCATCCCACGAGCTGAAAGTAATAATAATTATTCCGGATTCATACAATTAATATTCATTTCATTTTTAGAGTCCGTATTTGTCCCACCTAGAAATACCTACATCTAAAACGAGTGAAAGTAACGTCAGCAAAAAAATATGTTATTATGGAACATCTATTTATTTCATAAATTTGTTGGTATAAAACAATCAACAAAGTAATAATATATACAGTGTGTCCCAAAAAGTAGTGTCAAGCCGAAGTCCAAAGAAAAGTTACCCCCAGAGATACCCGAATCACCCCCATTTCGCGATTTTTAGTAGTTTTCGAGTTATGTGTTTTTAAGACAATCGGAGCTCTTACACTTTTTTGGCCATTGTGACTCGATTCGTTGAGGTAGAGGCTTGGTTTTTTTGTTGTAAATAAGCTAAATACTAGGGCTACCTTGTCTGATAGCATTTACATCAATAGCACCTACAATTGCATTAAAATTAAAATAATAATATGAAGATATATATTTTTTTGCCTAAACTCTTACTTTAACTTTAAAAAAAAAGTCACATAATCTTTTTCATCCAAACCTATCTTAAAAACATGGCTGATGTGATAGCTATTAGTCATGTAACCTTGTTCCAGATTTTTGCACAGGATCATAAAAACACTCAATTTAATAAAAGTTAGTTCTTGAAAATGTTCTCCAAGTCGGAATTAAAAAGAAATGTGACAGTCTGAAGATTGTATTGCACATAAGCAATAGTAAAACAACCCATCTTTGTTGTTCAAGGACATTATTTTCTAAATACGAGGCAGAAACCTGCGACAGATGGTGGGCCCATTCCAACTGCCAGATCGCCTAAATGGCGAGTCATACTTGAACTTTTTAAGAGAAGATTTAAATGGATAATCCACAGACATCATTTTAATAACACGCCAAAACATGACTTTTTAAAACGACGGCGCACCATGTCACTTTGCGTCAAAAGTTAGACAATATCTTAATGACAGGTTTTTTTTAATACTACTTAGAATGACTGAACAAGCAGATGGTCCACCTGATGATAAGCGGTACTCTCTTCCTATGAACAGTGCATTATCACATAGGTCACGCCCTCCTAGGACGCGCCCTATGTGACATTGCACTGCGCCCGCCACCCTGAGACATAAAGATGAAAAGTCTCATGTGACTGTAATTTCACCGGCACCCATACCCTTCAAACCGGAACACAGCAATGCGAGCACTACTGCTTTGTGGCAGAAATAGGTATGGTGGTAGTACTTTCCCGGACGAAGTATTTCACAAAGAAGCTCTACTACTACTAACAAAATGCGATACTTGGTGCTCGACTTAAACCCCATTGACTTATTTGCTTGGGGATATTATAAAGAGATTGGTTACTCTCGAGAGTGCCGAAATGTGGAAGAATTGCGAAAAAGGTTGACCCAGGCAGAAGCAACAATTCAAAAGCAACAGAATCACTTTTCTATGCTTTAATGATAATTTTTTTAGACGATGCTGATTATGTATTGAGCAAGATGGTCGCCATTTCGAAAATTAATTGTGATGATTCACTGAATACATGCAATGCTGAAAGTTATTGTTTAGTTTTATTTAAGATTTCATTTAATCTTAAAAACCAGAATTTCGCATTCAACTGTTTAAATTGAATATCATGAATGATCCCGTAAAAGAATCTCAATCAAATTTACATGATAAATAGCTGACATAATGACCAAATTTTTAAGATAGGTTTGGATGAAAAAGTTTATGTGACTTTATTTTTAAAATGTCTTTAGAGTGTAAGGGACTAGACAATTTTTTTAATTTTTCCATATTTTTAATTTTATTTCAATGCAATGGTTCGTGCTGTGGATGTAAATGCTTTTTTTTTGTTAGTGTTTCGATTACTTTAAAAACTGATATCTGAGGTTTACTGTCATCACAAACAAAAATAAGTATAAAACATTTAAAAAAAAGTGGAAGCCATTTTTTTTCAGGAAAATCACGGACTAGTGTAGAAATCGTTTCAGAGAATCAGTATTTTACAATTATTTATAGCATAAGCTTTTAGATAACATCAATATCCTATACAACGAGCAAAGATTCGTATATTATATAAATATTTGTAATGGCACAAGAGGCAATTGAGATTACTAAATACAGAAATTTCAATAGAGAAGATGGTTTTCAATTATCTGGAGTATGGAAGCCTGTGGTGAGAATGTGTAAAAACAAAAAAGTGTGGTACCTGCTACGAGACCGGATACCGATAGTGTTGTGTGTCGAGTTGGGGTGAAGTGTGACAATGAAACCGATGGTAGTGGTATAGTTCATAATAAAAGAGTGAGAAAGAGGGTAGATTGATATATCTGCCAGTAACATCTACTCGCAAAGACATTAGTTAGTTCTCCCATGGTCAGATACGATTAGAATACGATTTAAAAGTATTTTTTATTGCACTTAATCCAACCTAATACCGAATTTGTAAAATTTATAAATAAAATGTGCAATTTCTAAATAAATAACGAAATTCCGATATTAATATCGGAATGCCAATATTGAGATTTAATATCGGAAATCAGTATAGGAATTGAAAACCTTCCGATATTACATGCCCTAAACGTGACAAACAAGCAGACGGCCCGCCTGATGTAAAGCAGTCACCGCCGTCTATGGACAACACCCACGGTATTTCAAACGCGCTGCCTACCATTAAGAGCCCTATTGATATTTCTCTTGAATTTACCCATATTGTATAATTTATAAATATTTGTATTATCTACAGATATTTGTTCAGGATGTTATTAATGTTATGTTATATGTTTTCGTTGGGTATTTTCTATGTATAATAAAAAATATCTATCTATGTAATGTATAGTATTAAAGTATATCAGTTATCTAGAACCTATAACACAAGCTCTGCTTAGCTTGGGCTAGATAATGTTGTGTGAACTGTCCAGCATTATTTATTTATTAAATATTTATTTATGATGGTGACAGCGAGCTGATCTGATGATGGAGACGGAAGGTGGACAACGGAACTCCTTGATGGATGATAGTAGATTACTGGAAAAACTGTAGAGGTTATTTATTTTTACTTCTTTGCTTATATCCAAAAAGTTACACAGTCTAAAATAAAATTAAAACTAGTTTTGAAACGTCTATGATTGTTTCACTTTTTTACCCTTTCTTTGGCCCCAATATCTTCTACAACCCCCGAACCAATTTAGCTCATAACCTTACACAAATTGTATTAATACTATATACCCATCTACCAAATTGTATAAAGAATACAAGTTTTATAAAGAATATATCAACAGTTCGCAAGTTATCTTCAGACAAACATACGAACGCCAATTATTAATAATTTGCATCCAACAAAAATATATGAAAATGATAGTAAGGCATTTTTCTGTCTGACCGTACTAATATCCATCGTTAAAGGCCGTGGCGCGGTATGAATCCGGACTACATTTTGCGATTAATTATGGACAAATGTACAGTTTTATTATTCGTGGGATGAATACTGCCTACATTTTGGTATGAATCTGCACCCCACCCACACCGTTGATTTCTTATTAAGATCTATTATTAAGAAGTACTTCCGGTACGAAATTTGTGGTTTTTTTTAAGTGCGAATGTTTTAAACTTATAGTATATGCCATAATAAAATTTGCACGACTACAAAAGTTTCCCCCGAAGTACAATTTACAAAAAAATAAAAAAAACTATGTTCCGTAATTCGCTGCGGTGTGCAAAACTAATATAGTGTTTATAATACTTATAGAAACCTTATGTAAGTTTGCACCGAGTACATAAATTTCCCCCCAGCCGCAAACTAAAAAAAACAAATTCATAGTGTTTCCCACTATGCACGTAGTTTTACTTAAAATCCATAACGCACTAAGACTGTCTCTATAAGTAATTGAACTTGCACTTAACACTTTTTTGTTTTTTCAAAAGTTACAATTTTTCAAAGTTTGTACCTAATATTTAAAAGCCTTCCGTATGCGCCAGAAACGGTGCAAACCTGGGATAAGCTTCTATTCGTGTCATCTATCGATTCCATAAGAATCCACGACTACTCGACTTAGGGCCACACTTTTTGCTAATTTGCCTGTACTAGTAGTTCCTTTTATGGGAATTCTTTCACAGTCCAAGCTGTGCGTCTGTGGAACGCTTTGCCGGTGTAAATCAGGCAAGCATCTTCCCTGCACACATTCAAGCTAAAGCTCAAAAATCATTATCTGTCGGACCTGTCCACGTTTTCAGTTTATTGGTTGAAATAGTAGGGCACATAATGTAGTATTTAACTTCATCGTTATGTAGTAGTATATTTTACTATAGTATATTATGTATTCGAATTATGTAAACGTTTTCTTATTCATCTATCATTATTATTGTTGTTATTATTTATTTATGTTACTCTGTGCACCGTCGTTCGTTATTACTACGCTCATTACTGTCTATCCAAAGGTTGCCTGGAAGAAATAGCTTTCAGCGATAAGGCCGCCCATTGTACTATAATTTGATTTAGTTAATCCTTTTATTATTGTGTTTTTCTATTATTATTTTTTGGTGTACAATAAAGTGTTAATCTATCTATCTATCTATCTATCTATCATAGCTTTGAGATTTATGATATTAGTAGGATTAATTCAATCTAGTGACCAACTCCAGAAACCTTTATTTAGTCAACAATATTCGACAATATAACTGGCTGGGTAAAATATTTTTGCCTAGTACCTGGAAACCAACGTTTGTCCTGTTTCCTCCAATAGGACACAAGAGCAAATATTTTTTTATCATACACTGCGACTGCACTTTGTTTTTTCCCATTAATTAATAAAATTAAAAAACAGGTTTCCTTATAGCTATAGACGGTATAATTTCTGTTAGAGAAAAGAAAGATAGAAAGAAAGAAAGAAAAAAATCTTTATTTGGAACGGCACATGGATAAAAGAAATGACAATAAAATAAAAAAATCAAATGATATAACATAATAGGTAATACCTACAAAAGGCAAAAACTTAGCTAGTCTAACTTAACTACAATTAATTCAGAGTAACTTTGTTGACAAAAGGTTGTTGTAATGTTAGATTTTTAACAAGTGGTTTGATTAACTGTTAAGGTGGATGCTTACGCTTGCGGCGCCAAATTATTATTTTTTGGTGTTTTTTGCCCATTACAGCTCATCAACACGTCTTCATATAGCGAAAGTTGAGTTCACGAGAACTAGGAGACTTAACAAACATGTTTTAATTGATAGTATCTCATAAATATATGATACCCCTAACACATTTTTACAGATAAGATAGGTATCGTACCTAAACTGATGATATTTATGAGATACTATCAATTAAAACATGTTAAGTCTCTTAGTTCTCGCAAACTCAACTTTCGCTATTTGAAGAAGTGTTGATGAACTGTCGATCGACAAAAAACACTAAAAAAATTGAATCTCGCGCCGCAAGCGTGAGCATTCACCTTAAGAGCTTATATAAAGGATGACAATAGTGTGTTGTAATAAGATTAGGTACAACTTCGAGCCATTTGTTTGAAATTTAATTAACGTTTAGGATTCATACCACTCTCGGGTAATAAATAAACTGAGAGTTGTAAAGTCATTTATAAGTCATATGAGTAATTTTATCTGCCATTTTACTTGATACTGGGCAAACCTATTTGGTTTGGCAGCGTTGGTTGCTAGCTTGCTGTCAACCAACTCATGCTGAGGCAGAACCATTTTGTTACTTGAGTTACACCTAGTACCTTCATATCTGTTTCTTCTTAGTGTGTTCTGTGTTTCTGTGTAGCTCTTGTATACAAATAAATATATATTCTTTCTTCTTTCTTTCTATTTTATTATTTCAAGTCACGTTTTATATCTTGTGAGACACATCTTGTAAATCAATATAAATCCTATGATGTTTTTACCATTTAGTAAGACTGGTAATTTATCTTGTTTATTCACTTGGGTAGTGCTTACACTGAATAGTTAAATTAGAGTAATTTACGATTTTCATTGCAGATTGCGCTATTTATCAGGATTTTTGTTCATTAAAGTTTCTCTGTTTTATTTGTAGAAATCTCGTGTCACTGTTTAATTCTTGGTAAGAATTGCAAGCTCTGGAATGGGTTCTTAAAGGATTAGAAGAAAAAAACAGTTACTCTGCAAGCTTTAACAAAGAAAAATATTATTCGAAGTCATAACAAAGGGTCAGCGACACCGACAGTGACGCACCTGTATTTGGATTAGTACTAATAGGTAATACTTTAGTCCATTTTGATGGCCGTAATCAGGCGTGGGAAATGAGGGGCAGTTTTATAAGTTAACGTAAAAATTCTCCAAGGCCGAGTCAGTGAAGCGACACTAGGGGGCGACCTCGTGAGAGTACTGGCGAGAGCCCACACCGGAGTCCGACACTTCTTCCGCAAGTCCTTTCTTTTACCACAGAATAAATAATAGTACAAGTATTTTACAGACTAGTTTATCCTGACCCGCGTAGGATAAACGGTCTGAAATCGGTTTTGGCCGGTAACATATTTTTCAACACACTTGCTCATAAAGTGGCTCCAATTTCACCGCAATTAGGCACATAATGACACTGTAATCAAACTGTGACTTTTTCACTGCTATTATTCACTAGTGAGTTATAGAGACAATTGAACATTTACACAGAGTGTGTATTTGTGTTTTATTATTATTTTCTTCACTAGTGTGTTTAAAAACGTCGCATGATACACGTGTGTATTGATGATTATCGTCCTCGGCTCTCCTAACGTCCTCACCTAACGGCTCGGGTCTCAATGGCGCCTCAGCGGTAATCATCAACATTACACACTAGTACTATAATGTACTATTATACACTTATAACTCGACTTATACTGGATGGATTTAAATTTTGTTCCGACTATCGTATAGGGCATTTATCTAGGTAGGTAGATTGTTATAAAATACATCCATGTACGTATTTAATTTGGTCACAGAGAGCTATATTTGTGAAGGAACTCTGAGGCAAAAATCGAGTGTGAATTCTACTCGTTACGTATATTAGTGCCCCTTCTAATTGGTCCCTTAGTACGACCATTTGCACTGATACCGTTTTAACACGTTGACACGTGATGGTACTCATTAGGCACGGGTGGTTCCAATGATTTTATTCAGCTTTACGTCTGGCAGTGATTAAACAAATTAATTTTATTTATTTATATTAGTTCATGGAGTGGATATGTCGTTTTCATAGACAGATGATAGATTAACACATTATTGTACACAACGAAAATACAACAAAATAAACATAAACAATTAGTAGTACAGTAAGATGGGCGGCCTTATCGCTGAGAGCGATTTCTCCCAGGCAACCTATGTTTTTTATGCTTAGGTACCTATGCTTGATAAGGGTGCGCATTAGATACCACCTCCCGAATTCCCCTTCAATTCAATTCAATTCCGATCTTTCTTACTCTTTCACGTAAAAACTACTCGACGGATTTGGATGAAATTTGGAATTGAGATAACTGGACTCCTGGAATAACACATAAGCACATTGTTATCTCCATATTCCCACGGGATCCCGACTTACGCGGGTGAAACCCTGGGACGCTGCTTGTATGTATATAAAACAAAGTCGTGTTAGTTACACCACTTATAACTCTAGAACGGGTGACCCGATTTGGCTGAAAATTGGTGGAGAGGTAGCTTAGAACCAGGAAAAGTAGATAGAGGGGGGGGGGGTGTCACCGGGGGCTACCCGTGCGAAGCCGGGGTGAATCGCTAGTGTATAATAATAGGAAGAATTAGCCGCCGTAACACAGGTCCAACTTAGCACGACTGCTAACAGAACTTGTCTATACCATTATCTACGTAAGTAGGTGACGGAGTAGTCGCCCACGATAAGGCCTTGTTTGACCTGCTAGCTCACAAGCGGACGGTAAGACATGAACGCGCCGCTAACCCTACAACACCGACAGGGTTACCTACACCTATTCATGTGTCAAAAGTGCGGAAAATTTAGTCACGAACGCAAATGCCTGACTGTATATATTGTAGTTTTTGACCTAACTGACGCGTAAATGTTACAAGGTCCATGATGAATATTAAAATTGTTTTTTTATTATCTGTTTAATAATTGTACATTGAATAAATAGGTAGTCTGTAATTATTTATGGTTATAACTACCTACTGGGTAACCTTATAAATGGCAAAACAATTTGTAGTAACCTCAGGTACCTACTGAAGCTTTAGAAAATACAGGGCACTTTTGCTCATTAATAGGAATCCTGGCAAATACGTTAACCTCACAGTAAATTAGCTACGTAGGTCCTATATAGGTAGGTACCTACATACGTTCACGCCTTAGAATATGGAATAAACCAGAAGGTGCGTACGATGATATTAGTACGGGGCGATGTGTCGCCAAAACACAATGCCTCCCGCCGCGGGCTATCATACTTCCAACTAGTAGGGGTAACATTGATGATGTTGGCAACAATGACAAAATGGACACTTGACTTTTTTCCAATGAATGTAATGATAAACAAAAATAATTATTTAAACCAAAAAGATATTTAAAATTAATAATTATGTATGAATGCCGTGGTGTGCCCGGCCCTAGAATAGACCCTTCCTCCCGTGGATGTCGTAAAAGCCGACTAAGGGATTATGCGGACTTGTTTGTAAGGTTAGTTGGGATAGGATTTGTCCAAGCTGCTAGCTTATATAAGGAATGTGTTATTACTGGAAGAAAGCGTGACGCAATAGCGGCGATGAGCTCACCACTTGACACATCTATTTCCCACGATGGTGCAACCCTCGGTGAAAAGAGGCCCGATTGAGGCTTTGCTTACCATTTCGGGTAAAAAAGCGTGTGTCTATGTATGTCTGTATGAAATGTGATTCAACTCTTTTTCTTTTTACGCCTAGCCGAATTTTTACATTTGGAACGGCATATTCACAGAAAATCTTTCGAGTTCGACACGACTACAAGGCAAGGCCGACCACACACAGACTGGGTGAAACTATTCTCATTGAGACTAGTTTGCGTGGTGACAGTTTTTACTCGTGACACGGGTTCTGGTTAATTCTATATTCTAAGGTTCACTCGTGCATAACTGATTGAACAGTTTTCTAATTGAATTATTATTAATTGCCTACCCTCCTACGCTTTAATCAGCTTGCAATGGAAATTGAGATTAGTGCAGTTTAGGTACCTTATTCCTGCATTTTGATTACATCATCGAGCAAACGATTTATAAAAATGTCAGTCGATCATACCCTGACAATTAAAAAAAATACCGAATTACGCCCCTATATAAAAGAAAGGGAGATATATGTCATGTAAGGAAGTATAGGCCAATAACAATCGTCCCAACATTATCAAAGCTAATTGAGTCCTTGATATCAGAAAATGTAATGAAACATCTTGATATAAATAATGTTTTGTCTGATTGTCAATTTGCCTATCATCGAGCAACGCAGGCCTCCGTACCGGAGTTGCCTATAGACCAGCCGGACAATTGCGCAAAACCATTGAACTACACTGAACATCGGTAAAACTTCAAATTTGACATTTATAATAATAAAAAAATACTTTTCTATCAGTTTCGTATTGTGAAGGGAGACCAGGCTAAAACGGGTAAGTTAAGGTTGGAAGCAAAAAAAAAACAGGTTCTTGAAATTTATCATACTACTAGCTGTAACTTCGTACGCGTAATATTATTTTATCCGTTTATTATATTATCCATGTTTGCGTAATTGCACAGACTATATTATGTTTTTACACTATGGTAATAGTATGTTCTAGTTGTTGTAGTAGTAGAACGTTTGGTTTTCCACTTGGGTATCCTACCTATCTAGATAAATAAAATAAATAAATAAATAATGCTGGACAGTTTACACAACGTTATCTAGCCCCAAGCTAAGCAGAGCTTGTGTTATGGGTACTAGATAACTGATATACTTAATATAATATATTACATAGATAGATATTTTTTATTATACATAGAAAACACCCAGAATACCATAATAATTGTAAGTTAACGCGCCTCCCCCGAACGTTTGCACATTGCCCGCAACCGTCACAAGAATAATTTTTTATCCAACATCCGATGGTCTGATGAAATACAGAGCTTTTTTGTTGTATATTAAAAGCCCATTTTGGACCCCTTAGAGAGCTAGTATCGGAAATTCCTTTCTTAATGCACCCCTAGACCACAAAATGAACGTACCCTCCAAATTTCAGGTGTCTATGACTTACGGTTTAGGCTGTGCGTCAGTCAGTCAGTCACGCAACGATTTTATATATATTGATTAATATCACTATACTAGTTCGTTACTTATCGAACATGTATAAACCAATCACAAAGTTAAAATAAATGTTCATTATAAAAAAAAACAATTAAAAACTAAACCCTTCGATAAACCCGTTTTGCCCTGAGGGGGTGCCTAAAACGGGTAGGGCTTTTGGGTAAAGCGGGTAATGATTATAACAACGAAATGATCCTAGAATCTAATTAATAATCAACGTTTTGGTTAAATGTAGCTATCACAACCTTAGAATCAGCCCATTAATAATTATTATAATCAATAATCAAACAAAAAAAAAAAAAAAAAAACTGTATGCCTTGATAAGGCGAAACATGGTGATACTATAGCTATTATGACATCTATAAGTAAACCTGTTTCGGACAAATAAATGATCTTATCTATCTTATCTTATCTAAAACAAATTTCACTCATTTGTTCTTGACATATGCCTCAGTAATATGACATAGCTGCCAAACATAGCTGCGTATTTTTTATGATGTCATCAGCATCGCGAGAGCAATAGAAAGCAATCACATTCGGACGTCATCCCATACAAAACTCATACCATATACTACTTGGAATGGCGGATCAAGCAGATGGCCCACCTGATGTTAAATGCTACCCTATGCATAGGTAGGTTCATAGGAACAGTGCATTACCACGGTGGTCATGTCCACCTAGGATGCACCCTATGTGGCATTGCACTGCGCCCGCCACCCTGAGACATAAAGATGAAAAGTCTCATGTGCCTGTAATTTCACCGGCACCCTTACAATTCAAATCGGAACACAGCAATGCGAGCACCACTGCTTTGCGGCAGAAATAGGTATGGTGGTAGTACTTCCCCGGACGAACTCTTTCACAAAAAAGGTCTCTACTACTACTAATTTCAATGCGGTTACCTACTGTTGTTACAAAGTTCGCGTAAACTGTAGTTTGTAGAGAGTTGTAAGTTTCCCCAGTATATATTGTAGTTTTTGTTGTAAGTAGTTGTACGTTTCATAAGCTTACCGCTGAGGGCGCTGTTCAATCTCCGTATAAATTACCTACAGTTGTAAAGTATTTTCATCGGGTCCTCAAAAACAGTGAGGATAGCGCCATCTGTGTCCTCATAGCTGTACTATCATTCCGAACGCGCCCCTAGCTTAGCAATCTTCATGGAATCCTAAAGATTCAACAAGTAAGCCGTAAGCTTGGGATAAATTACGCAAACTGATTAGGAGGTCGCTTCACAACATAATTAGGTTAGTCACTTATTTCAACACTTTATTCTGACGGAAGTAGGTACAATCAATTAGCAGAGGTTATTTATGAGTTTTTCAAGGAACATTTTTTAAAAACTCTGCTATAATAATTATCTTTATTTAACATAGGTACGTACCTAGGTACCTAATAATTCAATTCAAATAAAAAAAAACTCTTAGTAAGTAGGTACATCACTGTGTTAACAAACCAAATTAATTTAACAAAACTTGTGTATTGGTTAGTAGTATAGGTACCTACCTACTTTCCCTTATTTACATGGAATTATGTACCTAGGTACATGCTCATGTGAAGGAATAATAGAAAACAAAATACATTACGTGATAATAACAAACAAAAAAGATTGCCAGAGTTAAGTATGAACGAAAAAGTTTATAGGTACCTATAGGTACAAAAGTCATCTGCTAGGTAGTACTTTCGAAACTCCCATTTTCATACTTCATTCTATTTACATACTTTTTCTCAGGAATCTGAAGTTACTGGTAAGAACCTAGTGAAAAACTATTTACAGTAGGTGCTACCTACTAGGAAGGTAATGCGCCTCGGTAAACTTTGTTTGTGACTGACTGACACTTTTTCACTCGCTTGCAATATTATTTGTCTTGAAAAAACGAAGATCAACGAGCCACATCAATAATTCCCCAGTCTGGGGGCTTAGTACGAGAATTTGATATTATTCGAAACTATATGAAGTTTCGTTTCCTTCCATACATTTACTGACAGCGCCCTCAGTTTTCTCCTCGTTTCCGCTAGAGGCGCTGCAAGTAAATGTATGGAAGGAAACGAAACTTCATTATAGTTTCGAATACTTACAAATTCCGTACTAAGCCCCCCAGACTGGGAAATTATTGATGAGGCTCGTTGATCTTCGTGTTTTTGTACTAATTGTATATTATATATTTTATACCTACTCGTACCATTGACGTGTAAAATCTGTTTTTTTTACAAATAAATACTATTGACTATTGACTTACCGTGCTACTGCGTAACATGGATTATTTTTGGAATAAATTACAGTGTTTTGTCTTTAGAATTAAGTTTCAAATTAGTTTGAGAGAGACAAAACCCGGTGTAACTATTCCAGGGATAGTCCGCGTTTATTTACATGGATAGACATCAGTAGATACTTGTATTTCATTCAAGCAGCACAGATAACCGATAATAATATCGGGACAATATTTCAGAAGTGCGTTGAAGTGCTGTTAACAAGTATCGACAAAAGCAAGATTAGATAAAGTTGATGCACGAAATCGGATCACATCAACTGTTTTCGGAAGTGACCAACCTAACGTGATGATGATGATTATTCAACGTTTTATACATATTATATAAATAAAAATGTATGTACGTATTTATATAGAAGAACGAAAAAATCGCCCAAGACCGAGAGAATTGGAAAGCTTTGGAGGAGTCCTTTACCTGAGAGGGGGGTTCCAGTGGAATAATTAGTACCTGACTGCTTAAATGTTTTTTTTTATTAATACAATTAAATTACATACTTAGATAATTTTTATTGCTATGTATTAATGTAGGCAAACTGTGTTTTTTTTTAATTTAGTTTATTTTATATGTAAAACTGGAAATAAAAGGCTTTTTTTTTTTATTATTGAATAACCAAGGTCGCCCGACATATCTCTCAGAATAAGTAAGTTAAAATGGCAATGGGCATACCATAAAGATTGCAGAGCAGACAACCGACTCACCACGGAAAAAATACCTAACGGAAAGGCCCGACTGGCCAGGCATCCATGAGAGCGGTGCAAGACAATGGATGGTAATGTCAGAAAAAAAAGTGTTTTGCTTGTTTCAATATTTGTATATTACTAATATTACTGTAAATTACTGTTTACAGTTTAATTTCTGTTTTGTTTTATTCGTTTTTGTTGAAAAAAGTGTTTTGCTTGTTTCAATAATTGTATATTACTAATATTACTGTAAATTACTGTTTACAGTTTAATTTCTGTTTTGTTTTATTCGTTTTTGTTGAAAAAAGTGTTTTGCTTGTTTCAATATTTGTATATTACTAATATTACTGTAAATTACTGTTTACAGTTTAATTTCTGTTTTGTTTTATTCGTTTTTGTTGAAAAAAGTGTTTTGCTTGTTTCAATATTTGTATATTACTAATATTACTGTAAATTACTGTTTACAGTTTAATTTCTGTTTTGTTTTATTCGTTTTTGTTGAAAAATGTGTTTTGCTTGTTTCAATATTTGTATATTACTAATATTACTGTAAATTACTGTTTACAGTTTAATTTCTGTTTTATTTTATTCGTTTTTGCGTTTTTGCGACGCAAAAACGAAGGGTTGTTCACGAATCCGAAAGATGCCGTGTGAGACGGACTGCCCCTCGCGCAGTCCCCTTGGTCCACCTGCATAGTACACCTGGCTGTACCAGGGCCAACTTTATCTTCCCATGGCTCATTTCAAGATAACTAGGTGTAGGTACCTGTGGTTTCTATTTCTTTCTGTGGCCCACCTTTTCACGTGGCTGCTACCAGGGATATTTTTTTCAACCTGTGATTCACCTGTAAGATAATAGTTAATATAATATAAGTTAATAAGATATTTATTCCAAACTAAAAAAATATATGTAATAAATATATGTAGTTAATATAATATAATATGCTAACAGGAAAAGCTTACTATAGTACACAAGAATTCCTTGGTGATAAAAATGTTAATGACTAGGAATAGGTAGGAAAATATAGAAATAGGACTACTTGTGTGATTTTTTAATTTTTAATCTAGAGTTATTTTTACTGATTTATGTATATTTTGCATGCGTTAAACGCCGATTATGGCTGAACATTTAACTGTAGCACTAACCACCAGTTACTAACCCATATATCGCAATAAATTAATTTGAATTTGAATTTGAATTTGAAAACTTTTGCATGTTTTAGTACATAATATTGAGAGTTCAGATTAAATCAGATTTTTAAGATCAGACATAATTTGAGATGAAATTACAGGCACATGAGGCTTTTTCATCTTTATGTCTCAGGGTGGCGGGCGCAGTGCAATGCCACATAGGGCGCGTCCTAGGTGGACGTGAGCTATGAGGTAATGCACTGTTCATAGGCAGAGTTTACCACTTAACATCAGGTAGGCCATCTGCTTGTTCCGTCATTCAGTAGAATTAAAAAAAACAAAAAAACATAGGAAGTCCGCAGTTCGGTGTGTCTCTCGGCATAGGCCTCCTCTAACACTTTCCACTGGCTTTTATCCAGTGATACCCTTCTCCAGTGTTGTCCAGCTGTAAGTTTTAGGACGTCTTCCCATCTTTTTTTGAAGCCCTTTATTGCACTTACCATCTCTGGAGTATCAATCAGTGACTCTTTTACAACATAAAAGATCCAGAGTTTCGAGCACCGCCGTAAGGTTACATGCCTTTCGATCTTCTATAGGTTACATTTCGGGGAATGCTCCCAGGAACTGCACGATCTGATCCCAACATCTCCTTTTCATCATAGGACGAGCAGTCGTACGGCTCAGTACCATCCTTACCTCATTAGTATACCCTCTATGCGCACAAAACGTTTCAGTTCTACCTTTATAATGCTAACTGCTAAGGAGTGGAATACACTACCGTCGTCTGTCTTTCCTGAAAACTATAATCTGGGTCTCTTCAAGGCTAGAGTGAATAGGTGCCTTCTAGACATTTGTGCTGCATCTTCGGCCACATCTTCACTTACTTACAGGTGAGATCGTGTCAAACAAAACAATGTTAAAAAAAAAACATTTGTCCTGAGGACGGTTGTCCACTTGTACGGATATATAATATATACAAACTATTCGACACCATCAATGGTAAGTGGTCCGGTGGCGATGGACCAATGTCATTTGGTAGGTACGGAAGGTCGGTCACTATTGTAACTTGAGATTCTTTGGTGATTCAGTGGGCTTCTTCCAGCTGTTAGATAGATAGATAGAAAATTCTTTAATACACAAGACAAAATAGCAGAACATAGGCGAACTTAATGCTAATTAGCATTTTCTTCCAACTAACCTTTGTGTAATGTAGAGTGGGTGGTAGTGCTATTATGGTAGGTCGAGATAATAACATAATTAAACGAGAGGGCATTAGCATAATTAACGATGTTAATGTATTAACATATCTACGCTAAATAACTAGCTATATATACTTATTTTTTCTAGAACTTGGAATGACGGTTCAAGCAGATGGCATGAGTTCATTATCACATAGGTCACGTCTACCTAGGACGCATCCTATGGGGCATTGCACTGCGCCCACCACCCTGAGACATAAAGATGAAAAGCCTGTGTCTGTAATTTCACCGGCAACCATACCCTTCAAACTAGAACACAGCAATGCGAGCGAAACTGCATTGCTGTTTTGCTGCTTTGCGGCAGAAATAGGTATGGTACTTCCCCGGACGAACTCTTTCACAAAAAAAACTCTACTACTACTAACAAAATATATAGCTGTTGATGATTATGCTGAGATTAATCTTCTAAAAGTTATTATAAATCAGTTACCATGGACGTAAAGCTAGTTATAACATAAGCTAATCCAACCAAGTTTCCATGAAAAACAATTCTTGTAATATATCTAGGTTAAGCTAAGCACACAGTGACATCATACGAGTTTTCTTCAAAACAAATTTATATTTATCCTTCGTGGAAAAATGAGAGTGTTGACTCAGTAGTAACTGAGTTTTGTCAGGCCTTTTTTCACTTGCCTCTTTGCAGGGCCCTCATCCCTCCAGTTTAGGTCTAAAGCAAGGTGACGAAGAAATATCTTATTACATTAAGTAGTCTGTTGTAGTACTGATTTTTCTCGTGCGGTTGTCGATAACGCATTCAAGTTTTTCTGCATTTACATCAAGAGTCTTACCCAATGCGACTGCGGTGCTCCGACACAGTCCATGCCACACTTGTTGGTGTGCCCCTCGTGCCCAAACACCTGTACGAGGGAAGATCTCAACGCGGTCACAGATCATGCGATTAAGGTGGCCACATACTACTCCAAAGTTATTTGAAATACATAGCATAAATATATAAATATATAGCATCGACACGATAAGAAGAATCAAGTTGTTATTATACTTTTATGTTGCTTATTATCAAGGAGGGAGATGTCAAATGTTACACATCATATGCGACTGAGGCCGCAATGCTCTAAGTATGCGACTACTGTAAGGCTATAATAATAATAAAATAATAATGCTGGACAGTGCACACAACATTATCTAGCCCCAAGCTAAGCAGAGCTTGTGTTATGGGTACTAGATAACTGATATACTTAATACAATATAATACATAGATAGATATTTTTATTATACATAGAAAATACCCAGAACACCCTGAACAAATATCTCCGATCGCACAAATATTTGTTCCGAGGCGGGAATCGAACCCGCAACCTCCTGCGTCGCAAGCCAACTTACGCCCGCCGCGCCACAGAGGTCGTCAAAAATTAATTCTAATTAATTCTAATTAATTTTCTAATTAATCTAATTAATTCTAATTAATTCTAATTAATTAAAGGCTAATTCGTTTATTTTATGTCGTGTTCAATCAACCAGGTATGCAACTGGGTATTGCAATTTTAGGAAATATATTTAGTTACCTTATAAGTAAATAAATAAACTATGTAAATAACCTTTTTTTTTTTTTTTATCTATGCCAATTGAAGGCTAAGTGCGTTTGGGTTAAATACGCAGAGTGCGGGGTTCCGTTTTCGATGAAACACTAAAAGTTTATCAGAGGATATCTACAATATAGTAATTGCTCAGAGTCAATTCCTCACTAACACATAAACTGTAAATATTTAATCAGGCTACCTCTTACGACTGTTGATACCCCTGTGACAGAATACAGACAGACAGTCGTACTGACGGATGGCCGGATGGGCGGACGGATGTACGACGTCGACGTAGGCTTAGTAGGGTCTCTTCTGAAACTATTTTAATGATTATTTCACTATATTAAAAGCAATTTACAGGTTTATCTTTTCTTTTTGGCATTTTGATTTTGTTTTTGTCTTTTTGTCTGATGTATCTGTTGTACTTTTTATGTTATATATGTTTTTTGTCTTTCTCGATCTACAAGTGAAAACTGTTTAAGGCTTAATTGTTTTACACTTATATTATGTTTCTATAATTGTTTTATCCTTCCTAGTTTAATAAGCTGTTTGTTTTTCATGAAAATAAATAAAATAAAATAAATAAATAAAATATAAGTTAAGATTTTAGAAAATAAGCATTTGGGACAGTTGCTGTTTTTCGTGATTTCGGTCACTTTTCGTTTAACAATCGCTATTCTGTAAATTTCTAACTCACCTAACATTTATAATGAGTAACAGAATTGAGGTAACTAATCACCATAAGGGTTACATGGCCCGCCTAATCCCATTTTAGTACGGCAGCTTCAATACCCACAACAGCGATGCCAGTATTGTAGCCAGGTGTTCCCAATCAGATGGATTCATACCTACATTTTATTTATTACATAATAAAATATCCAGTTTCAAGCTAACAGTTTCAAACTACAAAAAGGTGAAACTGATATGCCTGTGTTTAAACCTCCAGATTATACAAATAATGTTTTTGTTGCTATCTACGTGGTGAATATAAAATAAATAATATTTAAAAAAAAAAAAAAACACTCTTTTATAGCTAACCGAACTAAAAAATAGAAAATAATTTTCAATTTCAAAGAGTTTATATTACAGTAGAAGAAGATCGAACAATCAATCAGTTTTTTTTTTTTTTAAAGCGTGGGGTGCTTGATAAAGTAAATGTAACAATCATTCTGTTGGCTATGAGCGGAGAGTTATGAAAAGAAGTAAAATGCAGCCCACGCTCTTAAAAAAACAAAAAAACTGATTGATTGTTCGACCTTCTACTACTGTGATACATAAACTCTTTGAAATTGAAAATTCTATTTCTAACTCTACTTAACTCTAACTCTAACTCCAACTCTAACTCTCTCTCTCTCTCTCTCTCTCTCTCTATGCAAAGTTTCAAATTAATCAGACTTCTGGAAATTGGTGAAAGTTATGCTCAAAGATTCAGTTACATACATTCATACATACATACATACAACCCAAGCTAATAAAAGCGTTGTTAATAAAAGGCACCCCGTAAATCTGTTTACCTACATCTCCAAAAACTTCCTCATTGCGGTGCCAATATTTTTTTATGATGTTTTGCTTCACACTTCTCTAAATTGTAAGTACCTTATTAACACAACGCGTATCATCATCATCATCATCATCAACATCAGCAGCAGAATCCTTTAGACGTCCACTGCTGGCCTCCCCCATAGACTGCAATGTGGGGGGGATTTTCCATAATCACCGAGCTTGCAGGCGGATTGCTGATCAGAGTATTAAGTACTTAGATTGTTGCTGCTGCCCATCCGCAAGTTTAGTCCCTTTGTCGTCATTTATGACATCCATGAGAGGAGACGGAGGGATATATTCTTAGGCCGAACACACGACGACTAGTTTATTACTTAGTTATTTTATTACTTTAGTAGAGATTTGTCCGGGGAAGTACCAACCGTGCCGATTACGTACTAGGTTGGGTATAAAATAATCACACTGAATACTGGTTACACTTTTAATAACATTATCCAAAAACCAATTACACTCTTCACAAAGACTGTAGGTACTTCTTCACTACACTGTTCACTAATTACTGAAATCACTCTCTATTCACTTGATTTATTTACACCCAAAGCCAATTTTCCAGCGAGTTACGCTTTTATACGTGACCAATAGAAACCGAGAAGGTCCGAGCACTCAGTAGACTTCTCTTGAAAAATCTAAAGAGTACAGATGATACCTGCGTCCTTCTCTAACAACAAATAGAGCTAGCAATGCTACGTCTACTGGTCAACAGATGGCGCTAGAAACTCTGTTATTTCCTGTACCGTCACCACTTGTCAGCAAATGGCGCTAAGAGGCTCTGTATGCGTTTACGCCTTAGACGTATACCCACCCACGACGACGTCGGTGAAAGTCAGTCGAACTCCAGTTGCGAGTGCCCCGCTCTTTGGCGACACGTGATTATTGTTTTGTGATTGTGATAATTTTACAGTGACAAGTTTGACCGTCAATAATAATATGTATCTACTCTCTACTGCATCCGCCCGAGGCTTCGCTCGTGTGCTACCGGATTTATATGTAACGCATACAGCCTAACTGATCTAACAACTAAAATCCGCTCTGCCTCGGCTTCCCTCGCGTGGTACTGGAAGTATAAGCATTGTATGCGCGTATTTAATGACTAGCAGCCGCCCGCAGCATCGCTCACGTGTTATCGGATCTATATGCTAATATAAATACCAGAATCTGCCTGCAGCTTCACCCGCGTGCTATCGAAGCTATACGTAGCGGATACTGTTTAAAATAACATAGTATAGAAATTTCTAAATCGCTACTTTTCTAAGAATGTTAAATGTGCCAGTCGCAATAGCGGTCGAGCCAGGTCAAGCGTACGCAATTAAAATTAAAATCGGCTGGACCAAAATGTTTTTTTTATTGAAATTCCCAAATTTAAACTTTTCACAGACTGATATTGTAGGCCAGCCCTAGTGGAACGGTCGACAGTAGATAATTAAAATCAAAGTCAGCCGGAGCCGCCCTTCTGTACCTATGTATATTGTGGTATGATGCTTGAAATTCGCGTCGAACGGTTGTGGTTTCTTAGAAAACGAAGCCTTATAATAACCACCCGCTTCTTCTCGACTTTTAATTAGCTTCAGTAGAGTGATATTGTTAGCAGTTCAAAACATTTCCCACAGTAATGCCTTGCTTACATAGTGCGAGCTAGCATGTAAGAAGGTTGGCTCACTGGTTCAGTAACTGCAGCGCAGCTACTCGCACCTTCTGATCGCATTACACAAGACATACCTATTTTGTATACGACAGCACTAAATCAAGATTTTATGCAAATAAAAAATGGCCGCGAGGCAGAACAGAGTGCAAACAAAACTTAAATTGCAAATCTACTTTGTCCCGAACTGCCTTATTAGATTGACTCCGCGTTACTGTATTGTACTAACAGATGAGCAAGCTGAAGTGGCAATGGGCTGGTAATATATGCCAAAGAACCGACAACCATTGGGGTAAGCGAGTTCTTGAGTGGAGACCGCATCTTGGCAAAAGTAGCGTGAGGCACCCTCTGGCTAGGTGGAGCGGTGACCTACGAAAGGCGGCGGGCAGAAAGTGGATGAGAAGAGCCGAACACCGGGGTCAGTGGCGCGTATTGGGAAAGGCCTATGTCCAGCAGTGAACTAGTGTGGGCTGATGATGTCTACCAGTTGAGTTGTTTGAACTACTCAGTAGTATTTCTGATCCGTAGCAATATTATGTGATCCTGTCAGTAGCTCGAGACCGAGTTACTAAACATTGTTCATTTTCACTCGCCGCTCTCATTCCCGCGTCGCGTCACCTGGCACAATTCGCACTTGACTGTGCTGTCAAGGGCAGTAGCTGTCATTATGGTTAACTTGCCAATATCACTCTCAATGTATGACCGGTCTAGATGACTCGCAACATATTGACATGCAAGTTATGATGACTGTAGCATTTTAGTGTCAGGTCAGCAGCTCGCACTGTGAAAGCAGGGCCTTATATAATTTGGGCTGCTAACTTCCGTTAAGTACTTCAGCTATTATAAAATCATCAAGTCGTCTTAAACGTACTTACTTTTGGTGGAATCCCCAAAATAAATGATCAATTTTCTTAAAATAGACAAGCTGCTTTGATCAAAGGGTCCATCAATGCTTCAGAAGCAGAGCCTTGGTGGCCTTTGGTAGCAAGATCAATTGTTATCATGGAAAGTGTAATCTATTTTCATTCTTATGTCACATGTTAGTCTTATGTTAGTTTTGTGTCTTCAGGCACAAATTAGTTTTACTTTTCTTTGTTTCTGTGTGTGTGTGTGTGTGTGTCTTTTAGTGTGCAATATTGTTTGTTAACTCATGTTGTTGACACAAATAAATGTTATTTCTTTCTTTCTTTCTTTCTTTCTTTCAATTGTAAAATTTTCGTTGAGATTAATATTTATTAGAAATTGAGAAGTTAATAAAAAATGCCGTAGTTATAGCAAACTATAATTTATACACAGTTGAAAATACATTTATTTACAGAGAGAATAATACAACTAATACAAGGTATGTACTAAATACATATGAAACAGTTGTGCCACCTGAAGACCGCTGCTAGCGATCTAAAGGTAGCTCAACTGATCCAAATCACTACCAGACGGAAGCGCCCATAAGATGCTGGCTGCATTGCCACGCTGAATGGCAATACTAATGCGTTGAGCCAGATAAGAGCCAGCTCTCGGGTCACGCGTTGCTTCGACCAGATGCCCTGAAATAAAAAAAATGTTATAGCTATCTTTAATCAAGACAGCGAAGCGAGCAAGTGTCTCTGCTTCAAGTTAAAGCTCTTCTACAAGTCGTATTTTACAACTGATCTGGATAAATGAAATGAAATGAACGAAATAAAAATGAAATGAAATGAAAAATGAAAATAAAATGAAATCAATTTATTTGTTTATAAAATTTGGTTATACAGGTTCTAAAACTTCATAGTTATTTTTTGTCGTCGGCGATTTTTAATTTTTGGCGGAAATCCCCAAAAAGTAAGCTGCAGCGTCAATTACCGGCCGATTTTGATAATATATGACAGAAACATTCGGTAGGTACTCAATTCTAAAGAATCAGAGGTTGTCTAGATAATATACAGAATGAGTTTATTTTCAGGGCCACTTATGTGAAATCTGAAACCGTGAGAGTTATTGAAAAATTATGTTAGAAGTTATGGGGTTCGATTTTGAAATTAATAAGTTTTTTTTAATTTATATTTATTTGCCTGTTTTGATTCTTTGCTTGATCGTTATGGGTCCATAACCATGTCGGTTATAGTTTTATACAAGTTTGTGCTCGCGAGCTCTACGGTTCGCAGAACTTATTTTGGCAGTTCTTTTTTGGGTCTATTTGCAAATTCGCACAGAATTTGTAAACCATAATTACACATTCCAATCATGCCTAATCTCTTCTAGACTGCACCAACCACTTATAAAATAAACACGGTTTAATTATAATAGTATGTGGTGCCGAGTGTCTCGGCTCGTATTCTGCGCCAGCTCCATGTGAATGAACTCTACCGTGGAGCCATGTACAGCTGACCGTGGAATTACGAACTAGGACTAGACACTACAGATCTAGCGCTTAAGGGGCCCCAATTCGATTTGAACTAAAATCTTGTAGGTCCATACAATTCAATTTTTGAAAGAGAGGCACTGTGTAAAATGAGAGCTAGTGCCAGATCCTTTGGTTGGAATTCGGAAAATTCCGCTACGTACTTGCGAAACGGCAATAAACGCGCAAAATATTCTAAAACTTGTTCCAGCACGTACGTTTTTTTGAGAAAGTCTTACAAGTTTGTCAATAAAATGCTTGTAATTTAGATTCTAGACAACATGAGCGAGATACCAGATAAGCCTTTTTTTTACTTTTACAGTTTATAAGTACATTATGAACATCCAAAGTTAAGGTAAAATTGTTCAAATAAGCTGATTTTTGAAGGCTTATACAGAACTTAGAGGTAAAACAAAAAAAAACAAAAAAACATCACGTACGTAGATATATTCTTCAAAATACATATTTGTACAAAATATCTGACGAAAAAAATGTTACAACTTCATAATCACGTACGAGCTGAGCACCAGCGTTTTTATCGAAAGTACTGGAATTGACGGCTCTTAACTGAGTCAGTCCCTGAGGTAACGGAGCTGTACCGGAGGGGTGTTTTCGTTACGTCAAAATGAAGCGTGGCTCTTAGAATATAGAGTTTGTTCTACTATATTCTAAGGCGTAGCTTCATGTCGTCTGATAATTTAAGAGACGAAAACGCCCCTCCCATACTGCTTCCATACCTCAGGGACTGACTCGGTTAAGCGCTAGACCTGTATCTGTGGTACTAATTTATTTGACAACCCTTGCAAAAAATAATACAAATCAATAAAAATAAATAATAATAAATAAATAATAAAAACTTTACAATAAAAACTTGTATTGGTCAACTGGATTAACCTGTATCCCATCCCATCCTATCCCACGAATATCGTTAATGTCAAAGTTACGATGTTTGGATGTTTGTTACACATCCAAATTTGATTTACACTATGACCTGGTGGGTTACTATGAGCTCTTATTGCCATGCCGTTGATAATCTATTCAGTACAAAATATTGGTTCCGTGATGTCCGCAACTATATTTAAAGGCACAATCGCAGAGGGTCTACAGACTTCTGCGATTAAAGTTATTCAAAGATGAAAAATGTCAACGATGAACCGATATTTTGTACTGAATAGTTTTTGAACTGAATGGATATAAGAGCTCATAGTAACCCCCCAGGATTGAGCTATTCCGGTAAAATGCGAGCAAAACCATGGGCGGATACTAGTATACCATAAGAATAGAAGTAAGGAGCATTGCGTTGTGCGTGTCGCTGCTAGAGTATAAACTAGCAAAAAGAACAGCAATGTAAGGGTTCGCACTTTTTTTTTGTTTTTTTTTTTAGATTGCTCTAGTGAATCAAGTGCCAAGACAAACCTTGCAGGGTTGTATGGTATTTAAATAAGTGTACATTTGTATTTAATTTTTTGAGATGAATAAATAAACAAACAAACAAACATCTTTTTCTTCATGTTATATTCGTCACATCTAGACATTAATTTAAATTACTATGTTAAATTACAATTTAGAGATGAGATAGTTTCTTCGTAAGGTCCCTATGCCACAAAATCAATTACTTTGTGGGATTGTAGAGGAAACAGAAATAGAAAAAAAAATAAAAAAAACATGTATTCAAATAACACCACCTAGACATTAGAATTTCATTTTTATAACAACTGCTGATTGGGTGACCATACAATAAAATAAAAATAAATTGCTGTCGTTTTAAAAAAAAAAAAAAGAATTTGTTTTTGCTTAAACACTGCCAGGCTAGCAAATGCTTGAAAAATAGATTATATCTTTGAGCCGAGTTACAGACATACAAACAAATCAACCCCGACTATTTTTTGTTACTTTCAATATAAATAAAACCGCATTGAAATCGGAGCACCCGTTGTACCCTTCATCCATAACATCGTGTGCTGGTCATCATCTGACCCTGAAATCTGAGGGAGAAAGACATTTCTAGTCATCTTCATGTGAAGTTTGAACTCTAACTTGAAGATTCAGCTTCAGTAGTAGTCTAGATCCTGTTCATCCTATGCTGGTCATCATCAGACCCTGAAATCTGCAGGCGAAAGACATTTCATGTCATCTTCATGTGAAGTTTGAACTCAAGCTTGAAGATTCAGCTTCTGTAGTACCCTAGATCCTGTTCATCCTATGCTGGTCATCATCAGACCCTGAAATCTGCAGGCGAAAGACATGTCTTGTCATCTTCATATGAAGTTTGAACTTGAAGATTCAGCTTCAGTCCAGCCCTAGATCCTGTTCATCCTATGCTTGACCAGCATAAGACCCAGCAGCCTAATGTCGCAGAAAATTAATAATTTGAGCCAAACTGATGGATAAAGCTGGAAAAATTACGGAGTTTCGTTCAAAAAAACTGTTGTGAGCCGGTTATTCTGGAAATGGCTTCACCAATTTCCACCAAACACAGCTAAGTAATTTTTCAAACAAAATAACTAAATCAAAATCGGTTTATCCGTTTGGGAGCTACGAAGCTACAGATAGATACCTACACAGATACACACGTCAAAGTTATAACCCCCCTCTTAACTGGTGCGTCGGGGGTTCAAAATAGACGCAGTATATAACTAAAATACTTAAATAATATCAATGTCCTCCAGGATTTAATAACTGAAATTCACTTATTTTTCTACACAGATATTACATCCATAAAAAAAGCATTAAAACAAAACAATGCATTTTATTACTTTGTTTTCCAAAGTCCTACGCTGTTCACTCCCTGAAAAGCCGTTAAACAACACTTGCAATTTTTGTAAGGCCGTTACGAGTCTACGTTCGTCACTCCCTATCATGGTATCAGCGCCTTCAGCGAGTATCCCAGTCTGACTACGATCTCTCGTGGGTACACACGACTGAGACGCGGAACGCGAACGAAACTTATTCAAATAACGAACGAGTATAAGGACTTTTTGGTGATTCGATATCGAAACTTTTTAATTGACTTCGCATTTTGAATCGTGGAAAGTTTTTGTTGGCAGTTTTATTACGGATCGAACTTTTCTGGTGAGTTTTTTTGGTTTTGTTTGTTAAAAGTTAGCACAGGCTAATTCAGTTGAACCTTATTGAAGAAGATTGATTGTACTTTATTGTTAGTCTCACAAATATTGGTGTTTTTTTCCAATTTATAAACTGGCAACATAATACAGACAAACTCAACCTGTAGCGAGCAGTGTAGTGGCCCTGATTTCAGATTTTAAGGTCGTGGGTTCAAATCCCGGCCATGCTTCAACGGATTTTCCGCTTGAGAAAATAATGTGGCTGTGATCTAAAACGATAAAAAAACATCGTCAGCTATCCGGCATTTTAACAACCTCCTATCAACCATAAACTCAGACTTGTAACAGCCTTTTTGATGTGCATTGAATCCTTTCACCACACTGGTTCATTCGCCATCGGTCACTGCTGAGGTATAGATAGATAGAAAGATAGAAAATTATTTATAATAAAAATATAAGTACAAGCATTCTCTTCCAGATAACCCAGCCTGAGAATTGGCAATTAATTGATACGGAATTACGGTGTAGTTTAACACGGATTTTGTATGGATCTCCACACAAAATAACGCAGGTGACAAAGAAAGAACAAGTGTCAAGATAAACGAACAAACGAGGCTGTAGAGAGAGTTTTCTTCCACCTATGAGTAAGGCTTTAACTATTAATGCCTAATACGTCAGTACCTATATACTCTCTATCTACTGTGGATGTTGTAAAATCCAACTACAAGGGAATTACACCAAGGGATGGGCAGTAGCATCCATCGGAGTATTCAACACCAATACTGCGATCATATCTGCCTGACAAGAAAGTGATTGACAAATCCCCAATTGCATTTTATGGGGAAGGCCTCTTTTAACAATTGTTGTCTCACATCTGATGATGATGAAGATGATGATGATGACGATGATGATGATGATGATGACGATGATGATGATGACTCATACAACACCAAATATTTTACACTATTACTATAAATTTACAATGACTAGCACTAGGCCCAGCTACCATAAAACTAACAGAGCCTTCTTAATTGGATAATCAACTAATTAGTGAGCTTCCACTAATGAAGCATAGCAACAGATCTGTATCTACTGTTAGTTCATAGTTTATTCTTAGTTTATGATATCAGCTGCTAAATTGTTCTAAGAATGATATAAATTATGATAATCCTGGAAGGCGCAAGGTCATTTTGTATCACGAGTTCATAATATAGAACCGAATTCAACACACCAACTACCTACCTATTCAACATTCATTAAACTTCATAGGTATAGTATAGTATAGTCACTCTATAACCGTATCAGATCATATAGATTGAACAACGCATGGTGACTTATACAATCCGTGGAGTGAGAGCACCTGGTAACCAGAGGGGCTAGTCTGCAAATTTGACAAGCAACTTACACGGTGTACACTACACGGATTTTAATATGGGATTTGAGGTTCTCAAGGTGCCCGCTAGGGGCGCTCTTCGATTTCTCCATACTAAAACCCGTGTAGTTTACACCACACGGCCGTGTAAATTGCTTGTCAAATTTGCAGACTAGCCCCTCTGTAATACAGGTTTCACAAACCTATCCCAGGCACCAGTCTCTCACAAAACAGGTTTACAGACTGTGTACCCTACCGAGCTGTAATTTATTGTTTAAAAGACCTTTTTGTTCGAGAAAATGTTTATTTTTAACCCCCGACGCAAAAACGACGGGGTGTTATAAGTTTGACGTGTCTGTGTGTGCGTGTGTGTGTGTATGTGTCGGTCTGTCCCATCGTAGCTCCCGAACGGATAAACCGATTTAGTTTTTTGTTTGTTAGAAAGGTTAATTTTTCACGAGTGTTCTTAGCTATGTTTGATCAAAAACGGTTAAGCCGTTTCATTGCGTTGAAGGTTTTTTTTAATTTTTACAAAACTAATTACTTGTTTATTTATTCATACGTTTTAAAGCTTAGCTAATGTTATCCATAGGATCCTAGGTGGACGTGGCCGTTGACGTAATGCGTTGTTAAAGGCAGAGGTTACCGCATAACATCAGGTGGGCCATCTGCTAGAACAACATTCACTAAAATATAAAAAAACCTGCTTTGTTTTATTATGTCTTTCGACTAAATCGTCATGCAACAATAAATTGTTTGATAAAGCAGTCATATCATCTGATAACTCGATAAGCAACAGTTTGTCTTCCTCTTTATCTCGGCCAATAAAATAAGATGATTACGAAATATCTACTGAATGTAACCACATTTTTTTTTTTTTTTTTTTTTTTTTTTTTTTTTATACTACTTGGATGACGTAACCTCTGCCTATGAACAGTGCATTACCACATAGGTCACGTCCACCTAGGACGCACCCTATGAGGCATTGCACTGCGCCCGCCACCCTGAGACATAAAGATGAAAAGTCTCATGTGCCTGTAATTTCACCGGCACCCTTACTCTTCATACCGGAACACAGCAATGCAAGCACTACTGCTTTGCGGCAGAAATAGGTACGGTGGTAGTACTTCCCCGGACGAACTCTTTCACAAAAAAGCTCTACTACTACTAAAACTCGATAAGCAACAGTTTGTCTTCATCTTTATCTCAGCCAATAAAATGAGATGATTACGAAATATCTACTGACTGTAACCTTAATATAACTGTAACCATAAATGACGACCTCTGTGGCGCGGTGGGCGAAGGTTTGCCTACGACGCAGGCGGTTGCGGGTTGCGATTTCCGCCTCGGAACAAATATTTGTACGATCTGCAGATATTTGTTCAGGGTATTTTGTATGTAGGTATAATAAAAAATATCTATCTATGTAATGTATTATAAATAAATGTATTTACAGAAAGCATAATACAACTAATACGAGGTATGTACAAAATTAAATAAATACATATGAAACAGTTGCGCTACCTGAAGACCGCTGCTAACGATCTAAAGGTAGCACCAACTGATCCAAAAAAATAATGTACTTATTGTATTTAGTATATCAGTTATCTAGAACCCATAACACAAGCTCTGCTTTGCTTGGGGCTAGGTAATGTTGTGTGAACTATCCAGCATTATTTATTATATTTTAAAATACAGAGTTATTGGAGCCCAGCCTTTTGCTCGTGGTTTTGCAGGCATGGTCTCGGGATAAAAAGCAGTCGCCTTCTCCCCTCCTTCCTCTCTCAGCATCCATACACGCACCAAATATCATCAAAATCCACTCCACCGTTACAGAACTTTACACTCAACCCCAGGCAAATATCATTATACAAAAAAATGCCTCGCGCGCCGCCCGAAAAAACAGTTTTTATTGTATATCTCGTAAAATATAGATATTTTACAAAACCCCTACGGTAAACACTTGGTTTTGTTGTATTGATTTTGTTCTCTGAATTATAATGCATATTTTTCATTTGAATATTTGAGGTAATGCACTGTTCATATGCAGAGGTTACCGCTTAACATCACGAGGGCCTCTTGCTTGTTCCGTCATCCAAGTAGTATAAAAAAAAAAAAAAAAAAAAAAACTTGATTTAGTCAGTCAAAAATCAAATCTAAGATTAGGAATTTTGCGGCATACGCGTAGACGCGGGCCGAGGCTAATAAAACATAGCATATAGTACTCGGGGAAAATGTAGCTACCAGTTAGTGAAATAAAAAGCAGCCAAGTGCGAGTCGGACTCGCCCATGAAGGGTTCCGTAGCAGCAAGTAACATAATATAAAAGTTCTTGGACGGTTTACGATTTATGACGTATTCAAAAAAAACTAGTTACTAGATCTCGATCAAACCAATTTTCGGTGGAAGTTTATATGGTAACGTACATCATGTATTTTTTTTAGTTTTATCATTCTCTTACTTTAGAAGTTACACATTTTACCACTTTGGAAGTGTTTCTCACGCAAAACTATTCAGTTTAGAAAAAAATTATACTACAAACTTCAATATCATTTTTGAAGACCTATCCAATATCTATAAATACTCTAAACGAATAGGTATGATGGAAAAAAAATAAGTTTCAGTTCTAAGTATGGGTAACCCCAATTTATTGTTTTTTTTTTCTATTTTTGTTTGAAAATCTTGATGCTGTTTACAGAATACATCTATTTACCAAGTTTCAACAGCATAGCTCTAATAGTTTCAGAAAAAAGTGGCTGTGACATACGGACGGACAGACAGACAGACAGACAGACATGACGAATCCATAAGGGTTCCGTATTTTGCCATTTGGCCACGGAACCCTACAAATTACGGAATTTGATCTGTAGTTCCGGAGATTATTCTCTAAGTTTAAACAAACAAACTTTACCTCTTTAATGTATTATTAAACGAGCAGTGTTTGTTCTATAGATGTAAATTGTGATCTCGGAACCGGCGAAGATTGTATTTCATTTTTAAAAAGAAAAATTAAATGTGATCTTTCGTAATAGACCGTTTGAGTTCCGGGATTTGAACTAAAACGAATCTTGAGACATTGTATGATAGATATGAAAAAGGCATTATGTTTCATCGTTTTTGAAAAAGTCTTTTGTTTTAACCCTTTTAGTATAGGTTTGTCACGGTATTAAAGTTATATACAACTTTATTAATGTTATATACAACTTTATTAAAGTTATATACAACTATATTAAAGTTATATACAACTTTATTAAAGTTATATAAACTTTAATACAAAACCAGATGGTTTATTTTCCGAAGTCAACTCTCGACCTAGATATAGTCCGATGTTATGTCAAAAACGACAAAGCCTCGGGCTATCTCTGGTTTTTCTCAAACCAGGCAGCCCCCTAGTTTAACAATGGTCTACAAATTCACAGTTAATAATAATAATAAATAAATAATGCTGGACAGTTCACACAACATTGTCTAGCCCCAAGCTTAGCAGAGCTTGTGTTATGGGTACCAGACAACTGATATACTTAATACAATATATTACATAGATAGATATTTTTTATCATATATAGAAAATACCCAGAACACCCGGAACAAATATCTGCAGATCGCACAAATATTTGTTCCGAGGCGGGAATCGAACCCGCAACCTCCTGCGTCGCAGCCGAACGTTCGCCCGCCGCGTCACAGAGGTCGTCAACAGTTGATTGCTTGTTGGATAGAAGTTTGTCATCTCGATTGTGATGTGCCACTCTCATACAAGATCAGTCAGTTTGACATGTCGGAAATACGTGTAGTAGTGCGAGAAGTGATTTCAGATAATAAACCATCTGCTTTTGTATTAAAGTTGTAGATAACTTTAATACCGTGACAAACCTAGACTACGTAGTTCGGGTTTAAACTAGGACTAGTTTAGTTTTTTTTAACCCCAGATGCAAAAACGACGGGTTGTTATTTCTTATGCTATCGTCTTCTGTCAACTTTCCAACTAGCAAAAAACCTTCCAATCTTAATGCTTCTTAAAATATTGGAATTACACAACGTGAGCTTTTCAATGGATGCTAATGACGTCATAGCCAAAATTAATCACAAAAGCGAATCGGGAAGTGAATCAATATTTATGTAAATATCTGGGGAAACGGCATGCGCAGTTATTTTGTAGCCGTAGTTACCTGCATTGCAGTTTTTTCAAAATAAGTAATCATTATCATCATCTGTGGCTTTAGACGTCCACTGGTGGACGAGGCCTGCCTGTGGAACGCAATGGGTATTCAGGCAATATTGGTGTTGAGTATATACTCAAGTATATGCTACTGCCCATCTCCTTTTTAGGGTTCCGTACCCAAAGGGTAAAACGTGACCCTATTACTAAGGCTCCGGCTGTCCGTCTGTCTGTCTGTCCGTCTATCACCAGCCTGTATCTCATGAACCGTTTAATTAGACAGTTGAAATTTTCACAGATGATGTATTTCTGTTACCGCTATTACAACAAATACTAAAAAATGGAATTAAATAAATATTTAAGGGGGCTCCCATAGAACAAACGTGATTTTTCCAAATGAAGGTTAAGTGATGCTCTGCGGGGTCAGTTTTTGGATGGGTGACCATTTTGCGTGCATTTATTTTTAACAAACGTGTTTTTTTTGCTGTTTTTATAGATAATGGTACGGAACCCTTCGTGCGCGAGTCCAACTCGCACTTGGCTGGTTTTTTTTGAATGAAATTATCAGACAAACTAGCTTACGGCCTGATTTAAAGTGGTCACTGTCGCTTATAGACACCGGCAACACCGGAGTATTATCGATGCGCTGCCTACCCTGAAGGAATTTTTCATCATTTTTCCCGAAGCGGCATATGTCGTAACCAAGCGGGAAAATCTCAGATGATAGCTCATTCCATAGTTTGTTGGTGTGGGGAAGAAATGATCTCGAGAAAAGAGTCGTACGATAAACCCAGGGTTGATCTCCTAATGAATGGTAATGATCTCCTTGTGTAAAATAGGGAAACGTCTTTTTTAATTCGTTGAATTTCATTTTTCTTTATTTTTTTTAATTTTGGTTGGCACAGGCTTTGCGCATAAAATTCATTTGATGAACAAGGTACTTAGGCCGCCTCCATACACTGACTTCTGACGATTTTTGCAATGTCGTTAGTTCATCGCGAGGAGTGTTGACGCGACGCAGGTCGCGCGTTCAGTTCATCGACAAACGAGAACTAATTTTCCCCAACGGTTGTCGATTCTGCGAGCTATGTGGCCAGCCCATTGCCATTTGAACTTGCTAACTCAGAATGCTTGTCGTGGCGCGTCCAGTCAACGTGGCGTGTCCAGTTACAGTGACGTGTCCGACTTAAGAATAGACCCCTCTGTCTCCTCCTGTGGATGTCGTAAAGCCAACTAAGGGATTACAAACGAAGATAGGCATCCACCTGAGTTTTTTCTTGTTTCCTCTCCCCCGCCGCCCTCGCTGCCTGTGCAAGACGAGCAGAGCGTGCGGTACGGCGGAGCCAAGCTAGTTCCCGTCTCACGGCCTTAGAGCGTGGTCGTGGTCGGTGCTCATGAAGAAGGACCTCTAAATGGTCAACGAAACGTCAGCAGGAGAATAGTAAAGTACGTGGTGTATAGTTTTTTTTTTTTCTAAAATTATTCCAAGCCACGGTAATTTCAATGCCACCTGAGTGCTTGATAAATGCGTTGTGCGTAGTGATCACCAATCCGCCTGCCAAGAGTGGTGATTATGGCAAAACCTCCTTTGGTTTTCTGTAGGGGAAGCCTCGTCCAGCAATGGACATCTTAAGGCTGAAGATGATGACGGTGATCTCGCTTCTTCTACGGATCTCTTCGTGTCAGATCCTAATCACACAGTGAAACTCTAAGCACAGATCTCTCCATTACCCGCTGTCTTTAAAAAATAACTTCAACCACTTTATTTCATTAAGGTGAACTTCTTCTTCTACTTAGTCGTTTTCTTCATTACTGCAGGTCGTGCCCGTCTTGGAATGCTTTGGTAGAGGAATTGACGGGCTGCTTCCATGCCAGCCTGTCTTCGGCTCGTCTAAGGGCGGTATAGGGTCAGACCAGCGGCTAGGTGATCGGCCACGAGTCTAGTCTTTTCCCCTCTATCTTCCCCTTCCTTTTTATTACGGTGATAATGCTGTCAAATAAGCGTATTGTCAATTTCGATCAACGTAGGTACAAATTAAGCCGACGGATTCTGAATCTTATTTCAAGCTTTTTCTGGGAAACTAATCAGGGAATGATTAATGGCGTAAGTCGAAGTAAATACTGTTTTATTAGTAGCCCTTGAAATAAGGAAGTATTTCCGTAATGCCACAGATTAGATAATAGTTACTAGGTAATGCCTTTGCATCCTACGTATATACTGGCATCTGCCCGTGGCTACGCTCTTGTGGTACCGAGATAAAAGGTAGCCTATGAACATATCGGCTAACATAAAGTTTTTTTTTTTATTCACTTATAATAGGAACAACAAATCATAATTAACAAAACAGATGCAACTTATCTACATCTACACTATTATAAAGAATAAAGATTATAAAGAGGAAAGATTTGTACCTATTTTTGTATGTTTGTAATGAATAGGCTCAAAAAGTACTGGGCCGATTTAAAAAATTATTTCACCATTGGAAAGCTACATTCACCCTGAGTGACATAGGCTACCAGGGGAGGGGATAGGAAAGGGGGGGGGGGCTGTTTTTCATCCTGAAACTACCCGTGCGACGCCGGGACGAGTCGCTAGTTATTAAATAAAAAGCAAAAATGTTTAAATATTATGTACTCGTATAAAGATGCAAAAACAATACAATAGAAAACAATGGATAATTCAACAACAATTAAACAATAAATTCTCGTACAATAGATAATTTCTTCAATTTCTCAGCGAAATTGGGCAGTTGTTTCTGCGTCATATAGTAAAAATCTACATCCAAATCGTTGCATTTATAAATAGTAGTAGGAGTAGTATGGTAGGAGTAGGATTGTAGGAATAGGGTAGTAGGAGTAAAATAGTAGGATGGTAGGTGTAAGATAGTAGTAGTAGTAGTATAGTAGGAATAGTAGGTACCTATAGTAGTATTGGTAGGAAAGTAGGAGTAGGGTAGTAAGATAGTAGGAGTAGGGTAGTAAGATAGTAGGAGTAGGGTGAGGATAGTAGTAGTAGGAGTAGGATAGTAAGAGTATGGTAATAGGATAGCATGAGTAGAATTGTAGGAGGATCCTACCCCTACTATCCAGAAGAAGTAGGATAGTAGAAATAAGGTAGTAGAAGTAAGATAGTAGTAGGATTTATACTTGCATGTACTTACACGAGCACAACGACTGCAGCTGCCTAAAACTTGACATAACTCTACCATTATAAGAATTGAACCAACCGTTTTCTTCGGGCTATAGCAACAGCTTTAGCTGGCGTCTGTTCTGAACGTACAAGACGGCTTCAGAGATAAACCTTTCAATTGCGAGTGACCTTTTGACATATTTAAATAATCCACACTTTGTGCTCACCCTTCGCATGGGAATTGTGAATTAAAATTAATGTAGTATGTACCATTCCTGGGGCGGCTAAATAAGTATTTCTACGCACGTGTATATTCTAAGGGATTTCAATGACCATTCAAACTGTCTTTAGGGTACCGTACCCAAAGGGTGCTAACGGGACCCTTTTACTAAGCCTCCGCTGTTTGTCCGTCTCTCTGTATTCTGTCACAAGGGTACGCCATTTATAAACCGATTTGAAAAAATATTTTATTATTTGAAGTTTTTTCTTCCAGTTTGGTCCCATTTTTATCAAAATTTGGTTCCGATATTCTTTTTTTTAACATTGATAGACCTTTGTTTGACCACGATCTCACCTGTTGGTAAGTGACGCTGTGGCCTAAGATGGAGCACAAAGGTCTAGAAGGCACGCATTCACTCTAGACTTGAAGAGACCCAGATTATAATTTTCAGGAAAAACAGACGACGGTAGTGTATTCCACTCCTTAGCAGTTCGCATTATAAAGGTAGAACTGAATCGTTTTGTGCGAATAGAAGGTGTACCAATGATGGGATCAATGAGGAATAAAGGAACTCCTCAAATATAATAGGCATGCATTTTGGTATTTTCAAAAACAAGTCAAGCATTTCAGAAAGTATCATTGGGTGAAGTGGAACTGATGAATAAGACCACAGATCCCATTTATTTTAAGCTTTGAAGTCGATTTTTTACAAGCTTTTATTTAACTTTGCAATGTATGTTGTTTGTCTGGGCACAGAATAAATAATAGTTGGTCGGGGTGGAATCCGGGTGGAATCTTGCAACTGAATTTTAAAGCAGTTATCCTCAACTGTTTGAGCTGAAATTTGGCATACCTATCAAGTTCCGATGACAGTACAATATGATGGTGACAGCGAGCTGATCTGATGACGGAGGCGGAAGGTGGACAACGGAACCTCTCGATGGATAATAGTAGACTTGGCCGTGTTTAGGCTCATGTTAATCAGATTTTTAGTAGTAGTTGAGCTTTTTTGTAAAAGAGTTCGTCCGGGGAAGTACTACCACCATACCTATTTCTGCCGCAAAGCAGTAGTTCTCCCATTGCTGTGTTCCGGTTTGAAGAGTATGATTGCCGGTGAAATTACAGGCACATGGGACTTTTCATCTTTGTGTCTCAGGGTGGCGGGTGCAGTGCAATTCCACATAGGGCGCGTCCTAGGTGGACGTGACCTATGAGGTAATGCATTGTTAAAGGCAGAGGTTACCGCTTAACATCAGGTGGGCTATCTGCTTGTTTCGCCATTTAAGTAGCTAAAAAAAAAAAAAAAACATGGTTACGATCACAAATTTTATAAGAGATTGTATTGAAAAATATATTTTTCACAAAATACTTATTGTTTGTAAAACATATTCAATAACAGCTGGAACTTTACCAAACAGATTTCACCGGGATTTATGTAGCCTAACGGTTCAATAGTGCAACTCAGAATCCAACGATACCGGGTTCGATCCTAGGCTCCGCACCAATGACTTTTCTAAGTTATGTGCGGATCTCCATCGCTCTGTGCTTCGGAGGGCACGTTAAGTTATATCGATGGTCCCGGCTGTTATTGATTAATAGCAGTCGATAAGCCATGTCAGAGGCCCTCGGGCGGCTTGACAAACTCCGACACCAGAGGCCAGCACTACCTCATACGATACGAAACGAAACCAGGATTTAACCTCATTAAAAATACTACGTAACTGTCCAAGTAACTGAAGGGCGATAACATTAAATACGCGTTTAATTTAGTTTATTAAAACAGTTTTGTAACCATGAATACGTTATAAACTATGTTCAAATGTTTGACTGATAGGTCTCTGGAGAACTCTTTTGATGAGATAAATTAATTAACTAAACAAATACGACCTGGAGCGACGCGTGACCCGAGAGCTGGCTCTTATCTGGCTCATCGCATTAGTATTGCCATTCAGCGTGGCAATGCAGCCAGCATCTTCAAATACAAAAGTTTTTATTGTGTTTACAAGTAATACAGTAAATCGGGTTGGGATCTCTTCTGGTAAGTTGCAGTAACCTGTGTTAGAAGAGTCCCCTCTTTTCTGTGGTCGGTAAGGAACACTTGAAACATTATAAATAATAATGCAATTATAGCAGCATGCTAGAAAAACTAACTATTAAATAAGATCATGAAGCTACAAGTACAATATATAAAATAGCATCTTAGGGACGCTTCCTTCTGCTAGTGATTTGGATCAGTTGAGCTACCTTTAGATCGCTAGCAGCGGTCTTCAGCTAGCACAACTGTTTCATATGTATTTTGTACATACCTTGTATTAGTTGTATTATTCTTTCTGTAAATAAATGTATTAAACTAACTAAACACGGTTATATATAAGTCATCAATAAACACAGTTATATATAGATATTACAATGAGTAGGCATGTACTGAGTAACATCTAACATCTACTACCTAATAACATTCCATCGGGTCCCAAACTAGGCGAAGCCTGCGTATCTTGGTGGTGCAGGGGGTTTGAAATCTTGAAACTACAACATGAGCCACTTCAAAAATAAATAAAAAAGAGTCCTTCAGGGCTGGCAACACATTGGCAATGCCCCTGGTGTTGCAGATGTCAATAGGCGACGGTAACCGCTTACCATCAGGCGGGCCTTTTTTTTTTTTTGTGACGAGGTGAAAATCTGCTACCAGATACCCTACCACATTGAGGGTGTGGTAGGGTTATGTGAGGTTCACGGACTCGTGGACTCACTAAAAACACCCCGGTGGCCGGCCTCGATGCATGTCAAGGGGCTCCGGGATCTCCATACGGAACGCACCGGTGCCACTCTCGCATTTGCCTGTGGAGCACAGTCCCGGGAATAACACCCATAGTTACGCCCGGCACCTATATAGGTGCTCACAGCGACAACTTGCCACAAGTTGCCGCCGCCTTCCCGGGATCCGCATACAGGCAGCCAGAGCCCTCACTCCAACCACCCACCATCAGGCGGGCCTATGCCAGTATGTCCAGCCATTACAATATAAAAAAAAAACGACTTGGTAATGCTAACAAAAAATACAGTATAATAGGTAACTTAAAGTAAATGTTGTGCCTGTATATCAAATAAGTATATAAGCTGGGTGTTTGTTGGTATTGTGTGTGAGTGTAGTGCATGTGTATGAGATTGTGGGAGCGTTTCGTGGTGAAAATAGCAGGATGATTCTACATAATGATGGAGGTAATTCCTTCTGTAGAATCGTACGAAAGCTTTATCAACGACAACCATGTTCTGATTATTCTTTTGGATTCGTTATGGTTTCAGGAAGCAAAATCACAGTTTTTGGCTGGGTTTTGGGTTTTTGATGGTTGTGAACATAAAACATAGTTAATGTTAATGTTAAAGAACTCCCTTTTCCGCATTCGAACTCTATGGGCGGTCCATTATGCGTGAGAGTTGTCTGACTAGGTACTTAGCCAGCCTAACTCCGTCCAGAAGCACAGAAGTTTCCTGGGGTCTTCGCAGGCTTGGCGGTGTGACCTCGGGTTGTTGAGGATTTGTTTTCGTTGCGCTGCTACTCCCACACATTCCAGGACTACGTGGGCAGCCGATTCTTCTTCGGTCAGACACCCTCTGCAGAGTGGGCTGGCTGTGGCACATAAAACATAGTTTAGGCCATTTGAATTATGAATATTTTCTAAGATAACACCGTCTTATCAGTACCTCTAGTCATCATCATCATCATCATCGTCATCATCATCATTGCCAGCCTGTAATAGCCCACTGCTGGGCATAAGCCTCCTCCCTCAAACGCCACTCGATTCTGTCTGGGCCTTTTGCATCCAGGTCTTCCCCTATACAACACCGATGTCATCCATTAGTCTGCCAAGGCCTCTCGTGTATCCTCTGGGCACCACTCAATCAGGGCCTTACTCCACCTGCCATCACCAAATCTTGCAACGTCTAGTCAAAATAATAATAAATCTACTTATGACCTTTTGTTTTTACAAGCTTTTATTAAACTTTAGTAGATTGACGAAATGGGTTAGTACATAAGACGAGCGTGAATGGGACAGTGGGAAGGGGAAGACCTCGGCGGACGTTTTCGGACCAGATCGGAGACGTTCTGGAAAAAGGCCAGGTCAAGAGTACCCTTAACTGACGAGCATGTATAAAGAATGTGATTGATGAGTGTGAATAAAGCTAAAGAGGTGTGTCAGGATCGTAGCAAGTGGAAATCCGTGGTCTCTGCGTACCCCTACGGGAAACAGGCGTGAGTTTATGTATGTATATATGTTTATTAAGCGTCACGTGGTAGTATGTAGTCGTCCATCAAATCTTCAAACTAAAGTTATAAGCCAGTTCCACCCAACAGGTTAGAGGAGTATACCGGTAAGACGCTCAGCCCTCAGAATCAGAATCTGAATTTGTTTATTACAAGTCACTTTTGCACGCGAACGAAGTGTCTCCAGCTCGTCAGACTTCATAAAACTTTGTACACATGATCAGTACACATTTTTTTTTTTTTTTATTCTACTTGGATGACGGATCAAGCAAGAGGCCCACCTGATGTTAAGCGGTAACCTCTGCCTATGAACAGTGCATTACCTTATAGGTCACGTCCACCAAGGACGCACCCTATGTGGCATTGCACTGCGCCCGCCACCCTGAGACATAAAGATGAAAAGTCTCATGTGCCTGTAATTTCACCGGCACCCATACCCTTTATATTTACAGAAAGAATAATACAACTAATACAAGGAATGTACAAAATACATATGAAACAGTTATGTTACCTGAAGACCGCTGCTAGCGATCTAAAGGTAGCTCAACTGATCCAAATCACTACCAGACGGAAGCGTCCCTAAGATGCTGGCTGCATTGCCATGCTGAATGGCAATACTAATGCGTTGAGCCAGATAAGAGCCAGCTCTCGAGTCACGCGTCGCTTCGACCAGATGCCCTGAAAGATTTGAAAACGCGAAGGGCCCTCGTACCCCACGGACCCAGAGTCTCGACCCCGAAAGGCTCAAATAAGTAAGCCCTGTCGAGACTTGCATATTTGCGTGTTTTGAGGTCCTCAGCGTCATAATAGCGAATCTGAGTACATATCAGTACACTAATATGATTTGCTAACCATATAACTTACTAGCAACTCACGCCAACTTCGCATGGGTAGTGGCGGTATCCCCCCATCTATCTAAACACCCGATACCATAAAAATCTGCTTCAATTACCATCAAAAGCAAAAGCAGTTGATTTGGCATCTAATGCAGTTTAAGTTTTTAGCAAACAATTCAATTCAATTCAATTCAATTCAATTTATTTATATCAGGCATTGTCCATATTTTGTTAGTTGCGCTTATTATAGTTTTTTTTTTATACTACTGAATGACGGAATAAGCAGATGGCCCACCAGATGTTGAGCTGTAACTTCTGCCTATGAACAGTGCATTACCTCATAGGTCACGTCCACCTAGGACGCACCCTATGTGGCATTGCACTGCGCCCGCCAACTTGAGACATAAAGATGAAAAGTCTCAAGTGCCTGTAATTTCACCGGCACCCTTACCCTTCAAACTGGAACACAGCAATGCAAGCACTACTGCTTTGCGGCAGAAATAGGTATGGTGGTAGTACTTCCCCGAACGAACTCTTTCACTAAAAATCTCTACTACTATGATCGTCCTAGCGTTCATTTTGCTTACCTCAATTTCCATGCAAAAATCCGTAAGTACAACATCTACACAAACTCAGAACACGGACTCTGTTTGGTCAGAAAATTATATTACAGCCACGATATGACGTTTGTTTGCATGATTCAGGCATATTTTTTATCATTTATCTTTTAAGATCTCGCTTCCAAATGTTTACGAATGAGATCTACAGTTAACGTTACAAATCCAAGCATTATGTACACATAGGTACAATGTATTTTACAATACAAATAGTGCTATTTGTTTTCCTATGACGTGTCGACGATAAATTCGGAACCAAATAACTAACGAGTCGATAATACAAACAGTATTTGCGCGTAACATGAGTACACGAATGATTGACGTCGAATGTACACAATCGCAGAAATATATAGTTCCCATTGCTAACAAATCACGCAGTGGCATCGCTATAGACACTGTATAGAGCTGGGTTCACACTGGAGAAACAAACGTAGACTTGAGGCATTGTTTTTGTAGGTTTTTTTTTAGCGTATACATAAACTAGCTAATCGTATTCTTAGTAATCATTCACTGCTAGAAATACCTTAAATGAGCAAAACTAAATCTGAAACATGAACGACCTACATTTAGATTATTACATATAGGTTTAAGTGGAGACCGCGTCTTGGCAAACGTAGAGTGGGGCGCCCTCTGGCTAGGTGGAGCGATGACCTACGAAAGGCGGCGGGCAGAAAGTGGATGAGAAGAGCCGAACACCGGGCTCAGTGGCACGTATTGGGAGAAGCTATGTCCAGCAGTGGACTAGCGTTTTTTTTTTTTTAATTCTTCTGAATGACGGAATTAGCAGCTGGCCCACCTGATGTTAAGCGGTAACTTCTGCCTATGAACAGTGCATTACCTCATAGGTCACGTCCACCTAGGACGCACCCTATGTTGCATTGCACTGCGCCCGCCACCCTGGGACATAAAGATAAAAAGTCTCATGTGCCTGTAATTTCACCGGCACCATTACCCTTCAAACCGGAGCACAGCAATGCGAGCACTACTGCTTTGCGGCAGAAATAGGTATGGTGGTAGTAATTCCCCGGACGAACTCTTTCACTAAAAAAGCTCTACTACTACTAGCGTGGGCTAATGATGATAAAGGTTTATATTGTTCTCATATAAGTGACATTTGTCTTTATGAGAATAAATTGTTTAAACCTAACATAGATTTTCCTTTAGCAAGATATGTTGAAGAGTTTGGCGTTAATTTCAGTAATGTAAACGTCGCGTTATTCGAACCGTGTTTGTTGTCCCATTAGGTACGACTGCGTGCCCGCATCGCGACAATTTGGCGTCCGTAATCGCCCGCATCGCAATCGATTGTCCCGAGATTGAGTTTAGATCGTTAAGAGCTCGTTTTGCGATCGTTTCCAAATCGTATTCAGGAAGTACTCACAGAATGGCGAAGTAGGTAGTAAGTAGGTAGTCTTGAAAAATTCAGGACTTTAAGAAGCTTTATAAGATCTACGTAAAGACTCTTGTACACAACAATTTTAATATAGAATGGTAAAAATTTAATTTGGTTTCTCCAGTCCAGTTCAGTATTTAAGCTGCGCGAATATGTTGGTCATAACGACTTCACTTTTTATTAACATTCGGTTTTACGATTTTTACTACCCTTAAGAAGAAGAAAAAAAGAAGGATCATCAAATAAACCCGAGCCGTTTTTGTTGCCTCATTTTTCTAGGTTCGGTCACGTAAATTTATTTTATAAGACGATTCAAATCAATCCTTGTGATTTCAAAGAATAAAATCCTTTTTTTTTTTTTTTTTTACTTGTTTTTTTTTTTTTTTTTACTTTGACCTATTTGCGTGCCGTGGGCATTTTATGAAAATCAATTCTTATTCTTTCTTTAGGCTAAAGGTGTAATTCTTCGTTTAGATAGTTATTTTTGGAGTTTACTCCTTAAGAATTGATTTAACAATAAAGTTAGCAAGTCAAAAAAGACCTCAGGGACCTTAAGGCTTTAGGGATAAGTAAAATTGCTAACATAGCAGCAGATAGGTTGAATAGTGCATAGGATCCTGTTAAAACTTTAGAGAAACATACTTTAACTTGTTCTGTTACCTTACACACTTCCAAGATACGAATAGTTCCAGGAAAGTATGCAATAGGATCCAAACTGTCCAAACTTGTAGCGACGTTGAAGAACTAACATAAAAAGTCTATACTTCCTCTGTGGCGCGGCGGGCTAAGCTCGGCCTGCGACGCAGGAGGTTGCGGGTTCGATTCCCGCACTCTGAACAAATATTTGTGCGATCGCAGATATTTGTTTAGGGTGTTCTGGGTATTTTCTATGTATAATAAAAAATATCTATCTATGTAATATATTGTATTAAGTATATCAGTTATCTAGTACCCATAACACAAGCTCTGCTTAGCTTGGGGCTAGATAATGTTGTGTGAACTGTCCAGCATTATTTATTTATTTATTTTATTTATTTTTTATACTTACTTATTTATTGGTCGGACGAAATGTACAAAGCTACTAGTATAGTATTATATTATCTGTGACAAAACTAAATTTGTGCTTTTCATCGCTATCTCTGTATTTTAACACTAGTTTTCTCAGAAACGGCTAAAGGTATAAAAATTTGTCTGTGAGATTATAGTGCAGTAAAAGTAGTTTATGCAACGGTCATATAAGAAGGGGTATTATACCTATGTTTTAATACCTAAGTTATATGCAGTTTCATACACTACTTTATCTTCACTCATAGGAAAAATTGAAATTAAACAAAAAAAAACACGATCGGCAAAAAAATGTATGGGAAGCGCGGGAAATTAAGTTCAAACTACGCATGCGTGCGCCATTTTTTCACAGTTCGAACTGCGCATGCGTGCGCCTTTTTTTAAGATTCAGGCTATAACCATAGACTAGTTCAATGAATTAATTAAAAAAAAGATTGCGGTACTATAATGAGTTTTATGATACAGTTGACGGTACTATAATGAGTATTATTCTTAATTTTAACGCTGTCAAAGCCTATCTGTTTTATTTACTTATTTGTGTTGTGTATAACTTTGGCAAAATAAAAATTTTACTTACTTTACTTACTTAATTTTATGTCTGTACCTATAGAACCGTCTTTGAATTCGTAATTCGAATTTTTCGATTTGAGTGTAGATAAAATCAATTAGGCTTCTAACTCAATGTTAAAAATGTATACAAACTACCCGCAGTAAAAAATGTATGCCAGATAATGAACCACAACATTATGTAGATACTTATGCATGTACAATCCATGAATGTACTAGTCCCAAGGAGCTTGAATTTGACCTATAACTTCATGACTAGTCCTTCTGAGGTACAATACCACTAATATATAAATTTCAAAGTCACGATGTTTGGATGTGTGGATGTATGGATGTGTGGATGTGTGCATGTGTGGATGTATGGATGTGTGGATATGTGCATGTGTGGATGTGTGCATGTGTGGATGTTTGGATGTTTGAAACGGCGAAACAGCAGAACTGATTTCAATGAAATTTGGTACCTATGACCTGGATTTTCTGTATTTATAGTATTTTTTTATATTAATAGTACCTATTTCTAGTATTTTATAATAGTACCTACATCTTAATGCAAAATGTAAACATAAATCTCAATTAACTCAGAATTATTTCCCTTCTTCATTTGACATTCCGCTCAATAAGGTAGCAAAAAATAAAGTCGGAGACCCCCATTTTTGGATGTAATATCCGTTATAATGATTACGTTCGTATAAAATTAGCCAAGGGTATAGTATTACTTTATCTGTGGCTAATGTCACCCGGACCATAATAACAAATCTATTGACAACTCATTCATCAAAATCAGATGAGTAATTTAGACCCTATGGTGGAACATACGTAACTAAGTACAAACAAACATACATACAATCATAGACTTCTAAAAATATAACCCTTCATTTTGGTTTTGCATAGTCAGGTTAAAATAAACAAAGATTAGTAAAACCTTGTAAGGTTTATCATCTTGTTTAAAATTTTCATAGTTTTAGTTTTTTTTTTTTTTTTATACTACTTGGATGACGGATCAAGCAAGAGGCCCACCTGATGTTAAGCGGTAACCTCTGCCTATGAACAGTGCATTACCTTATAGATTACGTCCACCTAGGACGCAACCTATGTGGCATTGCACTGCGCCCGCCACCCTGAGACATAAAGATGAAATCTCATGTGCCTGTAGTTTCACCGGCACCCTTACCCTTCAAACCGGAACACAGCAATGCGAGCACAACTGCTTTGCGGCAGAAATAGGTATGGTGGTACTACTTCCCCGGACGAACTCTTTCACAAAAAAGCTCTACTACTACTAAAACATACGTAACTAAATACAAACAAACATACATACATAGACTTCTAAAAATATAACCCTTCATTTTGGTTTTGCATAGTGAGGTTAAAATAAACAAAGATTAGTAAAACCTTGTAAGGTTTATCATCTTGTTTAAAATTTTCATAGTTTTAGTTTATTTTCCGTGATCAGGAAAACTTGAACAGAGCACTTTAAAGCACCTTGTTACCCACTTTCCATAAAATGAGGTTTTGCATTACACTATAACGGGGTCAAGCCTCGAGGGATTGGAGCTCATCGTTTTAAATTAAAACTAAAGTCTGGATATTTTTATGTCGTAAACCTAACAAAAACTTGGCTTTCCCGTTTGAACAACGTCATTTATGGTCATACCGGATTAAATTTAACAGCTGGCTTCCTTTTGACCAAGCTAACTTATTTAACTTAGCTGACGACCTCTGTGGCGCGGCGGGCGAAGCTTGGCCTGCGACGCATGAGGTTGCGGGTTCGATTCCCGCCTCAGAACAAATATTTGTGCGATCGCAGATATTTGTTCAGGGTGTTCTGGGTATTTTCTATGTATAATAAAAAATATCTATCTATGTAATATATTGTATTAAGTATATCAGTTATCTAGTACCCATAACACAAGCTCTGCTTAGCTTGGGGCTAGATAATGTTGTGTGAACTGTTCAGCATTATTTATTTATTTATTTATTTTATTTATTTATTTATTTATCACCGTTTGACTTATTTGTGTCAATAATGATCAAAATAATTTCGCGACCGAATTACCAATATATATAAATAACGCATCAGGGGCCGCCCTCAATATGGCGGCGGCGGGTCGCCACTCAACATAATTAACATCCTCATCATCATTCATCATCATAATCTTCCTATAGAGTTCCACTGCTAAGCATGGGCTTCCCCCATAGACTAGTATATTATTCACATTAGTATAGGACACATTTTACCACTTTGGAAGTGTCTCTGGCGCAAACTATTCAGTTTAGAAAAAAAATATATTATAGAAACCTCAATATAATTTTTGAAGACCTACCAATTGAAAAGCAACAAGTATGGGTTTTATTAAAAAAAAAATTGTTTCCGTTCTAAGTATGGGTAGCCCCCAAAATTTATTGTTTTTTTTTATATTTTTGTGTGAAATTCTTAATGCGGTTCACAGAATACATCTTCTTACAAAGTTTCAACAGCATAGTTCTTATAGTTTTGGAAAAAAGTGGCTGTGACATACGGACGGACAGACATGACGAATCCATAAGGGTTCCGTTTTTTGCCATTTGGCTACGGAACCCTAAAAATGCGCGCTTTCTGATACCTCACCTCCTTGATAATAAGCAACATGGCTGATAGTACCAACCTCTCGGAAAAATGCGCTTCCTGTTACACACTTCCATCCCTTTTCACGAAATCACTCCCACAGATTGCAGGGAAGCGAGAGGATAAATTACATTAAAAGTTTTTTTCTTGAGAAATTACCCGAACGCTGACGAGCAGAGTGAATATAGTATCATTTGTGTTTCACCGTATGCACCAAACGTGCATGAAAGGATCTGTGCGGAGTCCATCCTAAACCTTTTCCCACACTTGTTCTGTTTACCAGTCAACAGTGTCAATCAGCCTCAAGCCTCAGCTAAGATGAAAGAAAGAGCGCATGAAAGGGAAAACCAAAAGCACAAAAGAAGTAGGTATTATAATTCCCTTAGCCATTATACTCAAGAAAACTAACTTATTTCTTCGTTCTCGCGGTAAAGCCTTCGCGGCTTACAAAACTACTTCGTAACTCTAGCAACAATGTTTAACGAGAATATTAATTTTGACAGAGATAGAGTACCTTCTGGAAAACTACGAGTATAGCTTTCGTATTGTGTTGAGCGGAAAACTACTTGTAAAGCTACACCATATTAGGTTTTCAGCTAACGGAGCTTGAAATACTTTGATGTCTTTCGGTTATAGCAGGTACGAGTGGCGACCGTATAACCCTCTTCGTCATTTGATACAAAGATAAGACACATGGCACATGATTATAAAATTGATGCTTAGTTTAAAAAATATGAGACAAAAATTAGAAATGGCCGAAAGTACAAACAAAGCTACTTCCGGTGTTTTTTTTTTTTTTTTTTTTTACCTAAAATAGTCTTGCGTTTGGCTACATCTCACCTGATGGGAAGTGACGATGAGGCCTATTTAAGCACGCTCGCCTAGAAAATGCCCATTAACTCTTCGTTTGAAGACGCCCAAGTTGTATGATAAAGGGAACAAAGAAGCCGGAAGAGAGTTCCAGGCGTTTGATGTCCGCATGATGAAAGAGTTTGAGAAACGGTTTGTACGCGACGGTGGAATGTCAACAACAAAAGGGTGAAACGCCTCTCCACGTCTGGTCATCAGGTGGCGGAATGGAGACGAGGTACGACGATTTAATGGTATTTACGTCATTTCACCGGAAGTGATAGCTTTTTTTGTACTTTCGGCCAATTCTAATTTTTGTCATATATTTTTAGTCTCTATCATGAGATCAGCACGCTGTTTTTTCGATGAAAAATATATTTCTCAATAAAATCTTTTATAAAATTAGTGATTGGAACTGTGTGCTGATCAAAATGAGCCTAAACAGGCCAGTCTACTATTATCCAACGAGGAGTTCCGTTCTCCACCTTCCGTCTCTATCATCAGATCAGCACGCTGACCATAATATTGTATTGTCATCGAAACTTGACAGGTAAGCCAAATTTCAGCTCAATCGGATGTCAAGAGTGGTTCTAACTCAGCTTGCAAGATTTACCAAAACAAACCTAGCCCAAAGAAAGTCATAAACAAACACCTTTGTTCCACCCCGGTACGGAGGCATGCAATGCTCTAAGTTCCACCCAGATAACCAAAACACGTTGCAAGTTAAATAAAAGCTTGTAGAAAGCGAATTTGTCAAAACTTATCTAACAAATATGCCGGTACTATTAGTCTGTCTGTGTATACCTAGTAACCCCGTATCATTATCGAAATCTGCCAGCCAACTTCTCAAGTCAGTTACCCTCATTAAATAGCCATGATCGATTTCATATCGCTTCAAATTACAGGCCCATTCAATTGGAAACCCGATAATACTGAATTATATCATACTCCTATTCAGACGTGTTTTGAAGTTATTTTCGTGAGAAAATGGAAATTATATTCATGGAATTATTTTCAGGTCCTATTTTCGGACCTTTCAGTCTGGATCAGTAAAAATATAAGTACCTAGTGTAGCAATATGAGCAGTTGAACAACTTTCATTGTCTCCGTAGACCAAGTGCTAATTGATTCCTGTGACGCTATAACTGCCGCTAATCCGGTGGCGATTTCATCCTGTCACGACAGAACAAACAATACCGATACACTTACCCCGCCGGCAAGGTCAACGAGTCTTCTTAGTACCTTCTGTACGTCACGCCTACAACCAGTACAAGCATCACAGATCCCTAACCTGGCAACTGCCTAAGTCTAGATCCGTACCTAAGTGGTGCCCTTGCGCTCGTTGCCCCAACATAATTTTATCCATCTGCGTTCGCCAAAAGCTCAACAAGCACATTGACCATCTGAAGTCAGCTGCAATAAAACCCCATTAAAAAAACAGTTGTTGAAGTGGCAATCGGTAGGCCATTTAGGTCGCAGAACCTACAACAGATGGAGACTAAAGTATGACGAGTGGAAACCACGAACCAAACGACGCATTGTAAACGTCCTGACTTGGGTGAGCGATGACGTTACAACAGTGGTAGGAAGTCGGTGGATGGAGGCTGATGATATTAAACGGTACCCTCTGCCTATGAACAGTGCATTATCAAATAGATCACGTCCACCTAGGACGCGCCCTATGTGGCATTGCACTGTGTCCGCTATCCTGAGACATAAAGATGAAAAGTCTCATGTGCCTGTAATTTCACCGGCACCCATACCCTTCAAACCGGAACACAGCAATGCGAGCATTATTACTTTGTGGCAGATATAGGTATGGAGGTATTACTCCCTCGGACGGACTCTTTCAAAAAATAAAATGGTGTTTTTGTGTGAAATATCACATATTCTTGGTTGATTTAGTTAGGAGGTACTCCTTAGGCCAAATTACTCAGTCTTATCAACAGTGGCACAAGGAGGTAAATCCTTAACAAACATAGTCGATAAATACAGGTAGGTTACCTACTTACTTCGTCCTAAGATCACGTTAATCCATTGACTCTCGACCTAAAAAGAAATGTCCGATTAGAGATTTCTGAGGCATTTTTTGTGTTCATTGTGTGATAATATTATGTTCTACAAATATCATTTTGTGAGTTTTCTTAACCAGGTTGTGTTACCAGAAACTGTGCCAGAAAGCCATTTCTCGTAATTTTTTTAAAGACCGAATCATGACTGATTTGTGAATTGACTGAAAATTAGTATTCCGCTCCCTGCTCAAATATCTGGGCGACCGAGCTTCGCTCAACATTTCTTCTTTAAATCTTGTTTTCAAGTATATCGCTACCCTTACAATCTGTTATATTTCTCTTCTCTTGTCTATTTGAATTCAGAATAAGCCTGTTCGTAATTCGAATTTAGTGTCAGCGGGCTGCTACAGATTATAAGCAAATAGCGAATCGTAATAAAAACAAGTTTTTGTGTAAAATCACGTTTTCCCAGCGATGAGACCTAGCTTGCTCAGGTTTTTTGTCCCAAAAAAAACCATATAGCAAATTTCATTGAAATATTTAGAGCCGTTTCCGAGATCTTAAAACATATTATATTTACATACATATATTGTTGGTTTAGGCAAATAAATCAATAGTTAGTGCGTTTTGTTCGTCGTGACACTGGTTTTTTAAAGCTGCACTGCATGGACCCGCCAGGGCCAAGGACTACTTGGCCCTGGCGGGTCCATGGAGCGGATGAAGTGCAGCTTTAAAAAACCAGTGTCACGACGAACAAAACGCACTAACTATTGATTTATTTGCCTAAAGATTTTCGGCAAGTACTATCTCGTCATGATATCAACGGTATTACTAGTATTACTTTTATCTTAGGGAGATTACACACGCTTTAGATTTCGCGCGGCTACGATAATGCACGCAAACAAATGGAAATTTTCGTGAAAATTCCCTTTTACTAAAATTACATAGTCCAATCACACAAATAAACGATTACATGATTACTTCCTCAGGGCTACATAGCGCCTAATTTCAGGGGTACAAACCTAACAGAAAAAATAAAATACATATTTAGCAAACAGTTAAATTTATAATTTAGTCGCCTAATATCGTTTGTTCAGAAAATAACGAATCCTGACTGAAACAATGGCATTTTCAGAATGAGATTCAGTAATTAAAACTCGACAAATTTACGAATCTGGTTTCAGAATTTGTAAAAGCTTTCTCATAAAATTTAGGTATTAAATACACTTTCGAATTTATTTTGCAAACTAGTAGAATGCCCGCGACTGCGTCTGCGTGCAGTTTTTCCCATACAAACTACACCTCGCTTGCTGTCCCTTGAGTGAGATTTTAGTGAATTTCGGAAATGATTTCCTTATGCGGCGACCTCTGTGGAGCGGCGGGCGTAGGTTCGCCTGCGACGCAGGAGGTTGCTGGTTCGATTCCCGCCTCGGAACAAATATTTGTGTGATCTGCAGATATTTGTTTAGGGTGTTCTGGGTATTTTCTTTGTATGATAAAAAATATGTATCTATGTAATGTATTGTATTAAGAATATCAGTTATCTGTACCCATAACACAAGCTCTGCTTAGCTTGGGGCTAGTTAATGTTGTGTGAACTGTCCAGCATTATATATTTTTTAATATATTTTTTTTGTTGCTCTCATATCACTAAATGAATGTACCGTACAATTTTAACGTCTTCTCTAGGACTTAGGTTGTGCGGTTTAGGTTGTGCGTTGATAGTCTGACAGTCAGTCACGCAAAGATTTCATATAGGTTTATGTTTTGATTTTAGTACGGCACGATAAAGGACTTAACTTCTACTGTTACTGTTCTAAACGAGATTACAAAGTACCCACTTAGTTAGTTTTTAAGTCGAGAGAAGACCCAAGTTCCAATGATGACAGGATTCAATCATCAAAAGTATCTGAACCAAAAGAGTGTCAAAACGCATAATGAGGGACAATTTGACAAGTTTTGTCCGCCCATTGCTGCTTGATTATTGAACACATAATTGTAGTAGAGTGTGAACCGGCAGTGTATCGAACAGTCATCGATTGAATTTTCAAAGGTGCCATATTTCGGCGTTCATCAATATATATAAAATCGTTGCGTGACTGGACTGACTGACTGACTATCAACGCACAGCCTAAACCACAAATCGTAGAAACCTGAAATTTGGAGGATGTGTTCCTTTTGTGGTCTAGAGGTGCACTAAGAAAGGAATACCAGAAATTCAATCCCTAAGGGGGTGCAGCATGGTGTTAAAGTTTGTATGGAAAAGTACACGCGCACGATGTCACGGGCATTCCACTAGTAGTGTATGGAATTCTAAATCCATCGTCAAGTTATCAAAAAGTCTTTGTCATTAACAAACATAAAAGTTGCAATTTTAAACATGGAAAATGTTGCTCTCACCCGGTACGCCAGCACTCAGTCGTTTTAACAATAAATCATAGCCGATATTGCTCAACCATTTGCTAGAAAGGAAACTTAATAAACATTTGCCAATGTATATTAAGCAAATGAAATACTTCTGTGTGGAATTATTTGTTTACTCAGCATTTTCAAATATGACGTAAACAAAAAACAAATGGTGCCATCTCCAGCTACACAAAGAGTGTAACCCCCATTGTGCGCCCCGCCATAATTCGCAGCCAACTGTATATTGTGCTGAACTTAAAGCCATGTCCATCTTTTGTACAGTGCCATGATTTTCCTGGCTGGTAGGTATTGTTTGACTGTGATTCCGCCCTGTGTGCTGTGGGTGAAAATTAACCTTTTTCAGTTAGAGATATTTTGTACAGAAATTAAAAGTGCGTGTATTTTGGTAGATAATTAATCATTCAGCTCCTACTATAAATTTATTTACAAAAATAATAATACATCTAATACAAGGTATGTACAAAATACATATGAAACAGTTGTGCTACCTGAAGACCGCTGCTAGCGATCTAAAGGTAGCTCAACTGATCCAAATCACTATCATACGGAAGCGTCCCTAAGATGCTGGCTGCATTGCCACGCTTAATGGCAATACTAATGCGTTGAGCCAGATAAGATCCAGCTCTCGGGTCACGCGTCACTTCGACCAGATGCCCTGAAATCATTTTGAAAACGCGAAGGTCCGTTTTAGTTCCTTGAAATAGAAATACAATATTTATCGATATATGGAAGACCAACAGCTTAATTTAGACACAGAATATATAATATGATTTAGACACAAAAACAGGTGTAGAAAAAGCCAATTAATGTTCCTCATCGCTAGATACAAAGAAGCTAGAAAAATGTGCAAACACTCACTTGAATAATAAGCAAAAATGTGCAAACACTCACTAGAATAATAAGCAAAAATGTGCATACACTCACTAGAATAATAAGCAAAAATGTGCAAACACTCTCTAGAATAATAAGCAAAAATGTGCAAACACTCACTAGAATAATAAGCAAAAATTTGCAAACACTCACTAGAATAATAAGCAAAAATGTGCAAACACTCACTAGAATAATAAGCAAAAATGTGCAAACACTCACTAGAATAATAAGCAAAAATGTGCAAACACTCACTAGAATAATAAGCAAAAATATAAATAGTTTAAGAATATCATATGAATTGTATAGTACTTGACCAAGCGAGCGAAGCATCTCAATTACTTTCCTCTGTCAGTTTGTCAGAAAAGTAAACTCAGAGTAAACTCCTCTACAGATCGTATTTTACAACCGATCTGGACGAAACTTGGTATACAGGCAATTCATACAATGCAATTCAATAAATTATTCAATTTAAATAATCAATTCAATTCAATTTAATTCTTTTCAATTTTTTTATTTATTCAATTTTTTTTCTTGGCAATTTCATAGTTTTTTTGTAGTCGGCGATTTTTGATTGGATGGGTATTTCCCCCAAAATGGGAGAAGTTTGCTGCTGCGCCATCTACCGACCTTAAAAACATCAAAGACATATTTACATTAAAACTGATATTTACATTTGACAGGCCAACGGGATCGATTTACGCCTCTAAATTTCCTCGTCCGGAATGCAAAGTGACACGCAAAGTAGGGACACTTGCGGTGTCTATATTGATATATGGTCTGTGGTCTTAGTTAAAAACGTGTAAGGAAAATGGGGTGGGTCGGCTACTTTTTTTATGACTCAGTAATTGCATAGCGACATAAAAATCAATAAACCCGACATGTGCTACAAACCACGCGTAATGGAGGGACCTGAAGTTAATTACTCTATTTAAAACTAGATGTCATGACAGTAAAAGTTAGGACGTGCGATTGTTTGTCATTCGTTGTGTTTCCTCTTCTTTGTACTAATCTAATTCTAATCTTCAAAATCCAATAGTTTCCTACGATGCTCGAGTAAATCCCCATTTAGCCTACAGCCCTCCCCTACTATACGGGGACCTCCCAGGGATTGTTTCTGATCGGTTTCCCCCACTGTTGATGTTTTCACTTGCCAACTGAGTAATTCCAACTTCTCTGAATTGTCCTCGTCTAAAGCCGCCACATTCAAGTCGATCGGAAACGTCTGGGCCGAGGTAGAGTTGAACTTGAAGACGTCGAATTTCGTAGTCGGCGCTAAACATCTTGGTCAACCTGATTCGAGCAGGATGATTTCTTGGGCTTCTTTCTTTTCTAAATGGTAGCGGCAACCACTCTCGCTTCCGAAAGTGGTTTTGTCCGGTGGTGAATGGGATGATGCCTGTTTAATTTCCTACTCCTATTGTTGTAGGTCTTGGCAATTTGTTATCAAACCAATTGTTATAATTGTTTCAATTTGTTATTTTGTTGTTATTTGTTGTTGTTTGTTTGTTGTTGTTTTGTTTGTGTTGTTGTTGTGTTGTTTTGTTTGTTTGTTGTTGTGTTGTTTGTGTTTGTTTGTTGTTTGTTTGTTACCTTTGGTGTGAAAATATTGGCAATATTCTTGTGTGTAAAATATAGTTTAATTGGAATCAAACGATCACTACTCACTTTTTAGAGAGCAGTAACAGAGCGGTGCCTCATTTTTTGTGGTCACTTGCACGGCCAGTCACTTCATCAGAGACTATAGGGTTTTTTTTTTTTTTTTTTATATTACTGAATGGCTGAACAAGCAGATGGCCCACCTGATGTTAAGCGGTAACCTCTGCCTATGAACAGTGCATTACCTCATAGGTCACGTCCACCTAGGACGCGCCCTATGTGGCATTGCACTGCGCCCGCCACCCTGAGACATAAGGATGAAAAGTCTCATGTGCCTGTAATTTCACCGGCACCCTTACCCTTCAAACCGGAACACAGCAATGCGAGCACTACTGCTTTGCGGCAGAAATAAGTATGGTGGTAGTACTTCCCCGGACGAACTCTTTCACAAAAAAGCTCTACTACTACTAGTGTTAGCATAAATACTTTTTGTAGGTGCTAAATCGGTCTTTGCGATGGTATAACTATTTAATTTCTATCATTTCAACTTAAGTAATCCGACGCTTTCTAATGTACATATATTTTATACCACATTTTTTCTGGAATGTCCCCCGTTCTAAACGTAAGACCATCGGAAGCCCGCAATGCTCTAGCGTAAGACGTTGATCGAATTCACGCAGTAAAAATTAAAGTGTTGTCAAAACCACGAGCCAAAATCCATAATCCTCTTCTCGTCACTACGTAGCACCGATATAAAAAATGCTGTTCGGATTTGTTCGGTTACACTTCATTGACTATCGACATTTATTCTCAATTGGAAACGAACAATTTGCGCCTAGCCACACATACAGGTTGTGCCAGAAATGAATTTTATCTCAAAGGGATTTGACACTTTTGTTCTTATTTCACTAAATGAAGGGGTGTTCTATGTCGCACAAGAGGCCATAGTTTCTATAGGTATGTCTGTTATGTGACCTTCGGAATGGCTCTATCCGCGCTAGTAAGAGCATATTATATTATTATATATTTTATTGTATAGTTGGTATGTATTATTTGTAGTTATTATATTATTCTTTATGTATTCTTGTATATTTTATTGTAAGTTTTTATGTTATGTATTAATGAACTAGCGAAGTGAGTTCTCTGAGTCAACTTGGAAGAATCGATATTTGTATGTATGTTTTTGTCCGAGGATACCTTTCCGATCTTCATGAAATGTGATAGGGGGGGGGGGGGGGGGGGGGTAGATAGTCCTGGTATAATTTGTAGCTAAGGTTATGATTTACATCGGTCGGGGGTTTGTTGAGATATTGTGGTACAAAAGGGTGAAAAACTATAAAAGTGAGAAAGACAGATAAAGTGCACCCCACTTGATCTGACTGTCTCACTTTTATTAGTAATAATGACATTTCATTATGAAAGCGCTTTGCTTGGACCTCTGGTACGAAGGCCTGCGATGCTCTAAGGCTTGGATATTAGTTGGAAGTTTTTTTTTTTTTTTTTGACGTTGACCTAGATTTATAGCATAAACTATATCTAAGAAAGGGTCCATTGTACTACTACATTCATGGTCCATTGACACTTTTCTTACTGTCTCTATTTGAGGGAAGGACACTTTGTTCTTGTGTTCTTATTAAAAGGGAAGTGTAAAACATACCACAACAAAACATATCCTAACTATACAAGTTTCTAATAAATTAACCCGCTCTGTGCTGCGTATAGTGAAACTTGTACCTATGTATGTGACCGTTGGATGCATGTTGGCTGTTGTCATGTTAAACAGGCCCAGTATAGTGCTGCTCCACATACATAAACGTAATGGAACAGCTGCCGTGTATTAACAAATTGCTGTATATCAATATATACCTCTAATGTACAAATACACGAGCGTAGCCGGGGAGGAAGCTTACAAAACATACCCTATGTTACTCGCTGATAATGTAGTTTTATTAGAATTTTATAAAATTGGTTATGTATTTTTTGAGTTTACAAACAAACATAGTTTATGCAAAATTATAATAAATAATAGCTTTTATTTCCCAATTTAACACATATTTACATAAAATAATTACACTTTTCAATTACATTATTCATTATTATAAATTATTAGTATTCTACTACCTAGGTACTTATAATACTATTACTTGGGCACCCAAAAATTAGTGTAGGCCTCCTCCATGCGATTCCAATCCTTACGATCCTGAGCGAGTCGAATCCATGTCCTCCCTGCAACTTCTACCACAAACAAAGTTTACTTTATAATATTAGTATATAGAAATAGTTGTAACAGCTCTTATTATATTTCTGGGCCTACGGGCCTAGTCTAGAAATGTAACAAGACACGAGCGTGTGGTTTAAACTACACCACAGATAAAATAATACTATACGCTACACGGACTTTTGTATGGAAATTGTGAAGTGTCCGCTATGGTCACTTTTTGGTTTTTCCATACTAAAATCCGAGCTACATTTGACTCGAGGCCCTGAGGAAAAAGATTTTCCTATAGTTCTGCTAAAGAGGAAAAACATTACAAAAATCGCACCGATTTTCTGCATCTTGGAGTCACGTGACTGACGCCAGGGTATGGTCGTACCGCAATCCGCGGATTCCGTAAGTGAAGTGAACTAGCCCTCAGTTATATAAAAACACCAAAGAGAATTAAAAAAAAACTGGATATGTAATCAAAGAAAAATACCTAAATAATTTATGCACTGAATTTTATAGATTTTCCGATCTATATTGACCATTTTGAAATAACATACATTCTAGGGCAACCTGTGGTTACGAGAACATTTCGTATGCGGTCGGTTAATAAAACGGAATTAAACTGGACAAAGGGATATAAATTGACAAAGTCTGGCGTTTGAATAGCCGCTGACGACTGGCGACTTTATGCGGTGCAAACCAGAACATACCTACAAGCGTATAATACGTTGAAATGAGCCCGACAACTCAAGGAACCATTATAGTTTCGCCATGGCCGTCTGTCCGTCTGTCTGTCCACCCATAGTCAAAGCTGTTTATTTTTTTTATTATTACATAGGATTTACAGTTAATAGTTCGTTATAAGCTGTACAATATATGCTATTCTGAAACCAATTCGACTCCACATTTCGTATTATTATTAGTTATGTTGTACTTTTTTTTATTTTACTGGTAGTTGTAGTACTCTCATGCTGAAGTTTTGCTTTTCAAGGGGTGATTTCATACCCCCATCGTGTGGGATATCGTTAGATAGGTAATTACAAAAAGGCAAGATAAATCCTTGATAAGTTTCCATAGATATGATGGGGTGCGTCCGTATTCATCCATGTATTCATCCCAGGAGTATTTATTTCTGGATTATGTATGAAGCTTTGCAGCAGTTGTCAGAATTATTAGAATCAAGTGTCTCCATCTACTGGCGAAACAACTCATTAGGATTACCTTTAAAGTATTACAAATACACATCAACACCGTCTATGGATATTTCGGAAATTCTTAATTTATTAAAAATTTGGTATAAATAACATACAACATTATGTATATTTTTTAGAAACCCATTTATCAGACTAGACTTCAGATTAAAACTTTTTTGAAATAATGGTAAAACTTACTATGAATGTATTTCTCAATAAAAAGGTAAAAATAAAGCGAAAATATTTAAATTATAAGAAGTACCTATACTTAGCAATTGTGTGGCAATACTTGGACTAAGCAATAGTGCACTTCTTTACGTCACAATATGATTCAATCAAAGATTCGAAGGCGCGTTGAAGCCTTTCACCACACTGGTTCTTTCATCACCGGTCACTAGGACCTTTTTAAGGACACCGTGTCTGCAGATAGTCTCTCTAATGCAGGGTGACCAAGAAAAGCCCGGTGATATGAAGTAGTAGAAAAGCGCGTAGCTCCTCTAGAATCACGTGCATAATACAGACTGATTGAGAAATTTGTCATGAAAACAAGACAAGAAAATTCCAAGTGAAAATTAAAATCTCCCTACAGGCTTTATTTTTGCCTATATGTCTGAAATAAAGAGTTCCGTAATAGAAAAATCTAATTTGTCAACAGCTTGAGAAAGTTTGTATTTTATTGCTTAGATACATCGCGTAAATTGCTAGAATGTTTCCAGACATTTTAGATACGTAGGTACTTACATATAGAATTATATCACTTGCCCGCTCCATATAAACTAGTGGTTCGCCCCGAACTGAAACCTCGCGAATACACGCGATGTAGGTTACTTACTTTCTTTACCTTTCTAACCGACTTCTAATCCACCTCCATCCACTGCCTCCCTGTGATCTCTATAATGTCTTTGGTCCATTGAAAGGGGGGCACCTCAAGTGTCTTCCTCAACGATTTTCAGTTCTGAGAGCTATGTGGCCTGCCCATTGCCACTTCAGTAGCTTATGTTCACTTCCACTTTAACTTTTTTGTTTGATGCCAATAGTTAGTGACCATGTCTGTGCCATGCCATATGTCATGACAAGGCTTAAATATATTTTAATTTTTGTCGAGGATTATATTAACACCATAAAATAAGACCAGTGGTAGGTAATTTTCACTAGAAACGAAAACATCATCAACATGAATCATGGTAAATATCCCGTTTCTAGTGAAAATTATGTTCATAACCATGATAGTTTCAAAAGTTATATGAGTGGTAGGTACTTCTACAAGTAATGGGTTGTGCCATTTCAATAAACCTAGACAAGAGCTCGTCAGTTTAATTGCGTATTAAACTGACGAGCCATGAACGTTTCTGTAAAAACTGAGTGGGATCTGTTTATGATTGAATGTACAGGGGTGTAGTCAGGGCCAAAGCAGAGACATAAGGGGTACGAATCACTACCTACCAATATAAAATTGTTTAAGCAATTGATGTTTTTTATTCCTGAATCACGCTTGCCGTAACGTCAGAAACGATTTCGATAAAATCTGGTACTCAGATAGATTTTTGCCTGCCCCTTATTGTCTATCAAAGTGATAATCGCTTTTGAGTTTAATTTTGCAGTACATTGCGCAGCGTAGTCCAGCTTCTTTCCAAAGGCAGAAAATACCCAGAGTGCATCAATGACAAAAAATCGTTAATTAAAATTATCGCTTTGTTAGTCACTATGGGACTGCATTGAGACACACGTATAATTCTAACAAAGTCTCCGCATACACCGCTCTTTAATAATCAATATATATAAAATCGTTGCGTGATTGACTCACTGACAGGCTATCAACGCACAGCCGTAGGTTCTTAGAAACCTCATGGATGGTACATTCTTTTTATAGTCTAGGCGTGCACTAAGAGTAGAATGTCTGAAATTCTGCCCCTTACAGGGTGCTGCGGGGTACGCGGACGGCGGCGTTCCACTAGTTCAATATCAAATAGCAACTAACACAATATAACAACCTACACACATAACCTTGGCCTTTGACGCAGGAGGTTGAGGGTTCGATTCCCGCCTCGGAACAAATATTTGTGCGATCGCAGATATTTGTTCAGGGTGTTCTGGGTATTTTCTATGTATAATTAAAAAAAACTATCTATGTATAATATTGTATTAAGCATATCAGTTTTCTAGTACCCATAACACAAGCTCTGCTTAGCTTGGGGCTAGATAATGTTGTGTGAACTGTCCAGCATTATTTATTTATTTATTTATTTATTTATAAACCCACTACCATATTATGAATAGTGTATTGTGTTATGTATCTGTGGCACAGAATTTATGTCTGTGGTCATAACCAAAACGTCAGTCTCGAATATACTATTTAGCCGGACGCTTGCCTTTTAATTAGCAGTGGCGAACGTGGATAAAAAAATCAAGTTATTGTGTTGTATTTAGAAAATTATATTTGGTTGGACTAGCAAAATGTCAATCGGGAAAGTTCGCGAGTTTATTACAAAAAATGGAAATTGGTCGGGGTACGTAGAAAGGCTGGAAATGTACTTTTTAGTTAACAATGTGGCAAGTGAACTAAAACTACCTACTTTAATTTCGGTAATGGGCGAAGATGCCTACGAATTGCTTTCTACATTGGCCAGCCCGACAAAACCTTCGGCGCTGACCTATGATAAGGCTGTAGAATTACTGAAAGCACATCTCCAACCATAACCATCAATGCTAGCGGAACGATACAAATTTCGTCAACGTCGGCAGCTCAATGAGACCATAGCTGAGTACGTGTCTGAATTGAAGAAATTATCGAAATATTGCGAGTTTGGATCGACGCTTGACGATAACTTCGTGATCAGCTAGTATGCGGCCTAAAAAGTGAAATTATACGACAAAGGTTATTTTCCGAAGAGAAATTAGAATATATCCGTGCAATGACTATAGCACTATCGCTAGAAGCTGCCGAGCGGGATGCAAGTGCGGTGCTGGAGCATAGTAAGGCGGACCCGGCAGAGGGACTGCATAAGCTGAACCTCGGAGAGTGCTCAAGATGCGGAGACAGGAGACATCAAGCTATGAACTGCGTATACAAAGATTATGTGTGCAGTCGGTGTCAAGAAATCGGCCATTTGAGACGGATGTGTCCAAAACAGGATTTCAAGAGTCCGGAGTATAATCAGTCGAGACGGGCAGGACTGGCGGGATCTGCTGGTCACTACGAGCATAAATCATCACGCGGAGGGCGTGCGACATACCGCGGTGCGGGCAGCATCGGCAGAGGTGGAGCAGCGGGGCGCGGGGCGCGCGGTGCGGGACGAGGGGGCCAGGAAAGGGCTCCTTTGCATTTGATGGACGAACAAAACGGCGGTAATAATGATGAAAACAATGATGAGTATGAAGACGGCGATGAAGAGCCTATGTACCAGATGTCATTAGCCAGTTATAGACCGGTGTGTATAACAGTTAAAGTCCAAAATCGCTTGCTCAGTATGGAAGTTGATACGGGATCTGCCTTATCTTGTATAAGTAAGAATGTGTATGATAAAGTTTTTAGGAACTTGAAATTAAAACCATGTTGTTTAAATTTAAGATTTTATGATGGTTCTGCTATCCAACCATTAGGGTTCCTAGAAACAGTTGTGGAATACAATGGGGTTACTAAGATTCTGGACTTATATGTTATTGATAAGGGAACAACGAGTTTGTTGGGTCGGCAATGGTTAGCTGAACTGAGTATACCTATAAATATATCTAAAACCAACCTGCGAAGCAACTACCTAGCTGATAATGTATGTAACAAAAGTAAGATTATAAATTCAGGCAATAGTGAAATAATTAAGGAAATTGTTTCTAGGCATGACTCCCTTTTCGACGGCACGTTGGGTAGATACACGGGGGGCACGGCGGAGCTGTGCGTGCGCGAGGGGGCGGTGCCCATCTACTGTCGCGCGCGGCCGGTGCCGTACGCGCTGCGGGAGCGCGTCGACGCTGAGCTCGACGCTATGCTGAGCGCCGGCGTCATCGAGTCTGTGGACCACTCCGACTGGGCCACGCCTCTGGTCGTGGTACGCAAGGCTGACGGTGGTTTGAGATTATGTGCCGACTATAAGGTAACCCTTAACAGAGTCTTAGCGGTCGATAGGTTTCCGGTTCCAAAAATGGAGGATTTATTCAGTAATCTAAGCGGTAATGTTTTTTTTACTAAATTGGATTTATCACAGGCTTACAATCAGGTAGTGTTATCGGAGCGTTCAAGAGATTACACGGTGATCAATACTCATAGGGGACTTTTCAGGTATAGTCGGCTAGTGTATGGGCTATCTTCAAGTCCTGGAATTTATCAAAAAATAATGGAAAGTATGTTTAAAAATGTTCATGATGTAATCGTGTTTTATGATGATATTTTAATAAAAAGTAGAGACTTAAATAGTCATTTGAAGTCAATAAAAGAAGTACTAGAGATTTTGTCAGAAAACGGTTTAAAAATTAAAAAAAACAAATGCGATTTTTTTGCAAAAGAAGTTAGATACTTAGGGTTTATAATTGATAGAAACGGAGTCCGGGTAAACCCTGACAAAGTAAACGCAATAACAACTATGCCCCACCCAAATAACGTCACGGAATTAAAATCGTTCATTGGAATGGTGAACTTTTACGGGAAATTCATAAAGAATTTGAGTGCGCATTTATCACCACTTTATGAGCTTTTAAAAAAGGGTAGACATTGGACGTGGGGATCTAAACAAAACTCAGCTTTTATTCAAGTAAAGAGTTTTTTGTGTAGTACAAATACTCTCGTGCATTTCGACATGGAGTGCGAGTCGGTGCTTACGGTAGACGCGAGCTCTCGCGGGCTGGGGGCCGTGCTGGCGCAGCGCGGGCCCGGCGCCAGCGGCGGCAGCGACGAGCGCGTCGTCGCGTACGCCTCGCGCTCGCTGAACGCACACGAGTTGAATTACAGCCAAATTAACAAGGAGGCATTGGCGATTGTTTTCGCTATTGAAAAATTTCATCAGTACTTGTATGGTAGAAGGTTCGTCCTACGTACTGATCATAAACCCCTTGTAAGTATTTTCGGACCCAACATTAGCATTCCTAGTGCGGCAGCCAGTAGGCTGCAACGCTGGGCAATTAAATTATCAGCTTATGATTTCGAGATCGAGTATGTGAGGACGGATAAGAATACAGCTGACGTTTTGTCCCGTTTAATCGAGTCACAAAAAAATGAAGTAGCATCCGAGGAGGAAATGTTACCTGAGCAAACATATTTGCATTTTTCAACAGAAGCTCTGTTGCTAGATTACAATGTGCTTAAAAAAGAAACCAGCTGTGACCCGATTTTAAGTCGCTTGTTAAGTTATATAGGAGATGGTTGGCCAACGGTTGTCGATATTAAGGAACTGAAGCCGTATCATAATAGGAAGAACGAGTTGTACTGCGAGCTAGGTTGTATCATGTGGGGCCATCGTGTAGTTATCCCTTATTCGTTCAGAAAAAAGTTATAGCCGAGCTTCATGATCCACATATGGGAATAGTTAAGACAAAATCACTAGCTCGTAGCTACGTTTGGTGGCCGGGCATTGACGAAGCGTTAGAGGTGGAGTGCCGCGGGTGCACAGTTTGTGCTGCAGTGGCTGACGCGCCACCTGCGCATGCCCCTCGTTCGTGGCCCTGGCCGTCGCGTCCCTGGTCAAGGCTGCATTTGGATTTTTTAGGTCCTATAGGCGGGATAACGTATCTAGTTGTCGTAGATGCATGTTCTAAATGGATAGAGGCGATTAAAATGCATAGAACCACAGCACAAGCAGTTATATCGGTGCTACGAGACCTGTGGTCAAAGTTTGGTCTACCGAGACAAACAGCTAGTGACAATGGGCCACCTTTCTCAAGTGCAGAATTTCAATACTTCCTCAGTCATAATGGCGTAGAGCATATTTTCTCAGCCCCCTATCATCCAAGTTCGAATGGAGCCGCCGAAAATGCGGTGAAACTATGTAAACGCGCTATAAAAAAAGCCTTCAAACAGAAATTAGACGTAGATACGGCATTATGTAGATTTTTATTAGCATACAGAAATACAGAACATACTACTACCGGTGATAGTCCAGCGAATATATTACAGGGTCGTAAGCTTCGTATGAGACTGGATAAACTGAAACCAGAAAGAGAATCTAGAGTAGCCGCGCACCAGGAGCGTAGCGAGCTATACGCGGGCGGCTCGCAGCGTCGTCTTGAGCTCGGAGCTGAAGTGTGGTATCGCGACTATAGAGGAGGCTCTGATAAGTGGGTCACAGGGGTAATCAGTAAAAAGCTAGGAAGTAGTGATTACAGTGTTAGATCCGAAATTGGAACCGAAACCCACAGACATATCGATCAGCTGAGAGCAAGGCCTCCAAAAATGTTAGATCACGATTTTTCCAGTAGAAGGCAATCTCGAACATCACTGGCTTTGCCCATGGCCGGAGGCAAGGAGCCGGACAGGGTTGCAAGCATTTTAGGAAGGGGTAGTGTAGAGAGCGGTGCATTATCACCCAAAAACATTCCAGAAACTACAGAGGTTGCACGAGATGGTGCCACGGCTCCGCCCAGTAACCTATCGTTTGAAACCAGTGTGTCGGCGAACAGAGAAGTGTGTAGTGGGGATACAAATAACAGGGGTCACATTATCATGGAAAGTAATCAACCTGTAAGGGAACGTAGGCAACCCGAAAGATATGGTTTTGATATGCTTTTAGATTAAGGATTATGTACCTAGTTATAAGTTAAATTCTCAAAATTGTATAGTTATTAAGCTAGTAAATAAGGGTGGAGGTGTTATGTATCTGTGGCACAGAATTTATGTCTGTGGTCATAACCAAAACGTCAGTCTCGAATATACTATTTAGCCGGACGCTTGCCTTTTAATTAGCTTTTAATTTTCATTTGCCTTTTTATTTTTATTTTATTTTTATTTTTTTGCCTTTGTCGTTGAGTTCCCCCACCTCTTAATCCTTGCTACAACTCTGGGAATATGAAGTCATGATGGTTCTTAGCATTCATATCGGGCTATTAACTGTTTATCGTATTGCTCACTGGAGATATTTCATTTGGTTGTTTTGATGAGTTGTTCATAAAATAAAAGGATTCCTTTTGATTACGTTCAAGAAATCACTTTCAAACTGGTTGGAATGGTTTCTTCGTTTGAAAAACACGTGTGGAAAAGCTCGTATTTATATTGATCAACTTTGACTATGGTTTTTTATAAAAACTGAAGACAAAAAAATAATTGATATTTTAGAACCAAGTTTTGTCAAGATTCGTTAAAAAATACGGCCCGTATACGAATACCAACATACTCCCGAACAGATAGAAGCAAATTTTAAAGTAGTATTTAAAAGCATATCAGTTATTTAGTACCCATAACACAAGCTCTGCTTACCTTGGGGTTAGATAATGTTGTGTGAACTGTCCGGCATTATTTATTATTATTATGTATTTATTATTTTGCCAGTTTTTGCGACTTCGCTCGCTTCACTCACTCGGTCAATAACACTCAAAAGTCACATACATAGTCTTGATCTCACACTAGGATCCTCTGTGTCGTGGGTATCAGGAACTACGAGTACCTCGGGACCCGGAACAAACAGCAGATCATGCTTATAAAAGCTACAGTTACACATGCTCATTACTAGCACGAAACCATGCTTTTATTGAGTAAATGCTCATTAGTAGCATGTGTATTGAAACATTGCTAATAATGAGCATGCTCATTTCGAGTTTGCGTCGAAAAGACGGTCGTGCGGTTTTTGGGCAAGCTACCTGCAGCGCGGGTGTAGGGGGGCGTGCTTTTAGCGCGTGTAAACAGGTTTGCTTATTGAGCATGCTAGTATCGATCAGTCGTTCGCAACAGGTACAGGTTTTCTTTTTTTGCTGAGCTGATATAAGCTTCTGGATGCATTGCAACGCATGCAAAAAGATGATCTTATTCAGCTCCATACGGATAGCTGTTTGAGCACGCTATAAAATGGCATGTGTATTGGAGTGTTTACTTTGAGCATGCTTATTCAGGAGCATACTTAAAACTAGCATGCCTATTGCTAGCAAATGTAAACTGCTCATAAGCATGCTCATATTTAGCATACTCAATAGCACGCTTTTTAGCATGCTATTTTAGAGCTTGTGTAACAGTAGCTTATGTCTCAGCCGCACTCGCTCGCAGCACCACAGGTCGTCTTTATTTTGGGCTATTTCCCGTGTCCCTACATTTTCATATTATTAGAGACACCTTAATAGTTGGGTGTATGAATGTAAGTATACGTAAGTATTCAAATTCAAAAACTTCATTTCAGGCGTATTGAGAATTGCACTAAACCTAAACAATAAGCCCATAGCAACACAAATACCTTAGAAACTAACATACACATAAAAAAACTTTATTTATAATTTATTCTAACACACGTGTGATCGCCGACGCTTCGCGGCCCGGGGATCACGTGACAGACAGCCCTTGAACCGCCGGAACTTCACCCCTTTCGGCCAGAAGTCAGGGCTCACGTAGGTCTTCACACTTTCCGTAGGGACCCTCACCATAATTGAGCTAAAGCGCACATTATGACGGAGTCCAACTTCATGACCCATATTCATGATTCATATTGGTAATAGTTGCGTGACCTGTTATTACTAACCTCATAGGTCATGTCCGCCTGGAACGTGTTCTACATGGCATTGCACTGACACTAGACATAAAGTTGAAAAGACTCATGTGCCTGTTATTCCACCGGACCCAACGACTTTCAAATACAATATAACTAGTGGTTCGCTCCGCAACCTCAACCTTGCAATTAGGTTGGTTACCTACTTTGATTTTTTGTTAGTAGTAGTAGAGCCTTTTTGTGAGCGTGTTCGTCCGGGGAAGTACTACCACCATACCTATTTCTGCCGCAAAGCAGTAGTGCTCGCATTGCTGTTTTCCGGTTGGAAGGGTATGCTTTCATATGACACCCCACTAGATCTGAGTTTCTCTCAACCAACTCGAGTTGATCTCATTAACCTGACCGATATAGCTCATAACCATAACATATTGACAAATACTATCTACAAATGTCATAAATATTTAATTCATGGTTCTGAAGTTATCTTCGGACAAACATACATACATACGAACGCCGGTTCTTCTAAGTTGCTAAGAAAACCTGGTTGGTGAGACTTTTCACCTTTATGTCTCAGGGTGGCGGGCGCAGTGCAATGCCACATAGGTTGCGTCCTAGGTGGACGTGATCTATGAGGTAATGCACTGTTCATAGGCAGAGGTTACCGCTTAACATCAGGTGGGCCTCTTGCTTGATCCGTCATCCAAGTAGTATAAAAAAAAAAAAAAAAAAAAACACTATTTGCTCGTTCAAAAATTTTATTTAATTTTATTTTATTTTACAGTTTTAGGAAAACTTACAGCTATTATCTATTTTGATTCATGGCAACCATGCATTAGAGTTGGATAGTGCTAATATCACTTTGAAAAAAATGAAGAGAGACGCGTCTATTATGATAAAATTCTAGTCAAAATTCGCGGAAAAACTTTGAAGCCTTCAAGATCAGGTCACATTTCGATAAAATCACATTTTCATGTTGTATTGCCAGTTAAGTGAATACCATTTGTGACATTTATAATATACATTTTTTTTTTTTTTTTTAACTTTGATAGACCTTTGTTTGATCACGATCTCACCTGTCCTGAAAACCTCCTGTCACCTGAACCGTCCTGAGGCCGTAGACAAAGTAACAATCGAATAGCGATGTCGCTTGTAGAAAAGCCAAAAATGTATGAGATTGACGTATGCTATCGAAATGCCACGTGGTCTTTTGTATTGAATTACGACTGTAAAAATGGAATCGCTTCGAAGCGAATGCCACTTGGCTAGGCCGGCTGGTCACTTGACCTGTGAAGTATACTAGCTGTAAGCCCGCGATTTCGTACGCGTAATATTATTTGGAGTACAACTCTGAGGATAGAATGGGTTATCTTTGTTATAGGCTAGGTCCTCATAGACAATTCAGTTCATTTATTTATCCATAAAATTTTATTGTAACGCTAGGTATATATAATTTTCCATTTTTTGGTATTTTTTTTTCTTGCTAGGTATATAGCTGTACTGTTATTTTATCCATAACTCTGCGTAATAGCACAGACTATATTATTATGTTTTTACATTGTAGTAATAGTATTTTCTATTTGTTGTGGTAGTAGTATTTTTGGTCTTTAGGTCTTTCCATGGGGACTAAGTCCATCATTTTTGAAAAAAAGTCGTTGTGTTTTTGTATAATTAAATTTTAATGTAGGTATTTTATCAAGTTACACCGTGTTATTTTGGTGGTATTTTAACTGGTGTAACTAAGATAAAAACCACATGTACGAAATGATACGAATTTTTTAAATTCCTTTCTTAGCGTAACTTAAAATAAAAAAAAATAAAAATAAAAAAAGGTTGAACAAAGGTCATTAATGAACACCATTTGACAAGGCACATACATTTTTAGGGTGCAAAAATCTATGGTGTACGACCGGGATTTGAACCCACGACCTTATAGTATCGGAAGTCGATTACAATTAGACCATCAGTGTTCTAAATCAGATATTTTAATCAGAGAAACCCATCGATGTAGGAACAGACGTAAAACAAACCGTACCTTACCATTAGCATTTACGACCCTTTGTTTAGCTACCCTGCAAGGTACATATAAAACAGTCATTAAATGTATTAAAATTTTATTAGACAGTATTCTTTATTTATGCCCCGTTATAAAACAAGACTATTGTTTGTTTATACACGGCATTGTTCCACTTTATTAGTTTTAAGTTTACGATGGCGTATGTAAAGTAGTTACGTAATAGATATTTCACAGTTATTTTATAACTAAAGTGAAGTATACGCGTTTGTTCCTCTTGAATTGACAACCAAATGTTTCTGCCAAATATAACCAAAATCGGCCGGTAAATGGCAAACTGCCTCCTTTTTGTATAAAATACCCCCCCAACCAAAAATCGCCGTCGATATAAAAACTAAGTTTTTTTTTAACCCGTACATGAAGTTTATTCAAGATTACTTAGTTGAAAAATACGACTTGTACGCGACTTGGTACCAACATCATACATCCGGAGAGATGAAAGCAATGCCAGTTATTGCAAAGACGCTTCGCTCGCTAGGTCAAAAACGTATTATATATTCATACTTATTCAAATAAATAAATAATTAATAAATAGTGCTGGACAGTTCACACAACATTATCTAACCCCAAGCTAAGCAGAGCTTGTGTTATGGGTACTAGACAACTGATATACTTAAAACAATATAATTACATAGATAGATATTTTTTATTATGCATAGAAAAAACCCAGAACACCCTGAACTAATATCTGCAGATCGCAAAAATATTTTTCCGAGGCGGGAATCGAACCCGCAACCTCCTGCGTCGCAGGCGAACATGAACGACATTTATTTAAAATGTCTATTTCCGTCAACTCGACTAAACATTGTTAATCAATTTTTTGGAAGCCGGTTTCACCTTGAAGTGTCCAGTGTAACCGCTTTGATAATCCGTCGAGCAACATTACGAAATTAAGCTATTTCACGGACCGTGATCATATTCGCTTGGCAAAATTTAAGGCCAGTATACTCTGTAGCGGAGAGGAAAGACGGCCACCAATGCGGGGCGGGATCAGTGGTCGTTAGGAATAGATCGTCTGAGACTATGCGCCTTACGAGGCTATAATCATGTCGAAACATGGAGCACTCCGGTATGGAGGCCGCAATGCTACAAGTCAATACAATATCACGGCACCAAGTGATTTGAATTTGCTGCTTTGGATCAATCATTGGTATAGTAGTAGAGCTTTTTTGTGAAAGAGTACGTCCGGGGAAGTACTACCACCATATTCTATTTCTGCCGCAAAGCAGTAGTGCTCGCATAGCTGTGTTCCGGTTTGAAGGGTAAGGGTGCCGGTGAAATTACAGACACGTGAGAGTTTTCATCTTTATGTCTCAGGGTGGCGGGCGCGGTGCAATGTCACATAGGGTGCATCGTAGGTGGACGTGACATATGTGATAATGCACTGTTCATAGGCAGAGGGTACCGCTTTACATCAGGCGGACCATCTGCTTGATCCGTCATTCCAAGTTGTATAAAATAAAAAAGTTTTACTGACTGCGCTGACTATCATCACCTAAGCCTGCACCGTGAGACCTGTAAATACATTCATTTTGTGGTCTAGGGATGCACTTATTATTAACTATTCGTGTTGAAGTTTGTATGGAAAAACTCCCCCTGGACGAAGTCGCTCGCGACACTCCAATAGTAATGAAGTATGAAAAGAAACCTTGCATGAATAATCTAAAACCAAACGGGAACCACAGTTTTGTATTGTTTGTACGTGGCTGAATATTATCCTGCCTAATATTATTAGACGGCCTACAAAAATTGCTTTACCTCACAGGTCATGTTCACTAGGACGCACCCTACGTGGCATTGCACTGCGCCCGCCACCCTGAGACATAAAGATGAAAGTCTCTTGTGCCTATAATTTCACTTATTGATTTATTAAGTACAATGATCATTGAACTGCGTAGCTGCATTATTATCTATCTTTATCTCCGCAATTTTATAAGTTTGTCGTGTCACTGGGTCTTTTATGGTCACTTGACATCAGACAGACTTATTGACATATATACTCTGGAACTACTCTTCATACCAACGACATTAAAACGTCAATACAATTCTCCATTCTGCCATAGATTGCCACTATTTACTGGCTTCACTCTTGTACTATTATTTATTCTGTGCTTCAGTCAACATAAATAAATCTTACATGACTCGTAAACCTCGGATTGAAATAACACCTCAATTAACAGTCATCTACCGAGAATGTAGTAGAGCTTTTTTGTGAAAGAGTTCGTCCGGGGAAGCACTACCACCGTACCTATTTCTGCCGCAAAGCAGTAGTGCTCGCATTGCTGTGTTCCGGTTTGAAGGGTAAGGGTGCCGGTGAAATTACAGGCACATGAGACTTTTCATCTTTATGTCTCAGGGTGGCGGGCGCAGTGCAATGCCACATAGGGCGCGTCCTAGGTGGACGTGACCTATGAGGTAATGCACTGTTCATAGGCAGAGGTTACCGCTTAACATCAGGTGGGCCATATGCTTGCTCCGCCATTCCAGCAGTATAAAAAAAAAAAAAAAAAAAAAATGTGCCGTTTGTATAACGAGTTTGTGGATGTATTTTTTTTACCGCAATATGAACACGCAAAAACGTATATATTGAAAGAAAGAAAGAAAACGTTTATTTGTGCCCATATAAAACAAAAGACACGCATCAACGAAACAGCAAACCAGAAAAGAACAAAAACATTTTTTTTTTAAAAATACGCAGAAACAGAACGTGTATGACGTAAGCCACAAAAGGGTCCCAAATCAGCGTTTGCTAGGCCGCGTTGGCAACCCAGCGCAGATCTACCGTTGAGGCCCATAGAGGTTGTTGCTAAAACTAAGAAACACGCGCGTTTGCGTGTTTCTTAGTTTTAATACCAGCTAAATAATATAGCTTTCAATATAGCTTTAATACCATTAGTTTACATACGAAGGTTTTTCAATTTTATTTACACTGGTTTTTGCTTCAAGAACCTGCGTAGGTAAACTTTCTTCTTTTTCTTACTGAATTACAGAACAAGCTTATGGCCCACCTGGTTTTAAGCGGTAACCTCTGCCTTCAACAACGCATTTCCTCATAGGTCACGTCCACCTAGGACGCGCCCTATGTGGCATTGCACTGCGCCCGTCACCCTGAGACCAGATGAAATTTCACCGGCATCCATACCCTTCAAACCAGAACCCAGCAATGTGAGCACTACTGCTATTGGTCTGAGGATACAAATATTATGAATCTAGATTAGAACAAAATAAGCAATGTAAAGTGTAGTACCACGCTAAGTTGATTGTAATTTTGTGAACCCAATGAATAATATAAAATACCAATCCACGAAGGTAATTCCAGTTCATTCCCATCCAATGAACAGGATTGCGTTGATATATCAGCATGACATTTTCCATTTCTCGTCTGGAGTCGACAAATATAGACACCACGTGGGGCCGCCCGCCGTACGTCAACGAACTTTTCGGATGAATCGGTTCAAATGTGTCATTTCGTTTTCGTTCACTGTTTATATACTAAAGTCTAAAGTTAACCATCAGTTAGTTAGTCTATGTTAGTTTTTTTTTTTATTTTTTTTATTAGCTGATTGTGGCTTTGATATCACTGCGACCAGTTAGGCCTATTGTGATCGCCACTTGTTACATACCGCCCCTGGAGAGGGCGTTTACAGTTCACCGCTAAGCCCTACAGCTGCTAGGAACTGTAGGATTTTCTTAGGGGTGATTTCTTTCAGTTCATCCGGGCAGAGGATGTGTTTGCCCAGATGAATGTTGCGTTTGTGCATTAGTGGTCCACACTCACCTAGCAGATGAAGAGGCGTTTCATCTGCCTCATCACAGAATCTGCAGGATTGCGTTTCGCATAACCTTAACTTGAACATGTGCTTGTTAAGGCGACAGTGTCCAGTTAAGGCTCTGACCATAATGCGAAGGTTGCTCCTACTCAGCGCTAAGATACGGTTGGTGTTCCGCTTATCGAAGGCTTTAATAAGAGCTTTGGAATGGGTCAAGCCAGTGGACTCAAACCACAGCTTGACCGATTCTTCGAAACAGGAGTTCATCAGGGTTCTTTGAGCCAGGCTTTTTGGTATACCACAGAACGGCTCAGGCCCCACCTGTATACCACTAGCCCCAGCTCGCGCAAGCTCGTCAGCACATTCATTACCGTCAACGCCTGCGTGTCCCGGAACCCATCTTAGAACAACTCTGTTCCTTAGTCCCAGAGAGTTCAAACGTGACAGACAGTCCTCAACTAGTCTGGACGTGATAACCTTCGAATCCAGAGCAAGAAGTGCTGCCTGACTGTCGGAGTTGATATATATAGTGTGGTTGATGTAGCGCTTTTGAAGGTTAACTGCCGCACATTCGAGAATGGCGTAAACCTCAGCCTGGAAGATGGAGGCGTGATTTCCTAAGTTTATACTCCTATTGAACTTAGGTCGCTCTCCATAAACTCCACAGCCTACATCCAGTCCCATTTTGGAACCATCCGTGTACCATATTAGGCATCCGGCCTCGCAGATTAACTGGCTGTTCAACCAGTCTTCTCTAGAGGGCATTTCCACGGTGTATTGTTTCTCAAATACATGCTTTGTAAGCATAACATCAGATGTCATGCTCAATGTAGGTGATTCCAGAATTGAGTCTTGTAAAGATCTCAACTTCTGGGAAAGCCAATTCCTCCTACCTTGGATGTAAGCCCTGTACATGCTGGCTTTCGCCTCTTTCTGTATAAATACATGGAGAGGCGGTAGTCCTAGCAATGCATTCAGTGCTAGTCCAGGAGAGGTAGACATAGCACCTGAGGCCATAAGGCATGCAGTCCTCTGTAGACTGCCTAGCCTGTTGATAGCAGTCAACTGAAAGGCTTTGTCGTACCAAACCATGGCGGTGTATGCAATCATCGGCCGCACAATGGCAGTATACAGCCATAGGGCAATCCTAGGGTTAACACCCCAGTTCTTACCCATCAGCCGACCACTAGCCCCCAGAGCCATCTTAGCCTTTAGTAAGACATTGGCTAAGTGTGAATTCCACGTCAGTTTTTGGTCGATTGTCACGCCCAAATACTTTACTTCTGTGGAAAAGGTGATTACCTTACCATTAAGCCTAGGCTTTACAAGCATATCCAACCATCGCTTGTTAGTAAATGGCACAATCACTGTTTTGTCAGCATTGACTGAGAGGCCACTATTACCGCACCAGTCACTGACAGTATTAAGACCTCTCTGCATTATGCTAGAGATGGTAGATTGGCAGAAACCCCTCACAACGATTACAAGGTCATCTGCATAACCCTGCGCATCTATGCGGAGTTCTGCCAGTCTGTATAAGAGCTGATCCACTGCCAGAGTCCATAGAACAGGCGATAGAACTCCGCCTTGTGGACAGCCTCTAGCCGTGGATATCTCAATGGTTGTATGGTGAAGGGCCAGTTTTGCACCTCTATGAGTGAGCATTGCCTCTATCCATCTGATGGTAGTTGGGTCGACATTTTTGTCTATCAGCCCGTTTACCAGCAGAGAGGTAGGGGAGTTATCGAAAGCACCTTCAATATCAAGGAATGCACATAGTGCAATTTCCCTGTCCTCCATAGCCTTTTCCACTCTATCAATGAGACTGCTCAGAGCTGTCTCGGTAGACTTACCCTTGCAGTATGCATGTTGGCTATGGTGGATGGGAGATGCGACTAGCGCAACATCTCTTATATGTCTGTAATGTTGTAATGTATGTTAGTTAGTCCTTTTCATCATAGGACGAGCAGGCGCACGGCTCGGTACCACCCTTACCTGATTAGTATACCCGCTATTCGTACTAAACGTTTCAGTTCCACCTTTATAATGCGAACTGCTAAGGAGTGGAATACACTACCGTCGTCTGTCTTTCCTGACAAAGGTCTATCAAAGTTAAAAAAAAAAAAAAAAAAAGAAGATAAATATCTAAATCGTATAATTTAAATTAAAACTCAATTTAACAGGCAATTTAACCACGCATTTTAAAAACCACAAGACAGATCTTCTTTAAATATAAATATGCTTAAATCGGTGGAACGTGTTATTACTAGAATACGGACGCTCCCGAAGAAAGCGTTAGCCGAGTCAGTCGTTTAAAGCAATGGCGGTGATGATCTCACCACTATACTATGGTGAAAAAAATGCCCACTATGGTGCAACCCCAGTGAAAAGAGGCCCATAAAGGCCCTGCTTACCCTTTCGGGGAAAAAGTAGTATGTATGTACGGAGACCTAAGAAAGTGCGAATAGTACGACTTATGAAACTGCCGCTGCTGGCCGGCGTAGATAGACTTGAGTATGAGCAACGTGTGCGTTACGTGAGTCTATGTATGTCTAGTTTCCGCCGAGGCTTGAAGTATAGAATTTTCAATCAAAAGGCAAATATTTAAAAATATTGTATATAAAAGTATTGTTTCAGTGTAAAAATGAAAAATGATCGAAATTCAAAGCAGAGAACGTTTTTCTTGCAAAGGTATATTAACTAACTATCTGACTAAACTTTCCATGAATGCTAAACAACGCTTTGGGTCACTTCATCTATTCGATGCTGAGATGCACAATGCTACAGTGTTATATACTGAATAGGTACATCTCGAGGGTAATCCCACTTAAATTTAAAGAAAATTAGAAGGTAAATCCCTAGCTTTGAAATCAGTTTTTTTCACCAGTTTTTTTAATACAAACAATGAACCAGAAAATAAATAGTTGAAGCGTGATATACCGTGGAATGTCACGTTCCTTACGGGATTTTATTTCGCTATTTATATACCGTTGCTATAGCCAGTAGCATGGGGGCCATCTGCTTACTGGGTATTTATAGTGGAAATCCACTTGAGATATAAGAAAATACGACTTGGCGATTCTGTTTCTAACTAATTATGATTTGACTACCGATTCCAAATTCCTACTCGTACATTTCGGCTTGTACCGTTTCTGACTGCGGCAGACAGGCGGATAGACAGGCAATGCAGCAGAACTACGTTTTGTAAAACTTGGTACGGAATATGCTGCTGGAATATTCATAACCGTATATTTACATACGGTTATGTTTTTTTTCTCCTGTAGCAGCAAACGTTATTTGATGACAGTAATCCCATACTATTAATTTGTTCTATATATAAACAGTGATCTCGGCTCTAACGATTTTGATGAAATTTCCTACAGGGGTATTATGGGGGTTTTTGTGGGGTGAAAAATCAATCTAGCCAGGTTCTGCGAAAACGTGTTTTACCAAGTTAATAGATTAAACAATTATCTGCGAGGTCAGTATTTGGATGGGTGACCACTTGGACTTGAACACTTTTTGCATGTATTTTTTTGTTTCGTTTCGGTTGCGCCAGATATTATAACAGAAATATAGTAGATGGTCACAGAAAGTCTGTGGTCGGAGGGTGGAAAAGACCGTTCGTCGTAGCATTTTAAGGGGGAGACCTATTTTCAGCAGTAGACAGCTATAGAGTAATGATGAATCTCCCTGCCCTTATCCCACTTAAGCATACCTTACTTTTAGTATTATTATTATTATTATTCGTTTTCTTTATGTTAGTGTGTTGTTTTATAGTCGTTGTGAGTGGTTAGCCGTAACGCCAACAAGTGGTTCTGACGGAAGAGCAGCGTTGGTTGCTAGCTTGCTGTCAACCAACTCAAGCTGAGGCAGAGCCATTTTGTTACTTGAGTTACACCTCGTACCTTCATATCTGTTTCTTCTTAGTTTAATACGTGTTTCTGTGTAGCTCATGTATACAAATAAATATATATTCTTTCTTTCTTTCTTTTTTCTTTCTTTCTTTTTTCTTTCTTGTAACATGGCTTCCTTCCCTCCGCATAACATGCCCCTACCACGCTAACCTACTACTCCTCATCTTTTCTATTCCTGGTGCTACTTCCACTTATGGTGCTTATCCATTCTTGTCACTCGAAACATCCATCTCAACATTCTCATCTCCGTACCATGCACTCTTATTTACAGGAGGTTGCAGGTTCGATTCCCGCTTCGGAACAAATATTTGTACGATCCGCAGATATTTGTTCAGGGTGTTCTGGGTATTTTCTATGTATAATAAAAAATATCTATCTATGTAATATATTGTATTAAGTATATCAGTTGTCTAGTACCCATAACACAAGCTCTGCTTAGCTTGGGGCTAGATAATGTTGTGTGAACTGTCCAGCAATATTTAATATTTATTTATTTATTTTATCCGTCGTCTTGATATACACTTCAAATATTATATACACTGATATATCCATACAATACTGCAGGCCTGACTATCATCTTTTATATATATATTTTTTTATACTACTTGGATGACGGATCAAGCAAGAGGCCCACCTGATGTTAAGCGGTAACCTCTGCCTATGAACAGTGCATTACCTCATAGATCACGTCCACCTACGACGCAACCTATGTGGCATTGCACTGCGCCCGCCACCCTAAGACATAAAAATGAAAAGTCTCATGTGCCTGTAATTTCAACGGCAACCATACCCTTCAAACCGGAACACAGCAATGCGAGCACTACTACTTTGCGTCAGAAATAGGTATGGTAGTAGTACTTCCCCGGACGAACTCTATAGATATTTATAGATGAATATAGAATAAATTACCGTGCGGTGTACCAACACGTGTCATTCGTGATATTCTCTCTTTGTTTTTCTTGCGGCATCTAGTTGATTTATCCTGAAGGATGCTCCCTGAAGAGATTGAAACACGTGTTAAGTTATTACTGAATGTTCTGTGTATGTCTGAATGTTGTGTGTGCTGCACAAAGGGATTTCTGATGTGTCAGCGGTAGGGTGCATTTTACTATTAGTGAAAATTGTACTAAATATTATATTTTTTGTCTATAAAAAAAAAACTAACACAAAGATTTACAAAGTGGTTTCGCTGGTGGGTCTTGGAATCTGTTATAGAATCAGGGTAGCTACATACGAGTATTTATTTTTAACTTCTTGAATGATGGAACAAGCAAATAGCCCACCTGATTTTAAGCGGTAACCAGGACCTACCTTATAGGTCACGTCTACCTAGAATGCACTCTATGTGGCATTGCACTGCGCCCGCCACGCCGAGGCAAGTCTCATGTGCCTGTAATTTCACCGGCACCCATACCCTTCAAACTGGAACACAGTAATGCGAGCACTTCTGCTTCGCAGCAGAAATAGGTATGGTGGTAGTACTTCCCCGGACGAACTCTTTCACAAAAAATCTCTACTACTACCATACCCATAAAAGAAAACTATTAAATAGAAAACAAGGACCAATATTTTTTCAAAGTAATGTTCATGAACCTTCAGTTACTTTGCTCATAGGAAGCATTTTTTGACGAACTCTGTGGCGCGGCGGGTGAAGGTTGGCCTGACGCAGGAGGTTGCGGGTTCGATTCCCGCCTTGGACCAAATATACGTGCGATCGCAGATATTTGTTCAGGGTGTTCTGGGTATTTTTCTGTGTATAATAAAAAATATCTATCTATGTAATATATTGTATTAAGTATATCAGTTATTTAGTACCCATAACACAAGCTCTGCTTAGCTTGGGGCTAGATAATGTTGTGTGAACTGTCCAGCATTATTTATTTATTTATTTCCTCTTCAAATAATAGTGAAAGCTTAGTAAAAGCTCGAGCACTACCATGAGGAAATAGTTCGTATTCCACAGTCGAGGTCCCAAACGTTTCACATTAGTAGTTTATTGCCTCTATCCATAATAGTTACCCAGCGCGTAGTAGGTAAGTGGGTCAAGTAGTACTTAGTAGAGTTAGTTGCTCTTGTTGCTAATTTGCTTATTATGCTAAGCAGCTCTAGTAACTATGGGTCGTGTTATCGGAAGAAATGTTTCTTTAGTGTTTTCCAAAAGTAGGTATTGTTTATGTACCTTTATCTTAGAAGTAGATATACCGGTATATATTATAAAAATGGGCATTAAGGAATGTCTTGGACATTTTTCTTTTAAAACAAAAGTAAATTTCGTTACAAATTCACAATAAAATTACGTACAAAATTGTATGAATATCTGACTCGTAATGACTTGACGGAGACTCTTTTTTTATTACTTGTTAAAAATCGTTTTACTGAGGAAAACACGTATTTTCTAATTTGAGTTTTTTGCCCATTAACAGCACGTCAACACTTCTTCAGATAGCGAAAGTTCATTTCGCGAGAACTAGGAGACTATCATCAGTTTACGATCCCCCTAACCAAAAAAAAGCAGCCAAGTGCGAGTCGGACTCGCCCATGAAGGGCCGTACAGCAAGTAACATAATATCAAAGTTCTCGGTTGGTTTACGATTTATGCGGAATTAAAAAAAAACTACTTACTAAATCTCGTTCAAACCAATTTTCGTTGGTAGTTTACATGGTAATGTACATCATATTTTTTTTTTTAGTTTTATCATTCTCTTATTTGAGAATTTACGGGGGAGGGGAACACCCATTTTACCCCACACACATTTTACCGCTTTGTAAGCGTCTCCCACGCAAACTATTCAGTTTAGAAAAAAATTATATTAGAAACCTCAACATCATTTTTGAAGACCTACCCACGTATGGGTTTGATGAAAAAAAAACAGTTTCAGTTGTAATTATGGGGAACCCAATTTTTTTTTGTTTTTTTTTCTGTTTTTGTGTGAAAATCTTAATGCTGTTCACAGAATACATCTACTTACCAAGTTTCAACAGCATAGCTCTTATAGTTTCGGAAAAATGTGGCTGTGATATACACGGACAGAGAGACAGACAGACAGACAGACAGACAGACAGACATGACGAATCTATAAGGGTTCCTTGTCTTTGACTACGGAACCCTAAAAACACTGTTAAAATGTGTTTAGGGGGATCGTATCATCTAAACTGATGATATTTATGAGATACCATCAATTAAAACATGTATGTTAAGTCTCATAGTCCTCGCTAAATCAACTTTTGCTACCTGAAGAAGTGTTAATGAGCTGTAATGAGAAAAAACATTACAAAAATTTAATTTCGAGAGCATTTGGATGGGTGACCACTTTTTGCGTGTAATTTTCGAACGAGATTTCCCATTCGAGATTTTTCATTCTAGATTTTTCATTTGAGATTTTTCAATCGAGATTTTTCATTCGAGATTTTTCATTCGAGATTTTCCAGTCGAGACTTTTCATTCAAGATTTTCCATTCGAGATTATTCATTCTAGATTTTTCATTTGAAATTATTCATTTGAAATTTTTCATTCTAGATTTTTCATTCGAGATTTTCCAGTCGAGACTTTTCATTCAAGATTTTCCATTCGAGATTATTCATTCTAGATTTTTCGTTCGAAATATTCATTTGAGATTTTTATTCGAGTTTTTTCATTAGAGATTTTCCATTCGAGATTTTTCGAACGAGATTATTAAAACAAGATTTTTCATTCAGTTTTTTCATTAGAAATTTTTCACTTGAGATTTTTCATTCGAGATTTTCCATTCGAGATTTTTCATTCGAGATTTTTCATCTGAGATTGTCGTTCGAGATTTTTCAAACAAGATTTTTCATTACAGATGTCCAATTGGAGATTTTCAGTTCGAGATTTTCCATTCAAGACTTTTCATTCAAGATTTTTAATTTTATTTTTTTCCTTACAGATGTCCAATTGGAGATTTTCAGTTCGAGATTTTCTAATCAAGACTTTTCATACAAGATTTTTCATCTGAGATTTTCATTCGAGTTTTTTCAAACGAGATTTTCCATTCGAGTTTTTTCATTCTAGATTTTTCATTTGAGATTTTTCATTCGAGATTTTTCATTCTAGATTTTTCATTCGAGTTTTTCCATTCGAGACTTTTCATTCAAGATTTTCCATTCGAGATTTTTCATTCTACATTTTTCATTTGAGATTTTTCATGAGATTTTTCATTTGAGATTTTTCGTTCGGGATTTTTCATTTGAGATTTTCATTTGAGTTTTTTATTAGAGATTTTCCATTCAAGATTTCTAGGGTATTTATTCGAGATTTTCCATTCGTTCTGATGTCCGCATATCATAATGTTACCAAGCTGACTGTACAAAAGCAAGCGATGACGAATTTACCCTACATTTTTTCGGTGACGAATTTACCCGATGACGAAAGAACCCTAACCCTTTATTTTATTTGAAGAACCGAGTTAAACTCGGTTGCACCAGATATTAAAAATATTTACCGTAGTAAAAGTAACGACAGGAAAAAGTACGAAAAGCCTACAACTGATTATTATAGCAACAAAACATAGTATTAATAGGTACTTTTAGCTACACTGTAGCTGCGTAACGATTTTTTCGTACATTTTCATGACGCAAATCCTTATTATGACCGACATCATATTATAGCTAAAATAGAATTCACGAGTTCTAGTCACGTTTTCAAACGATATATTTTTATTATCGAGATAATATTTCTTTATTGTAGTAATTTTATTAATGTATCGATGACCGCATTATTGGCTGTTGAGGACTAAAAAAGACAACTTTAGGTTGCCATTGAATGTTTATTATTTTGGAAATACCTAAAAATAAATAAAATTACTTCATCATCATCATCACCAGCCTGTATACGTCCACTGATGGATGGACAAAGGCCTCCCCCTTTATAATGCAATGGGGGGGATTTGCCATAATCACCACGCTTGGCAGGCGGATTGGTGATCGCAGTATTGGCGTTAAGGTAGTAGTAGTAGAGCTTATTTGTGAAAGAGTTCGTCCGGGGAAGTACTACCACCATACCTATTTCTGCCAAAAAGCAGTAGTGCTCGCATTGCTGTGTTCCAGTTTGAAGGGTATGGGTGCCGGTGAAATTACAGGCACATGAGACTTTTCATCTTCATGTCTCAGGGTGGCGGGCGCAGTGGAATGCCACATAGGTGCACTGTTCATAGGCAGAGGTTACCGCTTAACATCAGGTGGACCATCAGCTTGTTCCGTCATTCAAGTAGTATAAAAAAAAAATAAAAAAAAATGTGGGGTAAGCCGCAAAATTCCTAATAATAATAGACTTGATTTATAACCAACTAAATAAAGTACAATATCCAAATAAAAAATATGCATTATCATTCCAAGGGATCACTATACCAGAAAAACGATAAACCAATATTTTCTCGATAGAAAAAAATCCCAAAGTTACCTCTAACCTTTGCCTAGATTCGATTGTTTATTAAAATGGTACATACTATTGGGTAAAAAATTCGATAAATAAAATCAATACAACAAAGCCGAGACTTAACTGTAGGGATTTTGTAAAATTATCTTTATTTTACGAGATATTCAATAAAACGGCTTTTCGAGCGGCACGAGGCGTTTTTTTGTATACAAATTTCTGCCTGAGGTTGGCGCAGTCTTAACCGAGGTGGTTGCGGCATGCCATGTGGCTTGTCATAACGGAGGGGCGGGGGGGGGGGGGAGTCCTGGTCGTGTCTATGGGTGTCATTCCCAGGACGTACCCAGAGAGGGGTAACGTGGACAACCGCGGCGGGTTCGTTGATGAGTGCGGCAGTGGTGGAACCCGTAGAGTTTTAGTGGGTTCCAGTCCCACATAACCGTGCTTTCTCCCCATGGTGGCACGGAATGCGCAATACTCCACGTTACAAAAAAATATGGATGCAGCCGCCCATCCCCTGGTGTAATCCCTTGTAAGGCTTTTACTACATCCACGGGAGGATATCGAGAGGTCTATTCTTAAGCTGGACACACCACGGTATGTCCGGCATCTCTTTCAGTATAGTATCCAACAGTGTTATCCCGGCGTGGTACCGATATTAAAAGTAGCAAAACTGTCAATCCAGACCACTTTGTCAGGTGCCTCCCGTATCCTATTTTCTAGTGACACGATAGCCCAAACTTCCCCAAATTTCGGCCCTTCGCATTTTCAAAATTCTTTCAGGGCATCTGGTCGAAGCGACGCGTGACCCGAGAGCTGGCTCTTATCTGGCTCAATGCATTAGTATTGCCATTTAGCGTGGCAATGCAGCCAGCATTTTAGGGACGCTTCCGTCTGGTAGTGATTTGGATCAGTTGAGCTATCATTAGATCGCTTGCAGCGGTCTTCAGGTAGCACAACTGTTTCGTATGTATTTTGTACATACCTTGTATTATTCTTTCTGTAAATAAATGAACAGAAAACACTTTGTACCTATTTTAATTAATCTATGAATATAAACTGATAATAATAATTGCAATTAATCGAAAAACAAACAAAATTATACACTGAATTATAAACTCATCAGTTCTTTTGTTCATCAATTAGTCATGGTAGGTTAAATATTGGTACTCTGTGCAATGTCCAAGGAACTATTGGACCGTTGAACATTATTTAATATTGTTGGATAATATTAAGTGGGTGCAAATGGTTTACTGATGCGACTATTTATTGTGTGACGTCAAACATTTGTTATACTATAATTGTTTTGGCATTGGCTCGATCTTGACTTTTGTCTACATACAAAATAGCAAGTTGAAATGGCAATGAGCAGGCCATATAGCTCACAGAACTCTCAACCACTGGGGAATTTAGACTCTCGAGTGGCATCCATTATAGCGGACGACGCAGTAGGAAGACCTCTTCTCGATAGACCAACGACATTATGAAGGTCGCAAGAAGTCGGTGGATGGAGGTAGCTCAAGATTGGTCGTCGTGGTATTCTATGAGTGAGGCCTAAGTCCAGCATTGGACTTCTACAAGCTGTTTATGATGATGATGATATCTCCATCATTTTAAAAAACGAACGGTATTTGTTTGGCAACAACAATTGGCGTCTGTATGTTATTAGAAAATCTTCTACGAGGCGCGCTGAATTATTTCACCGCACTGGTTTTTTCGATGCGAGTCAAGTGCGGTAGTCATCATTGCATGACTGACTGACTGACTGACTGACTGACTGACTGACTGACTGACTGACTGACTGACTGACTGACTGACTGACTGACTGACTATCAACGCACAGCCTAAGCCGTAAATAGAGACTAAAAAATTTGAGGGTACATTTCTCCTGTGGTCTAGGGGTGCACTGAGAATGGAATTTCATATATTCCCCCCGCGAGGGGGTGCAACGGCGCCAGTGTGTTGAAGTTTGTATGGAAAATTCTCTACGTGAGCGAAGTCGTTCCATTAGTTAGGTATATCTCTCAACCTACGCAGTGATCAACCATTCAAGAACAAGAGTCTTCTTGCAAAAACAAGAATCCTAAATGAGATCAACTAGACCGTAGACAATTGTGTATAAACACGAAAAGCTCCAGAATAAACACTTGCCTCGCAAATAAACGTTTCGCCATAATTGTCCCCGATTTAACTGCTAGCAACCTGGAGCAAAGGTCAACCGGGATATTCACACGAGGCGAGTAACTAGACCGAGTTCATAAAAGGAGAGTTATTTTTAATTGACGCCTGACTGAGTAAGCTTATGAGAAAGGTTCATGATTGTATTCCATAGGGGGGATTTTATTGCCTAGTTTTCACTTTTTAGATTTAAAAAATTGGAATTAGCTGGCCAGTTATATTTCACAGTAACCAAACTTTTTTTATATTATTCACCATGAATAGACTAACTAACCCAAGAATAAGTTTTGAACAATGGCCAGCGAACAATACCCCACACTATGGGATATATACGAGAAAAAAACAACTACCTCAACCACGTCAAAACCATATGTACACTAAAAAAAATATTTTTTTAGATTTAACTTTACCATTGTCTGCGTCATTATTATGTATACCCACGCCAAACTTCGAGTACAGCTTTTTAGTAACAAGAGTCTCTGAGCTAAGCCGCAGACAGACAGACGGACGGATATGGTGATTGGCGAAACTTTAGGGGTTCCTTGTCTTGTTGACTACGGAACCAGGTATTTGATGAGTGCAAGTAGTCGCAATTTCTTCCTCGATCGCAATTTAATTTGATCTTACTAACTTCACAGTTCTAAGTAATTAATAAGCTGAAAATTACCAAGTGTCCTGTATTTAAAAAAACTTTTTTTTTTTTTTTTAAGTTATTTATCATTTAAACTTACTATTACAACATATAACATAGATATAGCACTTTAAAAACCACAAAGGTTTGAGGGTACATTTCATAAACATTTTAAATCGTTTTTAGTTGCCAGCTCACTCTCTCGTCTGCTATACCTATTACTCGAGTAGTGTAAACATTACTTACATCCCTCTTCCCTGGAAATTAACAAAGAAGGAAAACAGTTCATAGCCTTATCAGCAGTTTCCTAAAAGCGGAAAAGAATTCAAAGATAAGGGCAATTTACGATGAGAGATTTTCAAATAATTACAAGAAAGAGACTGTTAGTTTCATTTCTGTATCTTTTCATGCTTTCTGCCCCCCTTTTTACAAGCTTTTATGTACCTTGCTTTCCTGTTTGTGATGTGCAAATTTGGCTATAGAATTTTAGACCACTTCTCGATATCCGATTGAGCTGAAAGGCATACCTGTCAAGTTCTGGTGACAATATAATATTATGGTAACAGCGAGCTGATCTTATGATGGAGATGGAAGAAGGACAGCGGAAGTCCTTAATTACTTTTAAATTGCCTGGCAATGTTTAGGTTCATTTCGATCAGCTCGTTTATGATCAATAATTTCAGAAAAGCTTGTGCTGTAAAATAATGTTTCTACAAAAAACCTATTTATAAATCTCATACTATTTTCGTCTAAAGACTCTCATCTGACCCATGTCTCGTACCAGCTGACTAGTCAATTATCATAACACACGTTAGTACCCCGCTAAGTTGTGCAAAAATACATTTTCCTCTAGGATTCACAATATTTTGTCTGAGAAAGTCCACCTACTCGTGTGTCAAATGTGTCAATACACTTGAATACCATCAGATTTCCAACTTATTTGTAGTTATTTCTCATTTTTGCCACTGACGTTTTATATTTCTTTTGTTACAGATATTGAATAGCTCCAGAATGATTGAAGAAAAAAGAAAGTTATGATGAAATTCCGATGAAACCCTATCCTAAGAAAACGCCGAAACAACATTATGATCACAACACATAAACAAAGAACATACCAACACATAGAACATCAGAACTATGACCACAGTAGCAAACCTAAAAGGTTTATGATGCCCAGTTAAGGAAACAAACGAAGTATGCCGACTGAAGCATGGACTTCGGAACTTTTCAACGATACTTTGAGCACAATAACGGATGAAAACCAAAATGCTACTCGCATTGACCCTATTGAGAACAAAGCCATCCAGGCAGTATTCTGCACTGCATATATCATAATTTTTGTCGTAGGAATCTTCGGCAATGCTCTCGTATGCTACGCCGTCATCAGAAACCGAGCTATGCAAACCGTCACTAATCTCTTCATCACGAACCTCGCATTATCGGATATATTACTTTGCGTATTTGCTGTACCATTTACCCCACTTTACACCTTCCTCGGAAGGTGGGTCTTCGGTAGCCTGCTATGCCATATCATGCCTTACGCCCAAGGATGTAGCGTCTACATTTCCACTCTCACTCTTACTTCAATAGCAATTGATAGATTCTTCGTTATAATTTATCCATTCAAACCACGGATGCAGATCAAAACTTGTGTTGGTCTTATCATTTTTATCTGGGTGTTTGCTTTATTTGTGACTTTTCCTTACGGGTGGTACATGTCCCTACAAGACGTATTTTGTGATGAAAAATGGCCGTCAGACCAAATAAGGAAAGCCTTTGGGTCTGTTACTATTATAATGCAATTCGCCATACCTTTTGTAGTAATGGCATTCTGCTATACATTTGTTAGTGTAAAATTAAACGATAGACTCAAATCTAGACCGGGGAGTAAGAATAGCAAAAAAGAAGACGCTGAGAGAGAAAGGAAAAGAAGAACGAATAGAATGTTGATAGCGATGGTAGCTATATTTGGTTTGTCTTGGCTTCCTTTGAACTTGATAAACATTAGCAGTGATTTCTACAAATTTGCTGAAGACTGGAAGTACTACATGGTGATGTTTTTCTTCACGCACTTCATAGCCATGTCATCAACGTGCTACAATCCGTTCCTATACGCGTGGTTGAACGAAAACTTTAGAAAGGAATTCAAGCAGATTCTACCATGCTTAGGCGCTTTAGTAGCTAAAAAGAGATTCAATCAATCAGAAAGAACTGGAATGTTCCGCTCAGAGAAAACTTGCAATGGTAACGATACAGTTCAAGAGTCGCTATTGACATCAACAGTGACGCAAATTCCTTCAGTTCGATATAAGATAGATTTAAACGATAAAGGGTTTGAGGATGGAGACAATATAAGTCCTGATGAGAAGCCGGAGCACCATCCAAGTCCTAAAGAAGACTGCTTTAATATGTATCTGTTTGCAGACAAAACTGTGATTACTTCTGATAGGGATCCTATTGTATCAGTGCTGTAGTTTTAATGGTAAGTTGTAAACATTTAGATTTTAATCTCATCAAGATCATATCTGTTTCAACCGCCTTAAAAAAAGGAGAAGGTTCTCAAATCATGTGTTTTTTTTTATACAAAGAAACACTGAAATATAATACAAGACAACTGATATACTACTTAATACAATATATTACATAGATAGTAATTTTTTATTATATATAGAAAATACCCAGAACACCCTGAACAAATATCTGCAGATCGCAAAATTATTTGTTCCGAGGCGGGAATCGAACCCGCAACCTCCGGCGTCGAAGCCGAACGTTCGCCCGCTGCGCCACAGAGGTCGCCAAATAACAAGAGGCAAATGACTACCGTTCATATAAACAAAATTAAGTATGCAAGTGTCCTCAATACTTGTATCGGGTTAGGGTCACCTTGTTAGCGAGACTAAATGAAAGTTACTTTATGCCAAAACGGTAGATAGTTCACCGCGAGATAAGATAAACTGAACACATTGTCATAAATCAATACTGATGCATATTTACAAAACAAATATCTCTGTGAACTGGCTATACGCCTAGCGCTTAACTCAGTATCCTCGTGAGGTATGGAAGCGGCACGCGAGGGGTGACATGTGACGTAAAGAACTGTCGGGCTACACACGTGATGAAAATTAGTGAAGATAGATCTTACGATATTTACAAATAAGTACCTAAGTCATTGCGAAAGATAATAAAATACTTGTTCAAATAATTATTATATATAATACTAATATCAATATTTTCAACTGAACTTTCAATTTATTAGCTTATGTCCATATCGCTACTCGAATCACTGTCAGTATGACTGGAATCACTTTCGTTATCTGAGTCGTCATCTCGTAATCTTATTATAAATTGATCCATTATAATAAGATTACGAGATCGCTAAGATGGTCGTTTTTGAAATACTCTTCCTCAACTTTCTTTACGTGACCATCACATTTGTGCCATTTCTCAACTGAAAAATTAGCAAATAACTCTTCTAGTGCTCGCTTTTTCTCAGATAAATTTGAGTTAATATGTTTTCGTGACAGCTCGCCCTTGATATCTCCCCATCGTAATTCGATCGGGTTTAAATCCGGATGGTACGCTGGCAAATAAAGTACCGTATGACCATTTTCTTTTAATATAACATCAATTTTAAATTGTTTTTTGGTTTATTTCATTTTATTAATTCTAACATATCCCTCTTTTTCATAACTTCAGTGTACTCAACGTTATGCTGCTTTAACCAGTCCTGTATTTCCTTTTTCAAGGAGCACAATGTGGGTACTTTATCCGCCTCGTTGCAATGATATTTCGCGTTATCCATAACTATTACAGAATTAGATGGTAGGGAAGGCAAAAGTTTTTCGCGAACCCACTTTTCGAAATTGTTGTAATTCATGTTTCCATGATAGTCTTTTGTCTTTGTAGTTGGTTTGAAAATGGTTAAAGCGCCCATTAACAAATTCTAAACTCCCACCAGCATGTATGATGACCAATCTATTTCCTTTACCTATAAAAGCTAATGCACCTCTTTCAGTATCTGATTGCCAACACGCTGGCACGTTTTGGGATTCATTGACATAAGTTTCGTCTTGAAAAAATATTGGCCTCTCGTCCGATCTATATTTTCTTATAGCTGTAATATATTTGCCTCTCCATTGCTGAATTGAATGGCGTTCTATCAACATTTTTCTCTTTTATTGGCATTTTTTGTATTGGAAACCTAATTCATGCAATGAAAGACGCATTTACGTTTGATAACACCATCTTCCTCTAAAACTTTTCTAAGTTTATTGATAGTGGGAATTTATTTTCTTACTGTATAAAATTCTTCAATATTTCTTCTTACTACACCTTTACTAAAATCGTCAATTTCTATCTTCTTTTTTCTTGTCTGATTCGGTTGTCTTGGTGATGAAAACTTCGCATTATTTTCCATATTTGTTTTAGCATTAACAATGCGTCGTACGCTTTTTTTTGACAGTCCGGTTGCCTTAGCAACGGTTTTGTGTAGATTTATATCGTTTTCATGCTCGGCAGAATTTGGATCAGATTCCCTTACCTTAAAAATTTTTTATACATTATAAACAACATCTTTAGTTTGAGCTCTAATCCGAGGACCCATCGGCGGTTGCTAATCTTGTGTGCGTCTTGTCTAAAGCAGCCGGTCCAAATAACACATATTGACGGCAGTGAGATCGCCGCCCGTCTGACGTCAAGTGACGTCTCGCGACATTTGACATAAGAAAGTCACCACCCTCCCGTGCCGCTCCCATACCTCATGAGGCTACTAAGTTAAACGCTATACCTGTAGCTACATCACATATAAAAACGAACTTCAAGCATATTATGATTGTATCCCCGTAAATCCTTACAAATATAATACGTTGCCTGTCTGTGTTTTTTTGTTTGACTATCACTAACACCAAAATGTTTGAACTCATAATAAATTTTGCACAAAGATTATAAGGTAGAGGTAACATTTATACCAAAATTCAGTTTCCCTCGAGAGAAAAACGTGAATGTAATTTGAGTGACAGCTAGTCAGGCAGTAAGTAAATAAAAGAGCCTCTGACACATTCCTGAAAGATTCTTAAGAACTGTTTTAAATCCTTGTACTATTATTTATTATGTGGTAAAACAAAGGTATCCACGTGAAATACAACCATTTCACACGATACCTACAGAGTCATAAGCGCCGTCGGGTCGTCTTTAAAAAGCCTGGGCCGCAATAATTCGAACAAATCTTATGTAAGTAATAAAAAAACACATTTCAATGCCGGCAATAATGTTATTTATGGCTTTAAGCCACTTTGGCTGTATTTATTGGTTCTTTTAACGCGGTGATGTGGTTCTATATTAGTATTACCACAGATAAAATAATACTATAACTATGTAGTATTACTATTACGAGGTGTCTTTGCGCTATTATAACAAGGACTATTTCGTATGTTATTATTGATTTTAAAAATAACAAGCTCCTGTAATAAAATTCACTGTTCTTAGGTTACCCAGTTTTTATTACAAAAACCATACATTCGTGAGCATACTTAAACATGAATTTATTTAACAACGTCAATACAAGTCGTGTTGCTAATTAAACAAATTATATTCGAGCTTAATTTTCCAATGCATTAACTTTCTCGTTCAGACTGTATCACGCCTTATTATCACTATTTTTGTCGCTTCCGAAGTGGTCTTATAGCAAATTTTTAGGGTTCCGTACCCAAAGGGTAAAACGGGACCCTATTACTAAGACTCTGCTGTCCGACTGTCTGTCTGTTTGTCCGTCTGTCACCAGGCTGTATCTCATGAACCGTGATAGTTTATATTTCATAATCAAATTTTCACAGATGATGTATTTCTGTGGCCACTATAACAAAAAATACTAAAAAACAGAATAAAATAAATATTTAATAAAAAAAAAAAAAAACATTGATAGACCTTTGTTTGACCACGATCTCACCTGTTGGTAAGTGACGATGTGGCCGAAGATGGAGCACAAAGGTCTAGAAGGCACCTATTCACTCTAGACTTGAAGAGACCCAGATTATAGTTTTCAGGAAAGACAGACGACGGTAGTTTATTCCACTCCTTACCAGTTCGCATTATAAAGGTAGAACCAAAACGTTTTGTGCGAATAGAAGGTATACCAATGAGGTAATGATGGTACTGAGCCGTTCGCCTGCTCGTCCTATGATGAAAAAGGAGATGGTGGGATCAGATCGTGCAGTTCCTGGGAGCATTCCCCGAAATGTAACCTATAGAAGATCGAAAGGCATGCAACCTTACGGCGGTGCTCGAGACTCTGGATCTTAGTCTCCGCCATTTGTTGCTCACCTATAAGCCTGAAAGCTCTACGTTCGATCGAGTTCAAGGCAGCAAGCTAGTATTTGGCCGAACCATCCCAAACATGGCAGCAGTACTCCATACCAGCCCGGACTTGGCTTTATATAAACTGAAAGCTGTCCTGGTGTGAAGTAACGCTTTACCTTATTCAGGATGCCTAGCTTCATGGCAGCTGTTTTTGCCTTAGACTCGATGTAAGAGCCAAAGATGAGAGTAGGCATGAGCGAAACACCTAAGAGCTCGAGGTGATCTCCTATTGCTACAGGTACATCACGGAATACAGGAACTTGGAGTAACGGACTTTTTTTCGCCGAGAAGAGACAAGCCTGCGTTTTAGAGGCATTTAACTTGACTAGATTGGCATCACCCCAGTCGGATACAGCCTTGAGAGTCAAAGTCAGACGCTGCAGCATCTCATCTCTTAACTCCTGAATTTCATTCTGCCTAGCTCGCGCATTGGAAACATATCTCTCCACAACTGTGCTGTCGTCTGCATACCCAATGATACCGGGCATTAGCAGATCGTTAAAGTGCAACAGAAACAGTGTGGCAGATAGAACTGACCCCTGAGGTACCCCGGCGTTAATAGCCAATTGATCCGACGAGCAGCCGTCAATAACTAGTCGAATGGATCTTTCCCTCAGAAAGTCTGCGAGCCAGGAGCAGAGTTGAACTGGCAGTCCGTAGGCAGGAAACTTGCCAATAAGGCTAGCGTGCCAAACCCTATCAAAGGCCTTCGAGACGTCTAATGAAACAGCTTGTGCTTCACCGTATTTCTCGATGGCCTCGCTCCAAATGTGCGTGGCATACACAAGTAGGTCCCCAATAGACCGGTTTCGGCGAAATCCGTATTGGCGATCACTGAGGAGGTCGTTACCTTCGAGGAATGCAAGGAGCTTCCTATTCAGTACACGCTCCATACATTTACAAAGTAGGGAGGTGACCGAAATAGGGCGGTAGTTTGAAGGGTCAGCACGACTGCCTTTCTTGGGTACAGGCTGCTCGTTTGCGAGCTTCCAAGATTTAGGGACTTCACCAGCTTTCAAACAGAGGCGGAAAAGTCGCGTAAATACTGGAGACAACTCAGGGGCACACATTTTCAACACTATAGCCGAGATACCATCCGGACCGCTAGCTTTATTCACGTCGAGACTACGTAGCGTTCTGAGCACTTCCTTTTGCTGGATGCAAATTTCCTGCATTGAATCTTCGCACCGAGGAAGGCTGGGTGGAATTTCACCAGAGGTGTCAAGACGCGAAGTCTCCGGAAATTGAGTGGCAAATAAATTTGCTTTCTCAACCGCAGCATGAGCTAGGGACCCGTCCGGTTTCAGTAGTGGAGGGAGTGAAGGGCGACTGAAGTTCGCTTCCACGGACTTAGCCAGAGACCAAAAAGCTTTAATACTTCCCGCAGGGTATGCAGCAAGCTTAGCCCCCAGATGGCCAATCCGATCGAAGCGAGCCTTCCGCATCACCTTCTTGCAGGACTTGGCGGCTTTGTTAAAGGCTTTCTTCTTAATCCGTGCATCCGAGGTTTTACCGTATCTTGCGTCAACCCAGGCTAGGTAAGCCACATGTTTTAGCGCTTCTGCACTAGCACACGCGGGACTGAACCATGGGCGAGCATTGCCTGAAGGTGAAGCATCGGAGAATCGAATAAAATACTCCATTGCTCTTTTGATCACCTCCGAAACGGCATATAATGATAATGGTATAGATAATGGTACGGAACCCTTCGTGCGCAAGTCCGACTCGCACTTGGCCGGTTTTTAAGGTCCCATCTCGTACCATTTCAGACGAGTTACATTCGATCTAGTTGAAACTTACTCATAGTGTATTCTATATCAGCTATACTGAGGTAAAGTACTTATATTTGCCCGACTATGAATCTAGAATCTAGACATGTATCAATAATTAAACATTTTATAGCTTCAACAAAAGGTTCATTAAACTTAATTCAGTAGTGTTGTGTACACTGTGTTTAGTTTCATTTTCTTTAAAACAGAAAATCTTAGATAAAACCATTATACATGGTTTTCCATCTGCAGCAAGACGATAATAGGTACTGCAACCCGAGACTCAAACGTATAATGCATCAGCACGCACAATCTTAATTGGATCTCGAAACATATTTTATTTATAAACAAAACTACATCTCATATCTGTTTATCTACTTCACTTTACTACGGATTTAGCTTTCGAACCGTTGGTTTGCTATAAAATATTTTATATCAAATTGCACACTTACTCGTGGGCCACGATAAAATCGCTCGCGAGTTTGTCGAGTTTGTAGTATCCCTTATTGTTCTGTGAGTTTGTCGTTTGTAATATCGACGTCATTCAGAACAAAAGAGCGACAGAAAACTGCGAGCCCAACGTGTATCACGAAGTATAATCCCTCACGCGACCAAACTATTCGCAATATCTCTTTGAGCGATTTTTCTATGGCTGTTGCATAATGTACGTGTATAGTTTAAAATATTATCTTGTCATACTGCGCGTTTGGCAGGTATAATACCTATCTTGTCCACACTAAACTAAGTTATTGTTAAAATTTATACTTTCTCTTTACCCTATAATGTAAACATAATACCTAACTCGTGGACAACGGGGCTGGTTACTCTTATAGAACTTGTTATGTTTAGTCCTATATTTAGTACTACATGAGTGTAATTATTTGTTGTCCTTAAAAAAATAAAAAATAAAGGCAGAAGTTACCGCTTAACATTTGGTGGACCATCTGCTTGTTCCGTCAATCCGCTTAACATCTGGTGGACCATCTGCTTGTTCCGTCAATCAAGTAGTATAAAAAAACATATTTGAATCTATCCGCAACATTTTTTTGTTAATAATTTTCACTAGAAACGGGATATTTACCATGATACATTTATTATGTACATAACCATGATAGTTTCAAAAGTTATATTGTTTTGTTATATTACGTTTGAATAAAAAATGAAAATCATTTTTTATTCAGCGTTATTTTTGCTTTTTACGCATCAACATAGCGAAACAATGGTATATTCATATAGTTACCTAATTCAGAGTTTACGATCTGAGATAAAACAAAAATATTTTCGGTGTTTCTTTGTTTACAAATGTTTGTATGCGGGAGTACAAACCTCTTCTCTGAAATTGAAAAGCAACACAATAACAGACCTAACAATACAAGTAACTAACTACTTACTCCGACCTTTTTAGTTCAAGGTGTCAACGACTATGGAAATTAATGTTTTTTTTTCTTTACAGATACCCCATGCGAGCTGATTCCTTCGTACAAGACACATTAGATACCTAGGCCACTGTTCATCAACACATTAACGGGCGTTTAAACGGCTGTTTCGCTTAAACAAATGTTTTCATACATTATCTGTCACTTTGACGAATGGTTACGGTAACCACACATTTGTTTCTTTGTGAACTTGGGTCCTAATCTTTGAACAATGGATAACATATGGTTAAAATATTCCGGTTGGTACACTAGTTTTGGTATGACTTCATACCAGTAACTTAGGGTTGCCAGAGAAGTTCGTTTGGCCGTCAACCTACCGCTAGGGCGCTTGAACTATTTTGGATATTATCTCAACAAACTCCATGAAATTTTGTACACATGATAACACCAATATCTTCTTTCTTGTAAAATAGTATAGTTTTCAAATAATTATAAATAAAAATAAATTGACAAACCACGTTTTAGAGGATCTTTGTGTATTGATCATGTGCGCAAAATTTGATTGAGTTTGATGAGATATTATTCAAACTAGGAGCAAACTCCGTTTGCATGCAGAAGGGTTCAAGCACCCTAGAGCGGTACTACCCTCTTAACGCCCAATTGCATCAACCCAGGGTTATTTATGTTTTGTTTAAAATAAACGTCAACAGCTTGAACACATTCATATAAGAATGAAGTAAAAGTCTGGTGCCAACATACCTACACCAATTACAGGCGAAATGTAACTGAATTAGGATTATATGCGACTTAAATGGAAAAAAACAATACACACACACGTAGAAGTTACCCTCCTGAGTAATTACTAAATATAATCTTGCAAATTAAAAGGACGATATTACATTTAAAGAAAAAACTAAACCTATTATTAGATATGAACAATATGGTATCAACAGAAACTGCACGAATCACCTTTTCTAGTTAATTTTTCATAATTACAATATACAAAAATTACGTTGAAATTATTTTAATTTTCCCAATGATTAAACTATCTAATTTAATTAACATTTTTATTTGAATAAAATAAAATATTTTAATTGTATTCATTAGATGATTATCATGAATGAAATCAACATAATTATTATTGTGTTCAATTTAACAATCAAATAAATATAAAAGTATTGTTAGTGAATATCACCTACCTTTATAAAATAACTCATAATGAGAAGAAAAAATATACCGGCTATCTACATAGTACATAAAAATAATTAGTAGATTCAATAACTTTTGTTGTTGACGAAAGCGTTTCAGCAATTTGTTTTTAAAGCTATTGACTTTATTTAACCCTGAACAATGGCATAGTACAAATAAAACAGTAAATTAACTCTGGGTTAAATGATCTGGCCTTTGGTTGGCGCAAGCCCGACATAGAAACTCTTTAACAAATTATTTTCACAATGGAAGGAACCACTGCGTCCATGAAACTTTCTGTGATTAGGAACTACGTAGCCGCCATTTTGATTTTCTGACTGGCTACAAACTTGTACAAGCAGTGACAAAGTATGTTACCTGCCGGACTCTCACAGTAGGTACTTAGGATAGTGCTCGAACTCTTGACGGCTCTCGACGTCACAGGGCCCCCTATGTGCTTATATTATATTATTTTAGACTGTACATTGTATATAGCGAAGGACTCATTGTAATTCATATTAAATTGTATAGGATTAGAAGTTTACTAAGTAAACAAAATTTGATGTATTAGGTTAGTGTACTACAAAATCTGCAAGATGTGGAAAATTGATTTCGTTGAATATATAGTTTTTTAAGTATAATAGCAGAATAAAGTATTTACGTCAATAATAAGTTCTAAAGGACTTTGAGCCCATTGACGAAAGTACTTTTTTCTTTAGTTTTTGTAGTAAAAATAAATGTTTAGAACATTTAATGGCCTGTGTTGAGAATATTTTATGTGTAAATGGAATGTAAATAATTGAAGGCTACGCCTTGTAATTGTCAATAAAAGAACATGTGCAATTCGCTGTATTTTCTAATAAAATCTATTAAAATATGTACGTACGTTTTGTTTCTCTTCCTAACCGATAGGACAGGAGTTTGAACTTACAATTTGTTCCCTTGGCGTAAAAGTCCAACGCGTCACGAATTGATTTTATTACCACAAGGTCAACAGTACAGTCGGCAAGAAAATCTGGATACGGTTTGTGTCCGAAGATGTCCAATCAGTCTCCCATCCATTTTGAAAACGAAAGATTAAAATAAAAAATAAATAATGCTAGACAAGTTCACACAACATTATCTAGCACCAAGCTAAGCCAAAGCTTGTGTTATGGGTACTAGTTAACTGATATACTTAATACAATATATTACATAGATAGATATTTTTTATTATACATAGAAACCACCCAGAACACCCTGAACAAATATCTGCAGATCGCACATATATTTGTTCCGAGGCGGGAATCGAACCCGCAACCTCCTGCGTCGCAGGCGAACCATCGCCAGCCGCGCCACAGAGGTCGCCATTGATTATTTACTGTGAAAATTAATCTGTATATAGGTATCGGATGAACATGTGGCTACGAATATAATAGCTAAAGTAATGTTTTCATAGAATTAAACTTGTCTATGCACTCCCGTGCCCCTAGCTGAACGAATACGTTATGGGCCTAAGCAATCATCGGCTCTTCTAAACAAGCCTAAACTAGACTATCTTTTCTAAACTAGACTAGTTAGATTTATAAAAAATTAAAAACTCCCAACTGTTTTCCGTTTTCTTACACCAGTTTAATTTTTATGTGGGAGGGTAAAAAAGTAGATAATTATAAGTTCTCAAAGGTTCACGAACGACGATTGCCGTTACTATTTTCCTAGTAGTAGATATTTTTTTGTTTTCTCAACAATTTATTTAATTTAGAACATTACATACTTTTATACTCAGACAAGCATTTTTTCCCAAATTGGTAGGCAGAGCCTCCTAGCAGCCAGGGCAATAACCCACGAAAATTTACCAACAAATCCTGGTCATAAAAAGTAAACGGCAAAACCTTACAATAAGGTAACTCCCTAACATTTTCAACTTCTATAATAACTTTCGAGCAAAACCTGGAAAATTTAATAGGAAGGCAATGTTGCAGTGTTAAATGAGGCAGTTACAAACAAAGTTAGAAACGCAACAAAACGAGTTGTTTAACTTATTAGCAGTTCACAAAATATAACAATAAAGCTACAGAGTAACAGTATGAGCAAATAAGTAAAGCAGCCACCAGTAGTCCACTGCTGGACATAGGCCTCCACCATATAATTAGACGACGAATCTAGACTAGCCTCGATCCATCCTGAGACATTTACAATATCGTTTAGTGCGTCTTCCTACACAGCGTCGTCCGTAAACAGGTAAGTGTGTAGCTTACTATAATCACAGATAAAAGAATACTATACTAGTACTATAATGATGGACATGTTAATAGAATACTACATAATTATGTAGTAGCCTTTATATTTCCAATGCTAGACGAGGCCTCTATCATAATCACCAGAATCAGCTTTTTAGTAGTAGTAGAGCTTTTTTGTGAAAGAGTTCGTCCGGGGAAGTACTACCACCATACCTATTTCTGCCGCAAAGCAGTAGTGCTCGCATTGCTGTGTTACGGTTTGAAGGGTAAGGGTGCCGGTGAAATTACAGGCACATGAGACTTTTCATCTTTATGTCTCAGGGTGGCGGGCGCAGTGCAATGCCACATAGGTTGCGTCCTAGGTGGACGTGATCTATGAGGTAATGCACTGTTCATAGGCAGAGGTTACCGCTTAACATCAGGTGGGCCTCTTGCTTGATCCGTCATCCAAGTAGTAAAAAAAAAAAAAAAAAAGGCGGATTGGTGATCTCAGTATTGGTGTTGATTACTCAGGTGAATACTGATGCCCATCCCCTGGTGTAATACCTAAGACAGATTTAATGACATCCACGGGAAGATACGGTGGGGTCTATTCATAGGGCAGACATGCCATGACATAAGACATTTTCATTCAAAAAGGTTGGTTTTCCTTGAGGACATCATTTACAGTTTCGTGAGTGACGTATTTAATAGTATAGTTCATAGAGCTTTAGTAAAGTTTAGCATTACCTTACCTGGTTCCCAAAGCTATCCGACCTCTGTGGCGGGGCGGCAGAGTAGCCGGCTAAGATGCGAGAGGTTGCGGGTTCGATCCCCACTGCAGGACATATTATGTTTGATCTGCAAATATTTGTTCCGGGTCTGGGTGTTGTGGTATATGGTACTACACGTAATTCCTGATGGATGACAAAGGGAATCCTAGTGTGGGATCAGGATACTATGTATGTGACTGTTGGGTGTTATGTTATGTAATGTTTTTGTCAATGACAACCGTAATAAGGAGGAAGAGGGTTTGACGTAAATTAATTCTATGGTGAGGTTAAAAATCACATTTCTCTAACAAAAACCTTCATATGGCAGCCACCACTTATAAATATACGAAGGTCCAGAAGGAAAATTCTCGTAGTTATTTTTAAACTTCACTAAAAGTTGACTGAATCGAGACTGTATTGTGAATTGACTATAAATTAGTATTCTTCTCACTCATAATAACAATTCAGTCTACTTTTGTTGACGACCATAGATAAATCCGTTTATAAATCTACATATATACGTCGACCTCTGTGGCGCGGCTGGCGATGGTTCGCCTGCGACGCAGGAGGTTGCGGGTTCGATTCCCGCCTCGGAACAAATATTTGTGCGATCTGCAGATATTTGTTCAGGGTGTTCTGGGTGTTTTCTATGTATAATAAAAAATATCTATCTATGTATGTATTGTATTAAGTATATCAGTTAACTAGTACCCATAACACAAGCTCTGGCTTAGCTTGGGGCTAGATAATGTTGTGTGAACTTGTCCAGCATTATTTATTTATTTATTTATATAAATAAAACAAAGTCGTGTTAGTTACACCACTTATAACTCAAGAACGGGTGAACTCATTTGGCTGAAAATTGGTGGGGAGGTAGCTTAGAACCAGGAGATTGATATAGGGGTAGGAGGGGGGGTTCACCGGGGGCTACCCGTGCGAAGCCGGGGCCAGTCGCTAGTAATAAATAAATAGTAAATAATGCTGGACAGTTCACACAATATCATCTAGCCCTAAGCTAAGCAGAGCTTGTGTAATGGGTACTAGTGATATATTAGTGGGTATAACTGATATAACTAATACAATGTATTACATAGATAGATATTTTTTATTATACATAGAAAATACCCAGAACACCCGGAACAAATATCTGCGATCGCACAAATATTTGTTCCGAGGCGAGAATCGAACCCGCAACCTCCTGCGTCGCAGGCCAACCTTCGCCCGCCGCGCCACAGAGGTCGTTGTTTTTAGGGTTCCGTAACCAAATGGCAAAATACGGAACCCTTATAGATTCGTCATGTCTGTCTGTCTGTCTGTCTGTCTGTCTGTCTGTCCGTGTGTGTCACAGACACTTTTTTCCGAAACTATAAGAGCTATGCTGTTGAAACTTGGTAAATAGATGTATTCTGAAAACCGCATTAAGATTTTCACACAAAAATTAAAAAACACATTAAATTTTTGGGGTTCACCATACATAGAACTGCAACTCAAATATTTTTTTTCGTCAAACGCATACGTGTGGTGTGTATATGGAAAGGTCTTCAAAAATTATATTGAGGTTTTTAATATAATTTTTTTCTAACCTGAATAGTTTGCGCGAGAGACTCTTCCAAAGTGGCAAAATGTGTGTGTGTGCCCCCGCCCGCCTGTAACTTCTAAAATAAGAGAACGCTAAAACTAAAAAAAAATATGTTGTGCATTACCATGTAAACTTCCACTGAAAATTGGTTTGAACGATATCTAGTAACTAGTTTTTTTAAATAAAAAAACTCAACCAAGAACTTTTATATTACGTTACTTGTTGCTACGGAACCCTTCATGGACGAGTCCGACTCGCACTTGGCCGCTTTTTTAGATGATGTATGATAGTGTAACGGTCTGACCTATCTTTAGATAGGTCAGGTGCTAATCAATCATCTAGAGGCGACCCTACATTGTATTTTGTTTCTGAATTCTAATATGCTGGTCCGTAAGTGTTTAGAGCTGCAGTTTTTTTTTATTTGGCCACTGATCATTATCTGCGAGGACCAACCTTATAAAGCAACCGAAAGGTCCTTTAACACGTTATAAAATAAAGCACTGGTTATTTTTACATGAGACTTAGACACCGACGCCTTTCCCGCCCCAGAAAAATCGCGGGAGTGACAGGCATCAATTCGTAATTCCTCCGTCTCCAGTGACAGTTTCCAAGCAAAGAACCCGCGGGAATAACTAACACGAAGGTTGAAATCTGCCATTTTTGAAAGAAACGTCGTCTTTTTTATTTTATTACATTTTAATGTGTTTTTTCGAGTTATATCGTGTAATTTTAGTGGCATTTTAACCGGTGTAACTTGGATAAATGGCACATGTGTGATGTAGTGAAATTTGAGTGTATTGCGAGTCTTTTCGAAATGTTGGAGATTTTCCTGTAAAAAACTCAGTTTTTCTGCCACGATTTAAACTGGGTTAGGACTAGACGGAGACTCTTGACTACTTGACTATAACACTATAATAATTATATCACTTGACATTGGCTAAATTGTTGCAAATAATGCACAGAAGCCATTACCTAAGATAAGAAGAAGAAGAATAACTAACACGAAGGCACAGAATAAATAATAGTACAGCGAAGGTTATTTCGAGTCCTTCAACCATGCGAGATTCTACAATAGGTACTTAGTGTTATATATTACATAATTTGTTATGTTTTTATATTATGTGCACACAACATCGCTTTGGGTTTTCTGTTATAGTGTTGTACTTGTTTCTTAATAAATAAATAAATAGTGAACTCTATCAATAATTCTCTGAAAAACTTTGAAGCGTTTCGGTCTTTCGATGTATTCACATTTTCGTGTTGCATAGTACAGTGGGGCTAGTCTGCAAATGTAACAAGCAACTTACACGGGCGTGAGGTGTATAATGCGCGTCATGTAAAAAGAACGCTGGCGGTCATACTTCTTCATACGTTCCAGCGTTCTTTTTACATGACGCGTACTATACACTACACGGATTTGAGTATGGAATTTGAGGTTCTCAAGGTGCCCACTAGAAGCGCTATTCGGATTCTCCATACTAAAATCCGTGTAGTGTACACAACACGCCCGTGTAGTTTGCTTGTCGAATTTGCAGACTCGAGGCTCAGCTCGTTCACGGTAAGTTGGTATTTACAGGTGCCATCTTACGGTGAACGGTCCGGCTCGTTCACCATAAGATGGCATCTGTAAATACTCCATGGCAGGTGCCAACTTACGGTGAACGGTCTGTACTTTGAGTAGAATACCATTTGTGTCATTTTTGGCAGATACATGATCCAAAATTTATTTGGTCTATTTTTTATTCATTTAGGATTGGGATTCGTGCTATAATACTTTATGAAACGCGTAAAACTATTGAAAAGGTCAACGTACCGCAGACCATAATTTTGACGATCACCTACGATCACCTCGTAAGTTTCTGAAGTTCCAAACACATGTCACTAATCGCAAAACTTTGTGAATAAATTCTTGTCTCAGACAAGGGGTCACGTAGGTCAGAAAATCTGTTAATTTGTGACTTTACTTTTCAATCTTTTTGTGCGCAATCACCGAGATTATCATCATTATCAACAGCAATAATGAGCTTTGGGCCGCCTCCATCCACGGACTTCCTACAACCTGCATTCTGTTCGTAGTGGCAACTTGTCAGAGTCAAGTAATTGGTAAACTTATTTTTGATGCGTAACATCTTTCCTCTCGCTTTCCTGCAATCTGTGGGAGGGATTTCGTGAAAAAGGACGGAAGTGTGTAACAGGAAGCGTGCATTTTGCCAAGACGTTGGTACTGTCAGATGTGTTGCTTATTACCAAAAAGGTGTGATGTCAGATGTTACATCATGTGCATCATATATGACATAATATGACGACCTCGTAGTAGTAGTAGAGCTTTTTTGTGAAAGAGTTCGTCCGGGGAAGTACTACCACCCTTCCTATTTCTGCCGCAAAGCAGTAGTGCTCGCATTTCTGTGTTCCGGTTTGAAGGGTAAGGGTGCCGGTGAAATTACAGGCAAATGAGACTTTTCATCTTTATGTCTCAGGGTGGCGGGCGCAGTTCAATGCTACATAGGGAGCGTCCTAGGTGGACGTGACCTATGAGGTAATGCACTGTTCATAGGCAGAGGTTACCGCTTAACATCAGGTGGGCCATCTGCTTGTTCTGTCAATCAAGTACTTAATATAAAAAAAAAACCTCTGCCTGTCGAGCGAGTAACCGGCTGAGATGCGAAAGGTTGCGGGTTCGATTCCCGCTGTGGTACAAATGTTTGTATGATCTGCAAATATTTGTTCGGTCTTGGCGTTATGGTACCACGGTACTCGTAGTTTCTGATACCCATGACACGTAGGAGTCCTAGTGTGGGATCAGGACTATGTATGTGACTATATTGGATGTTATGTTACGTTATATATGCGTTTCCATGTATGCGACATAGGCTCGCTCATTTTTTTTATCTATTAGCAAACATTGATGTCTATGTTAAAGACATCTATCAATTTTGAAAGAAACATCATCCCCGACGCAAAAACGACGGGGTGTAATAAGTTTGACGTGTCTGTGTGTGTGTGTGTGTCTATCTGTGGCATCGTAGCTCCCGAGCGGATGAACCGATTTAGTTTTTTTTTTTTGTTATAAAATGTGAATTTGTCGGGAGTTTTCTTAGCTATGTTTGATCAAAATCGGTTCAGCCGTTTTATTGCGTTAAGGGTTTTTGTTAATTTTTACAAAATTAATTACTTGTATTGTATTATATCGTGTAATTTTGACGGCATTTTATCCGGTGTTACATATATAGAGAGCGTATGATTTATCAGTTACTTAGTTATGTCATAGTCAACTGTAGGATGAGGCCTCCCCCATAGAATGCAATAGGGGATTCTGTAGGATGAGGCCTCCCCCATAGAATGCAATAGGGGATTCTGTAGGATGAGGCCTCCCCATATAATGCAATAGGGGATTCTGTAGGATGAGGCCTCCCCCATAGAATGCAATAAGGGATTCTGTAGGATGAGGCCTCCCCCATAGAATGCAATAGGGGATTCTGTAGGATGAGGCCTCCCCCATAGAATGCAATAGGGGATTCTGTAGGATGAGGCCTCCCCCATAGAATGCAATAGGGGATTTGGCATCACCACGCTTGGCAGATGGATTGGTGATCTCAGCATTGATGTTGAGTATTCAGGATATTTTCATAATTTTCAATTAATTTCATTTTATTGTGTTTTAACGAGTTATATCGTGTAATTCTGGTGGCATTTTAGCAGGTGCAACTTAGATAAAGAGCACATGTGTTTTGTAGTTATATACTTAGTAGCTCTGTGAGCTGTAGACCTTGCGAGTCTGTCTTTCAGAAGTTAGTCACCGGTGCACGGACCTCGATAGAGGGCTGTCGTTTAGAGTCGGCATTCGTCGGTTGTTCGTGTGACTTCACATGGTAGAACGGTTACCTCCTATTGACTTAAATTCAGTGGCAACAGATAATGAATCCCCCCCTGTTCCTGTTTGTCTCCGAATCTGTCACTGAATTATCCAAATTCAGTGACAGATTCGGGGACAAACAGGAACTCAACGGCTTTAGCGTTAGGCAACATTGTAAAGAGCAGGCTGAAATAAACAGCTACTCAAAGGGGAACCTGCTGGAGTTTAAGTAGCTACGTATATTTGGACAAAACGAAAATAAATCCAAAATGAATTATACATACCTACTATGTACAAACTAATTACTAATTATGAATTACCTAACATTTAGATTAGAACAATAAATACTTCGTACTCGTAGGTGTGACTGGCGAAAAACAAAACTCTTCACAAATTCAATTATAGCTTGTGTAACAGATGCTATCTCAGAATACAATCTCGCTCTGAATGAAACACATATTTCCATTTAAATTAATGTTACATTTTATTTCTTCACCTCTTTGAGAAACGTGAATAAGGGTGGTGATGTGTAAAATACAACAATGTTCTTTTACTGTCTTGATACTGGTTCTTTCTTGGTCATCCTGCTGGTATGATATGTGTTCAGTATGCCTCTCTGGAGGCTTCTTCTTTTATGTCAATATCTTTGCCTGAAGTTTTGGCTCTAGGACATGCTGGTTCCCTGTCAAATTTTTCATTAATTAATAAATAATAAATAAATAATGCTGGACAGTTCACACAACATTAACTAGCCCCAAGCTAAGCAGAGCTTGTGTTATGGGTACTAGATAACTGATATACTTAATACAATACATTAAATAGATATATATTTTTATTATACATAGCAAAATACCCAGAACTCCCTAAACAAATATCTGCAGATCGCACAAATATTTGTTCCGAGGCGGGAATCGAACCCGCAACCCCCTGCGTCGCAGGCGAACCTACGCCCACCACGCTACAGAATGAATGAATTATTGAATGAATGAATGAATGAATGAATTATTTATTTGCTTAGAATGTAGGTATTAGTAGTAAAAACATAGATGGTAGGTATATATAAATTGAAGTCGTCGTCAATAGACACGTCAGAGGTCGTTAATAGTGTCGAAAACGACCCAATTATTTCAATAAGATAACCTTCCACAATAAGGAGCAAGCAAAAAAAAGTAAGGACATATTAGTACAGTAGTCAATGGTAACAAATTGCTCAAACTTTTTCGCTCGCGGTTTAGCGTATTTATCAGCAAGGACTAACGATATTAAATCTAGAAATCAAACTTAGAAGTTGATAATCAAATGATAAAGAGACGTGGTGTCTATTCAGTTATTTTCTAATCCCTTTATTTAACGAGGAGAAAGCCGCTAACAATGGGAAAAAACAGCTTGGCGCAGCGATTTCTCCTACATATTTATATATGTTTGAATCACGTAACATACTTAAGCACATAAAGAATTCAAGTGTTTATGTTTTAAGTGTAAAATGTAGTTGGGCAAAGCACGGCGACACCAGTTTCAATTAAAAATAACACAGCTAGCTGATTACGTAGCTCTGATGCTATCAGTTTAAATGCTGTTTCTATCTGAAAGGACGCTTTTGCGATTATTATTCACGCAGTTTACCTACAAAGCATGATTGCAACTAGACTGCATAAATTAGGTAATTGCAAGAACGTAATTTCAAATAGAAACACTTTCAAACAGATAGCAACAGACACAATAAAGATGTCACAATAAAAAGAGATGTCACAAGAAAATTTCCCGTTTTTATAAAATAATTGATAGCAACAGAGTTCGTAACCCGAGCTCGTAGACAAAGTAACATTCTATTAGCGATGTCGTTAGTAGGAAAGCCTACAAAGTATAAGATTGACGTAAGCTATCGAAATTTCACGTGGTCTATTGTATTGCATTACTACATTGTATGCAACTTGGCTAGACCGGCTGGTAACATTTCTCTTTACGTTAGATTTCTATGCGTTCGACCGACAAGCACCAGTCATAACGTCGCTATGACTGGCATCGTACTCACGACTCGTAGCGCATACTGCACACTCTATTTAATATCCCTACTTCTACTTTTTCAATATCGCTTGGATATTGCTAGTTGAGATACGAGTGTCATACTTGTACTATTATAAATTCTGTGGTATGGCTGTAATAACGCGAGCTTATCCTGCCGTTCAAACAAGAACAGTAAATATGAGCTGTTTGACATCATAAATGATTAACCCTAGACCCAGGGACTAGTAGGCCTGGCATGGCAGACTAGAGATGCACCTTAACACCAACGAATGTTACCACCTAGATCTAACAGCAATAAATCATTTACCATTTTTTCATTTTTAGAATGTATGTATTCTTCCGTGCCCAAGAAAGATAACGTTAGTAAATATTTTGATAAGCATGCAATAAATATCTGCATCTCCCTTTTTAATGGTTTTAGGACGCTTGCAGTTTTGCGCCAACTTAGCGACTGCTAGACTGCATCGTGTGGTGTTTGTTCTTAGCCGGTAAGTAATTTTGTTTCTGAGTTTCCTCAACATACTCTTCATTTAGACGAATGGTCAGCTTAAACTTTTGTAACGAGGTAAAAATAAATGTAAACGTTTAGGTTTTTTAAACAATATATAATTTATAAACCTTTTCCCAAATTGATCCAAGAAATTCGCTTGAAAACTTGAAAATGTAATAACTTTTAATTAAAATCTTCGAATATTCCGAAAGTATTGTAACAAAGAACAAAACTCGTTTGATTTTATTACGGTTCTTGGATAAGGCCACAGAATAAATAATAGTACCAATAAGGCAAAGAATAACATTTATTGTTTGCCAAATAAGAGTACGTACCTACTTAGCTTACACGTGAAAAAATATTACCTATATACATAAAACATATTTTTTTTAGATACATGAATGACGGAACAAGCTGGTGGCCCACTACACCTGTTAGTTTTTTTTTTTTTTTTTTTGTTACTGCTTAGTAACATCTGCCTTTAACAATGCATTACCACAGAAGTCACGTCCACCTAGGACGCGCCCTATGTGGCATTGCACACATCTCATGTGCCTGTAATTTGACCGGCACCCATACCTTTCAAACCGGAACACAGCAATGCGAGCAAAATTCATTGAACATTCCTTCGACCATTTTACTTTGGTCGAAGGAACATTCCATGAATTAGCTGATCGAATTAATCAAAATGGTAGACATAGGCACACGCCTTTTTGCCCGAAGGGGTAGGCAAAGCTTCAATAGACCTCTTTTCACAGTAGGCTTTTAGTAGTAGTAGAGCTTTTTTGTGAAAGAGTTCGTCCGGGGAAGTACTACCACCATACCTATTTCTGCCGCAAAGCAGTAGTGCTCGCATTGCTGTGTTCCGGTTTGAAGGGTAAGGGTGTCGGTGAAATTACAGGCACATGAGACTTTTCATCTTTATGTCTCAGGGTGGCAGCGGGCGCATTGCAATGCCACACAGGGTGCGTCCTAGGTGAACGTGTCCTATGAGGTAATGCACTGTTCATATAGGCAGAGGTTACCGCTTAACATCAGGTGGGCCATCTGCTTGTTCCGTCATACATTAGTATAAAAAAAAAAAAAAAAAGGTTGCACCATCGTGGAATATAGACGTGACGAGCGGTGAGCTCACCGCCGCCATTGCTTACAATAGTTGTTTTCATAACAAAATTTGTTTAGATGTAGGTAACATTTTAGACTAAAATCGCATAGATTTCTACTAAGATGTGTACCTCTACCTATACTTTAACGATGTATCTCAATACATTGTAAAAGTAGGTCGTTGTAAGCAAGCATGCATGATTTATGAGCCAAAGAATACAGAGCATTGGACTATAGATTTTATCAAGTCATCCTGCCTGCTCAAGTGTGAGGCAAAATCTTTTACCCGACCTACATCTGTTGACAGTAATCGACACATCAACAATATCTAACCCAATTTTCTTATTGAATTGTGTGCCAAGAATGTTAAGCTGTTCTTCAAAGGATGATGAGTAATGTGATATGAACGAATCATACACAGTCACAATTAAACGTTTTTAAGGTGGATGCTGTCGCTAAAGGCGGGTTTTTTTTTTGGTGTTTTTTGTTCATTACTACAAGAACAATTCTTCAGATAGCGAAAGTTGATTTCGCGAGAACTAGGAGACTTAACACACATGTTTTAATTAATAGTATCTCATAAATATTAACAGCTTAGCTACGATATCCCTAACACATTTTTACAGTGTTTTTTAATGTTTAGGTGTATGGTATCTAATCTGATGATATTTATGAGATACTATCAATTAAAACATGTATGTTAAGTCTCCTATAGTTCTCGCGAAATCAACTTTCGCTATCTGAACAAGTGTTGCTGTGCCGTAATGGGCAAAAAACACAACAAAAAAAATATTTCACGCCTCAAGCAAGAGCATACGGGTAGTTCTTCGAAATTTCATTTTTGTACAAGATCAGTTCATTTCCTTTGAATATAATTATAATTTATATTGATTTATCAAAGGGAAAATGTGACATCGACAATTTTGTTCCGGAAAATGGCAAGCGGACGCGTCATATGAATCAGAAGAACAAACTTCTAATATTTTTAATTTATACCTACAATTATTTTAAAAATATTATTTGTCCCAGTTAGGGTTAAAGCTAAACTATATGTATAAAAAAATAACATGCCGTTTTGTTGGTTGGTTTCAGAAATATACCCACAGACATCGAAAATGTTGTGTCTGAAGAACTACCCATACACCTTAAGAGTTTCATTAGATTTGAAACTAAGTAGTTATTAAAATAAAATGAATTAAGGTTTTTAAAAATAAATCTATATTTTGCAATATGTTAGCTTTGTCCCATAACGTACTTGGTACTGCAAAGGTTGCACATAATTGAACAAATTGTTGCAAAACAATTTACAATATATAAAGAGAGCCAGAGACATTCCAGGCAAAGCTTACAATCGCAGCATAGCTTGTCGAAGCAAAGTTTGTAACTACAGAGCTCCTAGGAATACTCGTGACATACATTTTCTACACAGACGCTCCACATTATTAGTACTTGTGCTATTATTTATTCTGTCATTGTAGTTTTTTTTTTCTTTATAATTGGCGCCGCACGGCTTGTGCATTTGCCATTTTCAAGTATGTATCTGTATTTTCACTATATTGCATTTTCAATATATTTTGCAACGTTACACTCCTTCCAAGTCGTCAAAGTCACAGTCGAGTCATGTTTTAGTAAAACGGTGGCCACTTTTACTAAAACTTTGGTAGACAATTTCCACCAAGTTAAAAAGTCACGCAATTTACTTCTATTTCATTTCACTACACTTGTGCTTTTTAAACGAGCTACATTAGTTAAGATGCCACCAAAATAACACAAAATAACTCACAAACAAAAAAACCCGCCTTTAGGGTTTTTTTTTGGTGTTTTTTGTTCATTACAACAAGAACAATTCTTCAGATAGCGAAAGTTGATTTCGCGAGAACTAGGAGACTTAACACACATGTTTTAATTATTAGTATCTCATAAATATTAACAGCTTAGCTACGATATCCCTAACACATTTTTACAGTGTTTTTTAATGTTTAGGTGTATGGTATCTAATCTGATGATATTTATGAGATACTATCAATTAAAACATGTATGTTGAGTCTCCTATAGTTCTCGCGAAATCAACTTTCGCTATCTGAACAAGTGTTGCTGTGCCGTAATGGGCAAAAAACACAACAAAAAAAATATTTCACGCCTCAAGCAAGAGCATACGGGTAGTTCTTCGAAATTTCATTTTTGTACAAGATCAGTTCATTTCCTTTGAATATAATTATAATTTATATGGATTTATCAAAGGGAAAATGTGACATCGACAATTTTGTTCCGGAAAATGGCAAGCGGACGCGTCATATGAATCAGAAGAACAAACTTCTAATATTTTTAATTTATACCTACAATTATTTTAAAAATATTATTTGTCCCAGTTAGGGTTAAAGCTAAACTATATGTATAAAAAAATAACATGCCGTTTTGTTGGTTGGTTTCAGAAATATACCCACAGACATCGAAAATGTTGTGTCTGAAGAACTACCCATACACCTTAAGAGTTTCATTAGATTTGAAACTAAGTAGTTATTAAAATAAAATGAATTAAGGTTTTTAAAAATAAATCTATATTTTGCAATATGTTAGCTTTGTCCCATAACGTACTTGGTACTGCAAAGGTTGCACATAATTTGAACAAATTGTTGCAAAACAATTTACAATATATAAAGAGAGCCAGAGACATTCCAGGCAAAGCTTACAATCGCAGCATAGCTTGTCGAAGCAAAGTTTGTAACTACAGAGCTCCTAGGAATACTCGTGACATACATTTTCTACACAGACGCTCCACATTATTAGTACTTGTGCTATTATTTATTCTGTCATTGTAGTTTTTTTTTTCTTTATAATTGGCGCCGCACGGCTTGTGCATTTGCCATTTTCAAGTAAGTATCTGTATTTTCACTATATTGCATTTTCAATAAATTTTGCAACGTTACACTCCTTCCAAGTCGTCAAAGTCACAGTCGAGTCATGTTTTAGTAAAACGGTGGCCACTTTTACTAAAACTTTGGTAGACAATTTCCACCAAGTTAAAAAGTCACGCAATTTACTTCTATTTCATTTCACTACACTTGTGCTTTTTAAACGAGCTACATTAGTTAAGATGCCACCAAAATAACACAAAATAACTCAAGAAAACACTAGGAAAAGAAATAAAATAAAAGTAGACAACGTCTCTTTTCGAAAATGGCGGGAAGTGTTCTCGTGATTATAGTTAACTCGGCGAAACTACAAAAAAACGCGACCAAGTGCGAGTCAGACTCACCCATGAAGGGTTTCGTAGCAGCAAGTAACATGATATAAAAGTTTACTATTTATGGCGTATTCAAAAAAACTACTTACTAGATCTCGTTAAAACCAATTTTCCGTGGAAGTTTACATGGACACCACACCATACACCACCATACACACACATGTGGTGTGTGTACCACCATATATTTTTTTTAGTTTTATCATTCTCTTATTTTAGAAGTTACGGGGGGGGACACATTTTACCACTTTGGAAGTGTCTCCCGCGCAAACTATTCAGTTTAGAAAAAAATAATAAGAAACCCCAATATCATTTTCGTAATCCTATCCATAGATACCTATCCCACACGTACGGGTTCGATGTTTTTTTTTTTTTGAGTTTCAGTTCTATCTATGGGTAACCCCAAAAATTTATTGTTTTTTTCTATTTTTGTATGAAAGTCTTAATGCGGTTCACAGAATACATCTACTTACCAAGTTTCAACAGCATAGCTCTTATAGTTTCGGAAAAAAGTGGCTGTGACATACACGGACAGACAGACAGACAGACAGACATGCGAACCCATAAGGGTTCCTTGTCTTTGACTACGGAACCCTAAAAACACGTTAAATACTATTTTCGCACAAGTCACATCTCCGATAAGGTGTCATCAGATGTGTTCAATATCATGCATCTAAACTTCCTATTCGAAGGTTTAAATCTACATCTACACTATCTACACTAATATTATAAAGAGGAAAGATTTGTACCTATTTTTGTATGTTTGTATGTTTGTAATGAATAGGCTCAAAAAGTACTGGGCCGATTTAAAAAATTCTTTCACCATTGGAAAGCTACGTTCACCCTGAGTGACATAGGCTACCAGGGGGGGGGGGGGATACAAGGGGGGGGCTGTTTTTCATCTGAAACTACCCGTGCGAAGCCGGGACGAGTCGCTAGTGGGTTATAAAGAATAATCTAATTAAGAAAGCATATTACACTCTAGGTACTAGTATAGTATTATTTTATCTGTGCTCTAGGTGAATATATAAAATGATAAAGCCGCGTGGCCTGATGTCGCTGTGCCCCTTGACAGCTAACATGGCAAATTGAAATATCTGTTCCTACATATTATCAGGTTGTTATTTATAAGTACATATATCAAGCGTAGCGTTTGCTGTCTTATGAACTTTTGCTGATTCTGTTCACATCTTACTATTGACTACCTTCTTGGTTTTTAAGCTGGTTCCCTTTTTTCTTTGAATCAGCTTCTCCTTATTCTCCTGGCGCTTCCCACCTAGTAGTAAGAAGGATCATCAAAAGCCAAGCCGTATTTGTCGCCTGATTCTTCTAGGTTTGGCCGCGATGGAACAGGAGTAAATTTAGTTTATAAGACGATTCTAAATGATCCTTGTGATTTTAATTAATAAAATATTGTTGACCTTGACTTTGACTTTGATGTGACCTACTGAGCACAAACGCACGCAAACTTAAACGGAAAGTTTGAACCTCATTTTGCCGAGCTAATAATGTTTTAACGAAACCAAGCATAATTTGTACACATCATCAAATTTGTACACATTTGATGTTGAACAAGGAAAGGGGACAACGGCACTCCTTGTTGGATAATAGTAGACTGGCAGCGTTTTGCACTCATTTTGTTCAGCACACCGTTCCAATCAATTATTTCATAAAGCTTGTTTTGAAAAAGATATTTTCAACAAAAAACTACTTACCTTTCGGGACCAATCTGGGGATAGAACTTTCGACCACTTCCCGAGTTCCGATTATGCCGAAATTTTTCAAACACGTCTTTAGTTCTAAAGACGATTCAATAAAGATTGTTTTGAAAATTATATTTTTAACCGACTTCACAAAAAAGGAGGAGGTTCTCAATTCGTGTGTTTTACCTCATATCTCCGTCATTTAAAATAATAAAAAAAAAAAAAAAAAAAAATTATGATTTGGAATATTTTTATTTAGTTGCCACGATGTACTTCCAGATTGGTCAAACTTTCATCAAAGTTTGGTTCTGATGATGGGATCCATGAGGAATTGAGGCAACTCCTCAAATATTATAGGCACATATAATAGCGATTTTGGTATTTTCAGCAACAAGTCAAGCATGTGTATTCAGAAAGTGCCATTTGGTAAAGTGCAACTGATGTAGAAGACCAGAGATGGCCATTGGAACTGCTCTATGATAAATATTTCACGGGTGGCGATAACTTTCCCATATCCGATTGAGCTGAAATTTGGCATATTTGTCAAGTTCCGATGACAATACAATATGATGGTGACAGCGAGCTGATCTGATTATGGAGACGGAACGTGGACAACGGAACTCCTCGATGGATAATAGTAGACTGGCTGTGTATAGGCTCGTTGTGATCAGCACACGGTTCCGATATTATGAAATATTTTATTGGGGATAAACTCCTAGCTTCAATGTCGGTTTTTTTTTCGAAAAGAATTATTCAACGAAAATAATTTGCTAATATAAAACTATTTCTCGTCGGTTAGTACTAAGTTCATTACTTTTTTCTGCCCACACCAAGATTTATTATCCTACGAGGTTCAAATTAAAAAGTTTTTTCGGGGGAAAATAGCCCTCTTCAATTAGTTGAGCAATCTACTTGTTACTAGGGATTTTAAATTAGCGATGAGGGTCAGACACGGTCATATTTAATAGCCTAGGAATTAGCTGTTACTGCCAAATTCCTCAGTCTTCGCTCTCGTTCGATCATCATCATTATTAGCCACTAGATGTCCATAGACGAGGCCTCGTATAACGCAGTAATCTCCCCGCTTAGAAGGCGAATTGGTGATTAGTAGGTATTAGTGCTAAGTATGCAGGTGGATGCTGCTTCCCATCCCCTAGTGTTCGCATAGTCGTCTTTTGCAACATCCATGGGAAGAGACGGAGGGTTATATTCTATGGCCAGGCACTCCACGGTCGTTCGTTCTCGATTACGACGGTTTTTTATTTACGAAAAAAGTCATAATAACTACTCATAAAGTGTTTATGACACTCTTATAGAATGTTGTTTTACTTTTATAGAAATACTAACTTAAATCTTGAAAAGATACTAAAGTAGATGGACAGACCGACAATTTAATTTATGTATAAAAAATAAGCGTTCTAGGTTTTAAATAAGGTATTAAAGTAGAAATTGAGTGAGATTCGCTCATGGATGCTAGGTAATTTGTGTGAATGAATGAATGAATTAATTAATGAATGAATGAAAATACTTTATTGCACACCTTACAAACTAGTTAAAAACAAGACATAACAACAACGTTTGTGTGATCTGTTTATAAACAGTGTTTTTTTTAAACTTGGACTGTATTGGCATACTTAAGAGATATGAGATACGATTATTAGACATCTAATGAAAAGCGAACTTCCTCTACATGGACATGTGCGTTCTCCCTATTCTCACATACGGTGCACAGACTTGGTCTTTGGCAATTCAGCAAAGGTCCAGACTCGAGGTGTGCCAGCGGGCTATGGAGCGCAGTATTTTAGGGGTCCGACTAACAGACCGAATTAGAAATTCAATTCTGCGCTCGCAAACAAAGGTTTTTGATGTCAGCAAAAAATCAGTATAGCTCAAGTGAGATTGGGCCGGCCAGGTCTGCCGCATGTCAGAAGATCTACGGGCAAAATCCCCTACTGATTGAGTTCCTAACGCAAGACGCCCGCGCGGTAGACTATAACTCGGACTCGGAGATGGCGTGACGAGTTGGATGTGCACCTACCAGACTGGCCCACTGCAGCAAGGGACAGAGAGAACTGGAAAAAGCGGCCAAGTGCGAGTCGGACTCGCCCATGAAGGGTTCCGTAGCAGAAAGTAACATAATATAAAAGTTATTGGATGGATTACGATTAATGACGTATTAAAAAAAAACTACTTACTAGATCTCGTTCAAACCAATTTTGAGTGAAAGTTTACATGGTAATGTACATCATATTTTTTTTTTAGTTTTATCATTCTCTTATTTTAGAAGTTATGGGGGGGGGGGGGACACTTTTTACCACTTTGGAAGTGTCTCTCGCGCAAATATTCAGTTTAGAAAAAAATTATATTAGAAACCTCAACATCATTTTTGAAGACCTATCCATAGATACCCCACACGAATAGGTTTGATGAAAAAAAAAAAATGAGTTTCAGTTCTAAGTATGGAGAACCCCAAAAATAATTGTTGCGTAATGTGTAAAAGTAATGCGGTTCACAGAATACATCTACCTACCAAGTTTCAACAGTATAGATCTTATAGTTTCGGAAAAAAAAGGCTGTGACATACACGGACAGACAGACAGACAGACAGACATGACGAATCCATAAGGTTTCCTTGTCTTTGACAACGGAACCCTAAAAAGGGAGGGAGGCCTTTGCCCTGCAGTTGGACAATATGGCCTGAAAATAAATAATTATTGACCAACAAAATTCATGTGGTCTTATTTTAGCGTCTAGATTGGACCACTCCACAAAAACTCGGCGGGCTCGGCCACAATAGGCTATCTACATTAATTGAAACGGTGCGGTTGGACCAATTACTTTTACAGGCTGGTGCACTTCAAAAATGGAATAACAAAGCATTTTACACAAAAGTATTTAGGTAGTTGATGTTTTAGTAAGAAAGACTTTGTTTTTAATGACTGACCTAATTATTAGAAAGTCTGTATATAATTGTACGTTTTAGGGTTCCGCAGGCATCAAGACAAGGAACCCTTATATGTAGTTTCGCTATGTCCGTCTGTCTGTACGTGGCTTAGTTCAGAGACTCTTAGTACTACATACATAATAAATAAATATATAAAATAAATAATGCTGGACAGTTCACACAACATTATCTAGCCCCAAGCTAAGTAGAGCTTGTGTTATGGGTACTAGATACTTAATACAATATATTACATAGATAGTTTTTTTTTTATTATACATAGAAAATACCCAGAACACCCTGAACAAATATCTGCGATCGCACAAATATTTGTTCCGAGTGCGGGAATCAAACTCGCAACCTCCTGCGTCGCAGGCCGAGCTTCGCCCGCCGCGCCACAGAGGTCGTCAACATACATACATAGACACATGCCTTTTTCCCCGAAGGGTTAGGCATAGCCTCAATGGGCCTTTTTTCACAGTGGGTTGCACCATAGTGTAATATAGATGTGACGAGTGGTGAGCTCATCGCCGCCATTGCTTCCCACGACTGACTTGGCTAACGCTTTCTTCCAGTAGAAAGAAAGCTACAAGAAAGCCGTAACTTGCCATGGGTATATACATAATACATACCACGTACACAAAAAGTCAAAAAAAAAAAAAAAAAATTGTCTACGCTTTTGTGTGGGATGTTGTTGGATATGTCGTTCAAAAAAAATGTGGGTATGCCAGCGAAACGGTTGTTTTTGGATGTGTGACCCCTTGAGATATAAATATAATATAATATATAATGATATATATATAATGATATATATATAATGATATAATTTAGTAGTAGTAGAGCTTTTTTGTGAAAGAGTTCGTTCGGGGAAGTACTACCACCCATTTCTGCCGCAAAGCAGTAGTGCCCGCATTGCTGTGTTCCGGTTTGAAAGGTAAGAGTGCCGGTGAAATTACAGGCACATGAGACTTTACATCTTTATGTCTCAGGGTAGCGGGCGCAGTGCAATGCCACATAGGGCGCGTCCTAGGTGGACGTGACCTATCAGGTAATGCTCTGTTCATAGGCAGATGTTACCGCTTAACATCAGGTGGGCCATCAGCTTGTTCCATCATTCAAGTAGTATAAAAAAAAAAACAAAAAAAAGATGAAAAGTCTCATTTGCCTGTAATTTCACAGGCACCCATCATACCCTTGAAACAGGAACACAACATTGCGACAATTTTTTTTTAATTCTCTAAGGTAAGTTTTTGGCTAAGGGCCAAACACATTCTAATAACTTGAGGTCTTGGTCTGCGGCAGAATTATGTACTGTGGTAGTACTTCCTCGGACGAACTCTTTCACAAAAAAGCTCTACTACTACTAAAATATCCGATCTATTGTTATGACTACTGTTTTGAGTATGGCTCTTTCTAAGTTAACTCTCCAATACGTTTGGAAGTGTAATTTTATTGGTAGACACCAAAGTTAAGCTTTTAATTGAAAAAAATAAATGTAATTTTCACTAGAAACGGGATATTTACCATGATTTTTGAGTTTTATATGTTCCCGATATTTCGGCACAGTTGCATGCGCCAAAAAAAAAAAAAAAATGTGTTTATAATAAGTTTAGGGTTTTTTTTTTTAATGTTTACTAATTGTATTGCTACCCTTATCGTGTTTAGTAAGTGTCTACCCTTACAATCTGTAATGTTCATCTTCAGCCAGCATTGTCATTTCAATTTACAAAATTCGATTCAATATTCTGTGACTGACACAGATTAGCGGGAATCGTAATTTTTTTTAGGATGGAAAACGGTTTTTCCCAGTTATGCCGTTTTCGAGAACGTGATTACAAATTTATATAAAAGTCCTCGCTCGTTTAATAAATAATTTACAGTCTAGCGGCCGCTAAGTAGTTTTGGATTTCCGTGCAACTTTACCTAAACATCAAAATCTATCTCATGATACTCGTATCTGATTGGGTGCGTGGTCATGGGTTAGGTTCATGTCACCCCAGGTTCAATTCACCCCGAAAATGACTACAGAATAGTTACTACGGCGCCAGTCGACGGTACTAGCAGCGATATAAAATAATGGGAATTATGGTGAGTAGGTTTTTTCATCTATTTATCTCACTGGTTTTTTCTTTGTCTATTGAACGAAAAATGTCGAACGAAAAATGTCGAATGAAATATCTCGAACGAAAAATGTCGAATGAAAAATGTCGAATGAAAAATCTCGAATGAAGTATCTCGAATGAAATATATAAGGTATCCCACATAGATACGTGCAATAAACATTCCCTTTGTTAGCAATTCACATACGAAGAATCACTTTCGAAATGACTATTCCCTTTTTTCGCACCTGTTTCTCACTATCTAGTTTAGACTCACGCAGCCCCACCTGCTTGTACAATGTTTATTGGTCCACTTTGATTTTAGAGGCTATTCAGACCGCTATACGGGTAGCGTTTGGGGGTCATGAAGCTACACAGATAAGTGTTCATAACAGTAGGATATGAAAACTGAGTAGCCTTTTATAATAAAGTTTCAGTGCCTTATCGTATGGTATCATTGAGCTGTGCCCGGTCCATTTTAGGTTTTATGAGCTTGATACTTAACAGAAATAAAAAAAACTGTTCCATTTTAACTTAGTAACTTTTTCTTCTCGTAAAAGTTTTATACTCATAGGTACTTATGTAGATCATCACTGAAAAATAACATTCTTTGCTGTTCAAGCTGTGTGTATTTGCTGTTCAAGCTGTGTGTATTTGCTGTTCAAGCTGTGTGTATTTGCTGTTCAAAATAAAGTATTTCTATTCTATTCTATTTATCACTGAAAAGAACATTCATTTTTGCGATATTCCGATAAAGTAGGTACTTCCAAACCAAATAACTTTTGACAATGCAACCAAATATTTTTACCTTGTTGATAAGATTCGTTGGTATAAGATTTGTCCTGGTTGCTAGATTGTGTGAATGTGAATGTGTTATTACTATTAATGTACTATGTGTACTATGTGTGTATGTGTTACTTATTATGTGTTGTTATTATATATTGTATTAAGTATATCAGTTATCTAGTACCCATAACACAAGCTCTGCTTAGCTTGGGGCTAGATAATGTTGTGTGAACTGTCCAGCATTATTTATTTATTTATTTATTTATTACTGCATGAATAATCAGAATAATCAATTTATTGGTAAATATTTTTTACACGTCGGTCAGTTAATAAATAAATTAATAATATAGAATTGTTAATAAATAGTAATAATAAAAAAATACTAATTAAAACAATAATAATATAAATTAATTAGGTAACAAATTGTAACCAACATTAAGTTTCCAATTAACAATTAATTATCTAAACAACATGTCAATGAATAAATAAAAATCTAATAGAATTATGATTTAATGTTACCATTATGTCATCGGATTTTGGGCACAAAATCCGCAACATTATAGAATGCCTTCTCGACTAGCCATGATTTCAGTTTGGCTTTAAACGAGAACAAACTAGGTGCAGCAATGATGTGCGCTGGCAGGTGAAAAAAGTCATGAAAGCGTTAGCTGAGTCAGTCGTGGGAAGCAGTGGCGATGAGCTCACCACTCGTCACGTCTATATTCCACGATGGTGCAACCCACTCTGAGAAGAGGGCCTTTGAGGCTCTACCTATCCCTTCGGGGAAAAGGCGTGTGTCTATGTATGTATTTACTATACCAAGTTTCGGTGACTAAATAAGCCTGTTCTAAATAAGCATACCACTGATAAATAAAAACTATGCTGATTTTTTTCTAAAAAACTTTTAAAAAGTGTCCTTCTGACTGGTGATGATGATGATGAAATTATGATGCAGAACCGTGAGCCCAAAATGAGCCCAAACACGACCAGACTATTATTAACCAGCGAGGAGTTCCGTTGTCCACCTTCCGTCTCCACCATCAGATCAGTGATCGCTGTCATCATATCCATAATGTCATCGGAACTTAACAGGTACGCAAGGGACATTACCGTCCGAATCGAAAATTTCAGGTCAATCGTTAGCGTCGAACTGGTATAAAATTTCAGCTCAATCGTTAGCCTCGAACTAGTATAAAATTTCAGCTCAATCGAACTAGTCGTCAAACTAGTATACAATTCAGCTCAATCGTTAACGTCGAACTGGTATACAATTTCAGCTCAATCGTTACCGTCGAACTGGTATACAATTTCAGCTCAATCGATATCGTTGAACTGGTATACAATTTCAGCACAATCGTTACCGTCGAACTGGTATACAATTTCAGCTCAATCGTTAGCGTTGAACTGGTATAAAATTTCAGCTCAATCGTTACCGTCGAGCTGGTATACAATTTCAGCTCAATCGTTACCGAAGAACTGGTATACAATTTCAGCTCAATCGTTAGCTTCGAACTGGTATAAAATTTCAGCTCAATCGATAGCGTCGAACTGGTATACAATTTCAGCTCAATGGTTAGCGTCGAACTGGTATACAATTTCAGCTCAATCGTTAGCGTCGAACTGGTATGATACAATTTCAGCTCAATAGTTAGCGTCGAACTAGTATAACATTTCAGCTCAATCGTTAGCGTCGAACTAGTATAAAATTTCAGATCAATCAATAACGTGGACAACGGGAAGGGATTTAGTGACTTCCCGCTGTCCACGTTGACGTGGACAAAACAACGTGGACATCGGAAATAAAACAATCGTTAGCGTCGAACTGGTTTAAAATTCAGATGCAAGATTTGTCCCAATACCTACTAAGAAACTAACAGGTGAAGTTAAATAAAAGCTTGTATTGTCCCTCTCATTTCTTCGGTAAATGTATACTAGTGATCAATTCAAACCATGCCGCAGTTACCCAACCATCTCTGGTTCCGTCATAAAATGACAAGTACACCTCCCACGTGATGTGGGTCTATCCATCGACGTAAATATTACTTTGGTCGAAGGGTCTATCCGTCTCGATTACATATTCCGTTGTCGAACGCCTTCAATTCTAAAACCTGCAAAAGCTACAAAAGAGGATGAATTGCTCATAGATTTGTCGAAGGGGTTTCTTTTCGTAGACAAATTGTTGAGTTGATTTGCGACGGGCATTGAATTTAGTTGGAGATGAGATGTTATTTATACTCTTGTAACCATTAAACCTATTAATTTTCACTTAAAACGGGATATTAACGGGGGGAAGAACGTTCGCTTGCGACGCAGGAGGTTGCGGGTTCGATTCCCGTTTCGAAACAAATATTTGCGTGATCTGCAGATATTTGTTCAGGGTTTTCTGGTTATTTTCTATATATAATAAGAAATATCTATCTATGTAATATATTGTATTAAGTATATCAGTTGTCTAGTACCCATAACACAAGTTTTAGTAGTAGTAGAGCTTTTTTGTGAAAGAGTTCGTCCGGGGAAGTACTACCACCATACCTATTTCTGCCGCAAAGCAGTAGTGCTCGCATTGCTGTGTTCCGGTTTGAAGGGTATGGGTACCGGTGAAATTACAGACACATGAGACTTTTCATCCTTATGTCTCAGGGTGGCGGGCGCAGTGCAATGCCATATAGGGCGCGTCCTAGGTGGACGTGACCTATGAGGTAATGCACTGTTCATAGGCAGAGGTTACCGCTTAACATCAGGTGGGCCATCAGCTAGTCCCGTCATTCAGTAGTATAAAAAAAAAAAAACTCTGCTTAGCTTGGCGCCAGGTGTAATGTTGTGTGAACTGTCCAGCATTATTTGTTTATTTATTTACCATGATTTTAAAGTTACAAAAAATACTTGCAAAGTATATAGGTACAAATAGCACGTAGCCAATTTTATAGTCCAATTATATTTTTCCACGCCAGTTTGTTCCTTTACTAAGTTGACCGAGGCCTCTATAACTTCTTACTATAATTTCTGGCCTCAAACATAAAGCAAAGTAATTTTTAATTAAGTTCTCAAAGTGGCCATTAGCTATAACAACGTCGGTCAGATCATTTAAATACTTTTCACAGTTCCCAGAAGTATTCAAATTAGCTCTAAGAATACAGAATTTAATTTTATGAAAATGCCCTGTTTTCTTTATACCCTTCAACTTATTAAACATGCTTTAGGTAATACAAGTTACGTACAACCCTAGTTTCGTGGAAAATAATTAAATCGACTTGTTTTTACACGACTGCCCCTATAAAGGAGTGTATTGTTTTCAGGGTTGTATGTATATATGTATGTATGTATGTATGTATGTATGTATGTATGTATGTCCATTTTCTATTGTCACATCTATCTACAACTATTACTGTTGTACGTCGATCCTTTTTGTAAGATTTTTTTAAAGTTTAATTTTTTTCATTTGTAAGTACATCATGATCTAGATATGTTTATAAAATTTCACATATCCGGTGCGTATCGGGATAACGTGCATATTATAATGATACGAAGATATAGTGGAATAAATAAACATACACACATACATTCATAAATACTTACATATTTAAGTTTTAGTAGGAGTGTGTCAGAGTTCGTCTGACTAAGTACTACCACTGTGAATATTTCTGTCGCAAAGCAGTAGTGCATTATTGTGTTTCGGTTAGAACGTTAGGGGTGCCGGTGAAATTACAGGCACGTGAGAATTTCCATCTTTATATCTCAAGGTGGCGGGCGCAGTACGATGACACATAGGGTGTGTCCTAGGTGGACGTGACCGTGAGGTAATAGGCAGAGGCTTCTGAATAATATCAGGTCAGGTGGGTCATATTTTCGGACCGTCATTTACGCTGTTAACAAACAAACAAACATAGATACAACTGCTGATTATTCCAAGTTGACAAAGAGAACTCGCTTCGCTCGTTCAATAAAGTCCACGCAGTGTTTATAATATCAAATCTACTAAAGCCCAATTTTCAGGAATCGTGAAATTTATGTGCTCTACTGATATTTCTTGACTTTTAGTTCATCCTTCTTCCTCAAATGCCTCGCCGTCCAAAACGCCTCGAGGCTTAATGTCAGCGCACTTAAAATTAACCAAATTGATGTGGCGTCTGAACAAACCCGGTGACGCGTGACTAATGCCTCGCTTGGAATTCTGAGCGCCACAGATAATAATAATATTAGGCAGTTTCACAGAGTAAATAGTATCTACCTGCTACCCGCTGCTGTACTAAACTTTTGGGTAAATGTTTTACATAGGATTATACCGGATTTCACCACCCACACCGGCTTCAAGCAATAAGTAACTACGTGACAGTTTTTAGCATTATTATTCATCCCACTCCCACATCGATATAATATAATGCACTCTCACTAATATCATAAACGTCAAAGTTACGATGTTTGAGAGAAGATAGATAGATAGAAAATACTTTAATGTACACCTTAATAGCTAATAATATGAACAAAAAGAAACAAACTTAACTATATAATTAAAAGTACAATGGGCGGTCTTATCGCTTATGTTTGTTACTCAATCACGCCGAAACGGCTGAACCGATTTCGCTGAAATTTGGTGCCCAGATAGATGACCTGGATTTAACTATACCTACTTTTATCCCCGTAATACGCGAGCGAAGCCGCGGGCGGACACTGAATAAAGAATAAAGATTTATTTTTTTAGACGTACATTTGTTGTGAAAATGCTAGTTGAAAGAAAACTGAGATATTTTTTAGCGTGACTGACTATTACATGAAGCAGCGTGGACATAAAAAATATGCAAAATAAGTACGCCTATCTTCATTTGTAGGTTACATGCATACGTCAAATAACGCGTGCGTGGATAGTAGGCCTTACTCAACTCTATAGGCAAAGTAAAAACTATAGGCCTTCGAAACGTGCTCTCAGCATCGTTCGCTACGAGAAGAAAACTAACTGAAATAGTGGAAAGGCACAGCGAGGGAGCTTGAGCTCTCTGCATACAAAAGAAGTTTGCTCCTTTATAATTATTTTAGTTATTACTACCCCATCGATCAATGATCCAATATACTGATATCTAGGCCCGTGGTTTATCAGTATCTTAGAAAATGTATGGTTTCCAAATCAATATGGAAATCTTAAGACCCATGCTAGAGCCTGTGACAAATAATGGGACTCTCAGGTTAAATACCTTTTCTGTTGTAGTGAGAAAGGTTTGTTCTTAGGAAAAATGAATCAATTATAAACATTATTTTTTTGAAAATTGTATTCATCCTGAAAAGTATCATTTCTCACGTTGACTTTTTGGCACGAAATTCAAATTTGATTGTGTTTTACTAACTACCTCTCAACAACAAATCTTGAGATAGCGAAACCTGATTTTGCGGATACTACATACACATGTTTAGATTGTAAATATCATTAGTTAAGGTACGAATGACATTCAATCATTCAGTCATTCAATGATTTTTACAGTATTTTTTGTTCATCTTATTTGTAGCTAAACTAATGATATTTATGAGACACTTTCAATCAAAATATGCGTCATAGGCCTCCTAGATTCCGCAAAATAAGGTTTTGCTATCTCAAGATGTGTTGATGAGCTGGGATCAGCAAAAAACACAATATTTTTTTTAACTTCGCGCCGCAAATGAATCGCTCCACCTTGCTGGTGGTTGCTTTCGCTTTTGGCGCGAAATTCAATTTTTTTCGTGTTTTTTGCTCATCGCAGCTCATCAACACTTTTTCAGATAGCGAAAACTATGTTGACGGTAATAATATGAATGTGCTTGAAACAAAAACACTAAAAATACCATTGAAGCACAATCGTAGCTAAACTAATTATATTTATGTGATACTATATATTAAAACTTATGTTAGGTCATAAAATTACCGTCAACATAGTTTTCGCTATCTGAAGAAGTGTTGATGAGCTGTGATGAGCAAAAAACCCGAAAAATTTGAACTTCGCACCACAAGCGAAAGCAACCAACGTGAAACGTTTCATTTGCGGCGCGAAATTAACTATTTTATATCCAAATTAAGCTTAAACTTTAGTTCATTTATACAGGGTGTCCCATATTTAATGGATAATCCAGCAAGTGCATACAGGAAGAGCAAAACTGTGAAGAAAAAAATAATAAAAAATATTTTCCATATGTTCCTGGAAATACGAAACTTTGAAAAAAAAATTGCTGCCTATAACTTAATAGCAATAACTTAATAATTTTCAAACAAAGATATCGTAAGTAATACCTTTTTGGAAACTGCATAAAGTAGGCTTGTTTTTAAAATGGTTGGCCACCCAGGTCACTATACGTTATTTTTCACCAGAGGTGCTCAAACTTAGACATTAGAAACAGATATTTGCTGTTCTGGTTTTTAAAAACCTTTTGGAAAAAAAACAGCAATAGCTAGTCATGAATTGGGTGGCACGTTGGCAAAGCCCAACATTCAGGAACATATCACAGAAAAAAAACTAATGATAATTCCTCTATTTGTGGTTGTAGTGTCCAATAATGTGCTCATAGGCAGCAATTTTTTTTCTCAAGTTTTGTATTTCCAGGACATATTTTTTTGTTTATTTGCTTTGCTCCCCCCTGTATGCACTTGCCGGATTATCCATTAAATATGGGACACCCTGTATATGGAGCGGACAAGCGATACAGTTATCCTGAATCGTCGTCAAACAGATTAACACTACAAATAAATCTATGCCTTTATCATGTTTACTTAACAGACCAGCATCTATAGATCTCTAACAGGCCAAAGGTTCAGTCAAATTATATACAGGAAGTTTTCCGATTCCAACTAATATCAGGGCTCAGCGTAGCGTGGTCTAAATATTTACATAACATAATTGGCGATCCAGATTTTGTTTATAGGCGTTATTCAATTTTGCACTGATCTCCGCGATTAGCGCGTGTTTAACCGATATTGGATTTATGTAAATTTATTCCATCGACGTCAAACCGAGGTAGATTAATTACGTTCAAAAATAGCACTTGATACGACGATAAAGACCTCGTAATTGAATTGAGTTGAAAGCCGGTCCATTTTAATCCAACTTTTGTCGCACCGCGCTTCGCAATTGCAAGTAATACCTTTTTAGCAGGTTAACGGGTATGAACTTGCTGGTTCTCTTTACATTTTACTTTTGACTACCTTCTTGGTTTTTAAGTTGGTTCTCTTTTTTCTTTGAATCAGCTTTTTTTTCTTCTTTTTTTTTATACTACTTGAATGACGGAACAATCAGATGGCCCACCTGATGTTAAGCGGTAACCTCTGCCTATGAACAGTGCATTACCTCATAGGTCACGTCCACCTAGGACGCACCCTATGTGGCATTGCACTGCGCCCGCCACCCTGAGACATAAAGATGAAAAGTCTCATGTGCCTGTAATTTCACCGGCACCCTTACCCTTCAAACCGGAACACAGCAATGCGAGCACTACTGCTTTGCGGCAGAAATAGGTATGGTGGTAGTACTTCCCCGGACGAACTCTTTCACAAAAAAGCTCTACTACTACTAGCTTCTCCTCGTTATCCAGGTACCATAAAAGGCGCTTCCCACCTAGGAGTAAGAAGGATCATCACACAAAACCATGCCGTGTTTGTAACCAGATTCTTCTAGGTTTGGTCGCGTTTGAACAGGACCAGGTACCTAAGTTTATAAGACTATTTAAAATGATCCGTGTGATTTCAATTAATAAAATATTTTTGACTTTGAATTTAATATAAAACGGCTGTTTCTTTATGTAACCTTTTTAGCCAGGACATGGCACTTGACACGATGGTAAATTAAAGTTTATTTTACATAGTATACATACCTACAAACGTAGACATAAACCTTTTTCCCCGAAGGGGGGTAGGCAGAGCTCCAATGGGCTCTTTTCGGAGTGGATTGCATCATCGTGGAATATAGACGACCACTGTGGCGCGGCGGGCGATGCTTGGCCTGTGACGCAGGAGGTTGCGGGTTCGATTCCCGCCTCGGAACAAATATTTGTGCGATCGCAGGTATTTGTTCAGGGTGTTCTGGGTATTTTCTATGTATAATAAAAAAAAAATGTAACATATTGTATTAAGTATATCAGTTATCTAGTACCCGTAGCACAAGCTCTGTTTAGCTTGGGGCTAGATAATTTTGTCTGCACTGTCCAGCACTATTGATTTATTTTATTTTATTATTTATTGACGTGACAAGTGGTTAGCTCGTCACCGTCATTGCTTCCCACGACTGACTCGGCTAACTCTTTCTTCCAGTAATAGCACATTCCATAATAAGCTAGCATTCAGAACAAATCGTAACCATAGTATTATTTTATCTGTGCCCAAGCTAAGCAGAGCTTGTGTTATGGGTACTAGATAACTGATATACTTAATACAATACATAACATAGATAGATATTTTTTATTAAACATAGAAAATATTCGTAAGTAATCGTAGGTAATAAGTATTGGTAAGTATTGTTAGTAGTAATCATTAGTATAATACAAGGTATGTACAAAATACATATGAAACAGTTGTGCCACCTGAAGACCGCTGCAAGCGATCTAAAGGTAGCTCAACTGATCCAAATCACTACCAGACGGAAGCGTCCCTAAGATGCTGGCTGCATTGCCACGCTGAATGGCAATACTAATGCGTTGAGCCAGATAAGAGCCAGCTCTCGGGTCACGCGTCGCTTCGACCAGATGCCCTGAAAGAATTTTGAAAACGCGAAGGGCCCCGGAACCCCACGGACCCAGAGTCTCGACCCCGAAAGGTTCAAATAAGTAAGCTCTGTCGATCTGTTCTTGGCGATCTAAAACTCATCATTGATGAATTTCGGCAAATAGGTTTAGATCTAAATTTTTCTAAGTGCGAACTTTTTGTTTCCGACACTAGTATGGATAGAAATTCAGTCATTGAAAAATTTCAAAGTTTGGCCTCAAACATTACAGTTGTAGATGAATGTTCGCTTCGCCTCCTTGGTTCACCTATTCTTGACGAGTCTTTTCCGGCATTTGTAGACGAGAAAATTCAAAATTTTATGAGAACTTCCGACCGATTGCTCAAAATTAACGCCCATATGGCTTTTACAATTATAAAGTTTTGCCTTTTTGTGCCAAAATTTACATATGCTTTAAGATGTTGTCAACTGTGGAAACACAGTGAGCTGGTGGAAGGCTTGGACAACATTATAAAGAACACGTTATCGTCGGTTCTGAATATCGATTTAGATGACAGGGCGTGGTCGCAAGCCTCCTTGCCTGTTAAGGGGCTAGTCCTTGAAAATGACACTTCGAATTTTGACACTACCCTGCCGTCATACAGTGCAAACTAGTACGGAGGGTGGTCACTTGACCGTGCTTATTACCTACTCTAACATTTATTTACTATGTACTCATACTTAAAACTTTTAGTAATAAGTACTATGTCACCTTGAATATTTTCTAAGTGTCATGTCATATTCAGTTTGTTCTTTTGTTTTTGGAAATAAATTATCATTATCATTATCATTATCATTCCATTATCTGTGACCTCCACCTTGCGGTGGGATTTGGAACTAATTAGGTAAACAAATCTCTCAACCGTACAATTGTGTAGAAAACGCATTACTTGTTTTGTCAATAACATCATTGAATTTTTGTTCTGTACGTAATCAGATAAATGTAAAAATAAAATAAATGTATACTACCTATACAATCGTTGCTTGACTGACTGACTCGGTCACTCAGTCAAGCAACGAAGCTCGATCAACGCGAAGTCTAAACCCTAGGTCATAGAGACCTGAAATTCACATAGATACATTTATTTTGTGGTACAGCGGTGCTCTAAGAAAGGAATTTCCGAAATACACACCCTAAAGTGGTGTAGCGGGATGTTGAAGTTTGAATAGCAAAACTACACGCGGGCGAAGTCCCAGGCGTTCCACTACTGGATACTTGAGGAATCTCTGTGCACATATTGTGTTTTACATATTATGCTGTGTCAGGTTTCGTTATATTTTATAACAGTTTTATTCGTTTTATTTTACCCCAAATAGACAAAGTGGTCAACAACTTCAATAACTGTACCAATATGGGTGCAAAGTTAGTATTTCAAAACCATCATAACCGAATCGCAAATGAACATGGTCAAGAAACGAACAAACCCACAAAAACAATCAAAAAATACAGGACCACAAAAAAACAAAATTAAATCAAAAACACCCTAAAAACTCTCACAACCTAAGAGGGTTTGTACCTCTAAAAAACCCCTTCCAACTCCTAAAAACATAGGGTTTAGCCTATTCTACCTCCCTAGAGTTCATACAAGTCTTAAACTTTAAGAAACAATTAAAACCTCGTACAAACCCATACAACCCAATTTAAACCGGTATTGAACGACGGACCTTGCTCAGGAAAATATCTTGGGAATCGGTATTTTTCCCAGCAAGGCCCAAATTAGATCGTTTTCTCCGCCTCAAAACACTATTCTGCCAAACTTCCTGCTGATGTTTTTTTCCATATGAACTTTCATCCACTAATATTAACCTTGCTTGTTTATATTAATTTGAATGTGTATGTGCGCCTACTTTTTGTCGATTGTACCTACCTATTCAACCTTTGGAGGTTTTTAAGGTACAATATTATAATTAAATGTGTAAAATATATTGAGTATGAAATACATAAAAATAAAAAAACCAACACGTTTAGGGCTGTTTAAAAAAACGCTCATGCAGTGATTTTATTATTTAAAACTATTAATTTAATCCTATTTCGTCAAAATACATAGTAACAGTTTTTCGAGTTATTTTGTACAGAAAGACGGATAAAGAAACAAATAAATTATATAGGTACCTACAAACTATGTTGGAAGAAATACACATAATTGAAACATACTGACCACCTACAAAAAAAAAACGGCGCGGCGAGGACGTTGCATTTGACATGCCTAGTAAGATAATTTTCAAACATTTATCGTCTTCTAAATTCTAATTTCCACGGTATAAATAATAGTACCTACTTCTTGCAACATGCCATGAATTTCTTTGGCGTCTTTATGAAAGGATTATAGGAAATTCAAACCCTAAAATCAATGGTGTTGACGGCCTCTGTGGCGCGGCGGGCGAATGTTGGCCTGCGACGCAGGAGGTTGCGGGTTCGATTCCCGCCTCGGAACAAATATTTGTGCGATCGCAGATATTTGTTCAGGGTGTTCTGGGTATTTTCTATGTTTAATAAAAAATATCTATCTATGTATTATATTGTATTAAATATATCAATTATCTAGTACCCATAACACAAGCTCTGCTTAGCTTGGGGCTAGATAAAGTTGTGTGAAATGTCCATTATTATTATCATTACTATTATTTATTATTAATTGGGGTCATAAAGTTTGGATGTATTGTTTGTTATTCTATTAAAATTTAAAATTAAAGCGGGCTCCCATACAAGAAAAGTGATTTTAACAAACGCGGTATCCCTTGGTCCGTAATAGGTAGACACAAAAAAAAAATACAAAAAGTGTGTTATAAGTAGGTACCTAGGGGAAAACAAACATGTTTATATTTACTTGCCTTATTTTTATTAATTATCATCATCAGCCCAGCTGGAAATAGAACATGTCCATAGAATGGCACGACAACTGGTCTTGAGCCGCGTCCGTCCACAGACTTCCCGCGACCTTTATAATGTTTGGTACATCGGAAGTTCCCCTCCTACACTGCGTCGTCCGGTTGTTGGTCGCCACTCGAGGACTTTATTTCAGTCATCTTAATTAGTGCGTGTTGCCAGAGATGACTTACGTGACTGAGACGTGATCGCTAACTATCACACACACAAAAGCTCAAAGTATCACATCGGGTTATGCATGGAGAGAGCTATGCTATTACCATCAGTGTACAAATACGTAGTCTGCGACAACCGTAACTACAAGAAGTATTGTTACGAGATATTCGCGCCTAAAGTTTTTTATCTTAAATTAGTGATCAGTCAGTGATTTTGTAAATATTTATCTGTTATGATTTTGATCTGTACGATCGCTACGATCATTCCCTTTAAAACAGTGTTTATTATATCATGATAACATTAATGATTTTTTATTATTTAGTAAATAGTAGTTGTCTAGTGCAACATTATTTTAGAACGTGCTTAACCTAAGGATGTGCGCCGTATGTAACATAGTTACTGTTCGCATGCATAGAGATTTTGTTACGGTGTTCAGCAAACGGAATATGCTCAAGCTTTACCAATCTTATGTGCGGTAACATAGCCACTAACTCAGTTATACACCTAATTAAGCTGGGAGAAAAATAAAATAACTGTAAGTAAGACCACAGAATCAATAATAGAAAAGAACAAAAGGCTTAAATCGTGAAAAAAATATGACCAACCTTGCTGGGGCGCAACAAAGTGCATTTCAGTTTGCATAAGTGCTTAGTGCCTAGCGGGATATTCACCTAAACATTCCCGCATTCTTCTGATGTTTGAATCTTTTTATTTGTGTATTATATATATATATATATTTTATAATTTTATACCTTTTAATATTCTTTGTATTTTTGAATTTTAAACACAAATTAAATTAAAATTAAATGACTATTCCAAGTATATTAGGTACAAATTTAATCTGCGTAATGTTTTTTTTTCGATGGAATTAAAAAAGATTTAAACTTTTGTTTTCTTGACAAAATCCGAATAAATTTATGGACAAAATACTTGTTATTGACTTTGTACGGTGAGGCGTGACGCGTCGAAATAATAACTTGGTAACTTTCTATGGCGCATGCACTATTAAATTGTTTTGACCAAATGTTCCCATTTTTAGGGTTCCGTAGTCAAAGACAAGGAACCCTTATGGATTCGTCATGTCTGTCTGTCTGTCCGTGTATGTCACAGCCTTTTTTTTCCAAAACTATAAGAGCTATACTGTTGAAACTTAATAGATAGATGTATTCTTTAAACCGCATTAAGATTTTTACACAATAATTGAAATAAAACAATTATTTTTGGGGTTCCCCATACTTAGAACTGAAAATCAAATTTAAAAAAAACATCGAACCCATACGTGTGGGGTTCTATGGATAGGTCTTCAAAAATGATATTGAGGTTTCTAATATCATTTTTTTCTAAACTGAATAGTTTGCGCGAGAGACACTTCCAAAGTGGTAAAAAGTGTGTCCCCCATAACTTCTAAAATAAGAGAAATAAAAACTAAAAAAAAAATATGATGTACATTACCATGTAAACTTCCAACAAAAATTGGTTTGAACGAGATCTAGTAAGTTTTTTTTTTTAATACGTCATAAATCGTAATCCATCCAAGAAATTTTTTATTATGTTACTTGCTGCTACGGAACCCTTCATGGGCGAGTCCAACTCGCACTTGGCTGCTTTTTTTTAATGGTTATTTTTGGAAATTGTTAATTGGTACCTTATTTTTGCGTAGATTCAATCTTTATCGAATACTGACTATCCAAGTTTTTTTTGTAGTGTATTTGGAATAGTGGTGTATACCTTATTTTATACCAGTCAGTTAAATCATTCTAACGGTGAAGTTATAATTTGGTAAATTTTGCTAGAAGTATCTCCTATTTTCTGGTATAAATGGCACTAATTTGCTTATGATTTCTTCTTTTATTTCTGCAGTTATACCTCTTGCCATAAAATTAGGCATAGCTTCTAGAACACAAAGAGTTGAAAAAAAAAAATTGTGGTAAATCCATTGTGATTTTAACTTAACACCGAGACTAGTTTTGTATTTTGGGGTTCAATCCCCCTATCTACTTTTACAGTATAATCTCTCTCAGGTACGTTTGATGTTAAAAAAACTGGACCATGTTTGTGATGCGTGATCTCGATAATTATAAAAATCCCGTGTTTCTAGAACCTTTACATAGTATTGTTTGAATTGACACAATTTATAAAATCCTGAAAATCATAGATTTGATTTGCTGATTTTGTTTTCATAGCAAGTTTCACTTGATGGTGAAATTAATTTGTAGACATGAAGCTATTGAACATTTGATAGTTAATGAGCAAGTGCTAGCCATATTGCTGTTGATACTATTAACAAAGAATAACATGAAAACCCAGTTTTTGTACCAAAAGTTGTTGTTGTGAATTGTGATATCTAACCACAGAAATACATGCTTATATGCTTAAATAGTTAAGTCCCTGGGAAGATAAAGTTTTTTGGATACGTGTTCTCATCAGTAGTGTGATACACACGGGTTGTGTATATCATGATGTTATTTTATAACTTCTTTAATAATTTTATTAGGTATTTCATATGATCTGAGCTTATTTTGTAGGCAACCAATTGCTGTTTTTCAGAATCCCCATCAGTCTTGTTAGGCCAGTCACCGTAGACACAAAAATCGTGTTAGGTCGCAAAAAGTTGCAGGGTTCTGTTTTTTTAGGATGTTGTTAGGATAAATACCAATTGTATAAAACCAAGTTTGCAACTTCGATAGAGCTGTGCGAACTTTGCAATTTTTTGCGACCTTAAATGTTTTAGATGACTGTTATGATGATGTGATGTTATGTGTCGTTTGTAGGTTAATATTTGTAAGGAGAAAGGTTATACACACCTCAGTTTGTTCAAAATTACTAGGTTTAATTAAGTAGTTGGAAGAGACTTTTCTTCTGGGTACTTCTTTACTTTGTACTAGCTATTTTGCATTTTCTAAAGCTTTCACATGCGTACTTATCGTCGCGAGTATCGCCTTTGCATAACTCGCCACACACGACCTACCCACTTCAGCTTTGGTGAGTCACCGTTTGTTGAGCTCCCACTGACTGACTAGCACCAATCCCCCACTTTTTATCTTAGCGAATGACGGAACAATCAGATGGCCCACCTGATCTTGAGTGGTAACGTCTGCCTTTATCAATGCATTACCTCATGTGTCACGTCCACCCCTTGTGGCATTGCACTGCGTCTACCGGCAACTATACCTTTCATACTGGAACACAGTAATGCAAGCACTACTGCTTTGCGGCAGAAATAGTACTGGTAGTAGTGGTGGTTGGTAGTACTTTCCCGAACGAACTCTTTCACAAAAAACAACTCTACTAAGTACTACTAAAAACTTACACATACTTCGCCCTCCTGCGTCTCAAAACCAATAGTAGTACTACGCAAAACAGCCGTAAATATATTATACCTACGATTTAAATGTCTACGATTACTGTTTCGTACAGTTTTCGTTTACTTAGCAAGACGATGGCACAGAATAAATAATAGAACAAGTACAGAAGGCTCACTTCACGAACAAATTTATATAAATAGCGACTCTTGCTGGGATGCAAGAAAGTGCAATTCAGCTTGCATTAGTGCTCAATGCCTATCGTGATTTTTACCTAAACATTTCCTCTCTCTTCTAACGCGTAACTGCGTCACTATCTGGCGCGGAGTGACGTTGCTCGTAAGGGTTGACGACTAGTCGCTTACGATAACATAGTTATCTAATGGCAAAGGTACGTTAGTTTGTACCTTGTCAATGAAACTAAATATCTCTTTTAGGTGTAGGTAGTGACAAGGTACAGACTAACGTACCTATGCCATTAGATAATTATGTTATGGAATGACATACGACGCTAACAAAATAGTCCAAGAGCCAACATCCAATATTCATAATATCGGTTCCCAACTACAGGTTTAGCGTTTAGCTAAGTAGCCTCCTGAGGTATGGGAGCGGCACGGGAGAGTGGTGATTTTCTTATGTCAAATGTCGCAAGACGTCACTTAACGTCAGTCGGGTGGCGATCTCGCTGCCGTCAATACGTGTTATTTGGACCGGCCGCTTTAGACAAGACGCACACGAGATTAGCAACCGAAGATGGATCCTCAGATTAGAGCTCAAACTAAAGATGTTGTTTATAATGTATATAATTTTTTCAAGGTTAGTAAATCTGATCCAAATTCTGCCGAGCATGAAAACGATATAAATCTACACAGTATAATCACACAATATAATCTATAGTTATGAAAAAGAGGGATTTGTTAAAATTAATAAAACGAAATAAACCAGAAAAACAATTTAAAATTGATGCCATATAAAAAAAAATGGTCATACGGTACTTTATTTGCCACCGTACCATCCGGATTTAAACCCAATCGAATTAGTATGGGGAGATATCAAGGGCGAGCTGGCACGAAAACATATTAACTCAAATTTAACTGAGAAAGAGCGAGCACTAGAAGAGTTATTTGCTAATTTTTCATTTGATAAATGGCAACACTGACGGTCACGTAAAGAAAGTTGAGGAAGAGTATTTCAAACACGACAATCTTAGCGACGATATAATGGATCAATTTATAATAAGATTACGAGATGAAGACTCAGATAACGAAAGTGATTCCAGTCATACTGACAGTGATTCGAGTAGCGATATGGACATAAGCTAACAAATTGAAAGTTCAGTTGAAAATATTGATATTCGTATTAAATATAATAATTATTTGAACAAGTATATTATTCACTTTCGCAATGACTTAGGTAGTTATTTGTATATATCGTAAGATCTATCTTCACTAATTTTCATAACGTGTGTAGCCCGACAGTTCTTTACGTCACATGTCACCCCTCCCGTGCCGCTCCCATTCCTCACGAGGCTACTGAGTTAAGCGCTAGGCATGTACCTATCTTGATTAGCTCAAACTATATATATAATACCTACCTATAGTTGATATTTAACTGATTGATTATGGTATTATAGTGTAGTAGAAGCTGGCCAGGTGATTTGTACCTTCGTAATGGGGCAAATAAAAAAATGCGGCCAAGTGCGAGTCGGACTCGCCCATGAAGGGTTCTGTAGCAGCAAGTAACATAATATAAAAGTTCTTGGTTGGTTTACGAAAAAACCGCTAACTAGATTTTGTTCAAACCAATTATCGGTGGAAGTTTATATGTACATCTTTCTTTTTGTTATATCATTCTCTTATTTAAGATGTTAAGGGGTGGGGGGACACATTTTACCACTTTGGAACTGTCTCTCGCGCAAACTATTCAGTTTAGTTTTTTTTTTATTAGAAACCTCAAAATAATTTTTGAAGACCTATCTATAGATAACCCACACGTATGAGTTTGATGAAAAAAACTATTGAGTTTCAGTTCTAAGTACGGGGAACCCCAAAAATGTATTGTTTTTTTTCTATTTTTGTTCTTGTAAGTCCTATCTAACTACATAAATAAATCCGGAGACATACAATTTAAGGATAGGTAGCAAAAGTCTACATTTGTTAGGTAGGTGTACCTAATTACCTATAATGTAGACGTGCATTTCTACACCTTTCGATGTCCCTTGGAAGTGTGAAAAACGTGAGGTTCGGATCCTTGTTATAATTCAGGCAGCCGAATGCGATGCAATATGCGTTTATCTTCATTTAAGCATAGAATAAATAATAGTAGAAGACTTTAGTTGACGGACGACGTGACGCGGCGCTTGAGTGAGTTTACCGAACTAACTTCACGTGCGATCCGGCTGGCGCGCGGCAGCCCTCTGAATGGATTGACTCGTCTAGATGAGTCCGCCGGGTACTATAATATCAACACTAGTCTTAAGCACCATATATGTTATGTATGACGTTACTATTCTTATGTGTAGTATTTAGTCTAACATAATAAAAAAAATAGTTCAGTTATCCACCGTATAATATGTTACGGTGATTATATTTAGGATACATTATTGATGCATGATCAAGCTCATACAAACACGTCAACCTCATACCTCATACCTAACTTACAATAATAATTATATTGATCAACTGGATTATCTATGAGGAACTAGTATGTCAGAGGATAACCCAGACAATATAGTTGTACTACAAATAATATTACGCGTCCGAATCAAGTCGCGAGTTACAGTACCTATACCTAGCTAGTATCTATTTTATATTATAATAGTCCAAAGTTAGTAGGTACTTACCCAAAATCAGAATTCGTTTATTTTTGCTATACGTTTTTAAATTCCGACGGGAAAAGAAAATATTCGTGAAGAGAAAATATGTACAAAATGTGTGGCTTCATTTCACCGAGGACTTTTCGAGGACTATACTAAGTTCCATTGAAGAAAGAAAGAAAGAAAGAAAATACATTTATTCACCAAAAAAAATAATTACATACAAAATACAATTATATAAAAGTAAAAATGAGAAAATACAGAATAAAATAAAATAGGTTGTTTGGTGAAAAGGCAACGACTCAGCTTTTTGTGCCTAGTCCGAAAACCAGACGCTGTTTTTCAGTCTTGCCAAGGGACGGGGGGGGGGGGGGGGGGGGTTTCAAAATAATACAAAAATATAAATGTGATGATAGTGTACACGTACATATTAATATAAACAAAAACAAAAAAAGTTAATAATGTAAATATTATGAGTGTGGGTTTGTGGGTAGGTGTAGGTGTGTTGTATGTATGTGTGAGTGTGTGTGTGTGTGTGTGTGTGTGTGTGTGGCTCACTTGCTACTACCAGTCTCTTAAGAGCCTGATAATATAGCAGGAGAAGCCATCGTGTGTAGGTGTGTGTGAGTGTGTGTGTATGGTGTATGTGAATGCCAGAATGTATCTTCGTGGGTCCATAAACTCGTTTATTAATTGGTCTAGTTGTTACTATGTTGACAGAGTTATTTATACTTGTATTGTACGGAACCCTCTACACGCGAGTCCGACTCGCACTTGACCAGTTTATTTATCTTTGGCCTCCAATAAAGCATGGACTTTAATGGAGATTTTTTTAATAGCAGCATTGTATCATCAAAGTAACTATCTATGTAATATATTGCATTAAGTTTATCAGTTATCTAGTACCCATAACACAAGCTCTGCTTAGCTTGGGGCTAGATAATGTTGTGTGAACTGTACAGCATTATTTATTTATTTATTGTTTCGATATCAAATTGAAGTACCAGTATTATTATTAGTAACAAACAGCCAAACATAGATAAAAATTGAATGATAGTATAAATAAAAAATAAAAAAAAACATATCCTTCCTCACTAGTAAGTCGGGAAATAAGCAAGTATAGCTTGGTATATTCTGAGGAAAATCGCTAAGCGAAACTCTTTTGGTCACAAATCACAATATAAACTCCTTCGTGAGTATACTACCGTAGAATTGCACCGAGCAACTACGCAGGCCTGCAATGTTCTAAGTAGAGATCCACCAACTTATCTGTAGAATGAAATGTATGTAGATGATAGAAAACTACATACATTTCATTCTACTGATAAGTTGGTGGATCTGTAGAATTGGTTTGTGTTCACGACTGTATGATTGAACTGTCAAACCATGTCCGTCCCGTTAATTTTCACAAACCTCAAATAAATAGGTATTTGGATGGGTTTCCTATTACCCGAATTACTATTATAACAACGAAAACCAACAATTTTCTGTAAAATAATACAAGTTTTTGTAATGATATATCGAAGTATCCGGTTGTCCGTTTTCACCTGTGAATAAAAAAGTGAACGAGGGCCTTCCTTCCAGCGCCGTGGATAACCACGGAATGACAGAAAATGGCGTAGAAATCGTGTAGATATACGGCGAATTAAAAATGTTTTCGTGTTTTTACACATCTTTTGTATGAAAAGATCAAAAACCCCAACTTACTTTTAAAACCAAGTGTATAGACATGATACTAAAGTGTTATATTTCTCAGAAATAGCTGTAATTCCGTAGATTTTAGCTCATATGTAGATGCTCTATTTTGATCAATTTTGTTAAAATGGGTAGGTAGTTTTTCAATTTACACAAAATCTAAAAAGAATTTTAGAAAACCCCTACTTACTTTTATTCAGCCTGAAGTGTTCTTTTTTCTGATCTAAATATTGTTAGGAATAAAGCTAAATTCGGGAAGTTCTTGGCTTTTCAAAACACCACTTTTCAAGGATTTTCAAGGACGTGGCCCTTAAATTAGGAGGCTTAGGTATTCGTAAAATTTCAAGTGTAGCCCTACCAGCGTTCTTGTCTTCCGTCTATAGCACTTGTTCTTTGGTTAATAAAATTCTATCTCCTTCTCTTGTGGCATTTTCTGGCAACACTCTCAAAATTTCATACTTAGACGAGGCTCGAAATGCTTGGCATAGTGCTTGCCCCAATACTACTCCCCCCAAATCTCTTTCGTCTCAACGGCAATGGGACGGGCCTCTGTGCGAGCTGACGCGGAATTGTCTGTTACAAACGTGCTCAAGCTCCACAGATCGTGCTCGTCTCCTGGCCGTTTCCAAATGGGAGTCAGGGTTTTGGTTGCAAGCACTTCCATCACACAATACTGGTACTTTAATGGATCCAGTTTCTTTCCGTATTGCAACTTCTTTACGGTTGGGTGCAGGGTGCTGTGCCCCTCATCACTGCCAGTGCGGTACTGCTGTTGATCAGCTTGGTCACCACGGATTATCGTGCACCAGGGCTGCCGGTAGGATTTCCCGCCACGCTAGCCTTAATGATATCATTCGCCGGGCCCTTACCAGCGTTAACATTCCAGCGTTAACATTCCAGCCATTCTAGAACCGAATGGTCTGTTACGTGACGATGGTAAGCGGCCTGACGGCATGACTCTTGTTTTGTTCCGTGGGAGAAGGGTAGGCCTTTGGTGTGGGACGCTACATGCGTTGATACCCTTGCGCCATCTCATCTGTCCGGGACATCAGTTAGGGCCGGTGCGGCGGCAGATTCCGCTGAGGACTTCAAAAGACGCAAATATGCAAGTCTCGACAGAGCTTACTTATTTGAACCTTTCGGGGTCGAGACTCTGGGTCCGTGGGGTTCCGGGGCCCTTCGCGTTTTCAAAATTCTTTCAGGGCATCTGGTCGAAGCGACGCGTGACCCGAGAGCTGGCTCTTATCTGGATCATTAGTATTAAATATCTAATAATTCATCTGTTATTCAGTTGTATCATGTACTTTGTTTCTTTATCGTTCATTAATCACATATTTTCGGCGTACCAATGTGCCATTTTTGGCTAACGAGCTATTACCAGAATGAAATACGGGGAGAGTCGCAAAAGCGCCGTTCATGTTGTTTGCTTAGTGGCTGCTCAATTAGGCAAGCTCAAATATAGCCCCTCCTCACACGTGAGAGAGAGCTGTGTGGAGAAAAAGCGTTTTTACTTTTTACATGCTTTTTATATAATATAATATAATATAATTAGCCTTTATTGCTGTTCTTCTTTACAATATAACATAGGTACCTAATATTAAACTAATCTAAAAAAAAACACTTTATAAATCATGTTTCGGCAACCGGATTTATCGCTGCAACAGCTTGTCCTTCGACAAAGGCCTCCTTTAAGATTTCCACCATATCCTATCCTTTGCTACCCGAGTCCATTCTGGCCCACATCTCCTCTTTATCTCTGTGTAAAGACAGTTTTATATTAAGAATTGCTATTCTTTCTGTAATTCCTCTGATTTCTTATATTTTGCTTTTTATATAACTAACTTTAATTGTTAGGATGTCTCCAAAAGACGAAAACGCTACGCGTGTTATCAAACTATATGTAACTGCTATGTAACCAGTGGGGTTATTGCGTAGTAGACTGACGTTTGATTTCGATGTCCAGTTTACTATTCATTGCGCAGCGTGTTTTAACCGCTTGGCGTGCACATGTGTCGGCCGACACACTATTTTCCGCATACCTTGGAATCCTACATGTGTCGGCCGACACAGTCCATAGAGGGTAATATTGTCATATTGTCTATCAATCATTATTTAGGAACCGGATGCTAGATATTGCAACACTATTCCATAGAGGCATGATGGTAGACTGTCAAAGAGGCAATAACCACTTTTTACGAGTAAAGATAAGTTAGTAAACAAATAATATTCGATCGACATCGGCCGCCATTTTGTTGACGCGGTTATCAGTTTTTATGAAATAAAGAAAATTGTCTGTTTTCTGGTTATTTGAGTGTAAATGACTGCAATAATAATGTTTTTTAGGATATAGACCACGTGTTATTGCCAATAAACTACCAGAAAGTGCTTTGTGAAGATGTTTATTGTGATCTCAAAGTTAGTGGTCAGTTGCGCTGACAATTTAGCCAAGTTTATTTTAATTTTGTTTCAACAAAACGATAGTTTTTTATAAAATAGTTGCTTATAAAGAAACCAATAAGAAATTTCAAGAGGATTCTTGTAGTGGTATTAGTTTTATTATCCGTCCATTCATTAGGCCACAATTAACGATTTAGTGATGAGTCCGCCCATCCATCATTTTTGCCGTGATCTGCCCGCGACTCAAGGGATAGTATCCAAGCAAAATCGCGCGACTCGACCTGTTAAATATTTTTGTTCTTGTAAAAAAGCTAAAACACGCTCCGCAATGAACAGCAAACTGGTAATCGACATCAAACGTCAGTCTACTACGCAATACCCCGGCAGTTCCTCTCAACTGCTTGAGCTGTAATTATGACACCTGTAAAGTTCAGGGGGCTTAGTACGAGAATTCGATAGTATTCGAAACTATATGAAGTTTGGTTTCTTTCCATACATTTAGTTGCAGCGCCCCTAGCGGAAACGAGGAGAAAACTGAGGACGCTGTCTGTAAATGTATTGAAGGAAACGAAACTTCATAATAGTTTCAAATACTATCAAATCCTCGTACTAATCCCCCTGATAACAATACAATATTATCATAATAGCGAGTTAACCTGTTGCTGGCGATGGAAGATGGGCCACATAAGAGTCTGTTCAGAAAGAGAGCCGTGGTGGCCAAATTGTGAACTAACGTTTTATTTAGTTGATATAACTATTTAAGTAGTCTAAGATTCAAACTGTCGGTATTTTAAAACATAAACTAAAGAAATAGTTACAGTTGTATAAGGATCAAAACGAAACAAAAGTACGATTGTATTGCCCGCTAAAAAAAAGGTAAATAAGTACAAATTTGGTACACCTGCATTGAACTATAGGCTACTTTTATCCTGAAGCCCAATTCTCTTATTTATTTTATAACCACACTGCAAGTTGACCGAAACGAGATTGTATTGTAAATTGACTGAGAAATTGGTATTCTGCTCCCTCATAATAACAGTATAATCTACTTTTGGTTCTTGCGTTATTATATTAGAGTAGGATAGTGCTATATAATAATTGTAAAGAGTGAAAGAGATAATTCTCAGAATTTTGAAACATTCAAGTTACAGTCACATTTCGATATAATCACATTCCGCGTTGTATTGTCAGGTGAGCAGAATACCATTTTTGACGTTTGTGACATCGACACTAGATCGTAACATGATCCGAACTTTAATTTACTATTTTTTATTACGAGAATTGGGCTTCTGATAAAACACAAGCGAAGCGGCCGTGGCGGGCGGGGACTAGTTATAAAATCACTTGTATTTTTCGACAATCTCGAACTGATTAACAAGGTTTGCCACTAAACAGTTTTTTTTACTGTATTTTTAGCAAACAATCATTCGTTGTTGCTATTATAAATGTGGTTGAGGTAAAAATGTGAATGCTGCAACCTACCTCGACGCGGGGCCATGTTTCTTTGCAACGCCTTCCTTCCTTCCGCTCTAGCTAGTGATAAACACACACAGTATACATTAAGACTTACTTTGTTGATGCCCCGTAACATTTAGGAATATTCTCACAACATTCATGTTACTGCGTCTTATTAGTATATTATGAAAATAACGACCGCAATTAGAAGGAAATCCATAGAAGAACCAAGATTATAATTTGAATAGATAGCTCTCAGAATTAGCAAGTTGAAGTGGCAATGGGCAGGTCATTATTGTTTGACATCTACATCATGTACCTACATTTTTACAAATAAATTACTATGAAATATGAACTATAAACAGAACTCGCATGTGATACCGTTGGGAAATAAAGGTTCTCAAGTGGCGACCACAAACCGGTGTATCCATGATGTGCAAAAGCCATTATAATGTCAAATCAAATCAATAATTATATATTTTAGAATTTTAGAAAAACCTTTGACATAAAAAAAAATAGAAACTTATTTAAAAAAAAAACATGCTTTGTTATTTTAATATAAAGTTTACATTTGTTTGGACCGTGTCGGAGCAAATTCAGTCCCAAGCTTTATTATCATCTGATTAATCTGTGATTATAGTACTTATAGTACGCTTATTGAGAAAGTGTTTTTATTACGAGGTACCAGAATTACAACTGAATACCGCTGAAGGTGCAACGGGCTATCGACGTCTTGAAAATAAAAAAAAAACCTTCGCCTTCATTTCGGTCGAAAAGGCGATATGTTAACATTTTGGAGTCGTTGCGTTACATGCTCACTCCATAACGGTAAAGGGATGTAATCTAAATATATCAAAATCAGAAACACGATTGGTGACACTTTTCTTGACCGATATTTTTTTAAATGGTCCCACGTATATCTCGTTTTGCGAGATAGTATTGACGGTGATTTTATACTATTCAGTAGGTAATCAAAGTTCTTAGATTAATAGTTTTTTTTTTTTTACTTCAACTGTGTTTTTTTTTATAGAATGCAATGGGAGGATTTGCCATAATCACCATGCTTTGGAGGCGGATTGGTGGTCGCAGTATTAGTGTTGAATACTAAAGTGTAGCCCATCCCCTGGTGTAATGCCTTCGTAGGCTTTTACGACATCCACAGAAGGACACATACCACGGCTTATCATCTTTGAGCATCAACATATAATCAACAGTTTTTTAAATGCACTTCTTTTTAACCCTCGACGCAAAAACGAAGGGAGTTATAAGTTTGACGTGTCTGTATGTGTGTGTCTGTCTGTGGCATCGTAGCTCCTGAACGGATGAACCCATAGACGTAGAATTTTTTCGCTACGTACTAGATCTATGGATGAACCGATTTTGCATTTGTTTTTTTTGTTTGAAATGTGAATTAGTCGCGAGTGTTCGTAGCTATGTTTGATCAAAATCGGTTCAGCCGTTTCATTGCGTTGAGGTTTTTTTTTAAATTTTGACTAAATTAATTACTTGTTAAGTCAGTTTTGGTTAACATATAATGTAAAAACAAGTTTTTTTTCTCGTAAGCTTCAGAATAATCGTGGAAAATTACGACTCCCTCTAATTTCTCTTTCGTAGTTAGTGGGGAGACACACTGCTTATTTATCACGCTAGGTGGCGCATAATCGTTGGTGTTGTTTCGTAGCCAAACTAAGGTCTATCAATGTTAAAAAAAAACTGTCAAAAGTGGACAGTTTTAATTACGTCAAAAATGGATAATTTTAGTATGAGAAAAATCACCAGCGATGGTGGCGCCATCTGAGATTAGTTTTGCCTGTGGCTCCCTATTGACACTAATTCCTTGTAGATCGTGAATAAAGCATTTTCTAATCGAGTGGTGTGAAACGCTACTCGCTATCACTCACACTCTGGCACGACCTTTATCGCTACGGGTGTCACTGTTTGCATCTCCCGAGTCCGTGTAAAGTTACGTTTTAATCACCATGATGTCTGACGTCACTAGGATGACGCTCATTTTTCGGTAATGTGAACACTCCCGGATGTCGTTAAAACCTATGAATTGCTGGAGTGGTGATGAGGTTGTACATCCTGGAGGCCCAGCTATACTACCTATAATGGGGTTTCAGGAACAACTTTCATGTCACGGGAAAGTTGTATCGGTATTCGACAGATAAGTGATGGACCGAGTGTGATTTTAATTCGTGCCTGGGTGCAGAAGTTCCGCACAACTGCTTCGGCTATGAACACCCCACGGCTAGGGCCTAGTCGATCATCAAGGACCCTCGAAAACATTGAACTGGTGGAACGGAGTTTATATACGTGAAAATTCACGACTTTCAATACGGAAAAGGGCAGCCTCATTGAGACGTCCCAGAGCGATTGTCCATGAAATTTTAAAAAAGGATATGACGTTCCTTCCTTTTAAAATTAAAATCGTTCAAGAACTGAAAGAAACAGACTTTGTTTCACGCATTTTTTTTTTTGTGAAACGATGTTGCAGCGTTTACGCACTGTTAATTCCATTTTTTGGAGCGACAAGGCTCACTTTCATTTAAACGGGCACGTTAACAAGCAAAACTGCCGTTGCTGGGCTCCAAGAACCCGTAATCCTCGACTAAAACACCAAAAACCATTGCATTGCCCCAGGGTAACTGTTTGGTGCGCTTTATCTACGGATGCAATTACTGGACCATCTTTTTTTTTAAATGCCCGGGGCCATGTGGTGAATGTCAATAGTGAGAATTATGGACACATGATTACGGATTTCTTTTTGTCGAACCTGCTTGCTCATCCATCGTTCTCATCTCAGACGTGATTCCAACAGGATGGTGCGACCCCATACACGGCCAGAGCTTCGATGATTTTGCTTCGGGAAGCTTTCCCGCGAAAACTGATTAGTCGCTTTGGGGACATCCCGTGGCCACATAGGTCGCCTGACTTGACCCCAATGGTTTTTTTTATGGGGCTACCTCGAACAGAGAGTTTACACTAACAATCCGCGAACTGTTGTGGACTTAAAAGAAAACATTCGTCGAGAAATCAGCGCAATTTAACCGAGCTTACTGCTCAGTGTGGCGCGAAACATGCGGCTCCGTTTTGAACAGTGTGTGCAACTCAATGGAAGACATTTACATACATACATACATAGACACACGCCTTTTTCCCCGAAGGGGTAGGCAGAGCCACAATAGGCCTCTTTTCACAGTGGGTTGCACCATCGTGGAATATAGACGTGACAAGTGGTGAGCTCATCGCCGCCATTGCTTCCCACGACTGACTCAGCTAACGCTTTCTTCCAGTAATAACACATTCCATAATAAAGACATGGAAGACATTTGGATAACATAATCTTTAAAAAATAAAATCCGCATTTTTATTCACTCTTTCAATACTTTTAATAAAACGGTATATCAAATAGTTATTTTTTTTATTTAATTTTCAAAATGTAAATCTGCCATCACCCTGTATTAAAAAAAACACATACAACGCCGATTCCTCCAAGTTGACTCAGAAACTCGATTTGCTCGTTCAATTACTAAAACTATATTCAACGCTTTTACACATATTTTAATTTCATTCGCTAGCGTAGTTAATCGTAAATAAATAAATAAATAAAAGTTCATTTGAGCCGTATTCGCAGCATCTTGTCATGTGGTTTGTGGGTTTATCTCGTCAGTCAAAGAAAGGTGAAACTTCAAACAACTACTCAATCTAACTGCTATTAAGTCTTTACCTTCTTATTATAGTACAGGCAAATTAGGTGATTTTTTGCAAAAGTGTGGAAGTAATTAGATGTAGTCACAAAACCTTTTCTAATTGTTTTGTTTGGCTTGAAAATCACCTCTAATATAACTTTCAGCAAATTCACCCCCCCGGAACAGGGTGAAATAGGGTGAAAACCTTATAATACCCGTAACTTAATGGGGAAAATAGATGTAGTTGGTGCAATTTGGCATACACTTAAGACCGTTATGATCTACATTTGCACCAAGTATTTTTTTAATCCGACTTACGGAACATACGAAAAAAAAAACATTTCAAAAAAAAACTTTTTTTCTGTATTGCGGCTCGGGGGAAATTGAAGTAGTCGGTGCAAATTGACAGAATTACCAGAAAAATGGGCCAAATAAATTACCAGGTTTGCACCTGGGTACCTCACACGGAAGTCACTTTTTCCATATTTTATTGTCGCTCTACTTCGGGGAAATTTCAGGCAATTCAGGAATTTCACTTAAACTTATTCATTTGATTAGTACTACATTCGCCAGCCATTTAATACTGGAATTTATATACGGAACATGCATTTTTTAAGTATTATATATGTAAGTTCAGTGCGGTGCTAAGAAACTAATATATATACTGTGGCGCTACACTGCTAACACTGTCCCCCGACCGCGGGGTGCATCCGTATTGATCCCAGAATATCATCCCACGAGCTGAAAGTAATAATAATTATTTCGGATTCATACAATTAATATTCATTTCATTTTTAGAGTCCGTATTTATCCCACCTAGAAATACCTACATCTAAAACGAGTGAAAGTAACGTCAGCAAAAAAATATGTTATTATGGAACATCTATTTATTTGATAAAATTGTTGGTATAAAATAATCAACAAAGTTATAATAAATACAGTGTGTCCCAAAAAGTAGTGTCAAGCCGAAGTCCAAAGAAAGGTTACCACCAAAGATACCCGAATCACCCCCATTTCGCGATTTTTAGTAGTTTTCGAGTTATGTGTTTTAAGACAATCGGAGCTCTTACACTTTTTTGGTCATTGTGACTCGATTCGTTGAGGTAGAGGCCTGTTTTTTGTTGTTGTAAATAAGCTAAATACTAGGGCTACCTTGTCTGATAGCATTTACATCAATAGCACCTACTATTGCATTAAAATAATAATAATAATACGAAGATATTTTTTTTTTTTGCCTAAACTCTTACGTTCAATGAACGTTATAAAAAAAGTCACATAATCTTTTTCATCCAAACCTATCTTAAAAACATGGCTGATATGACAGCTATTAGTCATGTAACCTTGTTCCAGATTCTTGCACAGGATCATAAAAACACTCAATTTAATAAAAGTTAGTTAAAAAAAGAGTTTTTGAAACTGTTCTGCAAGTCGTAATTAAAAAGAAATGTGACAGTCTGAAGATTGTATTACACATAAGCAATAGTAAAACAACCCATCTTTGTTGTTCAAGGACATTATTTTCTAAATACGAGGCAGAAACCTGCGACTGATGGTGGGCCTATTCCAACTGCCAGATCGCCTAAATAGCGAGTCATACTTAAACTTTTTAAGAGAAGATTGAAATGGATAATCCACAGACATCATTTTACTAACACGCCTAAACATGAATTTTTAAAACGTGGGCGCACCATGTCACTTTGCGTCAAAAGTTAGTCAATATCTTAATGACAGGTTTTTTTGAATACTACTTAGAATGACTGAACAAGCAGATGGTCCACCAGATGATAAGCGGTACTCTCTTCCTATCAACAGTGCATTATCACATAGGTCACGCCCTCCTAGGACGCGCCCTATGTGACATTGCACTGCGCCCGTCACCCTGAGACATAAAGATGAAAAGTCTCATGTGACTGTAATTTCACCGGCACCCATATCCTTCAAACCGGAACACAGCAATGCGAGCACTACTGCTTTGCGGCAGAAATAGGTATGGTGGTAGTACTTTCCCGGACGAAGTATTTCACAATGGATTGGCCGAGGCGGGCCTATCGCATGGCCCCCACGATCTCTCGACTTAAACCCCATTGACTTTTTTGTTTGGGGATATTATAAAGAGATTGTTTACTCTCGAGAGTGCCGAAATGTGCAAGAATTGCGATAAAGGCTGACCCAGGCAGAAGCAACAATTCAAAAGCAACAGAATTACTTTTCTACGCTTTAAAGGTAACTTTTTTAGACGATGCTGATTATGTATTGAGCAAGAAGGTCGCCATTTCGAAAATGTATTGTGATGATTCACTGAATACATGCAATGCTGAAAGTTATTATTTAGTTTTATTTAAGATTTCACTTAATCTTAAAAACCAGAACTTCGCATTCAACTGTTTAAATTGAATATCATGAATGATCCCGTAAAAGAATCTCAATCAAATTTACATGATAAATAGCTGACATAATGACCAAGTTTTTAAGATAGGTTTGGATTAAAAAGTTTGTGACTTTATTTTTAAAATGTCCTCAGAATGGAAGGGACTAAACAGAATTTTTAATTTTTCCATATTTTTTATTTTATTTCAATGCAATGGTTCGTGCTGTGGATGTAAATGCTTTTTTTTTGTTACTGTTTCGATTACTTTTAAAACCGATATCTGAGGTTTACTGTCATCACAAACAAAAATAAGTATTAAAACATTTAAAAAAAGTGGAAGCCATCTTTAAAATATTTTTTCAGGAAAATCACGGACTAGTGTAGAAATCGTTTCGGAGAATCAGAATTTTACAATTATTTATAACATAAGCTTTTAGATAACATCAATATCCTATACAACGAGCAAAGATTCGTATATTATATAAATATTAGTAATGGCACAAGAGGCAATTGAGATTACTAAATACAGAAATTTCAATAGAGTAGATGGTTTTCAATTATCTGGAGTATGGAAGCCTGTGGTGTGAGAATGTGTAAGAATCAAAAAAAGTGTGGTACCTGCTACGCGACCGGATACCGATAGTGTTGTGTGTCGAGTTGGGGTGAAGTGTGACAATGAAACCGATGGTAGTGGTATCGTTTATGAACGATACTACTACCATCGGTTGTTACCATCGATGTTATTGGCAGATATATCAATCTACCTTCTTTATCACTATTTTATTATGATAAAAGAGTGAGAAAGAGGGTAGATTGATATATCTGCCAATAACATCTACTCGCAAAGACATTAGTTTGTTCTCCCGTGATCAGATACGATTAGAATACGATTTAAAAATATTTTGTATTGCACTTAATCCAACCTAATACCGAATTTGTGCAATTTATAAATAAAAAGTGCAATTTATAAATAAAATGTGCAATTTGTAAATAAATAACGAAATTCCGATATTAATATCGGAATGCCAATATTGAGATTTAATATCGGAAATCAGTTTAGGAATTGAAAACCTTCCGATATTACATGCCCTAAACGTGACAAACAAGCAGACGGCCCGCCTGATGTAAAGCAGTCACCGCCGCCTATGGACAACACCCACTGTATTGCAAACGCGCTGCCTACCATTAGAAGCCCTATTGATATTTTTCTTGAATTTACCCATATTGTATAATTTATAAATATTTGTACTATCTGCAGATATTTGTTCAGGATGTTAAAAACATACAAACATACGAACGCCAATTATTAATAATTTGCATCCAACAAAAATATATGAAAATGATAGTAAGGCATTTTTCTGTCTGACTGTACTAATATCCATTGTTAAAGGCCGTGGCGTGGTATCAATCCGGACTACATTTTGCGATTAATATGGACAAATATACAATTTTATTATTCGTGGGATGAATACGGCCTACATTTTGGTATGAATCTGCACCCCACCCACGCTGTTGATTTCTTATTAAGATCTATTATTAAGAAGTACTTCCGGTACGAAATTTTTGTTTTTTTTTACGTGCGAATGTGGTAAACTGATAGTATATACCATAATAAAATTTGCACGACTACATAAGTTTCCCCCGAAGTACAATTCACAAAAAAAGAAAAAAAACTATGTTCCGTAATTCGCTGAGGTGTGCAAAACTAATATAGTGTTTATAATACTTATAGAAACCTTATGTAAGTTTGCACCGAGTACATAAATTTCCCCCGAGCCGCAAACTAAAAAAAACAAATTCACAGTGTTTCCTACTATGCACGTAGTTTTAATTAAAATCCATAACGCACTAAGACTGTCTCTATAAGTAATTGAACTTGCACTTAACACTTTTTTATTTTTTCAAAAGTTATAATTTTTCAAAGTTTGTACCTAATATTTAAAAGCCTTCCGTATGCGCCAGAAACGGTGCAAACCTGGGATAAGCTTCTATTCGTGTCGTCTATCGATTCCATAAGAATCCACGACTACTCGACTTAGGGCCACACTTTTTGCTAATTTGCCTGTACTATTACGTGAGATGGATTAAATCAGGTTTAACAAAATCACAGTTTAAAACAGTCTCTTATTGCTCATTTTGAACTAGGGTTTAGATTAGAATATTTCATGCACGTAGTACGTCTAGCCTAAGAATCCCTCTGTCTCCCCCATGGATGTCGTAAAATCCGACTAAGAGATAACACCAGGGATAGGCAGCAGCATCCACAACAATGGGCGGTCTTATCGCTTAGAAGCGATCTCTTTCAGGCAATCTTTTTCTCAGTTTAAAAAAAAAAAAAAATATACTACTTGAATGACGGAACATGCTGATGGCACACCTGATGTTAAGCGGTAACCTCTGCCTATGAACAGTGCATTACCTCATAGGTCACGTCCACCTAGGACGCACCCTATGTGGCATTGCACTGCGCCCGCCACCCTGAGACATAAAGATGAAAGTCTCATGTGCCTGTAATTTCACCGGCACCCTTACCCTTCGAACCGGAACACAGCAATGCAAGCAATACTGCTTTGCGGCAGAAATAGGTACGGTGGTAGTACTTCCCCGGACGAACTCTTTCACAAAAAAGCTCTACTACTAGCAAAAATATATATATATATTCTGAGATATTACATAGATAGATATTTTTTTGTATACTATGTATAATAAAAAATATCCAGAACACCCTGAACAAATATCTGCAGATCGCACAAATATTTGTTCCGAGGCGGGAATCGAACCCGCAACCTCCTGCGTCGCAGGCGAAACTTCGCCCGCCGCGACACAGAGGTCGTCGAACTTTATCAAAAAAATTCAATGTTTCTTCCCAAGTTAATCAAAGAACCTTCTTCTTGTTTTCAATTTCAACAGTTTGAATAAGGTCAGTGAACTTTACTACTTTTGGGAATACGCCTGAGTAATTCGTATCTTCTAAGTTAATGTTACCTACTCATATAACTTTAATCTCACGGGAGTTTAATTGTATAGAATAAAGTTCTGTTTAAGCCGTATATTCATTAAGCCACAAAACCTGAGTGTAGCGTAGACAGCACCCGATATCTCAAGAATATCGTTTGCCTAGATTTTACGTACAAGCAGTGGCGGGGCAAGACCTAAATTTGATGTGGGCAAGACAGATTTCGCGAGGCCCTGTTCTGTGGCGACCTGAAGACAGATTTTATAAAATAATAAAAAAAAACAAGTGATTACTGGTTGGCGGCGGCAAGGATTACTCGCGATATAATAGTTACGCAACTTAAGCAAATGTTGCCAGACTAAAAAAACATATTTCACAACAAAATTATTTTATATCTTTTTTTTTTATTCTCGCTTTGAAGCAATGCATAAAAAAAATTGAGGCGCGAGGCCCCTTGTACCGCGAGGCCGTAGGCGGTGGCCCACGCCTCCCACGCCTTACGCCGCCACTGCGTACAAGTGGGAGTATTATGTACGTACGTATAGCAGTGATGTCTCAGCTAGAATAGAAACAAATTGACTGCTCGTTTTTGGTAGTTTTTGCCAATAGAATGTCTATCAAGTTCCACAAGTAATGATCACCAACGAACATAACAAAATTCAACATTATTTGGGACTCAAACTGCCATTTTTGAAAGAAACTCAATTTTTATCTAATTTTATTTTATTGCATTTTTTGAGTTATTTTGTGTAATTTTGGTGGCATTTTAACCGGTCTAACAAACATATATAAAGAACACATGTGTGGTGTAGTTAGATATAAGTGTATGCGTGTAGTTTCAGATTGGTGGATTTTGTTCTCCAAAAACTTGGTTTTCTGCCACCATTTAGGTTTAAAAACTCATCATCAACACATACATCATCTTTGTCATTTTAAACTTGACGGAGACTTTTGAGGGCTTGACTTAATTTTATTAAGTACCTACAATAATATTGCTTGACGTAATAGCGAAATTGCTTGAAGTATTCCTCAGAAGCCATTCAAAGAAGAGAAGAAGGAGTAGTGTTCAGCAACACAAAAACTAATTCACTCTTAAATGAAAGAAAATAGAAAACTCTTATTGAATCTGCCATTGACTGTACAATTTCTGCCTTAGAGCGAATCTGTCCTGAGGCTAATCTGGCCTAATGGTAATCTGCCATAAAGCGAACCTGTCATAAAGCGAACAAGGCTATAGAGCAACCGCATTGGGCTAAGCTGCAACGCTGCGCGATAGCGGAGACATCGCGCAATATCGGGCGACGTGTTTTGTATCGTCGAGTGAATACACGGTTTTATTTAATTTTGACCCACGAGAAACAATTCAATCATTGTCAATTAAGTATTGTTTCAATACAGAAATCTGTTTCGAAATGTTTTAATCAAATAACTATTAGGTAGATACCTATTACTCGTTCTCAGGTTTCGAGTTGGTAGGCTGAATAAGATGTAGGGTACTACTGAAGCTGAATCTTTGAGTTTAAGCTCAAACTTCATAGTATGATGATATATCATACCTCCTCATATGAGTATGACGACCTCTGTGGCGTGGCGGGCGAAGCTTGGCCTGCGACGCAGGAGGTTGCGGGTTCGATTCCCGCCTCGGAACAAATATTTGTGCGATCGCAGATATTTGTTCAGGGTGTTCTGGGTATTTTCTATGCATAATAAAAATATCTATCTATGTAATATATTGTATTAAGTATATCAGTTATCTAGTGCCCATAACACAAGCTCTGCTTAGCTTGGGGCTAGATAATGTTGTGTGAACTGTCCAACATTATTTATTTATTTATTTATATCTTCCTCCCGCAGACTCCAGGATCTGATGATGGCCAGCAAACGATGAACAAGACCTAGGGTGCAACAGGTGCTCAGAAATATGCGATTGGTATAAAGGGCGTCCCAGGACTATGGGACATGAAAGGAAAGTACCTTAGATATAGTTGACAGGATATTTTGGTGAAACGAGACTTATTTTAAAACTTAGTAAAACTACATTTTCTAAAAAAAAATTTGCTTCGTCTGAGAATCGAACCGACTTTAATGTGATAAAAACACCCTGTATTTTTATGATGCCCATCGAAAGAATGAATACAAATAATAATTCGTCGTAAGTAACACAATAACAAAACAATAACGTAAAGTGTTTGATTCCAAACACCAGTGTTTGAGTGTGTGCGTGAAGGTTCTCTGGAAGAGATCGCTCTTTAGCGATAAGACCGCACATTGTACATTTAGTTTTTTTTGTTTAATTGTTATGTCTTGTTTTTAACTAGTTTGTAAGGTGTGCAATAAAGTATTTTCATTCATTCATTCATTCATTCATTCATTCATTCCATTAAATGTTCGGTTTCAATGCCGTTTTATACTGAAAACTGTTGTTAAAACACTGCAAATAGTCGGAGGTATTAAAATGAATAAAATGTATTTAAATCTTAGACTTGACCAAAACTAGATTTGGATTTGGATCAGCCCCCTTATTCGCTATGACCAAATACATAACGCGGGCTCGTTACGATATCTGCGTGGTATCATCGTTCAGAATACATTTTGACGTCACACGTTATTGGCAAGGAATCTCCTATGGTCATAGCGAATAACAGTTGGTGCTACCTTTAGATCCTTTGCAACAGTCTTCAGATTGCTCAACTGTCACATTTGTATTTTTATTTTGTACGTACCTATTTGCATTAATTGTTCCGGAACCACTGTACCACCGCCCGTACCACTAGTGGTACCTTGTGTATTTATATTTCCTCTAGGTACCACCATAGTGCTGAGACACTGCACGCGTGGCATCCCACACACATGGTAATTATTAAGTAAATACATTTATTTACAGAAAGAATAATACAACTAATACAAGGTATGTATTATTTCATGTGTACAAAATACATATGAAATAATTGTGCTACCTGAAGACCGCTGCTAACGATCTAAAGGTAGCTCAACTGATCCAAATCACTACCAGACGGAAGCGTCCCTAAGATTAATAATTAATTAGGCTGCATTGACACGCTAAATGGCAATACTATTGCGTTGAGCCAGAAAGGAGCCAGCTCTCGGGTAATCCGTCGCTTAGACCAGGTGCCCTAAAAAAAAATTGAAAACGCGAAGGTCACCGGTACCCCACGGACTCAGAGTCTCGACCCCGATAGGCTCAAATAAGTAAGCTCTGTTGAGACTTGCATATTTGCGTCTTTTGAGGTCCTCAGCGGAATCTGCCGCCGCACCGGCCCTAACTGATGTCCCGGACAGATGAGATGGCGCAAGGGTATCAACGCATGTAGGGTCCCACACCAAAGGCCTACGGTAATTATTTATGTACTTAGCTATATTACTGAAGACCTAAAAATTGTTTAAAAAAAAAAAGAGTCTAGGTATTGTATTATTCGTTCTGTAGATATATGTATTACATTATCCAAAACTAGATAATAATTGTTTTACGTAGATTTAGGTAGAGACCTATTCCTGGGGAGTACTTAAACCATGACGATGACTTCATTATCAAGAATCCAAACCATTCGTTACTTGTAAATAGCTATTCAGCAGACATATACCTTATTGAACATCAAAACTTCAGGAGGGCAATTCTCGTGCTTTAGAGATTAAGTCGAATTCGATATTATGTCGAAAAAAGATGGCGAATGTCGAATAAAATCTTAATTTGCTATTCTCGTGATGTCACAAATAGACATAAGTCGACCAAAATCATTCAAATCGAATACGATTTGATGGTTATTGTGACATTTTCGTGACATTCATGCTTCGACATTATCTCTAATTTAGAGATAATCTCTACAATCCGAGAATTGCCCTCCTGGAAAGGTTTATTGCGTTATAAATCAGTCACAGTGTTGTATAGCTCGCGGTCATTCGTATTCTTTTCTGTTGTCCTCGTAATTCTTAGATATATTTCAGGATAAATTGTTTTTATTTAAGCTGAAGGTAGAGATCAAAGATCGAAGCCGCAAGCAATGGACGTAATTTTTGGTTCAAGTCTTAGAATAATAATAGACTTCTAAGGTTCTAGCATGTTAAAATTAAATTCAGACACGACAACCGCAGTCTTTTCAGTAGTAGTAGATCTTTTTTGTGAAAGAGTTCGTCTGGGGAAGTACTACCACTATTCTGCCGCAAAGTGCTCGCATTACTGTGTTCCAGTTTGAAGGGTATGATTTCCGGTGAAATTACAGACACATGAGACTTTTCATCTTTATGTCTCAGGGTGGCGGGCGCAGTGCAGTGCCACATAGGGAGCGTCCTAGGTGGTGCGACCTTGGTGATAATGCACTGTTCATAGGCAGAGGGTACCGCTTAACATCAGGTGGGCCATCGGCTTGATCCGTGATTCCAATTAGTATACATAAAATAAAACGGAATAAGGTCGGCCATATACATCACTATCGGTTCGGTGATGTCCGGAACTATATTTAAAGGCACAGTCACAGGGGGTCTAATAGACTTCTGATTAAAGATATTTCACGCTGAGTAGTGTCAACAACTAACCCTTTTTTGTACTGAATAATTTTTGAGCTGAATGACTATAAGAGCTTATGGTAACCACTCAGGACACGTGGTGTGGGAGACCCTCGATAGACCGGTGAAATGGTCACAGGAAGCCGGTGAGTGAGCACTATTCGTCGCAGCATGCCATGAGGAGGCCAAGCAAGTACAGCAAGTCCAAGTCCAGCAGTGGGCTTCTAGAGGCTGATGATGATGATGATGAAGTGCAGGTTATCCCAGAATAAATAAATAAATAATAAATAAAATAAATATTGCTGGACAGTTTACATAACATTATCTAGCCCCAAGCAAAGCAGAGCTTGTGTTATGGGTACTAGATAACTGATATACTTAATACAATATATAACATAGATAGATATTTTTTATTATACATAGAAAATACCCAGAACACCCTGAACAAATATCTGCATATCGCACAAATATGTTACCTCAAAACATTTCATCGTAACTTTGTCATTTATGATATTAGTGGGACTTCACTAGTCACTTCTATTTCCCAACCCACTGTGAAAAGAGGCCCATTTCAGGCTCTGCCTAACCTTTGGGGAAAAAGGCGTGTATATGTATATATCTATTTTATTTATTTTTTACATTGATAGATCTTTGTTTGACCACGATCTCACCTGTTGGTAAGTGACGATGTGGCCGAAGATGTAGCACAAAGGTCTAGAAGGCACCTATTCACTCTAGCCTTGAAGAGACCCAGATTATAGTTTTCAGGAAAAACAGACGACGTAAATAATATTATATATTGAGACACTTATTTGGACTATTTAATCAAATAGCAAAAAAACACATTGACGAATTTTCCCAATAGGAAAAGAAACCCTTCAGGGAACGTATGAATAACAATCATAAGATTCTCCAAAATTCATGAGAAATACCGATGTCATCGAATAAATAATTGTACTGACGAGCTGACGTTTCACTTCGAAGGAACTAGGACTAGTTTTATGAACGATATCAGGGGGGTTAGTACGAGAATTTGACAGTATTCGAAACTATATGTAGTTTCGTTTCCTTCTATACATTTACTAGCAGCGCCCCTAGCGAAAACGAGGAGAAAACTAAGGACGCTGTCAGAAAATGTATTGAAGGAAACGAAACTTCATATAGTTTCGAATACTTACAAATTCTCGTACTAAGGGTACAGACTTACCACACTAGTGCTTTGAACATAAGTCACTAGGCCGTTTTCAGCGAGATATATCTCACGCTAGCCACTGAACTAACGCAGGGTGACTAAGAAAAAACAGTAGTATATTAGCGATATCAATACTTAAAGTTAGCACAAGACAGTTCATAATAATTTTCCGTCTGGTAGGGTTGCTGGCAAGTGGCAACCTTTTTTTTTTTACGTTGATAGACCTTTATTTGACTTCGATCTCACCTGTTGGTAAGTGACGATGTGGCCGAAGATGGACCACAAAGGTCTAGAAGGCACCTATTCACTCTGCCTTGAAGAGACTCAGATTATAGTTTTCAGGAAAGACAATCCCAAATGAATCTAAAACCAGCTCAATAAAGTTCATGTTTCATTAAAAGCCAATTTGGAGTAACACAGGCCAATGTCCGCGTAACTTCTCAATGTAATTCCGTTCGTAGGGGCTCATTGAATATTCCTTTGGTGAGGATCTCAAAGCCCTGATGAAGAGGATCGGCACAAAGTGGAAGAATACCTATAGATACCTACCTATTAAGATGTAGGACGCGGGTGGCTTAAATATTTTATTTAGAGGAATTTTACTTGCGAAAGAATTAGGCCCGGACGGACTTTTTACATTAACACTTTAACAAGCTTTTATTGGAATCTTTTATTTAACTTGACCTGTTAGTATGTTTGTTAGTTAGTTAGTATGTATATAATATACTATTAACTTAATATACACACTTACACACGCGATGCATTATCTAATATACACACGCACACTCGTTTTATAAAATAACCTACTATTTTTGTAAGTGACTTATAATTGTGTTGTATTGTATTTTATTGTATTGCACACATTATCTACACACATACATAAGACATTAGACATTTATCATAATGGAACCTACTTTAAAACTGTTATTTGCTTAAATATAAGTCCTATCATTGTTCATAGTTCATTAAATTGATAACAAAAAAATATAAATAATTATATTGTTATAAATTGTAGTGTTTCGAGTGCATTCAGATAAACCTAATATGTTGAGCGAGTAAATTTACAAATACAAGTCTGTAAGTTACAGGCCAAAATAATCAAAAATACTTAATAAGATTTATGAGTGCATAATTAAGTAGGTTCATAAAAAAAAAATTGACAATTAGGTATAAAAAAAAAATTGATAATTGCGTACCTGTCACTATTTTACGGATAACGAAAGGTGTTTTCGAAATATTAACCAATTGTGTATTTTATATAGCTTATACTCTTATATATTATACTTACCTTATAGTCCTTCTTTATTAGTTATATTAATATACTTCCAATATAGTATGGTACATCATTGATCACTAGGCCCTTTTCAGGACCACCATACCTCATACTGGATACTTTATGGTTCGCAGCTTTATTAGAGAAGTTTTAACTCATTTATCATCATAAATTATGTAAAACTAGCAGAGCCCTGCGATGTTACCCGCAAAGGTCTCGATCCAGTAGGAATTCGTGATAAACATGTTCCTATGTGTTATTCCGGGAGTCAAGCTATCTCCATTCCAAATTTCATCCAAATTCGTCAAGCCGTTTCTGCGTGCAGAAGTAACAAACACACGCACACACTCACGCACTCACAAACTTTCGCATATATAATATACAAGCAGCGCCCCGCGGTTTCACCCACGTAAGTCTCAATCCCGTGGGAATATCGGGATAAAAATGTGTCTATGTGTTATTCCGGAAGTCCAGTTATCTCCATTCCAAAATTCATTCAAATCCATCCAGTAGTTTTTAGGTGAAAGAGTAACAAACATCCATCCATCCATCAATACTTACAAACAAGTAGGAAGTAGGATTCATCGATATTAATCCTGTGTATTTCTTGTAACAGTTTCAAAGTAGGTTCCATTATGATAAATGTTTAATGTCTTATGTATGTGTATAGATAATGTACGCAATACAATAATACAATACAACACAATTTATTAATAACACCAAGATATAAGTCAGTTTGTATATTGTTTGTTTGTTGTTATATTGTTTGACGACCTCTGTGGCGCGGCTGGCGATGGTTTGCCTGCGACGCAGGAGGTTGCGGGTTCGATTCCAGCCTCGGAACAAATATTTGTGCGTTCTGCAGATATTTGTTCACGGTGTTCTGGGTGTTTTCTATGCATAATAAAAAATATCTATCTATGTAATGTATTATATTAAGTATATCAGTTATCTAGTACCCATAACACAAGCTCTGGCTTAGCTTGGGGCTAGATAATGTTGTGTGAATTTGTCCAGCATTATTTATTTATTTATTTAGTTACAAAAATAGTAGGATATTTTATAAACCGCGTGAACGTGTGTTTTTATTTTTTATCATATAAACTTACTATTAGAACATATAACATATAGATAGTGTATCGTACGAGGGAGTGTACTTCTTAAAATTTAGCTATATACAACCTTTTACCCTATAATTATGGACTGGACCTCAGTATAGGTCATGCGGATAATGAGATGAGTGATAAGCAGATTACGTGAGCCTGGGCATTAGCAAGCTGACCCCGCGGTTAGGGCGTGCTTAGGTTATACAACACTGTTTAAAAGGTTACGTACGTCGTTGTGGACATTATATATTTCACAAAGGCTATGATAAACCTATGCTTAAATCCTTTAATAAAAATATTAAAACCCCTGGCTACATACAACTGGCTACTTGTTTTCATACAAACTAGTGGCTCTGTGAGCTGTAGACTTCGCGTCTTTCAGTTGTTAGTCGCCGGCGCACGTACTTCGATAGACGGCTGTCATTTTGAGTCGCCAGTCGTCGGTGGTCGTTCTTGTGACTTGGCATGGTCACAGATAAAATAATACCTACTATACAGTACCAGTACCTAGTACGAGTATACTATAGTAGGTATAGTGAATGGCTCTGTGGACTGTCCTGAGCTACTGGAACTGTTGGGATTGCGCACTAGCGGAACAGCGTTGAGGAACCCTAACTTGCTGTACGTACCGCGTGTCAGAACGAACTACCGTCAGAACGCTTTTATTATCAGAGCATGTAATTCGTTCAACACATAGGCGAAAGTGAATGTCGATGTTGATATTTTCAACACCTCTGTGGTTAAGTTAAAACGTATGCTTAATGATCATTTCTTTTTGGGCTGCAATGTGTCTAGTCAGCGTAGTGTGTAGGTACTTATTTATTTATTTTTATCTAAATTCAACTCAACAATGTAACTATGTAAGTATTATTATTGTTTAATATCTGTGTAAGTATTTATTATTGTTTAATATCTTTATGGTTTATTTTTCTTTTGTCGTCTACTGATTTTTAGTTCTAGTTTATCCATTTAGTAGTTTATTTGTAGAAACTTATAATTAGCCTTCTGGTTTTTAACATGTTTAAACATGTTATTTTATATATAAATACCATAGTTTGTGTTTAGCTGTTAGTTTCTCTAAAATTGTAAAAATAAAAAATAAAATAAATAGTACTATACAGCACAGTATACTAGTATAATATAGTAGCATGGATGAATGCTCTCGCTTGTGGCGCGAAATTATTATTTTTTGGTGTTTTTTGCTCATTACAGCTCATGAATACTTCTTCAGATAGCGAAAGTTGATTTCGCGAGAACTAGAAGACCAATGACACATGTTTTAATTACGTTCTAAACAAAAAAACACTGTAAAAATATGTTTCGGGGGATCGTAGCTAAATTGATGATGTTTATGAGATACTATCAATTAAAACAAGTGTGTTAAGTTCTATGTGTGTGTGTATGTGTGTGTTTGTACCTTAAGCGTTAGGCAATATTGTAAAGTAATAGAAGAATCAGAGTGAAAAAACAGTTACTCAAAGTGGAAACTTGTAAAAGCGGAAACGACAGCGCCGTGCATCGAGGTCCTTGCTCCTCGGCGACTAACAACTATACTAACAACTGAATTGAAAAAAACTTATATATATAGACAACTAGCAGCGCCCCGCGGTTTCACACGCGTAAGTCTCGATCCCGTGGGAATATCGGGATAAAAATACGCCTGTGTGTTATTCCGGGAGTCCAGTTATCTCCATTCCAAATTTCATCCAAATCCGTCCCGCCGTTTCAGAGTGAAGAAGTAACAAACACACACACTCACAAACTTTCGCATTTATAATATTAGTGTGATCTCTTGACCGATTTTGCTCACATTTGAAATTCTTGCTAAGAATTGACTACCGAATGTTTCTGCTAAATATTATCAAAATCGATCGGTAAATGGCACTGCAGCAAACTTCACCCCTTTTTCGGGGAAATTCTCCTCCAATCAAAAATTCCCGACGACAAAAAAAAACTATGAAGTTGTAAAACCCGTGTACCAAGTTTCGTCAAGATTGGTTGAGAAATGCGACCTGTAGGTAGAGGAGAATAGCCGGACAGCTGGACAGCCAGACATACGTTTTTTTTTTGCCCAATCGCATGCAGAGACGCTTCACTCAGTTCGCTCGCTTGGTCAATAAAACTCATTGCAATCGGAGCTCCCCGTGCACTGATGGCGACCGAACGGCGAGCACGAACCCGACGAACGAGTCAGTGCAAAAAAATAGTCATTTTCCTAGTCTCAATCTAGAGTTAATTTAAGGAAAGTACAGCCTATTCGGGCTTTATTTGACTCGTAGCATAGATAGTCCGAATCCAAAGAGTAGACGGCCTTATTACAAAAAACTAAATTAGTCCTGGTTTAAACTCGAACTAAGTAGTCTAGGTTTGTCACGGTATTAAAGTTATATCTCTGTGGCGCGGCGGGCGAAGGTTGGCCTGCGACGCAGGAGGTTGCGGGTTCGATTCCCGCCTCGGAACAAATATTTGTGCGATCACAGATATTTGTTCAGGGTGTTCTGTATATTTTCTATGTATAATAAAAAATATCTATCTATGTAATATATTGTATTAAGTATATCAGTTATCTAGTACCCATAACACAAGCTCTGCTTAGCTTGGGGCTAGATAATGTTGTGTGAACTGTCCAGCATTATTTATTTTATTTATTTATTTATATACAACATTAACACAAAAGCACATGGTTTGTTTTCTAAACTAATATATATTTCCGACGTGTCAAACTGACGGATCTTGTATCAGAGTGTCACATAACAGTTGAGATGACGAACTTCTATTCAACAAGCAATCAACTGACAATTTTAGACCATTGTTAAGCTAGGAGGCTGCCTGGTTTAAGAAAAACCAGAGATAGTCCGAGGCTTTGACATTTTTGACATAAAATCGAACTATCTAGCTCTAGAGTTGACTTTGGAAAACAAACCATCTGCCTTTGTATTAAAGTTGTACATAACTTAAATACCGCTACAAACCTAGACTACGCAGTTCAAGTTTAAGCCCTGACTAAGTTAGGACTGTCCAAATATGAATACTGAATTAGGTGAATTGGGAGCCTAAGAAATCAAGTGCCTATTTCAAGGCTGGCCGGTTTATTTTACAACTTTTCTGTTCACCATTTTGTTTTTAAAATATATTCGCCTTTAACTCTGGACGCCATAGTTTTTTCATTTTTATAAATACGTATGCACAAATAACGTACATACATACATTGACTATACACGCCTTTTTCCCCGAAAGGGTAGGCAGAGCCTCAATGGGCCTATCTTGGGTTGCACCATCGTGGGAATATAGTCGTGACAGATGGTGAGCTCATCGCCGCCATTCCTTCCCACGAATAACGACTACGTATAAATTAATATGTAAATAGATTCTTCACAAATTGCAGTAGTTAAAAGTTATTGGGACAACGCAGGCCTTTATCTATGGCAAGGCAATGAACTATCAAAAAGTAAGTATCGAAAACGAATAAAAATCTGTTATTTTATTCATTGCTACTGCAATGAATAAATTTGAATGTACTTAATAGGGCACCCAATTATAGTCATGAAACTTACTTTGTAAAGCAACCTGTTCACTTGGCTGCTGTAACAATGATACAATTGTTAAGATGACTAGTCATCCCAAATTATGTCACTATCTAACTCAGTAATGTTCAAATAAGTAAGAAAGGGACAGAAGCACGTGAATCACGAAAATCACAAAAAACCGCAACTGTCTCAAATAAATGTTTATTTTCAAAAATCTATCATATAATTTTATAAGCCTATAAATTGCGTTTAATATTGTGAAAGAATAATTAAAATTGCTTGAGGCGTTTGGAAGCAGCAGGTTTTTATTGTTTTTTTTGCGTAAATCACCGGAAACTTTGGATTGTTTTCCTGACAAAAGTATCAATTACTTCAAAAGAACTTTTATGATTTGCAACAAAAAACGGGAAAAATTTAAATAGTTATTCTCTTACGGCTGCTGAGATATAATCTCTGTGGCAGAATACAGACAGACAGATGGATGAGCGAACGGCGCGCGTTTGGGTACGGACTCTAAAACATTGGTTTATACAGGGTGGATACCATGGGGAATAAACTTAATAAATTATTTGCCCCTTCAACGGTGTAAAATTCTTTTGAAACTGTTTTGGTTATGCACATACTTTTCACTAGAAACGCGATATTTACTATGATATTCGAGTTTTGATTGTCCATGCAATAATGCATGCCTGTGCCGAAATATCGGGAACAATCAAAACTCGAAAACCGTGGTATATCCCGTTTCTAATGAAAAGGGTGTAAAATTCCTTAATATTGTCTGTTATAAACATGTAGGACCCACCTACTTCCTGTAAAGTTCAATTTAATGGTGGAAACAAGTGGTAATTAAACATTATTGGAATTTTATTGGACTAATAAATATTTAAATTACCTTTATATAAATAGCTGGCGAAAAGAAGTGGCTATAAGGGACATCTAGGAGTTTATCAATAAGGATGGTCGGATCGGCTGCATTGTGAGTATTTCTTTTTATAGTAAATCCTAAATTTTAAATATAATAATATTTAAATATACTTTTTGTGTTTTTTTATATGATTTGAATGCCGGAGCAAGCAAATATCGAGGCCGTCCAGAGTCAAATACCGTATTGTTAGAAAAATCTACACATTTTGTGACAATAAAAAATATGTATGTTTATCTTCACTATATCTTCAAGGGCATGATAGGTTCTAAAATAAAATAGAATAACAATAACTTTTATTAATAAAAAAAAGCGTTGGCGGGACGATCTTGTTGGTTTTGAGAAGGAGTGGTGGGAGACTGCCAGAGACAGGGACAAGTGGAGGAATTTGGGGGAGACCTTTGCCCAGCAGTGGGACAATACACATAGGTTAAGAAAAAAAAAAAAAAACTGTGAACTCACACAATGCGCTTATAATGTAAATACTATATCTTGTACCTATCAACGTACATTGATTAAATTATTAATAATAGTATCAAATAATACTATTTTGGAGCGCATAGTAGATTTATATTTTCGATTATAATACTCTTCGCTGCGCGAGTGCTATTCTATCACTTTCTACTTATCTTATCGCGTTTTCAAAATTCTTTCAGGGCATCTGATCGAAGCAACGCATGACCCGAGAGCTGGCTCTTATCTGGCTCAACGCATTAGTATTGCCATTCAGCGTGGCAATGCAGCCAGCATCTTAGGGACGCTTCCGTCTGGTAGTGATTTGGATCAGTTGAGCTACCTTTAGATCGCTTGCAGCGGTCTTCAGGTAGCACAACTGTTTCATATGTATTTTGTACATACCTTGTATTATTCTTTCTGTAAATAAATATAAAAATCTGAACTTTACTCAGTTAGATAGTGACGAAATTTGCCTGTTTTGTGCCTCTTAAGCAGTAACCTCTGCATGCCTATTATAATGCATTACCCCATAGGTCACGTCCACCTAGGACGCGCCCTATGCGGTATTGCACTGTGCCCGCTACGCTGAGATATAAAGATGAAAAGTCTCATAGGCCTGTAATATCACTGCCACCCATACCCTTCGAACGGGAACAGTAATGCGTGCACTACTGCTTTGCGGCAGAAGTACCTAAGATGGTGATAGTACTGCAACTTCATTCGCTTGGTCCTGGTGGTGGTGCCACGCCGGTGGTCCAGAAACCCTCCCGACGTGCGAGCAACAACCCACAAAAGTACCTACGCGACCTAGTAACTATTAACTAATCTTGCCAGTCGCGAGATATATACAGTAAACAGTGACACAATAAACTAAATAAGGTACAAATATATAAAAAGTACAAGTAATTGTGACACCAACACCGTTTTCCACGGATTACAACACCGTTTACCACGGATTACAACACCGTTTACCACGGATTACCAATAAGCATATTTGATAACTTTTGAAATGGTTGATAATGTCACTAAAAATGGAATTTAAGTGAAAATCCATAAATTGACATCTTAAAAATATTAACAACTAGCGACTCGCCCCGGCTTCGCACGGGTAGCCCCTGCTGAACCCCCCCTCCCCTCCAATCCCTCCCCTCACCCCACCCCTACCCCCCCTATATCAATCTCCTGGTTCTAAGCTACCTCCCTACTAATTTTCAGCCAAATCGGTTCACCCGTTCTTGAGTTATAAGTGGTGTAACTAACACGACTTTGTTTGATATATATAGATACCAACTCAAATAACACACCATAGTAATCAGTAAAAAAAAAACGTTTAAAATATGTTTTTTTCGCAGGGTTAGTTTTTATCATCATTTGGCTACGTTCGAGATAAAGAGTATCCTCCCTCTGGTACTGAAGTTTCTGCGATGCATCTTCGGCTTGCTGACGTTATTGAGCAACAACAGTCCAGAACAGACATTAATAACAAGTAGGATATTTTCTCAAACATGTTTACATAATCGAATATTATTTAGAGAACCTTCTTTGAGGTAAATCAGCCGGCCACGGCCGACAATGCTACTATGAAAATCCATTTCGACAACCCCAGAAATCTTTATACAAAAAACACGCATCGCGCCGCTCGAAAAACCTGTTTTTATTGAATATCTCGTAAAATATGTATAGATAATTTTACAAAACTCCTATCTATAGTAAACTCTATTCTTTGTTGTAATGATTTTAATTACCTAATTTTTTACCCAATAATATGCACCATTTTAATAAACAATCGAATCTAGGCAACAAATAGACGAAATTTTGGTTAAAAAAAAACTATCGATAAAATATTTACATATTGTGTTTCTGATACAGTGATGCCTCGGAATTATAATGTAGTATCTTTCATATTTTAATTTGAATATTTTACTTGATAAAATGCGTTATACGTTAAAAAAGCAATTTCACTACACGATTTAAGGCGCTGAAATAATGTACTATTTCCAAACCCAGCTACTTCAAGCGTCGCTGCTTTTCCATATACCTTTTCTTTTTAGTTTGGATCCGATTAGTGTATATACCTTCAGTTAATTAATCTTCTTCGCGTCAGTTGTTATTTCTTGGTCACCCTGCTTTTGGTCAGTTACCAACTTGAGGTACGATGGCTTTATTGCTGATAATAAACAAAAAAGTGTGCTGATGATACCCAAAGTGACAAAAGGTATTTAATTAAAATAATAGTGTAATCGTAATCATGTTTTTAGATAAAATGAGCTTCGATTACATAATCGTGGGAGGAGGTACAGCAGGATGTGTGCTTGCTAACAGGCTCACAGAGATCCATAACACGACTGTTCTGCTCATAGAAGCTGGTGCCGAGCCTACAAAAGATAAAGCGGTAAGTACCTGTAGGTACCGCACCACTCACATAACAAAATCCATTTAAAGACACGTCCAATCTGAACCACAGAGCACAGAATGCTTCGTGCCTCTCCTCCATAGCCCGCGTGAGATCATATCCTCAGTACTTAATTTAATAAGATTTATTTCACCTATGTGTTTGTTTTACCACAGTATCTTGGAACTTTCGCCCTCCACGACCCTCATGGAGAACAAGACTGGAACTACATCGCAGAAAATGATGGTTACGCCAGTCAGGCCGTTAAAGATCAAGCAATCCCCCTCATAGCTGGTAAAATACTCGGGGGATCCAGTCAAAATAGCTACATGGCGTATACAAGAGGAGCACCAGGCGATTACGACAAATGGGAATCTCTGGGTAACGAAGGATGGGGTTGGAAAGATGTTCTTAAATACTTTAAAAAGAGTGAAAGTATTGATGATTTAGGTATTTATAGAAGCGAAACCTCTTGTTTGTAACACTGGCCCCACAAATGTCAAAATGCCAAAGTGGGAGGACAGACTAGATGTTTTATTAAAAGGGTTCGAAGAGTACGGTTACAAAACTTTATATGATATAAACGGTTACGAACGTCAGGGATATGGAACCGCACAGTTCGCCATCGATGACCATTACCGTCAGGACACAGTTCATACCTATCTCAATCAAATAAGAAATCGAACCAACTTCTCTTTACAAAAATACACGGAAGTAGTCAAGATATTAATCAACAAGAAGAAAGTAGTGACTGGGGTTGAAGCGATAGTAAATGGTAAAGAACCAATAACATTTTACGCAAGGAAAGAAGTAATTGTTTCAGCTGGGGCGATCAATAGTCCTAAACTATTAATGCTATCTGGTATCGGTCCAAAACAACATTTGAAAGAAAATGGCATTAAAATGAAAGTAGATTCTCGAAACGTAGGTGAGAATCTCAGTGATACTCCTATGGTCATGGTACCCTTGACAGGAAAAGAAGGATTCGAATCATTCAAAAATAACGCAGATTTAATTTTAAATTTAAATATATTCCCAACACCAGTGGCAATTGGTCATATATCGGTTAATCCAACGCAAAATTCCTCTGACTACCAGTCACATGTATTGCCGGTTCCTTCTGCATCTGTTATACCAGCCATATTTTGCAGCACCATATTTAGATTAGATAATACAATATGTATTTCTCTAGCAGCTGCAGGCATTGATAAGGAGATAATAATAAACCCGCTTGCTTTGCTCCATCCCGAATCTAAAGGCAATGTGAAACTAAACAGCAAGAATCCTACAGGACCTCCTATCGCTAGCTTAAACTACTTCGATTATAATACTGACGACTTAGAAAGACACGCTACCTATATAGAAGACTATCTCAATGTCATCAAAACTAAAACATTCAAAAGTTTCAAATCACAAATTTTGAAACTGGATGTGAAAGAGTGTAGGCATCTAGAATTTGCAACTCATGAATACTGGAAATGCTATGCTCTGAACCTTGCCACGTCTATGTGGAACTACTCAGGTACTTGTGCGATGGGGACGGTTGTAAGTCCTCGACTGGAAGTAAAGGGAGTGAAACATTTGAGGGTGGCAGATGCAAGCGTGATGCCGCGGCCAGTCAGTGGCATTATTGGCGCTGCTGTGGTGATGATTGCTGAGAAGGCTTCTGATATGATTAAAGATGATTATAAGTTAAGGTTATCGGTGCCATAGAACAAAATTGTTGCCCTATTCAAATAAAGCTTTTTCGAAGTAAAATGTTTAGTTTAATTATTCTTAGTATTATGTTTAACTAGCAGCGCCCGTGGTTTCACCCGCGTAAGTCTCGATCCCGTGAGAATATCGGAATAAATATATGCTTATGCGTTATTCCGGGAGTTCGGTTATCTTCATTCTAAATTTCATCCAAATCCGTCTCGCCGTTTCAGCGTGAAGAAGTAACAAACACACAAATATTAATATTAAGTGTGATGTGATTTAATTATTTTAATTTAATTATCCTTAACACCATGGGAAGGCAGTTCAGCGAATTAACACTCACACACACACCCACCCACAAACCCGCTCACGCCTTTTTCCTTCAAGGTGTAGGCAAAGCTTCAATGGGCCTCTTTTCATTGTTAGTCAGAAAATCGCAGGAACATAGACGTGAGCAGCGGTGAGCTCATCCCAGCCATTGCTTTCACACGACCAACTAGGCTAGCGTTTTCTGCCAGTAATAACCGTAGATTCATCATCACCATAACCATAATAAATAAATAATAAATAAATAAAGATTATCTAGCCCCAAGCTAAGCAGAGCTTGTGTTATGGGTACTAGATAACTGATATACTTAATACAATATATTACATAGATAGATATGATATAATATTACATAGATAGATAGATAGATAGATAGAAAATTCTTTATTGCACATAAAACAAAGAAGTACAAAGGCGAACTTAATGCTAGAAAGCATTCTCTTCCAGATAACCTTGGTGTATTGCGGAAAAAATATGTATTGGTAGTGCACAAGAAGGGAAATATAGGATAAGTCTAAGAAAATTAAAAAAAAAAAAAAATTATAATAATATAAGTACTTAAATTACTGCCTAAAATACAAAATAAATAATAATAGATCATGCTAGTAATATAATTAATGTCTATGGTATTAATACCATAATACACATAACACATCTATAATACTAATAATATAATGAGGTAACATACAGTGGTGGCCATATAATTAAGAACGCTGATATAGAGGGAAGATTTTTTCCAACTAAGATGCAAAACTAATTGTATGCATTTGTTTTTATTTCTCTCGGTATCGTAAAACATTTCCATATTACCACTGTATTCATTGATACACATGATTGGCTAAAAATCAATAGGCAAACTTTTTACACTACTTTTAAACAAAGTATTCCTTATTACTGGCTGGTCACGTAATTAAGAACGCTAAGTAGTTTATACCTTTATTCAAATTTAAATAGAGAACACTCAGTCGATTTGTTACTGTTTGTATAATTTTGGCGCCATTACGTGCTGTAAAAGATTAAAGGTGATTGCTTCTTTAGAAAAAACAATGGGAAAAAATAAAAGTTGTGATAAATCTACAAGGGAAGTAATAATAAAACTTCGCCGGAAGAATTGGTCTTATAAAAAGATAGCCGACCATCTGCAATGTTCAAAAACGATGGTTTTCCACGCTGTAAAGCATTTTGCTACGTATCAAACTACTTCGAATGTTCCACGTGTACCTAAACAGAGAAAAACAACTCCTCGAGATGACCGAAACATCGTTCGTATGGCAAAACAAAATCCTTTTAAAGGGTCCAATGAGCTTAGAAAAGAATATTTTGGTGAAAACAACCCTTCAGCAATCTCAGCACGCACTATTCGAAGACGTTTGGTAGAAGAAAAATTGCACGGTAGGATAGCAAGAAAGGTACCCATGTTAAAACTTTGCCACAGGCAAGCCCGGCTTGCATTTGCGAGAAAGTATGAAAACTGGACTGTGCAACAGTGGAAAAATATACTTTTTTCTGACGAGACGAAAATAAACAGAGTATGTACTGATGGAAAACGATATGTACGACGTCCCCCGAATACAGCATTCGACCCAAAGTACACGAAAGTTACATTAAAGCACGGTGGTGGAAATGTGAAAATTTGGGGTTGCTTTTCTGGACATGGTGTAGGACCTGTAAAGTTGATAGAAGGTAACATGGATCAGTTCCAATACAAAAATATACTGGAAGAAACAATGTTACCATACGCTGAAGACGTTCTAACGGTCATTTGGACATTCCAGCATGACAATGATCCAAAGCACACTGCACGCACCGTGAAGGAATTTCTTACAGCGCAATTAGTTTCTGTCTTAGACTGGCCTGCTAACAGTCCAGATCTAAACCCAATAGAGAATCTGTGGTTTGAAGTAAAGAAAAAGGTTTCAAATACAAAGTGTGGAAATTTAAGAGAGCTGTATGACGTTTTTTTAGAAGAATGGAACTCTATTTCTCTTGCGAAATGTCAAAAACTAATAGAGTCAATGTCTCGCCGGTGTAAAGCTGTAATTAAAAGCCGTGGATATGCTATTAACTATTAATTTTAGTTAAATATTTATTAAATTTCTTTTTATGTTTCCTGTGCTACATAATATTGTGATTTTTTAAATCTAAGTGTCATACAAAATAATTCCCGAGCAGTTAAATAAATCGTTCTTAATTATTTGTCCAGTTTCAGTACTATTTGAATGTGTTACTTTGATAAAATCAATAAAATGTGCAAAAAATAGTTAGCGATTTCATACTTTATTCTTAAGTCAGGTTGCTCTATTAATGTGACTATTATATAACATAACTAGTTGCTTCTCAGAAGGTACACATCTCTGTGTATGATACGATTTAAATAAAAAACTTCTAGAACTTCAAATCGTTCTTAATTATATGACCACAACTGTATATGTGTGTAGGTAGAGAGGGTAATATCCGGAACTACTGATCTGATACCGATGGGTGGATGAGTGGATGAATTGATGGGTGGATGGGTGGAAGGGTGGATGGATGGATGGGTGGATGGGTGGATGGGTGGATGGGTGGATGGGTGGATGGGTGGATGGGTGGATGGGTGGATGGGTGGATGGGTGGATGGGTGGATGGGTGGATGGGTGGATGGGTGGATGGGTGGATGGGTGGATGGGTGGATGGGTGGATGGGTGGATGGGTGGATGGGTGGATGGGTGGATGGGTGGATGGGTGGATGGGTGGATGGGTGGATGGGTGGATGGGTGGATGGGTGGATGGGTGGATGGGTGGATGGGTGGATGGGTGGATGGGTGGATGGGTGGATGGGTGGATGGATGGATGGGTGGATGGGTGGATGGGTGGATGGGTGGATGGGTGGATGGGAGGATGGATGGATAATAAAAATCCTTATTGGTATAAAAATAAATAAATAATGCTGGACACAGTTCACACAACATTATCTAGCCCCAAGCTAAGCAGAGCTTGTGTTATGGGTACTAGATAACTGATATACTTAATACATTACACAGATAGTTTTTTTATTATTATAAGTACATAGAAAATACCCAGAACACCCTGAACAATGAATATCTGCAGATCGCACAAATATTTGTTCCGAGGCGGGAATAGAACCCGCATCCTCCTGGGCCGCAGGCGAACCTCCGCCCGTCGCGCCACAGAGGTCGTCAAACAATATACTAGTTGAAGTGCGTATAGAAAACCTCAATAAAAATGCAAATGAAGTCAACAAGAACTCGCATTTTCATTCCACAACTTCAATTAAAAATCATAAGACTTTCAAAGTTGCAAACGTGATGTAATCAAGAATCTGTTTACATTAAGGATTCGTTATTTTACGGAGTATTTTCAAATAAATGACTTTTGTGATGTTTGTGAGGCTATGGAGTCGCAGGTATTTGTTAGTAGGCGTGGACCGCGAGTTTTTACACAGTACTTTAAACAGTCAAGGCTAACATCGCGAGAAACTAGCTTTTCATAAAACAAATTATGAAATTTAGAAGTTTGCGGTACCTAAATATCTAAGAAATAAATCTTATAAATAATAATAATAAATAATAAGAGAGTAAAACTCCGAAATCAATTCCCTGGAGACGGGGGCGGGCAGCTTGTAACCAAACAAGAAAATAGGTACATCATTTAAGAAATACATTATTTTTCGCATTGCTGACATTGCTTCCCACCACTGACTCGGTTTTACTTTCGGTAGTTCTACGACAGAAATTTGTAAGAGTTCTATGTAGGAAACTTTATTGGCTTTAATTGTTATATTGGTAGTCATCCAATACATAATTTAAAAAAATTGGGGCAACTCCACGTATAAATTGAGAGTTTTTAGAGCACAGAAGCGTTGCGTAGGAGCCATTTGCAGTCTAAAGAAGAGGGAATCGTGCAAGAAACACTTTACAGAACTAAAAATTCTTACTACAGCTGCATTATACATTAGCGAAATCGCTGTATTTGTCAAAACCAACCCAGAGCTGTTTAAATGGTTTGCAGTTGGAAGTCGCTTAGAGGATGTTGAAATGTTTCATGTAGAACAAAATTGCTGCGCAAGAGCGTGTTTTGCATGGCACCCATCATTTTTAATAAGATACCGCCTTCTGTTCGAACGTTACCCTTAAATGCCTTTAAAAGGAAATTAAATAACTTATTGGCCAAAAAAGCATATTATACACTAGATGAGTTCTTATCTGACCATTTGATATCTAATATTATTTAACTCAATGTGGCTAGATAGACAGATATAATAAGATCTCTATGTACGGGCATTCAGTTGATGAAACTAAATAAACGCTGTTTTTGGAACACTAGTTTTTATTCCTTTTTCTTTAATTCGGTAAGATTCAATAATACGCCATGACTTGTTTTGTGGTTTTACTAATAATATGATCATTTAAGGCGCAAGCCAGATCGAAACGCCGTTTCAACCAGGCGTGCACTTAGAGAATTAAAAAAAAATGGGCTGGATATATAATCAAAGGGCTTGCACCACGCCACTCTCCTAAATGTTGTATGAAAGAACATTGGAAGAGGTTTTTATATCACCTATCTTATGTTAATAATAGTTGTAAGAAACTGCCTTCTTATGAACATAGGATGCAATTTTATGGTATGAAATCTCTTTGTGTTCGCCATAAGGTGTCGGATGTTTTATTCTTATTTAAACTAATACATGGCTTCGTGGACTTTCTTGAAGTCTTAGCTCACATCAAACGAATACTAATATTAATACTTTGTTTGTGTTAATTTTTTAAGATATAATAATTTAAAAAAAAAAACAAAAACAAAAAAAAAATGTAGTCCTGTCGTGCGTGAGCTCGTGAGCGAGCCACGGGCGCGCCCGTTGCGCGCCGCACTGCTTCTGTCTGTCCCTCACTAGGGTTGCAAACAGAAAAAAAACGAAATGTTTTTTTTTCAAATTCATGAAAAAAAACATGAAAAAAAACCTGGCACCATTGTTTTTTTTCTAAATAAGGTTTTTTTTTTCAACCCAACAAATAATACGTCAATAGCGGTTTTTCATGGTTTATTTACGTAAGTAACATAAAACTAATCAAGATTAATTAATTAGGTACGTACATTTTATGTATGTTGTAACAAAATTATTCTAAAAAAACTATCAGCATCACTGCTGCTAGTCCTAACACTAGTTCTTGTCATCGTCAGAATTTTCTGGTTCTTCGGACGATACAGAGTCTTCTAAGTCTATAACTGTTCCTCCTTCTGGTTCTTCTGGTATAGATTCTCTAAATCTGGTAAGATTTTCAGACTGCAGTTTTAAGTTGTGAGCTATATATACAATTTTACCAGCTCTTTCATTTGTAAGCCTATTCCTTTTTTTCGAATGCACATCGCCATAAGTACTACATGTCCTCTCAACTGAAGCTGATGTAGTTGGCAGTGCCAGAAATCGGACTGCTACTTCTGATAAATCAGTCGACTTGCAAAGCCCTGCCCACCATGCTAAGGAGTAAGTTTACTTACAGCAGACCATAAAAACGTTTTTGAAAAAAAGCCTTCTTTGGCTATGTAATTAGCAAGTTCCGCCAGAACTTTGTCTTCATCAATATCAGAAACATGAAAAAAAACATATTCCAGAAAAAAAACCGTTTTTTTGCAACCCTATCCCTCACGCACGTCCCTCCTCTCCCCGCACTTGCGACGGTTGTTGGTGTTGTACCTGAAGTCCGAACCCTGATAGGAACCCATATTAGGTTTTTTCTTCTCTATCTCTATGTCTGCCAGTCATAACCCTTTTGATCAGGAGCGGCTCAAAATATTCAAATTTAAATTACACCAAATAAAAAAGCAGCCCAGCTTGCGTTAGAGCGCGTACAGTGAAGGGCTCCAAATTATGTAAGACTCTGAGCCTCGAGTCTGCAAACGTATCAAGCAACTACACGAGCGTGTGGTGTACACTACCACAGAATAAACAATAGTACAATAGACACTACACGGATTTTAGTATAGAAATTGAGGTTCTCAATGTGTCCGCTAGGGGCACTTTTCGGTTTTTCCATACTAAAATCCTTGTAGTGTACACAACACGCCCGTGTAGTTGCTTGTTACATTTGTAGACTCGAGATTCAGGTCAAAATAACGTTACCCAAAGTCCTACACTTGTTCATATTTTATTGTTATAATCATCGACGGTTATAATCATCGACGTAAATATGAAGTTATAATCATCGACGTAAATTTATTTTACTTTGGTCGAAGGTTATAATGTAAACACAATTTAATTCATTAGTTTCTTACGCAATACATTTCCTAACAATGATTTTAATAAAGTTCATCGTTCATGTTAAAATACTTATATTACACACGTACTGAAGGCTCCATCACACCGAACCCGTCTATGGATACAGCCAGGCAGCGTGGCGATACAAGGAAATGGCTACGCTAGCGATGCCTTGTTACACATGGAAAAAAACAATAGTCGTCACACCGAATACGGACCGTCTAATACGGTACGGTTGGTATAACGCGTGACAACCGTATCATCTGAGACCGCAGCCGAACTATTCGTACCGCAGCAGGGCCACGCTTGATCTAAGAAATAGAATAGAATAGAATTCCTAGAATGGCGAAATAGAATGGTGCTGTGTATAAATGTTTTAAGAACCTCTTCAACCCTATCTAGCAAATAAATGATTTGATTTGATTTGATTTGAAGAATTCCTTAAAATTTACCTGAAGTCTACTGTCTGTAAGTTAAAAGTATGAGCTACATTTTAAGCACGTACTTATTAGCATTCCTGTGTGGGACACGAAAAACGAAGTTCCCAAAGCTGTAATCACCGATGGAGAGATTACCTAATTGTTCCATTAACCTGAATGTTACATTAAATTAGAGTATACCTTTGATGAGATCAGACTTAAGTAAGTGGCAAACTGAACTTCAACGTCATTCAAATTCCTAGAAATGGGAGGTCAACAATGTATGTTATATTGGTTAATGTTTTATAGCTCACACCTTTCGAGTTTAGATATTAGAAGTTTATTTACCATAACGTTCTTATTATTTTTATCCTAATTTTCGTGGTATTTTGGGTCTTCACTATTTGGCGAGAATATTTCGCAACTTCAAGATTTGAGTGTTGAGCAAAGAAAAACAGAAGGTCATTGACAGCTCTCAGACTAAGCCAGTTGAAATGGCAATGGGCAGACCATATAGCTCGCAGAACTAATAACCGTTGGGGAAAAAAGGTTCTCGAGTAGCGACCACAAACCGGACGACGCAGAAAAGGAAGGCCTCTCGATGGATAAAAGATATCAATGGATGTAAAACACGAGCAAAGCCACGGCCGGACATTAGTTTTATATAAAGCTAAACCCACTCACTCTCTGACTCACTGGTTTTTTCCAGCCTATATTATGTTTTATTTTAGAATTTTTTGAACCGTTCAAACACGGGCTTTTAATCCCTCTGCTTTTATAAATATTTGCTTGTTCAAAAAGACGTCCACTTTGGAGAGTTGAATAAACACACAAACCGCGGCTTAGTACCTTTTCATTTGATTAATATTGATGTGAGTAATATACCTACCTACCGCAGGCACGTGCTCATACAAATAAGGTCCACATCACGTATTCCACGCACTTTCAAACTAACAACGATCGCCTGGGAGAGGGTCAGTAAAGTATTCACCATCATCATCATCACCCTGTAGAATTCCACTGCTGGAAATAGGCCTACATACATACATAAATTCACGCCTGTTTCCCATAGGGTTAGGCAGAGACTACGGATTTCCACTTGATATGATCCTAATATACCTCTTTTGCTTGATTCATTATCATCAAACTCTTCATACAAGCTCGTCGGTTCAAGAAACTTTTTCCAAAACGTCTCCGATCAGGGTCTGAATACGTTCGCCGAGGTATCCCTTTTCCCATTGTCCCATTCATTCACATCTTATTTACCCTTTTCGTCAATCTACAATCGTCCATCCTTTCTAAATGCCCAAACCAAGCATACCTTCTAAGCATTCTTCTCAATCCTTGTCACTACATCTTCTTTAATTTTACAACGCTCTCTTATCACACTATTCCTTATTCTATCTCTCAAAGTCACACCACACATACTTCTCAAAGCTCTCATCTCCGCTGCATTTATGCTATTTTCATGATTCTTCTGCCATACCCAACTTTCGCTACCATACATTAGTGTCGGTACTAACACCCCTTTATGCACGGCCAGCCGTGCCTTTTTGAACACGTTCCGGCTGCTCATAAAGGTGTAAACATTATGTGTCACTTGGTTTCCAGCATTTACTCTCGTTTCAATATCATCTTTCATTGCCATCTCTTGGAAACAAAGTTCCCAAATGTACAAACTTTTCTTCTTGTTGTTAATTTAATATGATAAACTAACTATGTTATGTAAATTGATTAGTGTAATTGGCCTGTGCCGTTCTAGTTGAATAAATAAATACAAATACAAAGACTCTTTCTCTGGGACATCCAGGAAATACGCCTCCTCTTAGAATACTTTAGCGTACAATCTTGAGATGACTCTATATGCTCCTGTTACCTGCGAGCTAAATACCGTCAATAAATTATTGCTTTTCTATGAATCGATATATTGTTGCGTGCGGATCTGAATGACATCGCCTACACTGCTATTTTACTGCCGTCATAAAACGGTATATCGTTGCGTGCGGATCTGAATGACATCGCGTACACTGCTATGTTACTGCCGTCATAAAACGATATATCGTTGCGTGCGGATCTGAATGACATCGCGTACACTGGTATGTTACTGCCGTCATAAAACGATACATCGTTGCGTGCGGATCTGAATGACATCGCGTACACTGCTATGTTACTGCCGTCATAAAACGATACATCGTTGCGTGCGGATCTGAATGACATCGCGTACACTGCTATGTTACTGCCGTCATAAAACGATACATCGTTGCGTGCGGATCTGAATGACATCGCGTACACTGCTATGTTACTGCCGTCATATAACGGCCACCGCCTCTAATAAAATCCATCACCAGAATTCTTCATTATTAAAACAACCTCAAAACAATAACCGTTCTGAGATTCTGACAACAGTTTCCTCGGTGATCAGAAGGACACTCTTTTTGAACGCATTCACAATAAAAGTATTAAAATAGCCACCAGTAATAATTTTGAATAACAAATTTCCTAATTTTATAATTAAAAAACGAGATTTGCAGATGGAACTCCGACATTTTAGAATAAAATGCTTATGCTTGTCGGTGCTTACATCGATTTAACGGTACGTGAAAATTTCCCGTATTTATAAAATAATTTTAGAATAAATTGGTAAAATTTTCCGGACCTTCTTTCCCATTATCTAATAGAACAACTGATAATATAAACTTTCCTTTTGCCACCATGGTGACAATTGTTCCTTTTGCGATCGTCACCAGTGGAGACAGAGCTACAACTGTCTTGTGACAATTGGCAATAGACTTGTAACTGTACTAAGCTCTGACAATTTCTTAAAAAAACAGGACGCTTTATATTCACTACGACGACACCTGTAAAACAATGCCATTAAATTATTCCATGGCTCCGATTTCAATTCGTATGATATTACAAGTAGCTACCTACTGTTATCTTCATAACCAGCAGTCTACTTAGGCACGTTTATGATCTGAACAAAAGTTGATACCTTCACATTTTATGGTATGAGCATATAACGCGGGAACGTGGAAAAATCTTCTTATTTTTCTCATAACTTTTTGTGTACAATCTGTACGGTACATCAATCCTACTACCTATCAAGAGGAGATTATATATCAGAACAGCGCATTGCACTATTTGGCTATCCACTGCTGATAGCTTCCAAATCAATTATTCAAACTTCAAATTGGATTTTAGATTCAAAGGCACAGCACAGGACTGCAGTCGGTAAAATCAGTAAATACGAGGGCTGCACTAAAAGTATCTCGTAACCGCGATTGTTCAAGTGTTTTTTGCAGTATTTTTTTAGACACAGACAGGCCTTTGTTTTTTCGTGAGTTAATCCATCATGGATATCCCATCGCGCGTTGGCGACGAAGGGATTATGTCGGACTCCTACCGGCTAAAACCTCACGGTGTCCTTCGTTCGCCATTTGTAGTGACTGCGGGTACGACAACTTCCGCTGAAACGACGGCGTTGATCTTAGATCTCACTGGCTTTTATGTTTAAGTCTTAGAGAGGCACGCGTGACACCGCACGCACCGTCTCTAGGCCATGTTAGGGCAGTTCACACCCCCGTGTTCACCGCCCAGACCTATGGAGGTTGGTGGAGGGCATGGAGCCTCCTCCGACGCCCAGTTCTCCTGCAGCGGATCGAGTCACTAGAAGTTATCTCCCTTTCCGCCGCTTCTTTCTGCAGGATGACACTCTCGCAGAATGATTCGACTGCTTCCCATTTTTCCTCCCCGTCGACCATAGATTGAACTACGGCCTCCAGAGAGAGAGCTCTACCAATCACCATGCTCATTGCCTGGCGCTGTTCTTCCCAAGCAGGACACGACTCGAGAGTGTGCTGAGCCGTATCCTCAGGTCCACCACAGTGGTGGCATTTCTCCGTACCTTCCCTTCCGGCGATCCGACACATGTACCTCCAGAAACAGCCATGTCCCGAGAGGACCTGAGTAAGCCGGAAGGTCATGGAGGCACAGACAGGCCTAACTTAAGATACAGTAGTACGTGTTGTAGTTGGTATATAGACTGCTATTTATTTTAGGACTAAACGTTCGTAAATGAATAGTTTTAATTATGCCTACTACTGGGTGTCTCTTGGTGCCGTAACTGATCCCGTGAACAAGTCAATGGCTCCACCTCGTGCGAAACTGGACTATCTATAGTGGCAGGCAGCTCGTGCTTTTGGAAATACTAGATTTTTAACCCCCGACGCAAAAACAACGGGGTGTTATAAGTTTGACGTGTCTATGTGTGTGTGTGTGTGTGTGTGTGTTTGTGTGTGTGTGCTTGTGTGTAGGTGTGTGTGTGTGTGTGTGTGTGTGTGTGTCTGTCTGTGGCATCGTAGCTCCCGGATGAAATGATTTCGGTTTTTTTTTGTTTGAAAGGTGAATTTGTCCGGAGTGTTCTTAGCTATGTTTGATCAAAATCGGTTCAGCCGTTTCAATGCGTTGAGGGTTTTTTAATTTTTACAAAATGAATTACTTGTTAATAAGGAAAAAAGTTTCAGGTTTTTTTGTTTAGTATAGATAGCCAGTAGCACAAATATATATTACAGACCCGGGCACAGAAATTAAACAAGTTAAAAGTTAAACTTAAAACGAAAGAATCAATATGTTCCATGAATATTTGCGACACCCTGTTTTAATAGACCTTTTAGTATGCTTAATAGATTTTAGTAATGGAAATGGGTACTTGTTAGTTTTTAGCTCAAACTTAACACACAGGTGAAACCAATTCGTACTATTGTTTGTGCTTACTTTAAAAGTTCTTTCTTATTCCTATTTGTACCCCCGACGGAACAAACGTTCAGGGTAAGACGTTCCCATTTATCTCCAAACGGTTTGTCCTATTTAGATACGGTTTCCTTTATATGAATGATAGCGTTTGCGAGATGGCTCTTAGCTATGCTTGGTGGAAATTGGTGCAGCGTTTTCAATAACAGAATCATCAGCTCGCAAAAAATAATTTTCCTATGTGTCTCCAAAACGGTTTGACCAATTTAGATACGGATTTCTTTATATAAAAGAAAGTGTTAGTGAGACGGTTCTTAGCTATGTTTGGAGGAAATTAATGCAGTCGTTTCCACTCCCCAGGATCATCAGCTCGCAAAAACAATTTTGGAAAAAATTGCAAGGAATGACAACAGATAGCGCGTTCTATTTTTTTTCCTGTGGCGGCATCTAGTCGTGAATAGAGTAATTAGCTTCGGGGCCCACTATGACACGTGCCAAGCCCTGACCTTTTTTAAAATTTTATGGAACACTGAAAATAGTCAGGGTTATAAAATCTTTATACAAGTAATTAATTTTGTAAAAATTTAAAAAACCCTCAACTCAATGAAACGGCTGAACCGATTTTGATCAAACATAGCTCAGAAAACTCCCCACAAATTCACCTTACAAACAAAAAACAATCGAAATCGGTTCATCCATTCGGGAGCAACGATGGGACAGACAGACACAAACACAAAAACACACACACACACACACGTCAAACTTATAACACACCGCCGTTTTTGCGTCAGGGGTTAAAAACTAACATTTATTTTATTTCACGGAGGTTCAAATGTAGAAAATATTTAAGGCACATCCCCAGTTAAGTACGAAACAGTAAACTGATGTTCAGTAATTTTTAAAAGCATTACCTACCTTTGTTGTGGTTTTACACTGCTCCAAGGGTTAAAACATTATTATACCTACGAAGAAAATTCAATCAACTTTAGACTTTCTGTTTGGTGGATACAGTTTAAAAATAGTTAGTTATTAAACTTAAACTTTCTAAACAGAATATACAGACCGAAGAATTAGATATTTTGTGTGCGGTGATAACATTGTGGTCAAGAATCTTTGGAGAGTACAATGATCTGCTTTATAAAGGCTAGCTAGGTTCGTATTTGAAATAGTTGAGCGTGAAGTTGCATATGATTACTTTAGTTGGAAAGCTATTCCTGAGCAATTGTATACATCCCTGCACAGTCGATGCGATGCACTTTCGAGCGCGGTGAATAACACTGTATTGTACAATCAAAAACCAATCTAAAACTATACATACCACTATTTAATTACGTCAAAATAAAATATCCCTTAGTCCATGTTCACAAGGATCATTTTGAAACGTCATGTTTGTGTCAAGTTCCAAGTAAAAGCGGTGGAGAGGCGTTCAATTTTAGATTGGTTTATCTCTACCATGCTCGAAAGTGCATATTCATAATGCATGCATTCATAATGCATGCACTCATAATGCATGTGCATGTGCATGTTCTCCCGTGATCATGGCGCATGTAACTGTGCCGAAATATCGGGAACATTCCAAACTCAAAAATCATGGTAAATATCCCGTTTCTAGTGAAAATTATGCATATTCATAGTTTTCACTAGAAACGGGATATTTACCATGATTTTTGAGTTTTAAATGTTCCCGATATTTTGCGCCATGATCACGGGCGAACAAACTTAAGTCTTTGCGAGTAGATGTTATTGGCAGATATATCGATCTACCCTCTTTCTCACTCTTTTATTTTTTTATTCTTTTATTTTCACGGTACCACTATGTACATGTTACATGTTATGCACATAACCATGATAGTTTCAAAAGCTATATCATATTCATGGTGCTCACATTATTTATAGTGCTCACATTATTCATAGTGCTCGCCCGCGCCTATGCTAGCATTTTAGCAGCACTAGAAGTAGCCTATAGCTCAATCCAGGTCAAAATCTATCTGTGTACAAAATTTCATCAAATTCTGTTCTGGCGTTTTGGCCGTCTATTCCCACCTGTTTGGCGTGATTGCATAAACATACAAACAATCATGGAATTAGTACTAAGTAAGAAGCTTGAATTTGTATAACTTCATGGTACTAAGTCCATGCAAACAATCAAACTTTGACATTTATGATATTAGTGGGATTCAAAATCCCAAAAGGCAATCAAACATGGAGGTGTATATAGGAAAATAGCAAATAAGGAGGATATCAATATAATATCCTCCTTTTTATATATAGCTCTTTTAAATATTTTATAATATAGCTCGCAGGAAGCTATATTATATAGTATAATTGTAGCTTCCCGTTGGGAAGAAAGGTTCTCGGGTGGCGATCACAAACCAAACGACGCAAAAGAAGAATACCCCCTTGTCGATGGACCAAAGATATTATAGAGGACGCAGGAAAGCGGTGGATGAAGGCAGCTCAAGACCGTTTGTCGTGGCATTCTATGGAGGAATGCTCCCAGGAACTGCACGATCTGATCCCACCATCTCCTTTTCATCATAGGACGAGCAGGCGCACGGCTCAGTACCATCCTTACTTCATTAGTATACCCTCTATTCGCACAAAACGTTTTGGTTCTACCTTTATAATGCGAACTGCTAAGGAGTGGAATACACTACCGTCGTCTGTCTTTCCTGAAAACTATAATCTGGGTCTATTCAAGTCTAGAGTGAATAGGTGCCTTCTAGACCTTTGTGCTTCATCTTCGGCCACATCGTCACTTACCAACAGGTGAGATCGTGGTCAAACAAAGGTCTATCAATGTTAAAAAAAAAAAAAAAAAAAAAAGGAGGCCTATGTCTAGCAGTGGACGTCTGTGGGAGGATGTCTTTTTTTTTATACGGTTTTAATAGGCTGTCATTCCACCAGTCTATTTAAACCTGACTAACCTATAGTCCAAAGCTATAAAGTTCGCCTTTGTACTTCTTTGTTTTATGTGCAATAAAGAATTTTCTATCTATCTATCTATCTATAAAATACCTCGCAACTTGTAAAGAAATAAGGAGGAACACTCAAAGATAATTATGTAATTTAAGAACAAACAAATTGCAACATCCAGAAAATAAACCAAAAGAGAATTAATAATGCGCAAAAAATATGACAAATTACGGTGTGGGTTGCGAGCAAGCTGTGAGCGAAGTAATTCGTAACTGCCGGGCAGCCTTTTAATTAATCAGAGTAGGCAGCGAATAAACGGTCACCTACACGCTGAGGACATACGAGGAGAAATTCGTGGAACAGCCAGACCAGTCACGCCAGAGTTTTTTTTTATACTACTTGAATGACGGAACAAGCAGATGGCCCACCTGATGTTAAGCGGTAACCTCTGCCTATGAACAGTGCATTACCTCATAGGTCACGTCCACCTAGGACGCGCCCTATGTGGCATTGCACTGCGCCCGCCACCCTGAGACATAAAGATGAAAAGTCTCATGTGCCTATAATTTCACCGGCACCCTTACAATTCAAACCGGAACACAGCAATGCGAGCACTACTGCTTTGCGGCAGAAATAGGTATGGTGGTAGTACTTCCCCGGACGAACTCTTTCACAAAAAAGCTATCCTACTACTAAAAAGTAGTAGTAGAGCTACTAAGTAAGTAGTACTAGAGTAGTAGTAGTAGTAGAGTTTTTTTGTGAAAGAGTTCTATGCAGAACGTCAACAGGCCTATTGTTTGAGTTTAAAATCAAAGAAAACAGCCCAGAACATAGAAAATGGTCATCATTTGAAAATCGACGAAACCACGTCAACCCTTTATTCCTTCCCAAAGCACAAGTCTGCCCGGTATGCCCACGACTACCAGTGCATTTTTTCTAAGTTGGTTTTTAATAATTATTTTAAAAAAAAACGACTTCATCAGTTGTACTTTACCAAATGGCACTTTCTGAATGCATATGCCTGACTTGTTGCTGAAAATACCAAAATTGCTTATAAATTTGAGGAGTTCCCTCAATTCCTTAGATCCCATCAGATTTTGATGAAAATGTGAATATCGAGTAAACTAAAAAAAAAAAAAACATTTTATAAATTGCGGAGACATGACAAAAAAACATTTTAAAAAAATACACACAACTTGAGAACCTCCTTCTTTTTTTGAAGTTGGTTAAAAATTAGGCAACTTTCATGGTATAATAAATGCTACTCCTAGATCCGATGGTCACGTGTTTAAACACCAGACGACGTCTGTGCTATCAGTAGAGTGTTATCTTAACTGGGGAGTTGGGGGAGGAGACCTCCTTATATTATCAGTTCGAAACTAAAAAAAAAGGAGGTTTTAAAAAAACAAGTATAGGCAATAAAATGATTGTATATTTTTTTTAAAAAATGCTGGACTGTTCACACATTTTTATCTAGCACCAAGCTAAGCAGAGCTTGTGTCATGGGTACTAGACAACTGATATACTTAATACAATACATTACATGGATAGTTTTTTTTATTATACATAGAAAATACCTAGAACACCCGGAACAAAAATCTGCAGAACGCACAAATATTCAAAAATTATTAAAAAAACATTATTTTTCTATCACATTTTTTTCCGTAATTCAGTTATTATTGGAATAAAGTGGCAACTAAATAGTGACGTCATCTGGTGTTAGTCACGTGGTAGTCTCGGAGTAGCAGACCTTGTTTTCTTGGATCATGCCAACTTTGAACTCGAAGCTCGTTAACAATTTATCCCATCCAGCTTACTTTAAGTAGCCGTTCAATAACTGGTGTTGGAGGACCTGGGACTTTAACTACTTGGACTGACTGGCCGTTTTGCTACGTTTTACAGCTCTGAAGATTGTAAAGGGTCTCTAAATTTGTAGCCGTTTACGACCAGCCGGTGTTGGCCATTTGTACAGATCTATATGTGGAGTCTCTGTGAGTATTGTAGGTGTTTCTGATTGCGAACATCGGCGTATTCACTAGTTTATTCTTTCTGACTCAAACCTGACGTTTCAGACAAGTCCTATCGTCCAATCTATGCGTTATAGGCATAGTTTTATTTTCACGCATAATGGACCGCCCATAGAGTTCGAATGCTGAAAAGGAAGTTCTTTAACATTAGGTATAGTTGTCAATCGTGTTGTCAAATAGAAGTCAGTGGATGGAGGTGGCTCAACACCATTATGCCATTTGGTATCCTATGGGGAGACCTATGTGATAATGCACTGTGATAATTCATAGGCAGAGGGTACCGTTTAACATCAGGTGGGCCATCTGCTTGTTCCGTCATCTAAAGTTGTATATAAAAAAAACGATGTTCTGCAGTAGACTTCTACTAATTACTTTTTTATTTTATTTCGTACATCGCAAAGATATTTCTAAAACATTTTCGTAAATGAATTGCCCTCGTCTAATGTCGCCCAACAATAAACTAATGATAATTTAATCAATCTTGACGTGAATTAGAACGCGGGCGAAGCCAAATTGAATAATTGTTTTGTTAATGAAATGGATTCCTGTTATTGTAAATTATCTACCTACTCCTCTTGTAGCCGCTTTTACTGTATAAATCAAATTACTACGCCCAATTTATAGTGGTGTGCTGATGCGTAAAATTTACTTAAGAGTCAAAGATATAAAATTGAATCTAGCGTAAGTTAGAACGGTTAAACTAGGTGCCTCTAATCTAATACTATAATAAAACTGTAACTGGGCCGAATCTGTACAGTAAATATAGATAGATAGGTAAGTACACAGAGTCTTTGCGTGTTCTACCGCCTCTACAACGGGGAATGCTCTGACGAGCTTTTCGATCTCATCCCCGCATCGAGATATTACCATCGCTGTCCCCGGCGCCGTGACAAAGCTCAGCCACACATCATAGAGCCCTGGGTTTCTCGTACGACTCGTTTCTCGAGATAATATCTTCCCTATACTTACAAACTATGGAATGAGCTTCCATCTGAGGTTTTCCCGCTTGGTTAAGACATGTGTATCTTCAATAAAAATGCTCATAAATTCCTTCAGGTAGCGCGTTGTCAATACTTACCATTTGTGTTGCCGGTGCATCAGGTGGCTAGATAGCCACCTATTGGTTTCATAAAAAAAAATAGATAGAAAATTATTTATTGCACAAGACAAAAAAGCAGTACATTGGAGTCTTGAATAATATGGTTTTTTTTCAACCAAGCAGATAGATAGATATGTGGTTGGTACTTGTTTATCCTTTAGCTAGGTAGATATATCAAAACAAAGCCAGCCTTGGTTAGAAAATCACTATTTCGAAGTCGTTACAAAGACAAACTACTAGATGGGAGTAATTTCCTGCCTCTCGGTCGAATACAGGCACAGATACGAGATATAGCTGATTGGACCATCAGTAGCCTGCACGCCTATTACGTGAGGAAAGCACACCAAAATGTCGGATGCTTTCAATTTTCAGACTCATATAAGATGCTATGAACCATTCAACATTACCGTTTAAATGGCCGTAAAAAATCGTCGTTTTTGATGTTTTAACTTTTTCGTTCAAGATAACCGCCTAGAAAAACCAAAAAATGCGTCGATTACCTGAGTATTTTTGCAGCCAATTTTTTTTTGTACTTTCCGCTCAACCATTGATTACATAAAGCAGAAAGAATATATATTTACTTGTATACATGAGCTGCACAGAAACACGTATTAAACTAAGAAGAAACAGATATGAAGGTACGAGGTGTAACTCAAGTAACAAAATGGCTCTGCTTCAGCATGAGTTGGTTGACAGCAAGCTAGCAACCAACGCTGGTCTTCCGTTGTTATTTTACGTTATAAAAACTGTAATTTTTAATGTTTATTTTAAGCATCGATATAATATACTAGTATAATATCGATATAATATACTAGTATATTATATCGATGATTTTAAGTGTAATTTTTTATGGTAACTATAACGGTTCAATGAATAAAATATGAGTTTTAAAACTGAAAGCAGGTGACACTTTTGGCTGCTTTCTTTGGAAAACGCACGTAATACGTATCCTGACCCTTACTCTCAAGACCCTCAAGAATTTAGTAAACACCATTTCCAAAGGCATTTTCCACTGAATTCGTGTTTAAGGGACCAGAATATCTAAATAGTTTGAATTAGTGCTGTTGTTTTGGCCATAAATTGTCCGCAATAGTAAATGATTATTATAATTAATAAATGATTTTTAAGTTAATAGCGTCGATTTATAGTATCCTATGCCTTGAATGCCATCGAAAGGTATCGCTTGTTCCATGTAGTATAATAGTCGAGAAGAATGGAATATGCCTGATTTCTAGGCTTAGTCATGCTTGTGAATTCAATGAATAAATACTCTGTCAAAAAAAGGAAAACATAAAATCTTTTTTGTTTTTGTTTTTAAACATTGATAGACCTTTGTTTGGCCACAATCTCACCTGTTGGTAAGTGACAATGTGGCCGAAGATGAGGCACAAAGGTCTAGAAGGCACCTATTCACTCTAGCCTTGAATAGAGACCCAGATTATAGTTTTCAGGAAAGACAGACTACGGTAGTGTATTCCACTCCTCAGCAGTTCGCATTATAAAGGTAGAACTGAAACGTTTAGTACGAATAGAGGGTATACTAATGAGGTAAGGGTGGTACCGAGCTGTGCGCCTGCTCGTCCTATGATAAAAAGCAGATCATGAAGTTCCTGGGAGCATTTCCCGAAATGTAGCCTATAGAAGATCGAAAGGCATGCGACCTTACGGCGGTGCTCGAGACTCTGGATCTTAGTCTCCATAAAACTACTAGTATATTATTCTTTTATCTGTGGCAGTACTTAAGTTTGATTATCTTGTAGTTTAATGTACCTACCTATATTGTCCAATCGGGTTTTTTTTAATCGAATTACGGTTTTACGGTCATTTCCCCCCCTAGGGGGGGGGGGGGGGTTATTTTAATGGTGGAGGTATTTTCATCTTTACTTTCCTACCCTTAATGAGTTTACCGTACCTACTTATTACTATCAAAGAATGTAATAGAGCTTTTGATGCATAATTTGTAAAAAGTAAGTAATACTTCTAATATTATTTTAAAACCCTAATTATTATTAAGAATCTTTATTATGAATTTGTATACACCAACGAACAAAGCGTACTTACACTGTACTTACTTTTTCCCATCAAGCAATTCATAGTACGAGTGCGGACCGTAGTCAGGCGTACCTCATCGAGTAACAACATGGGACCACTTTGAGGTGATGCAGCCTTGAATAATACTCGTAAAAAAAACAGGGTTGCCTGAGCCAAACCTGGAGCGTTTTGTGTCGTGGCACAGAATACATAATAGTACTTCCTTCTCGAGATCATTTCTTCCCCTACCACTATTATTTATTCTGTGGTTGTGGGTAATTTAAAGTGCTTATTTTTGGGTACTTAATACTGCATCGAGTAACAAGTTGGGTCCTAGCACATTAGTTGAAGGCTATCAAAAAGTGCACAGAAAACTACAGGTTAACTGACCGCTTAATTAACAGCGCTTAACTGAGTCAGTTACTGAGGTATGGGAGCGGTACGGGAGGGGTGTTTTCGTCTCTCAAACTATCAGATGACAGTGACATAATGTGAACAAAACACCCCTCCCGTACCGCTCCCATACCTCGAGGACTGACTCAGTTCAGCGCTAGACCTGCAGGTTGTTGAGGTACGGTTACCTGCGTTCCGCGCTCGTACTATCATGTTGACGAGGTAAACGCAAGAAATCAGTTTTATTTTTTGTGAACCCACAAGATCTTATCCAATGGCATGTAATGAAAGAGGCTGCCTTATGGAAGTAATTTTCCGCGTACCGAACATCGTCGTAAAGCTGGGTATAAGAGCGCGAGTAAGCTCGTATGTGACTATCGATCCAGAACGAGACGAATGGCTGATTGGTTTCTTGGTTTAATGGGTTTTTTGACGGCACAAATCGCTTAAATTGCGTTGAAGGAAGTTTTGGGTAGCCAAAAGGACGTTCCCAGCTTTTGGCTTAAATACATACACACATAGGCACACACCTTTTTACCCGAAAGGGTAGGCAGAGACTCAATGGGCCTCTTGTATCACCGTGGGTTCGTGGGAACATAGACGTGACAAGAGGTGAGCTCATCGCCGCCATAGCTTTTGGCTTAGAATGCGTAGGTAAATAAATAAATAAATAAATATTGCTGGATAGTTCACACATTATTATATAGCCCCAAGCTAAGCAGAGCTTGTGTTATGGGTACTAGACAACTGATATACTTAATACAATACATTACGTAGATAGATATTTTTTATTATATATAGAAAATACCCAGAACACCCTGAACAAATATCTGCGAATCACACAAATATTTGTTCTGAGGCGGGAATCGAACCCGCAACCTCCTGCGTCGCAGGCGAACGTTCGCCCGCCGCGCCACACAGGTCGTCAATCTGGAACTTCCGGTAGTTAAACTAGCAAAAAGCACAGCTTTGTAGGCGCTCGCAAGTTTTTATTACTTTTTTTGATATACATTCGAGATTTTTCATTTGATATTTTTATTCGAGATTTTTCATCCGAGATTTTCCATTCGAGATTTTTCATGTGAGATTTTACAATCGAGATTTTTCATTCGAGATTTTTCATTCAAATAGTTTAAGTAGTTACCTATAGAGAAAAAAAAAGAAGATAATATAATATGTTTGTAGTGTACGTAAGTATACGTAAATAGTTATCTTAACAGTACTGTAACGTTTTTTCCGCGACAGTACTGGATTTGATTTCGCGCATAGAAACTATTTTGTAATCTTTTTCGGGGTGAATTGAGCCTGGGGTGACATGAACCTAACCCATTTAAACATTATAGACATTAATTTATATTACTATGTTAAATTACAAATCTAAAAGTGTGATAGTTTTTCGTAAAGGTACCACAAATTGCATACGTTCCTTTTTTATTTAAATTAAAGACTGTATAAGCACATCGCCCGCCTGATGTTAAGCAGTAACCCCTGCCACAATGTACTACTTCATAGTTCACCCTGTGTCGTGGGTATCAGGAACTACGAGTACCACGGTACCACAACACCCACACCCAGAAAAAATATTTGCAGATCATACAAACATTTGTCCTGCAGCGGGAATCGAACCCGCAACCTCTCGTATCTCAGCCAGCTACTCGCCTGCCGCGCCATAGAGGTCGTCTACAGAACTTGGGATAGGCTCAACTTGGGTGGCCACTGACGTATTAGCCAGCTTAATTAGGAGGCAGAAAGGGCCCAAAAAATATTTGCAGATCATACAAACATGTCCTGCAGCGGGAATCGAACCCGCAACCTCTCGTATCTTAGCCAGCTACTCGCACGCCGCGCCACAGAGGTTGTCTACAGAACTTGGGATAGGCTCATTATTAGCCAGCTTAATGTATAGGAGGTAGAAAGGGCGCAGGGGTGGCAGACCAGGTCGAAAGGGGCAGCTACTTCTTCCTGGGTATCATAAAGGAGAGTTCCAAGCACGAAAGAGTACAGCGTGAAGAAGTGCCATTTTACCAGTGGTCAGTGGTGAAGAACCTTCACGGATACTGTTCGGTTTAACTCTCACGTTCACACAGTACATAAGAGACTAAGATCCAGAGCCTTGAGCACCGACGTAAGGTTGCATGCCTTGCGATCTTCTATAGGTTACATTTCGGGGAATGCTCCCAGGAACTGCACGAACTGATCCCATAATCTCCTTTTCATCATAGAACGAGCAGGCGTATGGCTCAGTACCATCCTTACCTCATTGGTATACCTTCTATTCGCACAAAACGTTTCAGTTCTACCTTTATAATGCGAACTGCTAAGGAGTGGAATACACTACCATCGTCTGTCTTTCCTGAAAACTATACACTGGGTTTTTTTTTTTATACTACTTGGATGACGGATCAAGCAAGAGGCCCACCTGATGTTAAGCGGTAACCTCTGCCTATGAACAGTGCATTGCCTCATAGATCACGTCCAACTAGGACGCAACCTATGTGGCATTGCACTGCGCCCGCCACCCTGAGACAAAAAGATGAAAAGTCTCATGTGCCTGTAATTTCACCGGCACCCTTACCCTTCAAACCGGAACACAGCAATGCGAGCACTACTGCTTTGCGGCAGAAATAGGTATGGTGGTAGTACTTCCCCGGACGAACTCTTTCACAAAAAAGCTCTACTACTACTAAAACTGGGTCTCTTCAAGGCTAGAGTGAATAGGTGCCTTCTAGACCTTTGTGCTCCATCTTTGGCCACATCGTCACTTACCAACAGGTGAGATCGTGGTCAAACAAAGGAATATCAATGTTTTAAAAAAAAAAAGTTCAACAATTGCCTTGTCTAGCGTAGTGGGACATAGCATACATCTTCGGCCACATCGTCAATAACCAACAAGCGAGATCGTGGAAAAAAAATTGCTTCTTGATGTACCTATCGAATATTATAATTATTATCAACATGTACAAAAACTGCTCTGACTAAACTCTTATTACAAACACACCGAATGCCGCTTGTAAACTGCTCTGACTAAACTCTTATTACAAACACACCGAATGCCGCTTGTAAACTGCTCTGACTAAACTCTTATTACAAACACACCGAATGCCGCTTGTAAACTGCTCTGACTAAACTCTTATTACAAACACACCGAATGCCGCTTGTAAACTGCTCTGACTAAACTCTTATTACAAACACACCGAATGCCGCTTGTAAACTGCTCTGACTAAACTCTTATTACAAACACACCGAATGCCGCTTGTAAACTTTGGAAGCAAGTACCACCTATCTACATCTACACTAATATTATAAAGAGGAAATATTTGTATTTTTGTATGTGTGTATGTTTGTAATGAATAAACTAAAAAACTACTGTGCCGACTTCAAAAATTCTTTCACCGTTGGAAAGCTACATTCACCTTGAGTAACATAGGCTAGCAGAGGGGGATAGGAGAGGCAAGGGCTGTTTTTCATCCTGAAAGTAGCCGTGCGAACCCGGGACGAGTCGCTAGTTCAAGATAATTCACTTAAAGAATAATTTAAGTTCCTTTTCACTGGAAACTCAATTTAACAGTAATTCTCTGTAGTCCGACACAAAAGGAACGCCACATATGCGTTTTAGGGTGGTCACAGGCTAAGGTATAAAGTCGCGATACCGCAGTTTGAACTATTGGAAAGTCATAAAGAACTCGTAAACCGTTTATGCTGCAGCTGATAGACTTGTAAAGCAATTGGAACTTATTATCCAACCATTCTATGAAACATTCCAATGGGTTGAATAGTTTTGAGATTTTGCAGCTTATTATTGAGTTGGCTTTATGAGTCTTGATTGTTTTCTTCCAACTTTGTCAACGCTTTCTTTGCTTGGTGTCGAGAAATAAACTACACGAATCGAGTAGTGGAATATACTACCGTCTTCGGTCTTTCCTGAAAACTATAATCTGGGTCTCTTCATGGCTAGAGTGAATAGGTGCCTTCAACAGCTCGTCACCGTAAGATGGCACCTGCCTTGGTTGGCCGCCAACGAAGGCCATCTTACGGTAAACGAGCTGTAGGCCTTTGTTCTCCATCTTCGGCCACATTGTCACTTACCAACAGGTGAGATCGTGGTCAAACAAAGGACAATCCAAATAAAATTGACGATTGAAAACGATCCCTATGATATCATTGAATAAAAACTAATTTGGGTTGATATTTGCGAATCAAACTTAATGCAAATTACTGTTTAACAACACAATTTTGATTATATATAAAGCGGTGGTGTATCCGCCTATGAATCCGGTCCTCCCTCCATCCATGGGAAGTGGCTGTCGTAAAAGCTGCCTATACGGGATTACACCAGATTACGGGCAGCAACATCCACCGGAGTACTCAATACGAATACTGAGACCATCAATCCTACCAAGAGGTGTAATAATAACAAATCCTCCCATTGCAATAACAAAGCCTCGTCCAGCAGTAAACAAATTAACATAACATCAAACTCAACAATCACATACATATTCCTGATCCCACACAAGGATTAAATAAAATAAATAAATAAATAATGCTGGACAAAGTTCACCCAACATTATCTAGCCCCAAGGTAAGCCGAGCTTGTGTTATGGGTACTAGATAACTGATATACTGAATACTATATAATACATAGATAGATATTTTTTATTATACATAGAAAATACCCAGAACACCCTGAACAAATATCTGCAGATCGCACAAATATTTGTTCCGAGGCGGGAATCGAACCCGCAACCTCCGGCGTTGCAGGCGAACGTTCGCCCGCCCCGCCACAGAGGTCGTCTGATCCCACACAAGGATTCCCTGTGTCGTGGGTATCAGGAACTACGAGTAGGTACCAGGTACGACAAAACCCAGACCTGGAACAAATTTTCGCAGCGGAGAAAAATCGAGAACTTATTTTGTCACCTATGTTGCCCGGCATGATTAATTAGCGGATTTACGCGATTGCTGGTAACACTTTAAGAACAAGAAGAAGTGAATAGGTGCCTTCTAGACCTTTGTGCTGCATCTTCGGCCGCATCGTTACCAACAGGTGAGATCAAGGTCAAACAACGGTCTATCAATGTTAAAAAAAACCTACGCAATGAAACAGCTGAACGACTTTAGATAAAATATGTCTAATAAAAAATAATTTTATGTCCAAAAAATGTTATAGGCACGCCTACATCACATAAATATGCCAAAACAAACTTTACTCAGCCTGTGTTAATTTTACGTACAATTCGAGTACCTTGTTTCAAGACCAAACTCAAATTAAATCACGTCTTAGTTAAGTTTGTATTGTACTAGTGAAAGCGAGGCGAATACAATAATATGTTTGCGGAATTGTATACCTATTTAGTAGTTCGGTAGTGCATGTGACGTTAATATGAACGAGGCCAACTAAGCGTTCATCAATTGTATAGTATCTATACAATTAACTTCATTGTTTAAACCACAATAACTCGTGTATGTATAAATGAATGCGCCTTTACATTATTATACAGAATATACGATCGTTTTCATTGTAACCAAGGCCGCAGGTCACTTTTGCTGACGTTCTCTAGACCAAACAGCTAGCAAAAAAAAAGATACATTAGGTTACATTTCGGGAAAGCTCCCAGGAACTGCATGATCTGATCGAACCATCTCCTTTTCATCATAGGACGAGCGACGTATGGCTCAGTACCATCCTTACCTCATTAGTATACCTTCTATTCGCACAATTCAGTTCTACCTTTATAATGCGCACTGCTAAGGAGTGGAATACACTACCGTCGTCTGTCTTTCCTGAAAACTATAATCTGGGTATCTTCAAGGCTGGAGTGAATAGGTGCCTTCTAGACCTTTGTGCTACATCTTCGGCCACATCGTCACTTACCAACAGGTGAGATCGTGGTCAAACAAAGGTCTATCAATGTTAAAAAAAAGATACGAGCTCAATGTGACCTAGCCGTTTCCTTGCATCCGTTGCATTAAAAATGTTGGCCCGGCTACCAACCCGCAACAACAGACATTTAAATCTTCAATAACTATTAATTGTTTTTTTTTTTTTTAACAACGATAGACTTTTGTTTGACCACGATCTCACCTGTTGGTAAGTGACGATGTGGCCGAAGATGGAGCACAAAGGTCTAGAAGGCACCTATTCACTCTAGCCTTGAAGATACCCAGATTATAGTTTTCAGGAAAGACAGACGACGGTAGTGTATTCCACTCCTTAGCAGTTCGCATAAGTTATTAGAACCCGAGAGATAATAACAATATTATTTATCAACAAAAATCTTTAATTAATTTACTTGGTAACGATGACAGAAATAAATTCAGATAACAACAAATAGAGCAGTGCGTTTGATATTCTGACATACATAATAAAAACATGTGAAAATTTGCATGCCTAGTAATAAGGTAGAACATAAGTGGACTTCACCTAATTTAAGACCTTTATACAATGTTCTGGCAAATTAAATTATCTTATCTTATCTTATCATGCCTGTTTCCCGGAGGGATAGGCAGAGACCACGGATTTTCACTTTCTACGATCCTGACACACCTCTTTTGCTTCATTCACTCTCATCACATTCTTCATACATGCTTGATCTGGCCTTTTCCCAGAACGTCTCCAATCTAGTCTGAATACGTTCACCGAGGTCTTCCTTATACCACTGTCCCATTAACGCACGTCTTATTTTTATATTGTTTTTTTTTTCTCAAAACCTTTTTAACCCCCGACGCAAAAACAACGGGGTGTTATAAGTTTGACGTGTCTGTTTGTGTGTCTGTCTGTGGCATTGTAGCTCCCGAACGGATGAACCGATTTTGATTTAGTTTTTTTTTGTTTGACAGGTGAATTAGTCGGAAGTGTTTTTAGCTATGTTTGATCAAAATCGGTTCAGTCGTTTCATTGCGTTGGGTTTTTTTTTATTTTTACAAATTTAATTACTTGTTATTTTACAACATTTACATTTACAACTTTGTAATAACACCATACTAAAGTTTTATCTATTCCAGCAGTCTACATAAAGGCACTGGTTCACAACCGGGACACTCAGGAGGAATGTACAGCACGCAGCTTTCTTCGCCAATGCAGGAATGGCCTTCGCACACGTCCAGAGACGAATAGCAGGATCTGTATGCTGTGGACAACAGAGCTTGGTTAAAAACTAAATTCAGGTCAAAAATAAGTTTAGCTAAACCGTAAAAGTCAGGTCAAAAATAAGTTTAGCAAACTGTAAAGGTCAGGGTGAAAATTCGTTTAGCTATACTTGATAGGTTAGGTAAAAATAAGTTTAATAAAACTGTAAAGGTCAGGTCATAAGGGGTGAAGTTCCGGTGGTTCAAGGGCCACCTGTCACGTGATCCAACGGGCCGCGACGCGTTGGCGATCACACGTGTGTTAGATTAAGCTATAAATAAAGTGTTTTTATGTGTATGTTCGTTTCTAAGGTATTTATGTTGATATGGGCTTACTGTTTAGGTTTAGTGCATTTCACAGTAGGCCTGAAATAAAGAGTTTGAATTTGAATTTGAATTTCAATAAATTAGTTTAGCTTAACAATTACATTTATTTACAGAAAGAATAATACAAGGTATGTACAAAATACATATAAAACAGTTGTGCTACCTGAAGACCGCTGCAAGCGATCTAAAGGTAGCTCAACTGATCCAAATCACTACCAGACGGAAGCGTCCCTAAGATGCTGGATGCATTGCCACGCTGAATGGCAATACTAATGCGTTGAGCCAGATAAGAGCCAGCTCTCGGGTCACGCGTCGCTTCGACCAGATGCCCTGAAAGAATTTTGAAAACGCGAAGGGCCCCGCTTAAATCAACTAGGCAGTGTAACAGATTATTAGCGATCTTTGGAAAACAATCTTTACGGAAAAATATCCATCTATTACATGAAGAGGTGTGTGGGCTGTTTCTATTGAGTTAAATTAACTTTAGCTTAACTATAAAAGTCTGTTTTTTTTTTTTTAGCAATACGAAATAGATAGATATATAGATATAAAATACTTGATTGCACACCATAATACAGAACAATTTACAAATAATAAAACTAAAACTAACTTTGTTGTACAATGGGCGGTCTTATCGCTTAGTAGCGATGTCTACCAGACAACCTTTGGATGTATAGGACTGGGCATACATTTGTAGAAGAAAAGTTTTAGTGGGCTTTCGTGTTTTGGTGTACGTTAGGGAGTTTTCAAACCGCCCCCGCTTAAATCAAATTGGCAGTGTAACAGATTTTTAGCGATCTTTGGAAAACAATCTTTACGGCAAAAATATTATATCCATCTATTACATGAAGAGGTGTGTGGGCTGTTTCTATTGAGTTAAATTTTTAGCAAAACGAAATATCTGGGCATACATTTGTAGAAGAAAAGTTTTAGTGGGCTATCGTGTTATGGTGTACGTTAGTGAGTTTTCAAACCGCCCCCGCTTAAATCAACTTGGCAGTGTAACAGATTATTAGCGATCTTTGGAAAACAATCTTTATCGCAAAAATATCCATCTATTACATGAAGAGGTGTGTGGGCTGTTTCTATTGAGTTAAATTAATATTAATTTTCGCTTATGAAATGTTTAGGAAAGTTTCTGATTTCGTGGAACAGATGAGAGAATAACGAAACGAAAGATACTTTTTTTTTATATTTACCTTTTTTTATGGGTAAGAAAAACAGCGTGAGGAAACTAGCATGTTCTAGGTATAACGAAAAACGCGAATTATACAAGCCTAGTCAAATATTAGTTTTTGCAGATTTCTATGTTTTGGTCTATAAATAGAAGATAAGATAAGATAAGATAATTTTTATTCGTTCTTTCAAAAGTATAGTACAGTTTAGTATCATTTCAAGTAGGTAATAACTTAAACAATATAAGGTACGCGAGGAGCGCTGTTCCCTGCACTAGGTCTCAAAGAGCCTGTGTTGCAAGGTCACAGTGACTCACCCCGGACTCTCCATCGTTAGTCTTAGATAGTAGGTACTTGTACTTAGTAACCATAAAATTAAAGTTATACAAATTAGTATAATAATAATAATGCTGGACAAGTTCACACAACATTATCTAGCCCCAAGCTAAGCCAGAGCTTGTGTTATGGGTACTAGGTAACTGATATACATAATACAATACATTACATAAATAGATATTTTTTATTATACATAGAATGTATAATGAAGTAGAAGTATGATTACGAATATGAATGAATATGGTTTCATGAGGGTTTCTTATCTGAATACTAGTGGTCACTGATAGGCATAAGAGTGTAGTATTAAAAGATACGTAGTTTATAAAACAGAACCCACTGTCAATACATTCACCGCCGAAACAACATCCGCCACAGCATTGCTCATGGTCGGCACACTGAAATAATAAAAACATTTATTATTGTTAAATTTTTTGATGTTTTGATTCAATACGAAACGAAATCATATCAATGGAGAACAGCGGTGGAAATGTGTCATGGATCAATGGACCGTGGGATCCTGGGAAAATAGATGGGTTAATCTTCCCTCCAATTCCTACCGTTGTTTTATATACCGGTGACCAATTTGATGTTCAATTGTTTTCTACTTTGCCTGCTTCAAACAGGTACAGGCATAGCGCAGCAGGTTCCTGAGGTAGTGGAGCAGTGTGGGGGGAGAGAGGGGGTGTTTTCATTGAAGCGAGACTTCAGTCGGGGGTCAACATCTTTGTCAACACGTGTTATTAAGCTTAGCTGAGGCTGAACCTGTTTAGCCGCACACGTAGGGAAAGACCAATTTTTACCCATACCTACACGTAGCGTCTTGTTTTATGTTTAAGTTTAAAACCGTATGGGTATCTTGCGTTTTTTTCTTTTTTATTCTTTTATTTTAATGTATTTTCTCTATTACGCATGTGTGCTACAAAATAAATCTTTACTCTTTATTCTTTTATAGGATCACTTTGTTGTCCGTCTGTCTGTGGTCAAGACCATTTTTCTCAGCAACGCGTAAAGGTACCAAGCTGAAATTCATATCAAATAGTCAAGTCTGCTGTCCTTGTGAGCTGTGAAAAAATCAAACTTCTAAGCCAACGCAATCAAAAGATACAGCCGTTTATGCTGCAAATTTTCGACACTCGCAAGGGAATCAAAACCTACAGGGTATTTCCCGTGAAATCAGAATCTTGAAATTTGGTACGAAGTATTGCTAAGATATTGGTATTGTTTTTGTTTAGTATTGAGTATTGCTGCCACGTTTGGGATGGCTCGGCCAAACACCAGCTTGCTGCCTTGGACTCGATTGAACGCAGAGCTTTTAGGCTAATAGGTGAGCAACATATGGCGGAGACTAAGGTCCAGAGTCTCGAGCACCGCCGTAAGGTCGCATGCCTTTCGATCTTCTATAGGTTACATTTCGGGGAATGCTCCCAGGAACTTCATGATCTGATCCCACCATCTCCTTTTCATCATAGGACGAGCAGGCGCACGGCTCGGTACCACCCTTACCTGATTAGTATACCCGCTATTCGTACTAAACGTTTCAGTTCCACCTTTATAATGCGAACTGCTAAGGAGTGGAATACACTACCGTCGTCTGTCTTTCCTGAAAATTATAATCTGGGTCTCTTCAAGGCAAGAGTGAATAGGTGCCTTCTAGACCTTTGTGCTCCATCTTCGGCCACATCGTCACTTTCCAACAGGTGAGATCGTGGTCAAACAAAGGTCTATCAAAGTTAAAAAAAAAAAAAAAAAAGAAGTAACGTCTTATAGCACAGATAAAGGAAAAATTGCGAAAAGCATACATTTTTAGTTACGTCACATAATCAAAATATTTTTAATAATTTTAAACTTACTACCCCTTTCCTCATGATGATTTCATTTAGCAATAAAAGTACCATTACTTTTACTTATATACCTACAGATTTGTACAAAACCCTCGGTGCGCGAGTCTGACTCACACTTGGCCGGTTTTTTTAATTCTTTATATAATCTGCATGACACCCCCCCAGCAGTTATGCCCGTAGTTCGCTGTAGTTCAGTGTGTGTCAGAGACTAGCTTAAAGTATGGAGGCCCTGATAAGGGCCTAGTGACCAATGGTGAAAGAACCAGTGTTGTCCTATTGAGACTCATTTCATCCACACGTCGCATGACTTCGAATTTATGGTTCTAGGACACGCCTTTTCCTCATGAGGTTTTCCTTGATCGTTTGAGAGCACGTATTATAATATTTCGAGCAGAAAAGCCCATGGTGGTGCACGACCAGGGTCTGCACGATAGTATTATAGGTATCTATGCAGTGACATCGAATCTGTGAATTAGGTGAACGCTCACGCTTGCGGCGCGAGATTCAAATTTTGTAGTGTTTTTTGCCGATTACAGCTCATCAACACTTCTTCAGATAGCGAAAGTTGAGTTCGCAAGAACTACGAGACCTAAAACACATATTTTAATTGATAGTATCTCAGAAATATCATCAGTTTAGCTACGATACCCATAAAAAAAAAAACTTTGTAAAAATGTGTTAGGGGTATCGTAGCTAAACTAATGATATTTATGAGATACTATCAATTAAAACATGTGTGTTAAGTCTCCTAGTTCTCGCGAAATCAACTTTCGCTTTCTGAAGAATTGTTCATGAGCTATAATCGGCAAAAAACACTAAAAAAAAAGAATTTGGCGCCGCGAGCATGCGCATCCACCTTAATTAAGCAGCCCTTGAGATTCTATTCTACAAATGAATTTTTCACAAAAAATTCCATGTGTTCTTTGTAATAGCGAGAAACTCTAAGTCCACAACCTTTGGCGGCAGGCGAAGGTTCGCCTGCGACGCAGGAGGTTGCGGGTTCGATTCCCACCTCGGTCCAAATATTTGTTCTGGGTACTTTCTATGTATAATAAAAATACGTATCTATGAAATGTATTGTATTAAGTACCTATATCAGTTATCTAATACCCATAACACAAGCTCTGCTTAGCTTGGGGCTAGATTCGTTTCGTTTTCGTTTTTCATATGAGGTAGTGTGGCCTCTGGTGTCGGAGTTTTTCAAGCCGCCCGAGGGCCTCTGACATGGCTTATCGACTGCTATTAATCAATAACAGCCGGGACCGACAGCTTAACGTGCCCTCCGAAGCACAGAGCGATGGAAATACGCACATAACTTAAAAAATTCATTGGTGCGGAGCCTAGGATCGAACCCGGTATCGTTGGATTCTGAGTTGCACTATTGAACCGTTAGGCTACCATCGCTTTTTGGGGCTAGATAATGTTGTGTGAACTGTTCAGCTTTATTTATTTATTATTTATTTATTTTATTTGGCTTGGAAGCCGGAATTTTTCCGGTATGCTTCAATTGTTATACTGTGCTTCACTGGAAACTGGCTAATGTTTTTGAACGTTATTTATTTTCAATTACAAATTAACCAATTAATTAGTTCATACCCTTTTTCCGCCTGTTTTGCAGTCCTGCGCGTACGCTACCAACAACACACACACTAAGACGAACACTGTCCTCATTCTCATTTCAAAAACTACCAACACTTTTTAAAACTACTAGAGAATATTTGAAAATGGAATAATTTCATGAAAATGTCCTCGCGCATAGCCGTAGTAAAACAACGCGACACGAACATAAACTTCATGCGCGCCGACCTCGTTGTAGTGACCGAGTTATGAGCAAATCAGCTGCATTGTGGACGGATTACGTGTCATGGCCACTAGAGTTACACAGTTGCAAAGGTGAAGGAGTGTAAAAGGGGTGATGGACGTACGAGCAAGAACGCATACTTGTGGCTCGCCGAGGTTTCTCACTTGTGTGTCACCCTAAGTACGCGTACTTTAAAACCGCCGAGTACGTTCGTTGGTGATCCAACAGGTTTGATATTTTACAATATAAACTAAGTATTCAGCTGTTTTCGTAAGGCAGTTCTTCACCCACACTCGCCGATGTTGTCTTATTTTTTTTGGTTATCAAAGTGATATGATATACGTAATTCCTAAATATAACGCTTCACAACACAAAGCTTCCTCTGTCGACGACATCGCCATACAGTGTGAGCAAGCTTCACCTGTGTCACCGACGTCGAGCCGAGTAAGTACGCGAACTTTAAAGTCGCGATTTTTAAGCTCGTACGTCTATCAACCCTTAAAACAAAGAAACTTGGTCAATTTCGTGGTGAACAGGAAAGGAAGATGCTATTTTTAGCCACGACAGAACAGGCAAGGTGTATACGTTTTGGGTGAGAGGTTGTTTGAGTGTTTGTGCAATGTGTTTGTGCAATGTGTGCAAACGAATGTTCCCATTTATCTCTAAAACGGTTTGACCGATATAGATACGGTTTTCTTAAAGGATACGGGATTCATAAGCGATGGTTCATAGATTGGTGTTATGACATTAACTCACCAGAGGGTGCTGAAATGACAAAAAACACTCTTTAAAATGAGTATCAGCGCATTTTTATATGAAAACTGGTTATTGGAACAACAAAAATAGTCGTTTTAAAAAATTATATAAATTAAGTCGTAATCAAAATAAATTAGAGCTTGTTTATACACTAAAAGTAACGTTTATTATTTCCCTGATTAATATACAACGCTGTTTACTTTCTGGTCGAATCATATAATCTCAAGTTGGGTCGGTTGTCATCACTTGAAAAATACTTGGGTAATCGCCAAAATTACATTTAAAATTGCTTTTTGTGACAGAATTCAAATTAATTACTAGTCATTTTGATATAAATACATATAATACTAATAAGTTATATACATTTATTTACAAAAATAATAGTACAACTAATACAAGTAAGTAAACTAATACAAAATTTAAAAAAATACAAATAAAACAGTTGTGGTAGGTACCAGAAGACCGCATTTTGATATTTATAAACAATCAACAATTTGCAATCACACTATATATATATATATATATATAATATTATAAAGGCAAAAGTTTGTGTGTGTGTGTGTGTAGTGTGTTTGTTACTTCTTTACGCTGAAACGGCTGGACAGATTTACATAAAATTTGTAATGGAGATAACTGGACTCCCGGAATAACACATAGGCATATTTTTATCCTGATATTCCCACAGGATCGAGACTTACGCGGGTGAAACCGCGGGGCGCTGCTAGTATGAAATAAAGTCTAGTGTCGGGAGAATTTAGTCAATTCAGTCAATATCGGTGCTCCTAGAACTAGGACTAACAAGTACGGGACTAGATAGCAATCTTTCACTTTATCGCTTACTTATAGTTACCCTTTAGCAAGTTGGTGAAATTACAGCAATACTTAAAGCACATGCAGCATTATGCTGAGCACGGTCCTCTTTTGACAGCACTATACACAGCCAAAACGCTGTCAAAGCCTATCTGTTTTATTTACTTATTTGTAACTTTTGAAACTATCATGGTTATGTACATAATTTTCACTAGAAACGGGATATTTACCATGATTTTTGAGTTTTATATGTTTTTGTTTTTTTTTTAAACTCAAAAATCATGGTAAATATCCCGTTTCTAGTGAAAATTACTTATTTGTGTTGTGTATAGTTTTTTGTCAAAATAAATGTTTTACTTACTTACTTACTTACTTTATAAACAAAGTGCTTTGACATGTAATTAGTACCTAATGTCGCAATACCTGCCCATACAAATAAGACCTCTACACGTGTATTAAGTTTTCCAATATATTGACACTTCCATTCGTTTCAGAGAGAGGACAGGGCTCAGCTTACACTGGTCATTTTGTGTGCTACGCGTGATCAGCTCTTTTATACGGGCATTTAGATAATTCATTAGTAACAATAGAGAAAGTCATTTGTTGGTGATAGAGTTATTTGGACGTGCATGGTGGTATTGGAGTCATTGACCTAAAATAAAGGGATTAGATAGCCGTTCTACTCCAGTGGATGACCTTCTCGACCAAGGTGGTTATCCTCTGACGCACTGAAATATAACGAGCATTTGTTACAAAATGCAAATAATAAATGTAACAAATGCTATATAGTTCGGCAATAAAAACCAGCTAAAAAGTTATTTTGACAGCCGAACCGAAACGCTTACTTTTTTTTTACTTTGATTGACCTTTGTTTGACCACGATCTCACTTGTTGGTAAGTGACGATGTGGCCAAAGATGGACCACAAAGGTCTAGAAGGCACCTATTCACTCTAGCCTTGAAGAGACCCAGATTATAGTTTTCAGGAAAGACAGACAACGGTAGTGTATTCCACTCCTTAGCAATTCGCATTATAAAGGTAGAACTGAAACATTTTGTGCTAATAGAAGGTATGCTAATGAGGTAAGGATGGTACTGAGCCGTCCGTGCCTCGTTCTATGGCAAAAAGGAGACGGTGGAATCAGATCGTGTTGTTCCTGGACACATTACCCGGAATGTAGACTATAGAAGATCGAAAGGCATGCAACCTTACGGCGGTGCTTGAGACTCCGGATACTCCACCATTATGTTGGTCTCCTATAAGCCTGTGAGCTCTGCGTTCGAATACTTTAAATTCTTTTCAGATATTTTCAGATAAGTCACTAAATATTAACTCATATTATTTTTTTCCGCTAGAGGACATTTTCAGGGACCCCAAAATGCCACAACGCCTGAAAACCAAGCACACTGCCCACATCAATGACGTACGGCGCCGAAGCATGGACGCTCACCAAGGAAGCTGTGCGTAGAATGAGAGTTGCCCAAAGGGCTATGGAGCGTGCCATGCTTGGAATATCTTTACTGGATCGTGTCCGCAACACGGAAATCAGAAGGAGGACAAAAGTGGCAGATATTGGAGACCGTATTGCGAGACTAAAGTGACGCTGGGCAGGACACTTTGCCAGATTTGGTGACGGCAGGTGGTGTAAGGCCCTAACCGAGTGGTGGCCAAGAGGGAGCACTAGAGGCCGTGGCAGACCATCAGCCAGGTGGGTGGATGATATAGAGGCCTTAGAGGAAAAGACCTGGATGCGAATCGCACAGAACCGTTTGGAGTGGCGTTTGAGGGAGGAGGTCACCAAATAATAGCTCAAATAATAGCCCACTGCTGGGTATTAGGCTATTATTTGAGCTGCCAATGATGATGATGATTTTTTCCGCAACTAGATGGGAAAATCCCATATCTGCACAAACTTGCCACAAAATTCCCATTGTTGAAACTATTCCTGCATAAAAATATACCTAAAAGCGTTCCCAATATACGTACAAATGAATGTTTTAGTTTGAAAAGGGTTGGAAGCTTAGGGCAATACGGCCTCCGTACCGGAGGTTGGAAGGTCCACGTAAAAATAGATATTTAGTGTCAGTAAGGTGTCCAGATTATGCAAAGTAGGCCATTATGCGAACCGATTTTTGCTTACCATCTGTTTTGTATCTAATATATGTATCTTTTTTGTACTACATTAAATAAATACAAGTAATTCATTTTGTAAAAATTAAAAAACCCTCAACGCAATGAAACGGCTGAACCGATTTTGATCAAACATAGCTAAGAACACAACCGACAAATTCACCTTTCAAACAAAAAAAAATCGAAATCTGTTTATCCGTTTGGGAGCTACGATGCCACAGACAGACACACACACACACACACACACACAGCACGTCAAACTTATAACACCCCGTCGCTTTTGCGTCGGGGGTTAAAAATAAATAAATAAATAATGCTGGACAGTTCACACAACATTATCTAGCCCCAAGCTAAGCAGAGCTAGTGTTATGGGTACTTGATAACTGATATAATATTAAGTATATCAGTTATCAGTAACATAGATAGATATTTTTTATTACACATAGAAAACACCCAGAACACCCTGAACAAATATCTGCAGATCGAACAAATATTTGTTCCAAGGCGGGAATTGAACCCGCAACCTCCTGCGTCCCAGGCGAACCATCACCCGCCGCGCCACAGAGGTCGTGTATGACAGCTGAAAACAATTTAATTTTGGTCTAGACCAAGATAACGACCGCCTGCCGTGTTACTATAAAACTTGTATTATCCTTGGTATAGTTACTCAGTGTTTCGTCTTTTGCATTGACAAGCAGTTTCAAATTCGAGATAAAAAGACAAAAGATGGTGTAATACTTTTAAGGATACTCGGCATTCATTAGTAGCACGGCGTGTCTGCAAATGTAACAAGCAACTACATGGATTTTTGATGTGTAACATCTTTCCTCTCGCTTTCCTACTATCTGTGGGAGGGATTTCATGAAAACGGACGTGAGTGTGTAACAGGAGCGCGCATTTTTCCGAGAGGTTGGTACTATCAGCCATGTTGCTTATAACCAAGGCGGTGAGATGTCGGAAATCGCGCATTTTTCCGAGAGGTTGGTACTATCAGCCATGTTGCTTATAACCAAGGAGGTGAGATGTCAGAAATCGCGCTTTTTTCCGAGAGGGTGGTACTATCAGCCATGGTGCTTATTACCAAGGAGGTTATATGTCAGAAATCGCGCATTTTTCCGAGAGGTTGGTAGGTACTATCAAGCATGTTGCTTATTACCAAGGAGGTGAGATGTCAGAAATCGCGCATTTTTCCGAGAGGTTGTTACTATCAGCCATGTTGCTTATTATTAAGGAGGTGAGATGTCAGAAATCGCGCATTTTTCCGAGAGGTTGGTACGATCAGCCATGTTGCTTATAACCAAGGAGGTTAGATGTCAGAAATCGCGCATTTTTCATAGAGGTTGGTACTATCAGCCATGTAATCGCGCATTTTTCCGAGAAGTTCTACATTTACTATATTCTACTGTAGGTAGGTACTTACCAAGTGCACCATATCATCACTATACGAGTCATCGTCACAATCATAGGCCACCACGAAAATAAAGAAAAATTTCACTAAAATCAGATACCTGACATCGACCATACTGATATATGATTCTGCGTTCGCGATAATAATCCACAATGAAGCTCACAGTGAATTTATTCTTACTAAAACCAACATAAAATTACTACAAAAATTTATAAAATAGATTTTATGCCTACAGCAATAAGGTGCATAGTATTGTGCAGGGAAAATTGTACGGAAGTCCTAAGGCCAGGAGATGTCATGCCACATTTAGTTCATAGCGAATTTTGAACAAACATAAAAAAGGTTTGCGTAATCGCATTGTTGTTTCACAATGAAATAAACTGTAGTTCCGAACCCACAAAGGACACGAGCCTGTGGTATTATTTGTTTTGCGACAAGTTGGAACAAACAAACCATAAATAAAAATAATTACCTTATGAAAATAATAATAAATAACAAACGCATATAGAGTAAAAAGTGGTTTCGGAAACCTTATAACCAAAACAAGTACATTTTTAAAACAAAAAAAAATGTGTTTGTTAAACCCAATTCGCTTCTTATGTGTCTATAAAATTTAAAGAGTATTTCTATCAAATCCTGACCACGGGACCACCTAGGAAGACCATCCTTTTAAACAAAAACGGAAATTCCCAAAACGGTCCGGGCGTATTGGAGTAATCAGAGAACATACATTGAAAAACACAAAAAAAGGATTCCGATGAATTGAGAAACTCCTCTTTTTTTGAAGTCGTTTAACAAAATACATAACTCTTCCACAATTCAGATCTGCTGTAAAAACCAGTTGAAACAAATAATCTATTATGCGGAATTAAATAAATGCCGAGTTTACTTATTTTATTTTCCTAAATGGCCCAATCGAGCCACGTTTTACACGATTCCCGAATATTCCGTTTCCTGTAATCGACTTCGCTGTGCAAATGTTCAGGCATGGTGTGGAAATGGCCATAAAAATGCTGCGTGCCTCTGAGCTTGTACAATTTATGTGTATAGCCGATTCAGTTTCATAAAATTTAGAGCTTCGGAAATGGCAGTGTTGGAGGAGAGCCAGGTAGTAATAGGTACTTATTAAAATCGGGTTGAATTTATTTGTTTTGTCGTTGTGCGATGTGCTTCGTCTCTTTATGTTCTTTTTCCTCTCTCGATGTTTTATCTCCGGCAAAGGTAGGTTTGTAGTGTCATGGCTGCCTGCATTCTTTATAGTGACTATTTTGTTTATTTATTTTATAAGTTATGTTTTATAAACCTTGTTATTGTAATTTTATCGTTAGTTAGTTGTATAAGTATGCTAATAATATAAAAATAAATTAAATTGCCTATATCTGAATACACGAACCTCAATTGGAATCAAAGCGGATATCCGTGGTTCACTTTGGGCCTCAACGGAAGATCAGCGCTGGGTCGCGGCCTAGCAAACACTGAGTTGGGGGACCCTTTTGTGGCTTACGTAAACTTGCCCTTTTGTGGCTTAACACACATAAATTGTACTATTTTTGATTCTGTGTAATTTGTTTTTGTTTTTAAATAGTTTTTATCTTGTTGGTTTGTGTCTTTGTTTTTATAGTAACTAATAAAGATTTCTTTCCTTCTTTCTTTAACAGATAACGATAGCTTATTGTAGTACCAAATAGGCAGTTCCATTTAAGTTTTTGTAGCATATTTTTTGGTATTAAAGAACTCGTTTCAAAATGGTTAGATAGATAAAAAAATATTTATTTCACAGGACTAAATAGGCGAACTTAATGCTGTTTAGCATTTTCTTTTAGCTAACTTTTTTGTAATTTAGGTGGTAGTGCTATTGTTAATTATTAACATAATTAAATACCAACTGACTTTAAATAGCCAATAGTTCGTCTGAGGAAGTACTAACTACCATCAAAGTCAAAGTTATTCATGAGCACACGTTATTGTTATTAAAATCCTTGACCTTACCAATTAGGCTTACAATTTAAATGAGTAGAGTGATGACCTCTGTGGCGCGGCGGGTGAGTAGCCGGGCTGAGATGCAAGATTCGATTCCCGTTGTGGGACAAATGGCTAGTATGAATATATTTGTTTTGGGTCTGAGTGTTATGGTTCCATGATACTCGCAGTTCCTGATACACAGGGAATCCTAGTGTGGGATAGACTATGTATGTCTATTGTCGCAGATATTTGTTTAGGGTGTTCTGGGTATTTTCTATGTATAATAAAAAATATCTATCTATGTAATATATTGTATTAAGTATATCAGTTATTGTTCAGTTTTAACAGACTCTTTTTTTTATATATTTGAATGAATACTGGCAGGTTTTTTGAATGTGAGAAAAGTTGGTTTGGTGGGTGGACACACGGCTTCTACAATCTCCCAGAAGGTAATTAACTCCACCTACCTTTCGACTGGGGGCAGCAGGTTGGTCCAGGCATGCACGGCACGCCACAGAGTCCAGGAGATGATGATGAAGAAGATGCAGGGCCCACACACCAAGTAAAATGTCTATTTGTTTGACACGGTCAAGAATCGCTGATAATACAGAACGTCTGTTTATCTTGGCGTACAAAAGCTTTCTGTCGACGCGGCTCTGCTGCTGGTCGTATCGGTTCGTGGAGATTTATGAACTACCCTCAAGTTAACAGCAGAAACCGAACATACCCCCCACCGAAATCAATATGATTGATTTCCCTAAATGAATGTATAGTGTAGGGTATGCAAAATATATAAAATTATATAATATATAAACAAAATAAACTTACGAAGCCTATTTGTAGAGAGTTTTCTAAGTAGAGTGTACACGGTACAGTATAAAATAAACTTATTAAACTAGAGTATTTAGAGTAAAGTGATTAATTTGCATAGGGCAACGGGCAGACTTTATTTGTCGGCCTCTGGATTAATCCATGTTTATTTCGTAGAGTCAAAACACGATTCACTTTGTCTACACCACTATGTACTTTCTCGATTCGAGCTAAGTTCCATTGGAGAGGTTTAGTCAGATTCGACTTCAGCAGGACTAAGTCTCCAACATTCAAGTTGGGTGGAGACGAAAACCACTTCGCTCTCTGCTGGAGAGTGTGAAGGTAGTCATCTGACCAACGCCTCCAAAACGACTGCGAAACCTTCTGAATGGATTGCCAACGTGACAATCTGTTCTGAGGAACGTCCTCAAAGTCATATTCCGGAACAGCTAGTAAACTCTGACCTATTAGGAAATGACCTGCGGTTAATACTTCAATCTCTTTTGGATTGTCTGATAAAGAGCACAACGGCCGTGAATTTAAAACAGCCTCAACTCTGCTGAAAACAGTACTTAACTCTTCAAAAGTGAGAGTTCGGTCACCTACTACACGGTAGAGGTGATGTTTTGCAGACTTTATTCCTGCCTCCCAGAGACCCCCCATGCTTGCCGCATTTGGTGGATTATTACGCCACGCCACGTGACGTGACGTCAGTCCGTTGGTAATCTTGTCTTGATTTTCCCTATTATTTAAGAAGTTCGCAACTTCTTTAAGATGTTTAGCTGCCGCTATAAAATTGGTGCCGCAATCAGAATAAAGACAACTGCAAAGTCCACGGCGAGCCACAAAGCGGTCGAATGCAGCTAAAAAACATTCACAACTTAAATCTGTAAGTACTTCTAAGTGCACTGCTTTTGTTGAGAAACAAATGAATAGGCACAAGTACGACTTGTAAACCTTCGCGTTACGCCTTAAACTTTCTTTCACTATGAAAGGCCCACCCAAATCACAACCAACGTGGTTGAAAACTTTATCACGTTTTAGCCTAGGCGCGGGTAACGTACCCATCGCAGGCTGAATTGAGGTTGGCTGGCATCGAAAACAGATCTTACACTTAGATAGAACCGATCGGATAATGCTACGAGCATTTATAATCCAGTAGTTCTTACATAATATGCCTTGTAACGTACGAGGCCCTACATGTAAATATAACCTGTGGAAATATTCAATAATTAAATTGATCGTGTGACATTTAGGTAGAAGCACGGGGTGCTTCGTGTTATAAGGTAGGTCGGACTGCACGAGCCTACCCCCCACCCTGAGGCATTCGTGAGAATCTACAAAGGGTGACAGCTTACGCAATGAATTTACATATTTATGTTTTTGTAATGATGCAATTTCATCATGAAAATGATTTAATTGTACTACCTGAATAATGGTATCATGAGCTTTCTTCAGCTCTGAAGACTTAAGAGGTCCATCTAACCTCGCAGATTTGTTTGGCTTTAGGTTATTTATAAACCTATGACACCAAGCCATAACGCGTTGCAATCTATTGAAAGATGAGAATTTATTATACGTTTCTTCTAAGTCATTTTTTAATAATATATTTTTATCGTCACACGAACTTAAAACGAACGTATCACAGTTTGATTTTATGTCAGGAATTTTAAAACCGTCCTTTACGTAAAATGCTTTAATTGGCCATTTTTGTTGGTCTTCATACAGCCACACTGGACCGTGAACCCACTCCGCGGCAGCTTCCACGAAGCGAGCCGGCATCGCACCGCGCGAGCATATATCGGCAGCGTTATTCTCGCTGTTCACGTGGAACCAACAATTAGGCGGGACCACGGCGGTCACCTGACTAACACGGTTAGCCACAAAAGTTTTTAATTTATAAGGTGGCGTTTGAAGCCACGCTAAAACGTTGTTTGAATCACCCAACGCGATGATCGAGACTTTAAAATCATTTAAGTTTTGTACGACAAAACTAACAAGTTTAGAGAGGAGCACGGCTGCCTCAAGTTCAAGTCTAGGTATTGACAAAATTGGATTTAGAGGTGCGACTTTTGATTTACTCGTCAACAACCTAACCTTAACATGACCATCCCTATCTACGCTACGTAGGTAGACACACGCTGCATAGCCACGCGATGACGCATCGCAGAAAGCTATCAACTGTACTTCAATGAAGTTGTGAATTAAAACATGTCGCTCAATTCGCAAATTACCTAACGCCGATAACTCGGTAACAAACCTGTTCCAGTGGGAGGTCAGCTCAGATGGCAACTGATCATCCCAGCCTAGGCCGAGTTTCCATAGATCTTGCATGATGCATTTTGCGACGAAAGTACATGGCGAGATAAAACCTACCGGGTCAAATATACTTGCGAGCAGTTTTAGAACGGAGCGCTTAGTTTGTTTTGTGTCTGTCAAATTGTAATTATAAGAGAATGCGTCACACGAGGGTAACCATGTCAAACCTAAAACTTTGAGAGATGACGATAACGTATCGTCTTGAAAATTGATGGCAGTAACCTGGTCCGATTGCATTCTCGTTAGCAACTCTGGACAGTTACTAGCCCACTTTCTTAAATCAAAACCACCACTTTTAAGTAAGGAGGTTAAATCATCTTGCAACGTGCAAGCTTCTTCCTGAGTCTGACAAGACCATAAGACGTCATCAACGTAGAACCCTATCTTAAGTACCTCTGCTGCCTTGGTTCTCGGCTGTTCAGCGTGAACCAGCTCATCCGAGGCCAGCTGGGGCAAAGTACTTTTCAGCTGCTCAATGCGAGCTAGCTCATCCGACGCCAACTGGTGCAAAGTACGAACCGCGACGAATGGTGCACTGCGAAGACCATAGGTATTTCGTGTTAACTCGAAAATACGTACTGGTTCCGTAGGACTGTCACGCCAGAGTATGTGCTGGTACTTCCTATCAGCTGGATCAATGATGACGGCTCTATACATTTTGGACACATCTGCCGTAAAGCAGACATCGTAAAGTCGAAAATTAATTATTATTTTAAGTATGTCCTGATGTAGCTTTCTGCCGGTCAAAAGTGCATCATTGAGTGAAGCACCAGAGCTCGTTTTGGCGGATCCATCGTAAACTACGCGCAAGGGTGTCGTAGTACTTGACGGACGTAGCACACAGTGGTGTGGAATAATATAACCTGAGGGTTCCTTACCTTTGTATGGTTCCATGTGTCCAAGGGACTCATACTCTGACATAAAGTCGACGTAAGCCTTACGAAGGTCTGGAGATCGAGCGAGACGGCGCTCGATCTGATTGAATCGCTTTAATGCAGTGTCATACGAGTCACCGAGTGGTTTATGCTCAGGGTTCAATAAAATCGGGGCAACGTACCGGCCGATTTCATCACGATAATGTTTTTCAGTATAAATTGTTTCCGCTAATTCTTCTAACGGATCAATAGGAACTTCGCACGGCGAAGCTTCCACTTCCCAAAAACGTTTGAGAGTTTCATTCAAAGAATTTTCTTCGACAGTGTACGACACTAACGATGTTGTAGACGCTACAACATGGCAATTGCTAGAGGATTGCGTCTCTAGTCTTCCCGTTACGACATACCCAAACACGCTACTTAACGCGACTGGTACGTCAGGGTTAATTATCAATTTTTTCCCATCATAAATATAAGGAAAAATGTCACCGGCTAAAATTATATCAATCGGCGACTTTCTATAAAACCACGGATCAGCTAACTGTAGATCCTTATAATCATCAACCACATTGTTAGGTATTTGAACGGTAGGTAAGTCTGAAGTCAAGTGAGATAATATTACTGCATTTATATTAAAACAGGGAGTCGCGCAGTGACGCGGCTTAATGGTGCACGACACCATCCCATTGTTCTTTACATGTTCGCCACCTAGGCCGTAAATATTGTACGGACACTTATTAGCAGATAGACCTAATCGTTGAAAGCAGTCAAGAGTTATAAAATTAGACTGCGCGCCAGAATCAATTAAAACGCGGCAAGTTTGGTAGTTGTTAAACGAATCTAAAATGTGAATAACAGCTGTCCCGAGTATAACTGCATAGTTATGCGTAGATGCTATGTGGTTGGTACTTATAGCAGCGGGCTGCGTTTCGTTCGGCGCGCGCTCGGGCGCAATGAGCGCCGAACAGCTAACCGGTTTAGGTACCATATCGCTAGACTCTCGGTGCAGCAGTACATGATGCGACTGTTTACAAACGTAACATTTATATTCACTTTTGCATTCTTTCGATGCATGATTAGTTTTTAGGCAGTTATGGCATAGCTTTAATTCATTAGCACGGCTAATGCGTTGAACGTTGGTCAGATTACGAAACTGATCACAACGGAAAATCATGTGATTTTCTCCACAATGCGAGCACGACATTTTTGTATAAGAAGTTGCATGCGAATAGTTATTTTTAGCCTGCCTAGGTACAGGTTGTTTGCGTTGATTGATCTGCGGTGCACTTGAACTAGTAGAATATGACGTAGAATGATCTAGAACTTTGATGTGATTTTGAACAAAAGTTATTAATTCATCAAAAGTTGGAATTGTTTTTTGATCCAATTTTTGTTCGAAGCATTTACGTGTGTAGGGATCTAAGGCCCTCAAAGCAATGTGGCACATCATATAACTACTTAGATTTTCAATGTGTAATGCTTCTATAGCTTTGTTTGAATGGTCAAAGTTTTCTATGAACGTGTTTAAATTATCAGATGATTCTTTTTGCAGGGGCGAAAAAGTAAGCATTTTATCTAAATACCTACCGACTAACAATCTGTTGTCTTGATATTTATCTAGGAGACTTTTCCAAACGAGTTCATAGTTATTCGCAGAAATAGGTACGCTCTTCACAATATTTAGCGCGGAACCTTTTGTGCACGATAGTAAATAGTGGAATTTATCTATCTTCGGAATACTCGTCTGATTATGAACCAGGGAACAGAATGTCTCGAAAAATGTATTGAAATTTTCAATGTTTCCGTCAAACGAAAAAAGTTCTAACTTTGGAAGACGTGGTCGAGATTCTACTGAGCGCGAACTAGTTTCGGCCTTAACGCAGTGGGCATTAGGCTCACATTTTGATGCACATACTTTAATGCGAAAATACAAATCATCAAAACTTTTTAATTCATGACTACGAAGAGATGATTTCGGGTCATCTTCAAGTTCTTTTTGTAAGATTTCGAACATTAAACTTTCGAATGCACTACGTAATTTATCAATCTCATACGTATGCATCAGAAATAATTCTTTCGACTCAGGATCCGATATCTTTTTCGACAGATCATAGGCATTTTGAATTTGTTCGAACATTCGTTGTTTTCTATGAATTAACACGGTTAACTCATGATTTTGGTATTTGTCATCGTCGCTTCCATCTACTTTAGTTTTGCCGGAACGCGGCATTTTGTTTAACTACCTACGCAGTGCGTGGACAAAGGAATTATTAACGATTAACAAAATTAACGAATGTTTCTAAGCAAATCAATTACAAATACACTAAATATAATATGTACGACAAATATATGTGTGTATAATGTGTAAATAACATGTAGTGAACCTGCCAGCGAAAGCTATAAATGAATTACGAGTGAAAATGAAATGTCTATGACGTGGTATTTTAACAATGATTTTACACTGATTTATTTGTTAAAACAGGGGAAGTAAAGAACGTCTTTACTTAGTAATAACGAGCTACGAGCTAGTTATCGAAGAAATGAGTAGGTATCTGACACGGTCAGAAGCAATACAGAACGTCTGTATGAATAGGTACCTACACTAACTACGAGTTAGGTAGGGGAAATATCTAGCACGGCTAGACTAGAACTACGAGTTCTAGGGTTCAAAAAAACCTATCCGGTGAACGAAGGACCATTTTGACTGTTCAGTTTTAACAGACTCTTTTTTTTATATATTTGAATGAATACTGGCAGGTTTTTTGAATGTGAGAAAAGTTGGTTTGGTGGGTGGACACACGGCTTCTACAATCTCCCAGAAGGTAATTAACTCCACCTACCTTTCGACTGGGGGCAGCAGGTTGGTCCAGGCATGCACGGCACGCCACAGAGTCCAGGAGATGATGATGAAGAAGATGCAGGGCCCACACACCAAGTAAAATGTCTATTTGTTTGACACGGTCAAGAATCGCTGATAATACAGAACGTCTGTTTATCTTGGCGTACAAAAGCTTTCTGTCGACGCGGCTCTGCTGCTGGTCGTATCGGTTCGTGGAGATTTATGAACTACCCTCAAGTTAACAGCAGAAACCGAACAGTTATCTAGTACCCATAACACAAGCTCTGCTTAGCTTGGGGCTAGATAATGTTGTGTGAACTGTCCAGAATTATTTATTTATTATTTATTTATTATTTTATGTGACTGTTGGGTGTTGTTATGTTGGTGTCAGTGAGGCGTGGCTGGTACAAAAAAATATTTTTTCTTTCTTTCTTTATGTTATTTAGTGAGCAGAGCCAACATTTTTATAAATAAGGCACATTTTCATTTACTTCAATTTATTTATATATTAACGACATAGATTCAATATGTATAATACAAAAAAACACCAGGTTCCATACAAAGATGTTCGAACCTCTTTATAATTTACCTATTTTTACAAAATCGTCATCTACATACACTGTAGTACAATCAAATTTAGAGACCGTTCACCGTAAGATGTCCCCTCCCTTGGGAAAAGTGCTAACCTCAGAGCATTGCAGGCCTCCGTATGTTGCTCGATGGTGCCAACCACGGCAGGGGACATCTTACAGTGAACGGTCTGTACTTACATCACACCTATTTCTACCGCCAAACAGTAATCTCATTGCTGTGTTGCTGTTTTTAATCATTGCTGTTTTTAAAATGTAATTACTTTTTTTATGTTTTTGTAATTTTTAGCTTTAGTTTTTAGTTCTTATTTTAATTTAGTGTTTCTTACTATTATTTTATTTTCCCTTTGTGTAAAATGTTTGTGGTAAATGTTATAGAACACCATTATTGTTGTACATATCAGAATTTATTTTGTCCTTGTAATTTTTTTGAATGTGTAATATGTATGATGTGTGTGTTTTTTAAATAAATAAATAAAGTATCAACCATCATCATAATCATCATCATTATCGTCATCAGCCTACAGACGTCCACTACTGGACCTTAAGCCCACGTTTTTAATCAGTTTTTTTTTTTTTTTTGTGAGTCTTCTCTTAAACTATTGGCAGTTCTAAAACAGTTTTACGAGTATAAACTGAACTTTAACGGCTCAAGATCAAGCCCTTGTGGACAGTAGGTAGTCCTGCAGCAAATCTATTGGTTTAGGATGTACTCGAGCTCGTGTAAACTTATCACATAAAGGTAAGGTACCCTTACTACGAACCAAATGTTTGTTTGGAAACTAGTCCGTACCACAAGGCAATATAGCACAGTGTAAAAACATACATTTTAGTAGTAGTAGAGCTTTTTTGTGAAAGAGTTCATCCGGGGAAGTACCACCACCATACCTATTTCTGCCGCAAAGCAGTAGTGCTCGCATTGCTGTGTTCCGGTTTGAAGGGTAAGGGTGCCGGTGAAATTACAGGCACATGAGACTTTTCATCTTTATGTCTCAGGGTGGCGGGCGCAGTGCAATGCCACATAGGGTGCGTCTTAGGTGGACGTGACCTTTGAGGTAATGCACTGTTCATAGGCAGAGGTTACTGCTTAACATCAGGTGGGCCTCTTGCTTGTTCCGTCATGCAAGTAGTATAAAAAAAATAAAAAAACATAAAAAATACAATACATAAGACTGCATGGAGACTGTGGCAATGGTGAGAAACTATAAATCAACTCTCCTTTGTGTATGTGTTGCAGGGATAATACAAAGCCGTGGTTTTATTAGAGTGTCAATTGAGTGCATCCTAAGGCCATAAAGGTTTTTTATGAAAAAATAAATAAATACAAGCTTTTATATAATTAGTGATGGTAACCGTGTGCTGATCAAAATGAGCCTAAACTCGGCCATTCTACTATTACCCATCGAGGATTTCCATTGTACACCTTTCGTCTCCATCATCAGATCAGCTCGGTGTCACCATCATATTGTATTGTCATCGGAACTTGACAGATATGCCAAATTTCAGCTCAATCAGTTGTGGATAACTGTTTTAAAATTTAGTTGCAAGATTTCTCAAAATGGGTTCTTCAGGTCTCTAGTACGAAGTCTGGAGCAACTTAGGGCTGCTTTACTATGCTCTAGTAGAATCAAAAGTAAGACACATTGTTAGATACTGGGGAAATAGAAAAAAAACTAGTAGTTCTGCGAACAGTAGACCTCGCGAGCACAAACTTGTATAAAATGATGCATCATGTCGACCCATAATAATACAAAGAAACCAAAAACTTATTATTTTTAGAATCGAGCCAGTAACTCCATCATAACTTGTCGAAAACTCACACGGTTTCAGACTTCGCCTAAGTGGCCCTGAAAAAAAAACACCTGTATATCTAGAAAGCCTCTAGAGTGCTTCTTGTAGAAAGATTTTGCTGACTACCAAATGTTTCTGCCAAATATTATCAAAGTCGGCCGGTAAATGGCGCCGGTAATGTGACATTTATTAATCTATAAATTTCAAATATTATTTGTAAAAAAAATAACCTGAGTAAACGAAATGAAATGTGCGATAGTCCGTCTGTCATGGGATTACATTTTACGGTGGCTCTCTTCCCAAACCCGCGCTGAAACTTTGTAAAATATAACACATTTTCCGGAACAAACGATTACCTCTAGCTAGTTTAACCGTTCCAATAATAATTAAACCGTTTGAATCTCCCGACAACGGCTTTGAATTTTGATAATTACCAGGGGCGTAACCATGAGCTCGTATAGCGATTCAGTTCAAAAACTATTCTGTTGAAAATATCGGTTCGTCGTTGACGTTCCTCATCGTTCAATAACTTGAATTGCAGAAGTCTATAGAGTTATAGACCCTCTGCGATTGTGCCTTTAAATACACTTGCTGACATCACGGAGCCGATATTTTGTGCTGAATAGTTTTTGAACTGAATCGCTACAAGAGCTCATGGTTACTCCCCTGGTAATGTTTCACAATGTTCTAAATTCTAGCTAAAGGGCTTATAGTTTACAATACAAACATACCTACGAAACACTTTATAGCCTTTATTGTAAAAACAATATTGTTTAGTTTTCTTTACGCAAAACACGGGAAAACAAAAGCCTTATTTTTGATAGTTTTCGAAACCATGTGAAGTTTATTTTCCTTCCATACACTTACTTGCAGCGCCCCTAGCGGAAAACATCGAGGAACTAAGCAAGTAAATGTATGGAAGGAAACGAAACTTCACGTAGTTTTGAAAACTGACAAAAATCGTACTAACTAAGCCAACTAACTAAGTACTAAACTAATGCTCAAATGAAGTCACAGGCGTATTCTACCTATAGGTTACTTTTATTTGCATTGTTTTAATTTTTATTTTTGGAGTCAAGAAGATTGACATATAAGTTATGAGGGAACAAATTAACATACATACGTACATACCGATCGAAATTGCCGCTGCACCCGTAGTCTGGTTTAAAATGAAATTTAGCATTCGTTCAATTAGTAGGATAGAACTTATCCGAGCAGAATATTAAACATTACTCAATCTTGGCCCCCTACACCTACCTAGAGCCCAGCATTTACGAAGTAACTATTAAGTAATCTGTGCCAGCGTGCTAATAGGGTGCTTCGTGTAGTAATGGCGTTGGCGGCCAACGTTGGTGCACCAAGGTGGTGCAAAAACTTGGGCCAATGCGCCAAGTGCTTTTGCACGTTATCGCTCCAGTTCGTGGGCGTGCGTCTGCGGTATTTTGCCTTTTCCAAAGCAACCTTCGCCAAAGTTTCGCAAGCGATTGGCCCAGCCACTATCCCAATGTCCAACGTGTAAGTAAACGGTATCACCAATGTTGACCCATCTTTTGTGCCAGCGTGTACAACGCCCTTTTGATACCGAGAAGTATTCCTAAGGCGCGAGCCAGATAGAAGAGACGTAAGGCGAGGTCGCGTCGCGGACAGGGCGGAGACGAGACACGGACGCGACTTTTTAATTATATAGAAGAGACGGGGCGCAGGCGCGACGATACACGTTAACTGTGCGAGCGAGCGAAACTAGCCCGGCAGGCATGCCACCACGCGCCCCGTCCTCGCCCCCGCCGTTTGCCTGCTTGTTTTGAACAAAAGGCGCGGACGTAAAAGCGTCGCGCCCACGCCCCGTCTCTCCTGTGTGTTTTGAACAAAAGGCGCGGACGTAAAAGCGTCGCGCCCACGCCCCGTCTCTCCTGTGTGTTTTGAACAAAAGGCGCGGACGTAAAAGCGTCGCGCCCGCACCCCGTCTCTCCTGTGTGTTTTGAACAAAAGGCGCGGACGTAAAAGCGTCGCGCCCACGCCCCGTCTCTCCTGTGTGTTTTGAACAAAAGGCGCGGACGTAAAAGCGTCGCGCCCGCACCCCGTCTCTCCTGTGTGTTTTGAACAAAAGGCGCGGACGTAAAAGCGTCGCGCCCACGCCCCGTCTCTCCTGTGTGTTTTGAACAAAAGGCGCGGACGTAAAAGCGTCGCGCCCGCACCCCGTCTCTCCTGTGTGTTTTGAACAAAAGGCGCGGACGTAAAAGCGTCGCGCCCACGCCCCGTCTCTCCTGTGTGTTTTGAACAAAAGGCGCGGACGTAAAAGCGTCGCGCCCGCACCCCGTCTCTCCTGTGTGTTTTAAACAAAAGGCGCGGACGTAAAATCGTCGCGCCCACGCCCCGTCTCTCCTGTGTGTTTTGAACAAAAGGCGCGGACGTAAAAGCGTCGCGCCCACGCCCCGTCTCTCCTGTGTGTTTTGAACAAAAGGCGCGGACGTAAAAGCGTCGCGCCCGCACCCCGTCTCTCCTGTGTGTTTTGAACAAAAGGCGCGGACGTAAAAGCGTCGCGCCCACGCCCCGTCTCTCCTGTGTGTTTTGAACAAAAGGCGCGGACGTAAAAGCGTCGCGCCCACGCCCCGTCTCTCCTGTGTGTTTTGAACAAAAGGCGCGGACGTAAAAGCGTCGCGCCCACGCCCCGTCTCTCCTGTGTGTTTTGAACAAAAGGCGCGGACGTAAAAGCGTCGCGCCTGCACCCCGTCTCTCCTGTGTGTTTTGAACAAAAGGCGCGGACGTAAAAGCGTCGCGCCCACGCCCCGTCTCTCCTGTGTGTTTTGAACAAAAGGCGCGGACGTAAAAGCGTCGCGCCCGCACCCCGTCTCTCCTGTGTGTTTTAAACAAAAGGCGCGGACGTAAAATCGTCGCGCCCACGCCCCGTCTCTCCTGTGTGTTTTGAACAAAAGGCGCGGACGTAAAAGCGTCGCGCCCACGCCCCGTCTCTCCTGTGTGTTTTGAACAAAAGGCGCGGACGTAAAAGCGTCGCGCCCGCACCCCGTCTCTCCTGTGTGTTTTGAACAAAAGGCGCGGACGTAAAATCGTCGCGCCCGCACCCCGTCTCTCCTGTGTGTTTTGAACAAAAGGCGCGGACGTAAAATCGTCGCGCCCGCGCCTCGTCTATTCTGTATGTTTTGCGTCGCGACGCTTCTATACATTTTGTATGAAAGGGACGCGGAAGAGACAAATGTCCGCGACGCGTCCTCGCCTTACGTCTCTTCTATCTGACTTGCGCCTTACTTGAAGCTTCGCACTGAATCCTTTCAACGCCACCAAAGGCTTTTCATACGTTATTCTGCATTTCCATGCAACAGTTCTTAAAAAGATTTATTTATACTTTGTCCCTTATCTGCGTAGGTGGACCCTTTGTAAGGAAACTCAGTGACCCCTGCGGGACTTTAGGATGGAGATGTCACCCTTTTATTTGAGCCCGTAATGGATTTTATCCAGTGAATATTAAAATAATTCAAAATGGCTTCGGCTTTAGTTAAAAGTACGGTAAGTTAAAAAACCCTGAGTGTCGAGTTTAAGCTGCTAGGCTTTTTAGGGTTCGTAGTCTAAACTGGAAAAAACTGAACCCAGGATCTATTTGTTGTCTGTCTGTCGACTCTCTATCATTTATCTCAGAAACGGTTTAAAGATATCAACTTTAAAATACTAAACTAGCTGTGCCCTCGAATTCGTTCGCGTACATACCTACACACTCAATATCGAAATTTAATATACGCAAAAGTTAAAGACAACATTCCTGTTTTAATCCATAAATTTTCATTGAAATCCCTTGAGCTTTTCGGAGCCTATTCGAGACAAACTTTCAGACGGACAGAAAGACAAAAATTCTGAAAATTCCCTTTTATAAGCATCAATAGCAGTTTTCACTTAAATTTCGGCATTTATATTGAAATCACTGACAGGCACTTAGGTAAGCCTGTGAGTTTATAGTGCCGTTAAAAAATAAGCTTCTAACTCAAATCATTAAAAAGATATGGTTATGAATGTCTATTTTTTTTATTGAAATCACGAAAATTAAAACCTTTGGGGTACTTCCAGTAATCTTGAATTTGGAATACTAAGGCCACTGTTCATCAACACATTAACGGGCATTTAAGGTGGTTGCTTTCGCTTGAGGCGCGAAATTAAATTTTTTCGTGTTTTTTCTCATCACAGCTCATGAACACTTCTTCAGATAGCGAAAACTAATTTGCCGGTAATTATATGACCTAACACATAAGTTTTAATTTATAGTATCACATAAATATCATTAGTTAAGCTACGATTGTGCTTCACTGGTTTTTACAGTGTTTTTTTGTTTCAAGCATATTCATAGCCAAACTAATGATATTTATGTCATACTATAAATTAAAACTTGTGTGTTAGGTCATATAATTACCGGCAAATTAGTTTTCACTATCTAAAGAAGTGTTGATGAGATGTGAAGAGCAAAAAACACGAAAAAACTTGAATTTTGCGCCACAAGCGAAAGCAACCACCTTAAACGGCTGTTTCGCTCAAACAACTCTTTTTGACAGATGTTTTCATACATTATGACGACCTCTGTGGCGCGGCGGGCGAAGATTCGCCTGCGACACATGAGGTTGCGGGTTCGATTCCCGCCTCGGAACAAATATTTGTACGATCTGCAGATATTTGTTCAGGGTGTTCTGGGTATTTTCTATATATAATAAAAATTATCTATTTATGTAATGCATATTGTATTAAGTATATCAGTTATCTAGTACCCATAACACAAGCTCTGCTTAGCTTGGGGCTAGATAATGTTGAGTGAACTGTCCAGCATTATTTATTTATTTATTATCTGTCACTTTGACGAATGGTTACGGTAACCGCCCATTTGTTTCTTTGTGAACTTGGCTATAAGACGCTTTGTAACACAAATAAAAAAAAGAGTAATTTTTTTTTAAATGTCGTCTTCTTACCCTGTCAATGAGATAGTGAAGTTTGTGGGAAAAGCTACAAAATCACTGTAATTCGACATTACGCCATAATTTCATACTTGTACTATTACTTATTATATGATTATGCCCAAACTACGGTACGGAAGTCTCAGGACTCGCGTCGTACTCGCACTTGTCTGTACTGATTTAAGCCTTAACTTTGCGAAGAAATACCCTATTACGGGTTCGGTCGGGAAACATGAGTCTAGATTCAAAAGGAGAAAATGATACACCTGTAAGTTTTATTGAGGACACGAATAGAAAATCTAGAGTTTGCGGTTGCACAAGAATCACTACAACATTTATATTTCAGAGTATAGAATATCAACAAAGTCGAAACTTTATACCGATGTGCACCTCGCAATATCTCTCGTTCACTGTAAGATGGCACCTGTAAATACTCCATGGCTGGTGCCAACTCATATAGAGATCCACCAAATTATCTGTAGAATAAAATGTATGTAGATGATAGAAAAATTTAGGTAAATGATTCTACAGATTAATGGTGAATCTATACGGTGAACGGTCTGTATTATTACTAAAAGTATGTTTTTTTTAATGGCTTTTGTGGAATATTCCGAACAATTTTGCCAATGCCAAGTAATAATAAATTCAAGTGATAAAACTAAGTCAAGTCGTTAAAGGACTCTTCCCGCCATTTTCGAAAAGAGACGTTGTCTACTTTTGTTTTATTTCTTTTCCTAGTGTTTCCTTGAATTATTTTGTGTTATTTTGGTGGCATTTTAACTAATGTAGCTCATTAAAAAAGCACAAGTGTAGTGAAATTAAATGGAAGCGAATTGCGTGACTTTTGAAATTGGTGGAAATTGTCTACCAAAGTTTTAGTAAAATTGGCCACCGTTTTACTAAAACATGACTCGACTGTGACTTTGACGACTTGGAAGGAGTGTAACGTTGCAAAATATATTGAAAATACAATATAGTGAAAATACAGATACCTACTTGAAAATGGCAAATGCACAAGCCGTGCGGCGCCAATTATAAAGGAAAAAAAAGTCGTTAAAGTCCATGAAGTCATAACCCAGGTTCAAATAGTGGCAGAGAAACCATGGTTTTGGAGGACAAAATTCACCATTCCGAAAATACACGCAAAGCCTATTATCTATATACACCACAATGCGCTCTTTATATATGTTACACCGGGTATAATGCCACCAAAATTACACGATATAACTTAAAAAAACACAATAAAGTGAAATTAGATACAAATAAAGGAATTCCCTTTCATTGATTTAAATTAATAAAACACCCGGACTTGTTTGTTATAATAATAATAATAAGGAAACAAAGGAAGCATCCGGACTCGATACGCGGTCAGGTAGGTTCCTGCCTGTGTAGCCCTATAAAATGCGCGCATGACGTTTTCAATGTTTTTTACTATTTATTTTTTGTAGATAGTATTCCTTTATAGTGAAAAATATATTTTTTTACGAGATTTTTAATAAATGAGTGTTATAATAATAAATAATACCTTGACTTGGCTTACGAGATTACCGCCATGTGGGATGTGGATTCAACAATTATCGTCCCGATAGTCGTTTCAGTAAATGGACTGATAGCGAAGAGCTTCGACCAATATCTTAAGAAGCTCTCACTAAATGGTTGGATCAAGGGTCAGATCCAGAAGGCGGTACTCCTGGACTCGGCACGCATAGTCAGGAGGTTCCTCTCTCTGCAGCCCTAGCCCCCGACCGTTTGGGCCTCGCTCCGCGGTCGGTGGTTCCCCGTTTTGATTTATATTTTTTACTATAATGTTTTTTATACTATTTATATTTTGTAGATAGTATTCCTTTATAGTGAAAAATATATATTTTGTACGAGATTTAGAATAAATAAGTGAAATAATAATAATAATAAATAATGCTGGACAGTTCACACAACATTGTCTAGCCCCAAGCTAAGCAGAGCTTGTGTTATGGGTTCTAGACAACTGATATACTTAATACAATATATTACATAGATAGATATTTTTTATTATATATAGAAAATACCCAGAACACCCTGAACAAATATCTGCAGATCGCACAAATATCTGTTCCGAGGCGGGAATCGAACCCGCAACCTCCTGGGTCGCAGGCGAGCGTTCGCCCGCCGCGTCACAGAGGTCGTCGCGTTTGTAAGATTCGTTAGTATAAAATTTATCCTAGCTGCTAGCTTATTTAAGGAATGTGTTATTACTGGAAGAAAGCGTTAGCCGAGTCAGTCGTGGGAAGCAATGGCGGCGATGAGCTCACCACCTGTCACGTCTATTTCCCGCGATGGTGCAACCCACGGTGAAAAGAGGCCCATTTAAGGCTCTGCCTACCCTTTCGGGGAAAAGGTGTGTGTCTATGTTTGTATGTATGTAATAAAACAATGTTAAATGAATGAATGAATGAATAAATAAAAATACTTTGCACAACTTACAAACTAGTTACTTAAAATAAACACATAACAATTAAACAAAAAACTAAATGTACAATGGGCGGTCTTATCGCTAAAAAGCGATCTCTTCCAGACAACATTTTTATGGAGACGAGCTAAACTTATATGGAAGATTGTTTGGGGTTTACCCATATTTAAATGTAGAAGTAACATTTTCAATAAATAAACTTACAAATTACAAAAAATTGCTTGATTTTTATTACTTGATTTGATTGTAATGAACTGACATACTCGTATAGGTACAGTAAGATAAATAACACTTACAAACATGTACATACTTATTAAAAGATAAACGGCTAATTACCACTATTATTCGTCACTTAGGGATTCCCAACCACGATAGTAAATAAATAAAATAAATAAATAAATAATGCTGAACAGTTCACACAACATCATCTAGCCCCAAGCTAAGCAGAGCTTGTGTTATGGGTACTAGATAACTGATATACTTAATACAATATATTACATAGATAGATATTTTTTATTATACATAGAAAATACCCAGAACACCCTGAACAAATATCTGCGATCGCACAAATATTTGTTCCGAGTGCGGGAATCGAACCCGCAACCTCCTGCGTCACAGGCCGAGCTTCGCCCGCCGCGCCACAGAGGTCGTCAAAAATAATAGTCAATAATAGTTTTAATTCTATGTACAAATTTATCACAAACTAATTAGTTGAGCTATTTATAACTCGAGATGCTATCGAAATAAAGTGTTTCTTAAATCATCTAGTTTGTTTAAACACGTTTAACACACTATTAACCTCTTATAAGTACCTAAGTCTCGATTACTATCCAATTTAACGGTCTGTTAGAACATTATTTTCATTCCACTAAACAAAGCTTTTTACTGAAAATAACGAAAACCGATACAATTGAATCGGTCAAATCGAATATTCTTTCTGCCGAATCCACTCGAGTTCATCGAATATTCGACTGTTTACGAAACGATGAATGATCTTAGTTTTTAAAGCCCGACGCAAAAACGACGGGGTGTTGTAAGTTTGACGTGTCTGTGTGTGTGTCCGTCTATCCCCTCGTAGCTCCCGAACGGATGAACAAATTTCGATATTTTTTTGTTTGAAAGGTGAATTTGTCGGGAGTTTTCTTAGCTATGTTTGATCTAAATCGGTTCAGCCGTTTCATTGAGTTGAGGTTTTTTTTAATTTTTACAAAATTAATTACTTGTCTTTATTAATATATTTTTTACTAGTATCGTCCGCATCTTCGCTCGCGTTTTACCCGGGTTAAAGTGACCTATAGCTGAATCCAGGTCAACCATACCAAATTGAATTGAAATCGGTTCAGCCGTTTCGGCGTGATTGAGTAACAGACAAACAAACATCCAAACATCGTAACTTTGACATTTATGATATAAATTGGATGACACGTTGCATCATCATCTGTGCAAGCTACAGTTTTACCCTAAATATAAATCCGAACGACTGTTTTCGTTTGCGCAGAAAAGCGCAGACTGATATCCGAGAGTAGCCGAACGTATAGTATAGCTCTGTCCCACTGCATAGCTCTGTCCCGCTCACATTTAAAAGTCGATTAATGAACTACCAGCCGCGATTTTGCCGCAAAATCGATTAACCAATAACAGCGCAAGATTTCAGCACGCGATTGCTATTGGTGGAAAGAAGGTTACCGCGCTATAGAAATTGGCCTACGGCGCAGGTACATCGGGGCGACTTATATTTTGGGTAAAACCATGAATGTAGTAGTACATGGTTTGATTGCTAAAATAGCATAGAGTGTTCCTTCTTACTCCTATCCTAGAAGATAGCTTGCTATCCTATGTTAGAGAGAAACAAATATATCGTCACAAGACAGTCGTTTTTCCGTTCCGTACCCTGAATATTAGAACCATGCATATACATCTTCCTAGATTGTTACCATGAATGTAGTAGTAATTTGACATTTGGCCTGGTACGACTTACACAAATAAGAACAGATAGATTTATGCTTGTCTCAATGAGACTGGTATAATCGATACCGTTTCGTTTTTAGCCTTAGTTCCATGCTTTAGTTCTTATTCCGAGGGTAAAACTGTACAAATTAGGACAAAGACAACTAACCTTTAAGATGTTTTTCTTTGTATATGTACCTATAGCACGCTCGTATACGCGCATTAAATTTAGTTAAACATAAGTTATTCTCATGTAAAGTGAATTTTAAATTCTTTGTGAGAATAAATTGTTAAACCAGAACTCGTCCAAACAATCTCGCAACTACATAAACTGGACGATAACACGATACATAATCCTATAATGGTTCTGTTGGTATCTCTTAAGGAACGGAACCCTAAATAAACATCACAGGAAGTCTCTGGACGCAGATGACCATGCAAGCAACCATCCTTGGAGAATAATTATTGCTTTGTTTTTGTTTTGAATTAATTAAAAATACTCCAGCTGCGTAAACATTGACGCTCCTTATAATTACATTAGCGACTCGTCCCGGCTTCGCACGGGTAGTTTCAGATGAAAAACAGCCCCCCCCCCCCCCTCGTATCCCCCCCCCCCCTGGTAGCCTATGTCACTCAGGGTGAACGTAGCTTTCCAATGGTGAAAGATTTTTTTAAATCGGCCCAGTACTTTTTGAGCCTATTCATTACAAACATACAAACAGACAAAAATAGGTACAAATCTTTCCTCTTTATAATATTAGTATAGATAATACATACATAGACACACGCCTTTTACCCAAACGGGTAGGCAGAGCCTCAATGGGCCCCTTTTCACAGTGGGTTGCACTATCGTGGAGTAAAGACGTGACGAGTGGTGAGCTCATCACCGCCATTGCTGCCCACGACCGACTCTGCTAACGCTTCCTTCCAGTAAAAACACATTCGACGTACATTGGACATTTCGACACACGATAGGTGAATAATATATTCAAAACCCTACTCGACATCCTTAAATGTCATCCCTTTCAGTAGGTATCCCGAAAGGCCCTAATACGAAAATAGCAGGTGTATTCTCAAAATGGCCTTATCCACCACTGGCTGACAGCCTATAGACCCTAATCAACTGAATTAGGGTCTAAAAGCTATGATAAGCTCCCGTATCGTATCGACATCGTGGAAGTCCCTACCTCAGAGTACTGCCCCACAGATACCGTATTATAACAATGAGTTATAGATACCAACAAGTTAGTTTTGAAAAAAAAGTGTTCCTTTAAGATTGGAAAAAAAAATGCTGGGCAGTTCACACAACATTATCTAGCCCCAAGCTAAGCAGAGCTTGTGTTATGGGTACTAGATAACTGATATAATTAATACAATATACATTACATATTTATAGATAGCTTATAGAGCTAGCTATAGCTTTTTATAGAGGTTGCGGTTTCGATTCCCACCTCGGGACAAATATATGTGCGATCTACAGATATTTGTTCAGGGTGTTCTAGGTATTATCAATGCATAATAAAAAAAAATATGTAATGTTATTGTATTAAGTATATCAGTTATACTTAATACAATAACACAAACTCTGCTTATCTTGGGGCTAGATAATGCTATGTGAACTGTCCAGCATTATTTATTTATTTATAAAAAAAAAATGATAACTGTTTTATTCCTTATTTGCGCTAATTAAGTCTTACGAATAATAATACGTCTTTTAACTGAATCTATAAAAGCTATGCTGTTGAAACTTGGTAAGTATTCTGTGAACCGCATTAAGAATTTCAAACAAAAATAGAAAAAAAAACAATACATTTTTGGGGTTCCCCATACTTAGAACAGAAACTCAAAAATATTTTTTTCATCAAACCCTTACGTGTGGGTTTATTTAGGGATAGGTCTTACAAATTATATTGAGGTTTCTGTTTTTTTTTTTTTTTTCTAAACTGAATAGTTAACGCGAGTGGCACTTCCAAAGTGGTAAAATGCCCATCCGTAACTTCTAAAATAAGAGAATGATAAAACTAAAAAAAACATATGATGTACCATGTAAATTGGTTTGAACGAGATCTAGTAAGTATTTTTTTTTTGAATACGTCGTAAATCGTAAACCATCCAATAACTTACATTATGTTACTTGCTGCTATGGAACCCTTCATGGGCGAGTCCGACTCGCACTTGGCCGCTATTTTATCTTTACGACTTCAAGAACAATGCCGTCTGACCCTCGCACGTCGCGTCACATCTCTTTAGCCGTAGGTGTCAAGTTACTACACCAAATAGGTGATACATAAATACATAATAGTAGTAGAGAGTAGTACTAGAACCTTTTTGTAAAAGAGTTCGTCCGGGGAAGTACTACGATCATATTCATTTCTGCCGCAAAGCAGTAGTGCTCGCATTGTTGTGTTCTAGTTTGAAGGGTAAGGGTGCCGGTGAAATTACAGGCACATGAGACTTTTCATCTTTATGTCTTTAGAGTGTGTCCTAGGTGGACGTGACCTATGTGATAAAGCACTGTTCATAGGCATTCATTGTTCATTGTTAATAAAAAATGTATATCTATGTAATATATTATATTAAGTATATCAGTTATCTAGTACCCATAACACAAGCTCTGCTTAGCTTGGGGCTAGATAATGTTGTGTGAGCTGTCCAGCGTTTTTTTTTTTTATAGGCAGAGGTTACCGCTTAATATCAGGTGGGCCATCTGCTTGACCCGTCATTCCTAGTTGTATAAAAAAATTACCCGGCTTTATTACCCTGCTTTTACACATCACAGAGGGCAAATTTGTTTGGTGCCCATTTGCACGATCGTTAAGGTAGTCCCCTAACAACCAGAGTTTCAGCATGAGCTCATTACTTAGCTTCGCCAGTGCGCTCATGGGCGCCGTAAGCGCGCTGATGAAACTATGAGGTTGTTGTGAAAAGTAGGATGGCAGTAATTAGGTTACTATGACAAACTACCTACTAAATGACGTTATTTTATAACAGTTGTATGAGTAGAGTGTCATGGCGACCTTCTAAAAAATTATATTAAGGTGGTTGCTTTAGCTTGTGTCGCGAAATTCAATTTTGTTCGTGTTTTTTGGTCATCACAGCACATCAACACTTCTTCAGATAGCGAAAACTATGTAGCCGGTAATGATATGACCTAACACACAAGTTTTAATTTATAGTATCACATAAATATAATTAGTTTGGCTACGATTGTGCTTCAATGGTATTAACAGTGTTTTTTTGTTTCAAGCACATTCATAGCCAAACTAATGATATTTATGTGATACTATAAATTAAACTGGCTTGAAGTGGCAAACGACCGTGACCAATGGAAAAAGCTGGAGGAGGCCTTTACCCAACAGGGGTTCTAACTTATGCCACAGAAAAAATAAAATAAAGAAAACAACTAAATATTTGTATATTAATCATATATCTAGATTTAATTTAATTTAATTTTCTTAAAATATTATAAAAATTTAAAACTAGTATTAAGTTAAGGAATAAATAGGCTTTTTATTTTATTCATAAATTAAAACTTTTGTGTTAGGTCATATAATTACCAGCAACATAGTTTTCGCTATCTGAAGAATTGTTGATGAGCTGTGATGAGCAAAAAACACGAAAAAAAAACATGCCATAAGCGAAAGCAACCACCTTAACAATCCCGCTAATATCATAAATATCAAAGTTTGGTTGTTTGGATGTTTTTTGTGCCTGTTTACAGTTTTTTTGACACATAACAAACATTTTGACGACCTCTGTGGTGCGTCGGGCGAAGGTTCGCCTGCGACGCAGGAGGTTGCGGGTTCAATTCCCGCCTCAGAACAAATATTTGTGTGATCTTTTTTGTTCAGGGTGTTCTGGGTATTTTCTATGTATAATAAAAAATATCTATCTATTTAATGAAGGTTGTATTAAGTATATCAGTTATCTTGTACCCATAACACAAGCTCTGCTTAGCTTGGGGCTAGATAATGTTGTGTGGAATGTCCAGCATTATTTATTTATTATTATTTTATTATTGCGCAGGGCAACACCGACACCTACGGACCACCATACTTCCACTGCCCTTTTTTTTTAACTTCTGAAATATTGTTAGCTTTGAGATAATAATACGTGTTTTTTTCATTGCTGGCTCCCGGTCTGTCATGTAAGAAAACTCATTTTGTAATAGGAAAGAAAGATCGAAAGAAAAAATATTTATTTGAGCCCACAAACAATATTCCACACAAAATGACACACACACAGAAACAACGAAATATAAAACTAATGTGTGCCTCTTAGTACCAGCCACGCATCACTGACGCAAATTGGCGTCCAGCTCAGCATTTGTTGTGTTGTAGCAACACAACGCTGATCTTCCGCTGAAACCATCTAAGTGAAAAACACGGGTGTCTGCTTCACAATAAATAATTATCGATAATTAATAAACAAATAACAATAACGAAGTATTTTGTAAAAATTTTAAAAACCCCCAACGCTGAACGGCTGAACCGATTTTGATCAAACAAAGCTAAGAACAATCACGATAAATACACATTTTAAAAAAAACGGTTCATTCTTTCGGGAGCTACGATGGGACAGACAGACAGACACACACACACACACAGACACGTCAAACTTATTACACCCCTTCGTTTTTCGTCGGGGGTTAAAAATAAAAGACGTGATTATTACAATTTTACGTTAAGTTAGGATGTGGGTAGACATAAAAATAGTATTATCAAGGAGCAGCGTAAAAGGAAATAGAAAAAGGTACTGAAAAGTAGGCAGTGCAAAAATATATACATATTACATATATTTACAACACAACATACCGACAACACATACCGAGAATGGTACAAGAGGCAATTGAGATTACTAAGTACAGAAACTTCAATAGAGAAGATGGTTTTCAATTATCTGGAGTATGGAAGCCTGTGGTAAGAATGTGTAAGAATCAAAAAAGTGTGGTACCTGCTACGCGTCCGGACACCGTTAGTGTTGTGTGTCGAGTTGGTGTGAATTGTGACAATTAAACCGATGGTAGTGGTATCGTTCGTAATAAAAGAGTGAGAAAGAGGGTAGATCGATATATCTGCCAATAACATCTACTCGCAAAGACTTTAGTCAGTTCTCCCGTGATCATGGCGCATGCAACTGTGCCGAAATATCGGGAACATATAAAACTCAAAAATCATGGTAAATATCCCGTTTCTAGTGAAAATTATGTACATATATTTAGTTAAAACGTTGTGCATGATAAACTGAAGTTTTAAAGTGATAGGGAGCAATGATAACGAATGGAAGAAAACTAATCAACAAACAACAACATGAACAATAGGCTTATTATACTAACAAATAACGCAAGATTAACTTACACTTCCTTAAGGTGAATGCTCACGTTTGCGGGGCGAGATTCAAATTTTTTGGTGTTTTTTGCCCTTTACAGGTCATCAACACTTCTTCAGATGACGAAAGTTGAGTTCGCGACAACTAGGAGACCTAACACACATGTTTTAATTGATTGTATCTCATAAATATCATCAGTTTAGCTACGATACCCCTAAACAAACAAAAACACTGTAAAAATGTGTTTAGGGGTATCATAGCTAAACTGATGATATTTATGAGATACTATCAATTAAAACATGTGTGTTAAATCTCCTAATTGTCACGAACTCAACTTTTGTTATCTGAAGAAGTGTTGATGAGCTGTAATGGGCAAAAAACACCAAAAAATTTGAATTTCGCGCCGCAAGCGTGCGCATCCACCTTAAGAGGGATTTTAATATTTTTAAGGCTCTTAGGAGCTTGAAAACAACACAGACCCCATTAGAACCCTTTTCATCCGTCGGTAAACATGTGTACGAATCGTTTGTTTAGTTAAGAGCTTGAAATATATGAGTAAAGTTAAACCATGTTTGGGAAGTGTTGGAAAATTATTATGTAAGAGGCTTGAAATTGACTTTACCTTCGTTTCATTCAATTACTTAACAAATTACCTTTCCAAAACCATTCCATATTTATCCTGTAAATCTTTATGAATATCATGACGTGCGAGCTACTTGGCGCGAGGGGAATGGCCGATTCTTTTTTTTTTTTTTTACTTTTTTAGAGCTTTGTTTGTCCATGATCTCACCTGTTGGTAAGTGACGATGTGGCCGAAGATGGAGCACAAATAGCCCAAGAGCCCACGACGGCCAGACCTTCGTTATTTTATAAAAGCTGAAAGTTTCTCTGTGTATGTCTCCAACACAGGTAAGAACGACCCGCGATTATAGAGTTTCGATTGTGGTTACTTTGGCTGGTAACTGGTGGTAAAGGTGTATAAAATAATAAATAACCTTAAATTCTTTAAAGTATAAAGTTATTTTTTTTATATTTGCTTCAGAATATCTTTAGAAATCAGGTTATCTATATTGCCGGACACTTTTTACAGTTGCTAACCCCTGCCAGACACCCCTAAACTTTTAATTACGGCGGTTTAATTACTTACCGCCCTAGGGCTTTTCTAGCTACATTATTACCCTAGAGCGCTAATTGGTCACCTACAAGCCACATTTGGGGGTAATAAGGACCTACTTACCGAATATGAGAGATGTAAAAGTAATTAGCAAGAGTTTTTTGAATTGAAATTACAATCACACCACAAACTCTTTTTAATTTCAACCTCTATAATTTCAGTCATCAAGTCTGAACTCAGCCTAAAGCAGTAAGTAATTATTCAAAGTAATTCGCAAAACCTGCGCTCCTCAGTTAAAACAATTGCAAGTGTAATTTAAAAGCCAGTCCTCAGATTGGAGCAATTATGAATTTTACGAAGTTTATTTTCTATTTAAGCCTTTACAATTGGTGGCTATTTATTATAGCAATCGCTGTGCGTGTTTTTTGTATCCTCTCTGTAAAATATTAATTTGGACTGTTGAATTCACCTACACTCATTTCCATATTGATAATGATTAGAAAATTAATTAATCTTAAGAGTTGTGTATTCCCAGGACGCTTGAGCCCTCAGCATACAAACAAAGTTTGCTCCTATTTTGGATATCTCATGAAACACAATTTCCAAAAAACAGTGATCTAAAAAAAACACTAATGCTTTTAAAGTTAAAACGTTTGAAACTATCATGGCTATGTACATACTTTTCACTAGAAACGGAATGCAGATAAAGTTGCATGGCGCATGCAACTGTGCCGAAATATCGGGACCAATTAAAACTCAAAAATCATGTTAAATATTCCGTTTCTAGTGAAAAGCACTAATGGTTTCTTTGTAATTCTTATAACACATACTTATACCATTCGAATTTTTGCTAAAACTGAAAATGAACAAGAGCATACTCCAAAACAGATACCCCAGGGGCGACTGCGACTTTGTGTTCATGCACTTCAGCCCCTCTAGACAAACGGCCATGCGTAACAGCTCTTGACAAGCGAAACGCGACACGAAAGCGTCGTCAACGTCGTCTATACCTACTTTGCGGCATATGAGCGTAGGCATAAAAGTAAAAAAAAAGTAAAATATATTTATTCGTAATAAGATTACATACGCAAATTACAAATTTTAACGTTGATACTGCATAAGTTATAAATCTGTGTAGCAGCATTAGCGCCCACCTCCTTAACCTATGTGCATAATTATGTTTATTTATTTCAAAAGTAGGAACAAACTATAAAATATTAAGCTAATAAGAAAGAAAAAATAATTAAATCTCAGAAATACAAGAATGGTTGTGAGAGAAGTGTGTGGGTGTGTGTGGGTGTATGTAGGTGTGTATGCGTGTGTGTGTGTTTGGCTGTGTGTGTGACTCTTCTGCTACCACCGGTCCATAGGACCATAGAAATCATCTAATCATTGACGTTGAAAGCGTTTATCAATCTCTTATGATGTCCCCATCATATTTCAACGTAAATTGCATGCAGCCTTAATTTCCCGTCATTTTTTTAGGTAAAACAGGAAATAAATATGAGAAAATAAGCTTTGCCATGATTTACTTTGGCAAGATTGCCAGCTTTGCCATTCACTTGTCATGTCCATACATTTGCCTTTCTGTTTCCAATGTCCATTTGTCTGTGGGTCTCGTATGTCTCGTCTTGTCTCGCAAACGAAGATCCAATAGCAGTCTATTTGTCTCAAGCAAACTGACTTACGACTTGACGTGACTGAAATGTTAAACTTGGTAAGTTGCAGCAAACTAAAGTTAGTATCTAGTTCAGCTTTATCTTCGAACAAGCCAAGAGCGCACGCGAAACGCATTGGCAAACTAAGCAAGTTACTTAGATTGCTTACAGAATTATGACTTCCGTTCAAAAACCGGCTATTTTAGGAGAAAATATCGGATAGATTGTGGCCAGAGAGTAGTTTTTGTTTTGACCAATCTTCCACTTCACTCTAGTTCGAGTTGATCTACTGTAGTTTTCTTTGTTGTTTTCACACAATCAAAAGTCTCTTGCAATACGTCATTTTTGGGAGAAGCGTCTTCATTTATAGGGTTCTGTAGCCAAATGGCAAAAAACGGAACCCTTATGGATTCGTCATGTCTGTCTGTCTGTCTGTCTGTCCGTGTATGCCACAGCCACTTTTTTGCGAAACTATAAAAGCTATAACTTTTGAAACCGATGGTAGTGGTATCGTTCGTAATAAAAGAGTGAGAAAGAGAGTAGATCGATATATCTGCCAATAACATCTACTCGCAAAGACTTTAGTCAGTTCTCACGTGATCATGGCGCATGCAACTGAGCCGAAATATCGGGAACATATAAAACTCAAAAATCATGGTAAATATCCCGTTTCTAGTGAAAATTATATAAAAGCTATGCTGTTGAATCTTAGTAAGTAGGTGTATTCTGTGAACCGCATTAAGATTTTCACACAAAAATAGAAAAAAAACAAGAATTTTTTGGGGACCATACTTAGAACTGAAATTCGAAAAAAAAAAACATCAATCCCAATACGTGTGGGGTATCTATGGATAGGTCTTCACCTCCCCGCCGTAACTTCTAAAATAAGAGAATGATAAAACTAAAAAAAATATATAAAATGTGTAAACTTCCAACGAAAATTGGTTTGAACGAGATCTAGTAAGTAGTTTTTTTTTAATACGTCATAAATCGTAAACCATCCAAGAACTTTTATATTATGTTACTTGCTGCTACGGAACCCTTCATGGGTGAATCCGACTCGCACTTGGTCGCTTTTTATTTATATTCATTATCTTGTGTTTTAAAGTTATCTCGTGTAATTTTGGTAGCATTTTAACCGGTGTAACATTTATAAAGAGCACATGGAGTGTAGATAGATAGTGTGTTGCGTGTCTTTTCTGAATGGTGGATTTTGTCCTTCAAAGCCTTGATTTCTCTGCCAGCATTTTAACCTGGGTCATCACTTGAATTTATTATTACTTGGCATTGGCTATATTGTTGGTAAAATCCACAGAAGCCATTATATTAAAATACAAAAAGGTTTCAAACTCAAATTCAAAATCTTTATTTCAGGCTTAAATTTGGGTGCATCCGTATTGATCCCAGAAATTCATCCCACGAGCTAAAAGTAACAATAATTAAATCTTTGTTTCTTACCCCTACAAAAGGGGTGTACTTATAAGCTTACGGTAAGTTTACGGTGAGAGATTGTTTGTGTGTGAAAAAAAATCTTCCCATATATCTCTAAAACGGTATTGGACTCCAATATCCAGCAGTGAACTTCTGTAGTCTGATGATGATGAGTTACCAAGTTATTCTTGAATTCGTGAAAATTCTTATTGAATTGTAGAAACACTCATCACGGTCGTAGGCTGCCAAACCTTTGCCTAAACAGTTTAGTATCAAAGATCTCGGAACACGTGAATACGCCTGTTCAGTTCTCTGCTCACATGCGCGTATGATAAGCCCATTAGAGTTGATGGTTCTCGTGTCACACGTTCGACTTGCTATTGACAAGGGTTGGAAGTTTGTGCAAGGTTATAAGATAGATCGTTTACCTTTTAAGCAAGCTGATAATGGCTTTTTGGGTTCCATAGTCAACAAGATAAGGAACCCTTATTGTTTAGCTAGGTCTATTATTATGTACTGGGAGGGATTAAAACACCCTTGTACTATGTAGCTGGTTTTATTCGAAGTACTCTCAGTCAAGACATCCATTTCCCAAAACGCAAAGCGCGATGCAGAAAACGGGCAATTTGTACAACGCCATCTATTTATGCATCGTGTACTAACTCTCTATGAACTATGAACTAAACACTTATAATTTCGTCATGTCTGTCTGTCCGCGGCTTGCTCAGAGACTCTTAGCACTAGAAAGCTATAACTTGGCATGGGCAAAAAAGAAAAAGAAAAAAAAAGCTTTTGTTTATTGCACGTAAACTTGTTGTTGAGTCATGTGTGTCCACTGCTGGACGAAGAGAGAGGCGCCTCTTAGAAGGTAATAAAGGAAATTTCCATAATCACCACTCTGGGGAGGCGTATTGTTAAAAGAATTGCTGTTAAGAAGTAAGGTGGAGGCTACTGCCCATCCTCTGGTGTAAACCCTTAGCAGGCTTCTACGAGATCCACGGAAGGACACATGGGGGTTTTTTCTCGGACACCACATGATTGGTTTTGTAGTTACAGAAATGTGTTTGTTGTAGAATGTATTCTACGACGTAGCATGCTCGTAGCCCGTTGCTACGAAGCGTAGCATGTTCAGATTTGTTTCATGCTATAGAAGCTTCTTCTAAACTTACATTATACATACATACATTAGACACGCCTTTCTTGGTCAACTGCGTACAACTCAAAAACCATAGTAATATATCCCGTTTTTGGTGAAAATTATGTTCAAAACATGATAGATTAAAAAAAATATCTTTAGATCGTTTGAAACGGTCTTTAGGTAGATGTACTGTTTTATTAGTATTTTTATATATTTTTTTATGCTTACTTGTATTTCTTGTATTATTCTTGCTCAGTGCTACATAAATAAAAGTTATTTCGTATAAAACATTAATATTTCCGATATTTAACAACAGGAACAATGTAAAATGAGTTTGTAAGAAGGTTTTGTTACCCAGAACATTTACGGTTTTAATCAAAAATCTCAGCCATTTTCATTCTAGCTTTGTGGCGTATCCCTCTAAGCCTGCAACAATACCCCTCAACAATGGAGCCGTGTGTTGTCGCACTTTTCATCATTCATTTCTGTTCTTTTTCCAGTGGGAGCCTCATTCAACTGCATTGCAGCTTTTTTTATGAAATTGCAAACCTATTTAGGATACGAATACAATTAAATAAGACCAGCCAATTGCGAGTCAGACTCACACACGTAAGGTTCCGCACTGGGAAAAAAACACAGCTTTTGAACATGGCTACCATTTGCGGAGCCATGTAAACGGCTTTGCCTACCGAGTTTGGCAGCCGTGTGTAAAGCCGTGTACACGGTTAGACATTTGGCACGGCTACTTTAGCCATTTACACAGCTGCGTTAGCGATTAATGACGGCTACGTTAAACTTGTAGAATATTTTTCTAGCCGTGTCAAAACCCTAGCCGTGCAAAAATGCACGGTTACGGACAACATGGTTGTAGGAGCGGTGTTGACACAGAAGATTGGGCCGTATTGTCAAACAAACCTGGCATTGGAACCGTTCTAAACACGGCCCAACAAGCCGTGTGCAAAACAAAACCTTCTTCTTCAGCCGTCCTCCGTAGCCGTTTCAGCGACACACGGCAACTCTTGCCGTGTTGACACGTTTGCAACTGCTGTACCGGGTTTACACGGCTCAGCCATACCGATAAATCGACCCATTTTTTTCCCAGTGCGTTCGTTCCCAGTTCGTATATTTATCATTATTTGAAGTATCAACCTATTAGGGTTCAATAGATATAGCCCGCTGAAGGACGTACGGACGGACGGACACGGAGGCTTAGTAATAGTGGTTCCCGTTGACACTCTTTGTGTACAGAACCTTAAAAAAGAAATTGGTTCGGTGTCATTAGCCGTGCATCCATTGCATCACAAATGTTGCCCTAGCCACAGATTAATTAATAGTCCAGGCTACTGACCCGGAATTACGACGTCTAAAACTTAAAAGATATCGAGAGAATAAAAACCCAATACATACATCCTATATCATCATAACAATATCAACATATACATGATACATCCCAATAATTGTCCGTGTTGTGTCCGGACCAAGAATAGACCCCTCCATCTCCTCCCGTGGATGTCGTAAAAGCCGACTAAGGGATTACCCGGACTTGTTTGTAAGATTCGTTGGTATAAGATTTGTCCTGGCTGCGAGCTTATTATGGAATGTAATATTACTGGAAGAAAGCTTTAGCAGAGTCAGTCGTGGGACGCAATGGCGGCGATAAGCTCACCACTTGTCACGTCTATTTCCCACGAAGGTGCAACCCACGGTGAAAAGAGGCCCATTTGAGGCTCTGCCTACCCTTTCGGGGAAAAAGGCGTGTGTCTATGTATGTATGTATGTACATACATCCTAAAAGTACATACATACATAGACACACACGTCGCGATAAATATCTGTGATAATACAAATAAACATTTGCAGACTCGTTTGAAAAATAATAGTGCCCTTATTTAGTATTAATATAAAAATGCAATTTTTGCGGTGCCTGTATAATATGTATAATGAAAAGCTCTACAGTTTTTGGTCAAAGTCGTTTTTGCTTTCCAATTTTCCAAATCGTTGGAAAATGGAACAATGTTTTCAGCTTCTTTGAAAACCCTGTGACAATTCCATCATTTCACCCGCTACGGCTGATTTCCTGGGAGAGCGTCAATAGTGCATGTAATCAGCTGCATTATTCTCATCTAGATATCAAGGTATCTTGGATTGAATGTCTCGTTAATACTTATATCTACCTAACTTTTGAAACTATCATGGTTATGTACATATTTTTCACTAGAAACGGGATATTTACCATTAACCATCGACGTAAATAAAATGAATGGACGGGCCTTAGGGAACGATAGTTTTGAAGCTTCTAAACAGACCTAGCTAGTATACTTCGCTTCAGTCAGTCTTTGTCACGGCAACGAGTGACAGCTATGCTGAAAAATACCAAAATTAGATACCTTGGTAATACAATGCCTTACTGTGCTTTTCTGCAAGTGCAAAAAACACAAGAAATACAAATAAAGCTTCAGGCATCGCATTTAATTCGTAAGTAAAGGTTTTGTAATATAATTTTCATCAATTGATAAAAAACTTATAAATCGTCGTGTGGTAGGAAAACTACATAACTAACACATTTTGCGAAATCGACTTTATTGCATGGTTATGATGGCCCATACATGTCGGTGGACACGTCTTGCTCTAGAGGACGAGCGACAAGGAGGACTACGCCCCAGGACATTATCTCAATGTTCCCCACTCTGAATGAAAGTTAACAGACACAAGTTTATACTTGTAGATAGTTTTAATTTTACTCGACATACCTTTTTCTTTTTGATACTTAGAATTATTGTGTTCCACAATTTTTTTTCATTTTGTTGATTTTATAAGCATTAGTCGTATGATAAGTTTGTTATGTCACTTACTTTGAATTTATAAGTCTGCTAAAATAATGTAGGTGTTTCAGTAGTTTTCTAATATTCAGTCTTGATAAAAAGAAATGATTATAAGTTGGTTTTATTTTAAAATGTATTTTAATATTATATAAATCTATACCCATGGATAGGATTGTCATATTCAAATAAGTAAATAATAGATCATTTCAATTATTCAAAACTTTGGCGAGGGAAAAATACATAGTCGTTTTTTTATTTTTTTCTCTTAATCAAAAGAACTAAAATGTATTATCATTAAATTCGAAAATAGATACAGTACCAATCTATAACATATCAAAACACGGACTGAAAAATTTGTTACGATAAAAAAGTTATTGCCATTTTTGACGCAATAAAACAGTAAATCGCGTTTTTCTCACGATGTTGGTTTTGTTGTTGTTATTACTTATTTAGTTTTCCAACTACAGCGACGAAATATTTGACAAGACTTCACGCATGACGGATGGTCCGGTACAGACTGCAAAAAAATCTGATGCCTAAGGGGTATCGTATTGATTTAGAATTGTAATTTGCATTATTTACGTCAAAACATTGCTAAGCACGTCGCTTTAGGTACTTGCATATAATATGTAATGGCATGTTAATTAACCTTATAGCTTTCCAAAAAAAATCTAAGGTAAACAAAAATGGATAGAAGTCATAAGACGAGCAAGAACAGACGACTTTTGGAAGTGGAATACATTTTCCCGTATATGCTCTGATCATTTTCTACACAATGAATTCTATACGCCAAAAAACGGTTAGTAGTAGTAGAGCTTTTTTGTGAAAGAGTTCGTCCGGGGAAGTACTACCACCATACCTGTTTCTGCCGCAAAGCAGTAGTGTTCGCATTGCTGTGTTCCGGTTTGAAGGGTAAGGGTGCCGATGAAATTACGGCCACATGGGACTTTTCAACTTTATGTTTCAGGGTGGCGGGCGCAGTGGAATGCCACATAGGGCGCGTCCTAGGTGGACGTGACCTGAGGTAATGCACTGTTCATAGGCAGAGGGTACCACTTAACATCAGGTGGGCCATCTTCTTGATCTGTCATTCCAAGTAGTATAAAAAAACTCATTGTGCAAAATTCTTAAAACTGCACTCTGCAGTTTCTTAAATACTGGAATTTTTATACATTTATGTTTCCGTACGATTTTTATGATATTTTCTTTGTTTATTGAGTGATGAAAAATATATTTTTCACAAATTGATTGAGCTGAAGACCTTAGGTGGACTTGCTTTTCTATTGATTTATATTGTGTATGTTTGAGAGCTGAAAAATAGATACGTAACTACATAAAACAGAAGGGAACCATGTATTTTTGTAAAAGTTTCATTCAATAATTGCATTTTTTTCGGCGATTTTTTGTTCTATAAACCTACTGAAATAACTTTAGAAAACACATTGCATCTGTTAAAGTATTAAGTATTAAAAAAATACAGTTTTTAAGAAGTTCAATAATATAATTTCACCTAGTTTATTTACAAGACCGCCAGGAGTGGCGCTATAGAGAAGAGGCCTTTACTCAGCAGTGGCTGGATAGATAGATAGCTAAATAGATAGTTTATTTGTTGACCGTACCCTAAATCCGAATTGTCTTATTTTTCACGGACGTTTTGTATGGGTAAGGCCAGTCCATTTATTTTACTTTGGTCGAAGCCATTAACGACATTAAGGGGCTCCAATTCGATTTGAACTAAAATCTTGTAGGTTCGTACAATTAAATTTTTGAAAGAGAGGCACTGTGTAAAATGAGAGCTGGTGCCAGATCCTTTGGTTGGAATTAGGAAAGTTCCGCTACTTACTTGCGAAACGGCAATAATCCATCATAGATAATAACATCGATAGATAACATCTACTCGCAAAGACTTTAGTTAGTTCTCCCGTGATCATGGCGCATGCAACTGTGCCGAAATATCGTGAACAAATAAAACTCAAGAATCATGGTAAATATCCCGTTTCTAGTGAGAAATATTTATATCTACCTGTTAGGGTTCCGTACCTCAACAGGAAAAAACGGGAACCTTACAGGATCACTTTGTTGTCCGTCTGTCTGTCTGTCAAGACCCTGTTTCTCAGGAACGCCTCCACTATAAATTATATAAACCTAAACCATTGAAGATAGATCTACATAGTTTTTCAATATCTAAGAATTCTTCTCTTTGAAATATCTCACCAAAAACTAAATTTTTATATGGGAATTTTTAAATTGGAAGCCGGGCGTCAAATCCCCCATCATATTAGACTTTTAATTTATTTCGTACACAATACACCTTATAAAGTAAATTATAATTAGTCCTCTCCATCCTAAGGTTGTCTGGAAGAAATCGCTATAAGCGATAAGACCGCCCATTGTACATTTCTGTTATTTTTTTGTTATTGAGTATTGTTTTGTATTTATGTGTGTTATTTGTGTACGATAAAGAGTTAATCTATCTATCTATCTATCTATAATATTCTACCTTAAAAACCTCCAAAGGTCCCCAACTCCAACTGATATCCCTTATAGTATTTAGCTATAAAAAGGATCTTGCTTTGTTCTAAAGATACGAATATAATCTAAACCATTTGAACAGACGATTCGTTCTAACAAGCCCCTAACCCGTTTACAGAACGAGTACATACATAAAATGTTATGGAATATCTTCCAAAATAAATAATAATTAATAAATTCCTTTCATGGTCGCCAAATTGCCAATGTATTTGTTCTGTGTATCAAATTCCCGCAACACTTTGACCCCTCTGTAATCTTATCCATATAATTATAACTTGTAAACTAATCGCCACTTAGCCGGGCTAGTTACGGCACCTTCCTTGTAGACTAAATTTACAAATTTGTGACTATTATGAAGGTCGCTTTACGTAGTCTCTAAGGAATTGTTGGTTGGTATGGTAATAGAAAGAAAAGAAGAAGAAAGAATATATATTTATTTGTATACAAGAGCTACACAGAAACACAGAACACACTAAGAAGAAACAGATATGAAGGTACTAGGTGTAACTCAAGTAACAAAATGGTAATACGAGTACACGTAATTTTTTGTGCTAGATATAATATCATAAAGAGGTTTTTTTATTTTTTAGCTTCTTTTTTGACGGAACAATCTTATGGCCCACCTGATTGATGTGAAGCGGTAACCTCTGCCTTTAACAATGCATTACCTCGTAGGTCACGTCCACTTGACACAGTCTCATGTGACTGCTTGTGTTTGTTTTTTTGTAGTAGTTTTTAGTATACTACTTACTACTACCATAGTATACTACTATCATAGTAGTAGAGCTTTTTTATGAATGAGTTTGCCCGGGGAAGTACTACCTCCATACCTATTTCTGCCGGAAAGCAGTATTGCTGTTTTCCGGTTTGAAGGGATTTGGGTGCGAGTGGAACTACAGGCATATGAGACATTTCATCTTTATGTCTCAGGGTGGAGGGCGCAGTGCAATGCCACATAGGGCGCGCCCTAGGTGGACGTGACCTATGAGGTAATAACCGCTTAACATCAGGTGGGCCATCCACTTGTTCCGTCAATCAAACAGTTAAAAAAAAACAGTCATGGAGAAAGGCAGCTAAACCAAAGCAACTAGCGAGACTAAATTTATAAATAAGAGAAAAGGTATAAGTTTTTTTTTTTCTAATTTGAGCTTCGTAAGCTGAACGAGTTATCGAGATTAAACCTTCTCAGAACGAGCAAATCCGTAAATTTTGCCAGGTAACCTAAACATTTTCAGCTAATAGAACTGGGAATTGCCTAGAATTTGTATTACTTACTTACCCTTGGATGCCGATACCCTGGTTAAACGCAAATCATTAGGGAACGCTGTTACTACTGGCAGGTGATGGATTGGTCAGCACCCTTTTCAAGAATAACTAACCGAGCACTCGAAACATCTTACGGCTATTCACACAACTTACAAATAGAGAAACAAGCGATGCGAGGTCCCAGTAACTCGGCTTTCGTAGGTATGAGGTGGGTATCGGTTTTATGGGAGTTTATACGATGAGAACTTTCCAATCGCTATGACAGTGGTAGGTAGTTTTCTGATACCAATACCAAGCTAAGACTAAATTCATTAACTCTTAGCGATTTCGTATATAATTAGTTAAAGTAGGGGCGAATAAGCCGTTCTCGAAATGCGGCGTTTGGCGAAACCAGGCACCACACAGACGCTTCCTACTACAGACCATATATCAAGAATAGTATGTACTTCCCACCTAGTATCAAGAAGGATCATCAAATAAAGCTAAGCCGTGTTTGTTGGCTGATTCTTCTAGGTGTGGTCACGTTGGAACAGAAGAAGAAGAATTATAATACGCGAAACAAAGAAAAATTACAAGTACCAAGAACCAGACTTGTCAAAACTTATAAACAAGGTCCCTGTCTAAAACTAGCTATGTATAATAAGTTGCCGTTAGAAGTAACACAACTTCCTCTAAACCAGTTCAAGCAGAAGGTAAAAATATTCCTCGAAGGTCATCCATTTTACCATACTAGCGAGTACATGGGGTGTTCATTTTCTGATTTGCATGCTCAATAGGAGGTACCTAGGTAAAAGTATCTAGGTACTGTAAGTTTATATGTCAACGTTAGCTATTTTTGTGTTATATTTTTTGTGTCGTTGTGTGATTTTTATTATTATTTAATATTCTTTAATTGTGTGCTATTTGTGTATATTAAGTGTTGACATGCCAATGTCATGTAATATAACGACATGGTGAAATAAATGAATATCTGAATATCTGAAGTTTATAAAAATTAAATGAAATCAGTTTATTTGCTAGAACATGGTAGGATACATGGAAGGCCTTATGTTGTAGTGAGGAGCACATGTTCTTGCTTCACAAGCATGCAAATGTTTTAAAATAGGTACGTCTCTATTACATACATTGGTTAAATTAATTCTTAATCAATTCATTAATACTACTAATCAATTACAATATTGTGATAACTATACAAACAAAAATAACTTAGTCCAAATTATATTTAAAAAAAAAAACTTTTAATTCACAAATAACAATACAGGTATTAATTAATAATTAATTTAATTTAATTTACAATAGTCAAGACATTTTTCAAATTCAAAAATTCATCCACAGAATAAAAACACTTCTCTGATAACCATTTATGTATTTTTATCTTAAATAGGTTTCCGGACAACTCTTTAAGTCCTGATGCGTATAAGACGACTCAAAATGATTCTCGTGATTTCAATAAAAAAAATTGGATCAAAACTTCGCTAGCACTCAGTTCGGGACGGACTACTAGCTAGTGTACTTTTTATATCATTAATCTGCTTATTTATTTAAGGTGGTTGCTCTGGCTTGAGGCGCGAAATTCAAATTTTTTGGAGTTTTTTTACATTACAACTCATGAACACTTCTTCAGATAGCGAAAGTTGATTTCGTGAGAACTAGGAGACTTCACACAACATGTTTTAATTGATAGTATCTCATAAATATCATCAGTTTAGCTACGATTCTCCTAAACACATATTTTTGTGTTTTTTTTTTGTTTATCGTTGCTGGAACACGTTCATGAACCAAACCCATGCCCATATCTCAAAATATATACAGGGTGGTCCAAGACTATGCGACATGAATGGAAAGTACCTTAAATATTGGAAATAGGATATTTTGCTGAAAGGAGACTTTATTTTATTTTTAAAACTAAGTAATACTACATTAAACGATTTTCTAAAAATAACTTGCGTCGTCTGGGAATCAAACCGAACATTTAATGGAATCAAACATTTTACGTTATTCTTTTGTTATAAGATACTATGTTACTCAAGAGGAATTATTAATTTTATCCATTCTTTCAATTGGCATCATAAAAATACGGGTTGTTTTTTTTCACATTTAAGTCGGTTCGATTCCCAGACGAAGCAAGTAATTTTTAGAAAATCTTTGATTGCAGTATTACTAAGTTTAAAAAATAAAATATAGGCTCGTTTCAGCAAAATATCCTATCTGCAATATTTAAGGTACTTTCCCTTCATGTCGCATAGTCTTGGGACGCCCTGTATTTCACAACTTGACATTTGAGATAAACAGTTATAATCAGACACTGAATACTTCACTACCTATTTCATTACCTCAAAAAAAAACCTTATTCCGTATACGGAACACTATGAGGTCTTTGTGTATACACAAAGATCATTTTGAAACGTCATGCTTGTGTATAGTGCCAAGTAAAAGCGGCGAAAAGGCGTTCAGTTTGATTAGCTTATCTCTATTTAGGTATACACTCTTCCGAGTCAGACTATTCGGCCTAGATCCCATTCCAACAACGTATTTAAATGGTCATAAATCCATAGCTCAAGAGAGTATTCTATTCCCCGCAGTATATCCCAAAAGGCACTTACCACGCAACCAATTTAATCCTCAGAACATATTTACCAATGATCGGACCGCCATTTGCAGGATATTGGATGAATGAAGTGCACCCTGGGGGTGAACAAATCCGTCTGTACTAGGACCGCCTTCGGCCTCATAGGGAAACATATAAATTGTCTTTAATATTGTGAAAGAATCATTAAAACAGCTTCAGGCGTTTAGAAGCAGTAGGTTTTTTGCTTTAATAATTGGAAACTTTGTTTTTTTCCGTCAAAAGGACCAATTACTTCAAAAAAATAAACATAAAGAAATATTTTTAACTATATCAGACGTCAATTGTATATTTTTTATAGTATTTCGATGATCCGTTTGTGAGAAGCCTGAAAGTAATAAATTATTTTTGCAAAAACTATACACATAAACAATTTAACATTAAAAATGTGCTGTGTATAGGTAGTATGTTAAACGTTAAACTTCCATGTTAACTGTTCATCTGGATAATCAACTGAGGGAACTAAAATCTTGTAACTATTTTTACAGTTGCGTTGCGTTTGCTAAGTGATACAGTGGTTTGAACCAAAATCTGATACCCAAATAAGAGTTGGGGCCATCTTATCATCATTTATTCATTATTATTTTACTGTCTGATTTCAGATGACAACCCGACAAAGCTTATACAAGTATCTACATCAACAAGCGTGTCAGTGAAGACTGCATATTAACAAATGTAAATATGTGAAGCTCCTCGTCTATATAGAGGTTTCCCCATGGTTCTCACAGGGATGCCGGTAGTAAAAGGATTTATCATCTGCAGCCCATATTAGACTGCTGTTGGACGTAGGCCTCTTCCAATGCAACATTTAGCCCGACTGTCGGCTCTTCCCATCCACTTTCTTCAGCCGTAGATCGTCGCTCCACCTAGCTTAGGGGGCGCCGCAAACTACGTTTACCAAGACACGTTTGTGTTTGTCGGTTCTTCGGCATATATGCCCAGCCCATTGCCACTTCAGCTTGATCGTGCTGTGAGCTATGTCGATGACCTTAGTTTTCGTCAGATAACTTTATCCCATAGAGAAACTCCGAACTTAGCTTTTTCCATGGCTCAATGAGCGACCATGAACTGATGGACTAGGCGCTTCGTGCGATGCCCAATTCTTGGTAACTTTCACTATTCTTTCACTATCGGTAATTAGTCGGGTAGAACGCACTGATTGAAGAATTTCATTTTTAGGCATTGTGGTAGTAGATATGGAAAGAAGAGACTCGACGTAATTTACCAAAGTAAGATTGGGAGGAAAGGTTGGGAGGAAAAAAAGGTCCTAAGCGATGGAGTTGCCATGAGAGGAATTCGACATAGATAAGCTTTGAGTCACTGTATTTCAGTTACACTGTGACCATCGGAAACTTTGAAATGAATTACGTGTTCGTCCGATAGATCAAAGTCGAACTGACGAAAAACTAACCCAAAGCAGAACCTTTGGGCCTGAGTCGGGTGTCATCAATAAAGATGGCATGTTCTGTATAGTTTATTAGTTCCTATAGTGAAAGATATATCTAAAAATACATTACAAAACAGTCGATATTTTAACAAAAAAAAATAAGTGTAAAATACTAAGAACTAAGAAATCCAGTTTTTATCTAAATACTTAGTATTTCTGCTTGTATGTTCCCGAAAGAAATACTACTAAACCTATATTTGATATAAATTACCTCTGCCTCTAAACCAAGAAAAAAATTGTGCTGACAAGTAGGTAGTATAATAACGTACTTTATCATATAAACATGTCGTCTTGATTTTTAGATGTTGGAAACTACATACTCACAGTTTATACTTTAAAAGAGTCAGCAAGTGGCAATGGGCAGGTCCATTGCTCGCAGAACTGTAAACCGCTGGGGACTAAAGGTTCTCGAGTGAACGCAATGGGGGATGGCCCTCTCTCGATGGCCCGATGACAATTTAAAGATCGCAGGAAGTTGGTTGATGGACCGTTCGTCCTGGAATTTTGGGGGCTATTTCCAGCAGTGGACGTTTACCGGCTGTTGATGACGATACCTAATGCAGGTCCTAAAATCTTTGTCTTTAATCATAGGTATCATAAAACAAAACACATGCGTAAGCAAAAGCGTAATAAAATCTCTAAGTCTAAAATCTGTCCTTTGTTTAGTGAAGTCTGATATAAAGTTAGCTATAAAATTAACAAAATAGCTGCCGTGTGCCGGCGACAAGCACTAAATTGAGCTTTTTCGTCACGCTCTTTGTAAGAAGGAACGACTCAGGAGACTAATATTTTTGATTAAAAACTATGATTACATAGATCTTCATTCCAATGTTTACCCGGCTGCGCAAGAGATAATTAAATGTGTCACAAACGATTCTGGTTTAAGGAAACTATTTGTGAGTTATTTTTCTTTCTACTGAGTGTGAGGCGAAGATACGTTGTAGCAACCGCAAATGGGTCTGATTCCTCTATCATTTTTCTTTAAGGTGATTAGTCACCCCGAATTTTGTCACTATCGAACTCGGTAAAGTTCAGTATATAGAAGGGACAGAATAGAGCACGCGAAACAAAATATGAGCGATAATCGCGAAAAACCGCAACTGTCTCGATTAAATGATTATTTCCAAAAATCTAAACACAATTTGCCTTTAATATTGTTTAAGAATCATTAAAATCACTTCAGGAGTTTGTAAGCAGCAGGTTTTTTTTTGTGAATCATAGGAAACATTGTACTTTTTCCACTGGAATATATTTTTTATTATATTATACGTCCATTGTATATTTTTTATAGTTTTTGGATAATCCGTTTGTGAGAATTACGCTTTCAAAGAGGGCTCTTTATTGCAGTTTGGGGTCTATTATCGCCTTCAGGCGCATAAATTGGCGCCATAAAGAATTTCAATAATATTTTGGTTTACTTTCCCCGATAAAATAAGGTTGGTGAGGGATATAATGCTACTGAGTTTGTTGTCAGGGCCAAAGACGGAACCTCAGAGGTCTCGTCCCCATAGGATGTGCCCTATGTGGCATTGCACTGCACCCGCCACCCTGAGACATAATGATGAAAAGTCTCATGTGCCTGTAATTTCACCGGCACCCTTACCCTTCAAACCGGAACACAGCAATGCGAGCACAACTGCTTTGCAGCAGAAATAGGTATGGTGGTAGTACTTCCCCGGGCGAACTCTTTCACAAAAAAGCTCTACTACGTCTAAAATAAACTATTACCACAAATTCCATTATACAGGGTGTAACATAATACCCGGGGAGGAGGTATTCTACACATCATGGTGAATAACTTTAAATCTACGACTTTTTAAATTTCGAAGTTTTTCATTCATGAAATGCCTCGTAAGAATCCTGAAATTCCTCCAAAAACGTACGTAAAACAACATGAGGACGTTACGATACGCTAGGGTACCTTGCGTGGGGCCTACCTCATGTTCTGTAAGGTACATTTTTGGAGGAATTTCAGGAATTTCTAGAGGAATTTCAGGATCTTTACGAGGCACTTCATGAATGAAAAACTTCGAAATTTAAAAAGTAGTAGAATTAAAGTTATTCACCATGATGTGTAGAATACCCCCTCCCCGGGCTTATAGGGATATTATGTTACACCCTGTATTATACAGTCAAGTATCTAATATTCAGATTGCATTACGTCATTATCGTCTTCCGGTATGCGACAACACGCGCGTAACCACTTCCGGCGTGGCATTGCAAACGGTAGTGCTACGAGCCGCTTATGTAGGTATCGATAAATACTTATGATGGGGTATACCTAACGTGACCATACGTCCCGGTTTGGGCGGGACTGTCCCGGTTTCAGGCAGTCTGTCCCGGTGTCCCCAGCGAATCCAACATAGTCCCGGTTTTGCAAGCAGACCCAACGATAGTAGTCATGTACTGAGTAACACACGTATCAAAAACAAGACCCTATATTTAAAAATTGTTCAGCCGCCAAATTAAAAAATTAGAAGTCACGCCACTACTGAGGGCTTAGTTAGTAAGTCATGCCAACTTAACTATTTTGTGTTTAGAGTTTCGATTATTTTGTGTTATTCTATCTTATATAGGTAATAAAATTACTTGAAAAAGAAAAACAAAAACAAAAAACGCAGATGTGTCCCCGGTCTGACAAAATAAATAAATGGTCACGTTAGGTATACCGCAAAATTCCTAATCTTAGATTTGATTTTAAACTGACTAAATCAAGTACAATATTCAAATTAAAAATATACATGGATACTACAATATAATTCCGAGGGATCACTGTACCAGAAACACGATAGGACAATTATCTCGATAGTTTTTTTTTGCCTAGATTCGATTGTTTGTTAAAATGGTGAATATTATTGGATACAAAATTAGATAAATAAAATTAATACAACAAAGCCGAGAGTTTTGTATTGGGGTTTTGTAAAAATATCTATATTTTACGAGATGTTCAATAAAAACCGCTTTTTCGAGCGGCGTGAGGCATTTTTTTGTATGACGATTTCTGCCAGGGGTTGGCGCAGTTAAGTAGCTACACTTTTGAATTGCGTGTTTGTAGTCTTATGCCTAAAGTAGGGGTGAATAATGTGTTGGTCCTTGATAAAGTACATAAATAAAAGGGAGTTGAAATACGCAACTCCCTTTTATTTGCCTTTTCCCTTTTAAGATCATAAGTTATAGACATTTATTAATAAATGAACTATAACTTATAGACTTTCAAGATTATTGAGCTGAAATAAAAGCAATAGGTTTACCTACTGTTTTTTATATTGGTTTAATGTTTAATGAAAATCTACGGCTATGGGGGCGTCAAGCATTTTCATATTAACTGAAAACGTTGGGCGCTTTCTTGAAATAAATCATTTATTTTATTTTATTTTAGTTTGTTTGTAAATCATTTATTTTATTTTATTTTAGTTTGTTTTAGATTTAATCTTCATAACGCATTATTTACAATCATTCCTGTTTTGTTTCAACCGCAATAACCCTGTTATTAAGTTCCAGACATTGTTTACATAGATTCAATTAAATTACCTAAATAAGTCTGAAAACTTAATAACCATTAGACTAAATTGTTTTTTTGAAATTGTTTTTGAATTATGTTTTGTTTCTAATTTCACTAACTGTCAAAGTCAAAGTCATTATTATTATTATTATATTTCTTACTACCAGGTGTTATGCGATAGTAATCATAATCATAATCATAATATTTATTTTCAAAAATAGGACATACAAACATTTATGACAAAATAAAAGTGACATAACAATTACAATTAAAGTACATTTTATGATGTGCAGAACCACACTAAGGTTAAAAACCTTGTGTCGCAGGGTCTGCGTAACCTTCGGTTGTCACAACAATGTAGTGTTAAGCAAGACTATTGACAAGGTACCTACATTTCATTCAAATACATGATATTTTGCCTACTAATTTTGAAAATAACTGTAAATTAAAAAGTTACATTATTAATTTACGAGCAAACATGCAATCGCGTGAAATAAATAAATAAAATAAATGAGGGTGGGATGAGTGTGTATGAGTATGAGTGCGTGTGCAAGTAATAATAATGTGCGAGTAATAGTAACAAATGCCTCTTTCGTTTCAGTTGTGTGTTTTATCCATATCTCTTTCTCGTATGTGGATTTATCCTAGATTTATCATAAACTAAGCCTAAACTAAAACGATGTAATACTTACATACATACATAGTACACGCCTTTTTCCCGAAGGAGTAGGTAGAGCCTCAAAAGGCCTCTTTTCACTGTGGGTTACACCATCGATGGTGTATAGTTTTCCATAAATTCACCATGTGACTGAGGCAGCACATGAAAAACAAACATGTAAAAAAACTAGCTTCAGTTGAACAAAGAGCAATGCTATTTCATTTTATTTGAAATAACAGACGGAAACTGAAAAGTTAAATAAATGCTCTTTCTGAAACTCGTTTGTAGTGGAACGCAAACCAATTGAAAAAGTTTAAAATTGGTAGCCATTAGTAGTAGTCGAACTCTAGATAGCCTTGACATAGAACGAAGTACTTACTGATGGAAAAATAAATGGAATACCAACGAGAAGGTAGGAATACAGAATAGTTATAAAGTTTGTAGGGTCACGAAACGTGGAGCATGCTGCAAAATACCAATTTAGAAAGAAAGAAAGAAAGAAAGAAAGAAAGAAAAAAAAATGTATATATGAGCTACACAGAAACACGTATTAAAATAAGAAGAAACAGATATGAAGGTACGAGGTGTAACTCAAGTAACAAAATGGCTCTGCCTCAGCATGAGTTAGTTGGCTAGCAAGCTAGCAATTTGTAGGTTTGATTACTAACTGAGTAAATCAAGTACAATATTCAGATTAAAAATATGCGTGGATTAAAATAACTAGATTATCATTCCAAGGGATCACTGTACCAAAAACATGATAGTATAATCTATATATATAAAAGAGAAGTCCACTCACTCATCACTGACCACTCATCACGAAATCTCGGAAACTACTGGGCCGAAAGGGCTGAAATTTGGCACAAGTATTTATTAAGGGGTGAAGGCGCGCACTAAGAAACAGTTTTTGAAAATTCGAACCCTAAGGGGTTGAAAAAGGGTATTAAAGTTTGTATGAAAGTCTACGCGTCGACGAAGTCGCGAGCGGGTCAGCTAGTATTTTATAAAAAGAAAAATAAACACAAAGTTACCTCTAACTTACTGACGACCTCTGTGGCGTTGTGGGAGAGTGGGTGGTGGTGTGTGGGCTGCGATGCGAGAGGTTGCGGGTTCAATTCCCGCCGACAAATGTTTGTAGAGCTGCTAATATTTGTTCCGGGTTTGGGTGCTGTGGTTCCATGGTACTCGTAGATCCTGTTACCCACGACATAGGGGAGGACTATGTATGTGACTGTTTGATGTTGTTGTTGTAGAAATCTTCGACCAAAGTAAAATAAATGGACTGGCCTTACCCATACAAAACGTCCGTGAAAAATAAGACAATTCGGATTTAGGGTACGGTCAACAAATAAACTATCTATCTAACTATCTATCTATCCAGCCACTGCTGAGTAAAGGCCTCTTCTCTATAGCGCCACTCCTGGCGGTCTTTTAAATAAACTAGGTGAAATTAAATTATTGAACTTCTTAAAAACTGTATTTTTTTAATACTTAATACTTTAACAGATGCAATGTGTTTTCTAAAGTTATTTCAGTAGGTTTATAGTACAAAAAATCGCCAAAAAAAATGCAATTATTGAATGAAACTTTTACAAAAATACATGGTTCCCTTCTGTTTTATGTAGTTACGTATCTATTTTTCAGCTCTCAAACATACACAATATAAATCAATAGAAAAGCAAGTCCACCTAAGGTCTTCAGCTCAATCAATTTGTGAAAAATATATTTTTCATCACTCAATAAACTAAGAAAATATCATAAAAATCGTACGGAAACATAAATGTATAAAAATTCCAGTATTTAAGAAACTGCTGAGTGCAGTTTTAAGAATTTTGCACAATGAGTTTTTTTATACTACTTGGAATGACAGATCAAGAAGATGGCCCACCTGATGTTAAGTGGTACCCTCTGCCTATGAACAGTGCATTACCTCAGGTCACGTCCACCTAGGACGCGCCCTATGTGGCATTCCACTGCGCCCGCCACCCTGAAACATAAAGATGAAAAGTCCCATGTGGCCGTAATTTCATCGGCACCCTTATCCTTCAAACCGGAACACAGCAATGCTCGCACTACTGCTTTGCGGCAGAAACAGGTATGGTGGTAGTACTTCCCCGGACGAACTCTTTCACAAAAAAGCTCTACTACTCCTAATCGTTTTTTGGCGTATAGAATTCATTGTGTAGAAAATGATCAGAGCAAATACGGGAAAATGTATTCCACTTCCAAAAGTCGTCTGTTCTTGCTCGTCTTATGAATTCTATCCATTTTTGTTTACCTTAGATTTTTTTTTGAAAGCTATAAGGTTAATTAACATGCCATTACATATTATATGCAATTACCTAAAGTGACGTGCTTAGCAATGTTTTGACGTAAATAATGCAAATTACAATTCTAAATCAATACGATACCCCTTAGGCATCAGATTTTTTTGCAGTCTGTACCGGACCATCCGTCATGCGTGAAGTCTTGTCAAATATTTCGTCGCTGTAGTTGGAAAACTAAATAAGTAATCACAACAACAAAACCAACATCGCGAGAAAAAAGGGGTTTTACTGTTTTATTGCGTCAAAAATGGCAATAACTTTTTTATCGTAACTAATTTTTCAGTCCGTGTTTTGATATGTTATAGATTGGTACTGTATCTATTTTCGAATTTAATGATAATACATTTTAGTTCTTTTGATTAAGAGAATAAAATAAAAAAACGACTATGTATTTTTCCCTCGCCAAAGTTTTGAATAATTGAAATGATCTATTGTTTACTTATTTGAATATGACAATCCTATCCATGGGTATAGATTTATATAATATTAAAATACATTTTAAAATAAAACCAACTTATAATCATTTCTTTTTATCAAGACTGAATATTAGAAAACTACTGAAACACCTACATTATTTTAGCAGACTTATAAATTCAAAGTAAGTGACATAACAAACTTATCATACGACTAATGCTTATAAAATCAACAAAATGAAAAAAAAATTGTGGAACACAATAATTCTAAGTATCAAAAAGAAAAAGGTATGTCGACTAAAATTAAAACTATCTACGAGTATAAACTTGTGTCTGTTAACTTTCATTCAGAGTGGGGAACATTGAGATAATGTCCTGGAGCGTAGTCCTCCTTGTCGCTCGTCCTCTAGAGCAAGACGTGTCCATCGACATGTATGGGCCATCATAACCATGCAATAAAGTCGATTTCGCAAAATGTGTTAGTTATGTAGTTTTCCTACCACACGACGATTTATAAGTTTTTTATCAATTGATGAAAATTATATTACAAAATCTTTACTTACGAATTAAATGCGATGCCTGAAGCTTTATTTGTATTTCTTGTGTTGTTTGCACTTGCAGAAAAGCACAGGAAGGCATTGTATTACCAAGGTATCTAATTTTGGTATTTTTCAGCATAGCTGTCACTCGTTGCCGTGACAAAGACTGACTAAAGCGAAGTATACTAGCTAGGTCTGTTTAGAAGCTTCAAAACTATCGTTCCCTAAGGCCCGTCCATTCATTTTATTTACGTCGATGGTAGAAATGGCTAGATTCATGGCATAGATTCATAGATTTTGGCATTTCTCAATATGATACAAATTGACAAAAAGTAGATAAATAAAATCAATACAACTAAACCGGAGGCTTACTGTGAGGGTTTTGTAAAATTATCTATATTTTTCGAGATATCCAATTCTATTTTTTTTTTTTTTGGAGCTTTTTTGTGAAAGAGTTCGTCCGGGGAAGTACTACCACCATACCTATTTCTGCCGCAAAGCAGTAGTGCTCGCATTGCTGTGTTCCGGTTTGAAGGGTAAGGGTGCCGGTGAAATTACAGGCACATGAGACTTTCCATCTTTATGTCTCAGGGTGGCGGGCGCAGTGCAATGCCACATAGGGTGCGTCCTAGGTGGACGTGACCTATGAGGTAATGCACTGTCTATAGGCAGAGGTTACCGCTTAACATCAGGTCCATCTGCTTGTTCCGTCATTCAACTAGCATAAAAAAAAAAAAAAAAAAAAAACTTTTTTGAGTGTTTTATGAAAATAATAATATGTATGAAGATTTCTGATTGGGGTTAGCGCAGCCTGGGACGTAGTTAATCTCAGGCTAGTATTATTTTATCTGTGTCTGAGGTTAGAATGTCTCAACTTCAACTTTTGTTTTATGGTGTAGGATATCTCTACGAAGTGGTTTATGCTACGACGCGTAGACACGAGCTACGCCGTAGCGAAACTGTTTACTCAAACTTGAGTTCTCTGTTCCGACCTTAATAATACGAGATAAACTCATTCCGTTAATCAAGGTTCAGGTCTTCCTATTAAATATGAGTAGGGCCGTGGTAGAGCCCTAATTTCTGTTTCATTTTTCAAAATTGGCCGTCTAACTAAAAACAGAACTTCATGTTTATAAGGGTGATTTTATAATAAAATAAATAAATAAATAATGCTGGACAGTTCACACAACATTATCTAGCCCCAAGCTAAGCAGAGCTTGTGTTATGGGTACTAGATAACTGATATACTTAATACTATATATTACATAGATAGATATTTTTTATTATACATAGAAAATACCCAGAACACCCTGATCAAATATCTGCGAACGCACAAATATTTGTTCCGAGGCGGGAATCGAACCCGCAACCTCCTGCGTCGCAGGCTAACCTTCGCCCGCCGCGCCAAAGAGGTCGTCAAATGCGTTGTTAACAGTAAGTAAGTTTCAGTAAGACTGTCTCTACCAAATTTCAATGTTAAGGTGGTCGCTTTTCCATACAAACGTATTAGCACAAATATGGGCAAACAGAGTATAATTTTACACTGAAATGACTGTTGTTGGCTTTTATATTGGTCATTATTTGCGTCAACACATATTTGGTTGAAGAAAACAGTGGATTAATAGCGAAAATAACATCGAAATTTTAGTTCATTTATGTCAGTGTGTGGGTGTACACTGACAGTGTCACACACATAGCCGCAGATTAGATAACAGTTACAAGTCTCTTACACGCGACGTTGTCAGCTCGTGACTTACGCCGGCTAAGCGCTGTTGCCGCTTCGATCTGTCATATCATAATTAGCTCGGATAGAAAATATTAGAAAAACAAACATTTAGGATTGGACATGTGTATGCGAATCAGCCAGACAGCCGGAGGCCGCAATGCATTGCAAGGTCTCTACATATGAACTTTGTATAAATAATGGGAGAAAATTAAATTACAAACAACTAGACAGAAATTACAGACACATATAATATTATCTTAATTACGTAAAAATTAAATTAAATACTACTAGCTGATCATAATTACCTATATATTTACGCACAAGGTTTTTTGAACTGAGACCTCACGAATACACACGGTTTAGGAAGGTTACCTTATTTATTTCGAAAAAAATATCTATGTACATCCACATGTGGTTCGAAAAGTTAGACCTTCAACGTCGTTCAAATTCCTAGAAACGGGAGGTCAACAAAGAATGTTATACACTGGTTGTTATTTTATAGAGTATAGGTACCTACAAGTTTCAAGATTCATAAATTTTAGACTTTTCCCAGTATTTGTATCATAAAATCTACAAACGTAAAAAAAACAGCGTTGTAGGATTAGTGGAAGTACCCTAGAGGTTTTGTTTTTTTACATTTTTGATTTACCCTAACATCTCAAAAACTAAAAAAGTTTTGAAATGTCGAAGCGAGGAACTTTCATATGACACCACATTTGATCTGATATTCTCACTTTTTTTTACCTCCTCTTGGACCCCAATATCTCAACAACCCCCCGACCGATATAGCTCATAACCTTACCAACAAATTGTACCAATACTATCACCTCCCAATCAAATTTCATGAAGATCGGATTAACGGTTCGGAAGTTATGCTCGGACAAACATACATACATACATACATACAAATGCCAATTCTTCCAAGTTGAATCAGAGAACTCGCTTCGCTCATTCAATATTTAAAAAAAAAAAAAAATTGCCTTGTTTCAGTCGAAGTCAGTTCTGTGTAGGTAGGTGAAACTACAATCTTCAAACAAATTCGTTGAAATGATTCCTAGGGGTATTATTCATTATAATTGCGAGTTAGGGTCTTCGGAAGATTCAGATATGCAGGCCCAGGGTGGGTATTGAACATTTTGCCTCCTGCTTAGAAGACAAGAGTTCATCTTACTATGACATGTTATGTCTGTCCGTGTATGTCACAGCCACTTTTTTCCGAAACTATAGGATCTATGCTGTTGAAACTTGGTAAGTAGATGTATTCTGTGAACCGCATTCAGATTTTCACAAAAAAAATTAAAAAAACAAAAAAAAATGGGGGTTCAGTTCTAAGTATTAGTACTTAGAACTGAAACTCATTATTTTTTCATCATTCCTGTTGGTGTGGGGTATCTATGTATAGGTCTTCAAAAATGATATTGAGGTTTCTAATATAACTTTTTTCTAAACTAAATAGTTTGCGCGACAGACACTTCCAAAGTGGTAAAAAGTCCCCCCCCCCAACCCCGTAACTTCTAAAATAAGAGAATGATAAAACTAAAAAAAAAATGTACATTACCATGTAAACTTCCAACGAAAATTGGTTTGAACGATATCTAGTTAGTAGTTTTTTTTAATACGTCATAAATCGTAAACCATCCAAGAACTTTGATATTATGTTACTTGCTGCTACGGAACCCTTCATGGGCGAGTCCGACTCGCACTTGGCCACTTTTTTTTTAATTTCCATAATATTATTTGCATGCAATGCATATCAGCCGGCCTAGCCAAATGACATTCGCTTCGAAGCGATTCCATTCCTTTCTAGGCGCTAGTCCAGATGGTACGTTCCTAAGCACTAATTTATTACTAGTAGGTAATTGTGTTTATACTGTACTAGCCATTTCACCGCAGCTTGGCAAACAAACAAACAAACAAAACAACAAAGTTTACATATTTACAGGGAATTAATTTTGTAAAAATTAAAAAAAACCCGAACGAAATAAAACGGCTGAACCGATTTTGATCCAACTAAGCTAAGAACACTCCCGACAAATACACCTATCAAACAAAAACAAAAAACGATTTCGGTTCATCCGTTCGGGAGCCACGTTGGGACATACAGACACACACACACACACACACAGACACGTCAAACTTATAACACCCCTTCGTTTTTCGTCGGGGGTTAAAAAATACAAAATAATAGTGAAGATAAATAAAAAAACATAAAAAAGATAAATATTTTATACATAGTGTAATACAAATTAACAATCTTTTTTTTAAGGAGAATTAGCCTTTTTGAAATACAATCCTTTCCCTCATTGTCTCGCAAGTCGCAAAGGCCTCGAAATTAAAAATAATATAATTAATTTTTATTGAATGGGTTATCCTCTCTTTTAACCCCCGACGAAAAACGAAGGGGTATTATAAGTTTGACGTGTCTGTGTGTGTGTGTGTCTGTCTGTCCCATCGTAGCTCCCAAACGGATGAACCGAAATCGTTTTTTTTTGTTTGAAAGGTGTATTTTTCGGGAGTGTTCTTAGCTTTGTTTGATCAAAATCGGTTCAGCCGTTCAGCGTTGGGTTTATTTTTTTATTTTTACAAAATTAATTACTAACTCAACTATAATCTGGACCTCTTCAAGGCTAGAGTGAATAGGTGCCTTCTAGACCTTTGTGCTCCATCTTCGGCCGCATCGTCACTTACCAACAGGTGAGATCGTGCACAAACAAAGGTCTATAAATGTTTAAAAAAAAAAAAAAAAACTTGTTGAAAATAGGGTCAACTGCGGATTTCCTCAATGAAGAATTGTTACTTCGTCGGCTTTATTTCTCAAACTCAAGACATCACAATAATGGAAATGGAGCGCGACGAATTATTCCCATTTGTCACACTGATCTGTCCCCCCTAAGGTGACAGTTAGAACAAAAAAGTTGGATCTGTCCCCCTGTTGCGTGATTGGGTGATGGCTGGTACATTTGCGTGTAATTTTTATTTTTATTTTAGGTTATTGTATGGAACCCTTCGTGCTAGAGTCCGACTAGCACTTGGCAGTTTTTTTTTATTTTTTATGATACGAATTGGCAAACTAGCATACGGCCTGAAGCCCAATTCTCTTAATTATTTTATAACCACACTGCAAGTTGACCGAAACGAGATTGTATTGTAAATTGACTGAGAAATTGGTATTCTGCTCCCTCACAATAACAAGATAATCTACTTTCGGTTCTTGCGACCATATATTAGAGTAGGATAGTGCTATATAATAATTGTAAAGAGTGAAAGAGAGAATTCTCAGAACTTTGAAACATTCAAGTTACAGTCACATTTCGATATAATCACATTCCGTGTTGTATTGTCAGGTGAGCAGAATACCATTTTTGACGTTTGTGACATCGACACTCGATCGTAACATGATCCGAACTTTAATTTGACTATTTTTTATTACGAGAATTGGCTTTCTGATGTGAAGTGGTCACCGTCGCTTATAGACACCGGCAACACCGGGGGTAATTGTCGATGCGCTGCCTACCCTGAAGGAATTTATGACCATTTTTCATGAAATAAAACATGTCGTACGTAACCAAGCGTTAAAACCTCAGATGGAAGCTCATTCCATAGTTTGTAGGCACAGAATAAATAATAGTACTTTATGGGGAAGAAATGATCTCGAGAAACGACTCGTTCGAGAAACCCAGGGTTCTATGATGTGCGGATGAGCTTTGTCACGGTGCCGGGAAGAGCGATGGTAAAATCTCGATGCGAGGATGAGATCGGAAAGCTCGTCAGAACATTCCCCGTTGTAGAGGCGGTAGAACACGCAAAGAGATCCGATAGCTCTGCGTTGGCTAACCGGTTCTAGAGTATCGGAGAGCTTGGGGTCACCGATGATGCTAATGGCTCTTCTCTGTAAGGAGTCAAAACGAAGCAGCTGGTACTTGGTTGCCCCGTGCCATAGATGGGAACAGTTTCTACGTGCGGCCTTACTTGTGCTTTGTAAAGCAATAGCCATTGATGCGGCGTAAAATAAAGTTTCTATGTGCATTATATTATGGGGGAGGCCTATGCCCAGCCGTGGACTTCAGTTGATGATCTATCAATAAAAGCTGAAAGTAACTAAATCTTTAGAAAAAAAAGCGGCCAAGTGCGAGTCGGACTCGCCCATGAAGGGTTCCGTAGCAGCAAGTAACATAACATAAAAGTTCTTGGATGGTTTACAACTTATGATATATTAAAAAAAACTACGTACTAGATCTCTTTCAAAACAATTTTCGTTGGAAGTTTACATGGTAATGTACACCATATTTTTTTTTTTAGTTTTATCATTCTCTCTCTCGCAAACTATTCAGTTTAGAAAAAAATGATATTAGAAACCTCAATATCATTTTTGAAGACCTATCCATTGATACCCCACACAGGTTTGATGAAAAAAAAATGTGTTTCAGTTTTAAGTATGGGGAACCCCAAAAACTTATTGTTTTTTTCTATTTTTGTGTGAAAATTAGTTTCGGAAAAAAGTGGCTGTGACATACACGGACAGACAGACATACATGACGAATCCATAAGGGTTCCGTATTTTTTTTTTCGGAACCCTGAAAAACGACTTCATAGCTAGGAGTTTATACCCAATACAACATAAATACATACATAGACACACGCCTTTTTCCCCGAAAGAGTAAGCAGAGCCTCTCATGTGCCTCTTTTCACTGTGGGTTGCACCATCGTGGGAAATACACGTGACAAGTGGTGAGCTCATCGCCGCCATTGCTTCCCACGACTGACTCTGCTAATGCTTTCTTCCAGTATAATACATTCCTGAAATAAGCTAGCAGTCAGGAACTACAAGCTAACTACAAGTCCAGGTATAAGACTTAATAAAATTAGTGTGCTGATGAAAATGAGCCTAAGCACGGCCAGTTTACTATTATCCATCGAGGAGTTCCGCTGTCCACGTTCCGTCTCCATCATCAGATCAGCTCGCTTTCACCATAGTATTGTACTGTCATCGGAACTAGATAGGTACGAGTATGCCAAATTTCAGCTCAATCGGATATCGCAGGAGACACCATTGTTGCCACCCATGAAATATAGTAGTAGTAGAGCTTTTTTGTGTAAGAATTCGTCCGGGGAAGTACTACCACCATACCTATTTCTGCCGCAAAGCAGTAGTCCTCGCATTGCTGTGTTCCGGTTTGAAGGGTAAGGGTGCCGGTGAAATTACAGGCACATGAGACGTTTCACCTTTATGTCTCAGGGTGGCGGGCGCAGTGCTATGCCACATAGGGCGCGTCCTAGGTGGACGTGACCTATGAGGTAATGCACTGTTCATAGGCAGAGGTTACCGCTTAACATCAGGTGGGCCATCAGCATGTTCCGTCATTCTAGTAGTATAAAAAAAAAAACATTCTGAATGCAAATGCTTGACTTGTTGCTGAAAATACCGAAATTGATATATGTGTGCCTATAATATTTGAGGAGTTCCCTCAATCTTCATGGATTCCATCATCAGAAAAACATTTTAATGAAAATGGCACCAATCTGGAAGTATATCATGTAATTTTTTTTCCTAATCGTTACGTAAATGGTATGAGGTAACAAACATAATAAAAAACTCTGGAATTGATAACCTCCTCCATTTTTTGAGGTCGGTTAAGAATCGAGTACCTACTTTTTGATTTGAAATAAGGACACACCACAACACTCACTTCACAAACATAATATTGGCTGAAGCAGAATCAGTGTATTTTGTAGATCATTACAAAAACATTTATAAAAAAAAATAGTCTGGTATCGAACCCAGTACTGTGGTTTTAGTGTCGAGAGATCTAGTCACTGGTTACAAAAAAAAAAGTAAAAAAAAAAAATACAAAAAATAAAGGCAGTATAGAATCGAACGCAGTAACGTGGGTTCAGAAGTTCTGAGTCGACAGTCCAAGCCGCTAATCCAACTATTTTGAAATTCGCGCGCCGAAATTAGCTTATAGTTCTAATACAATAATATCCTTGACTGTGTGCGTGAGTAGGCTTTCATATTGCTCGGAATTTGCTCGGCACAAGTATGTTAAAACTAGAGACTAAAATAACCTGAAATATAGCTAGGTACATAGCAAATGAACCACCATTTGCGTGAACGTTAGTGTTATGACATAATATGCACATTTTAATTCATAAATACATAAAATACTTCAAAATTTGGCAACAGCGCCATCTATTGACGTTGTCGTGCCTAGCTGACCACGAGGAACAACCTTTTATTTCGTGCACTTGTTTCGGAGAAAATACGCTGTGACAGACAGACAGACACGCGGGTGATCCTATCAAAAGAAGAAGAGTGATTATATAATAGTTCTGTTGGCACCTATTAAGGTGATTATAGCCTCGAACGACCTTGGGCATCTGGGCGGAGCCTAGGAAATGTTGCATCCAGAGCCCGCACCACAAGCCACGCATAAACATTGGCACAATATTCAGAAACAATGAAGAATCGCAGCGAGCGGCGCGCGCGGACGCGGGCGCGCCGGCCGCGGCGTGGAGCGCGGTGCGCTAGTCATGAGACCGCGGCGCGCGGCGTGCGGCAGCCGCGGTCTGGTACGAGGTGCTAGTAATGCAGTCATATCTGTTTTCTAGTTTGTTGTGTTTGAGAACACGCGCACTTTTGATTTTGAGCATCGGAAATTATGCGCTATTGCTATAGTATACCTATGCCTGCCGGCAATGTTGATTTTTCTTAGCTTTGTTTGTTAGACCTGTCTACTTGACCTAGTATGGTAGATAATGAAATAGATGACACACGCCTTTTTCCCCGAAAGTGTAGACAGAGCCCATAAATATAAATACAAATAATAGGACCTATTTCTTACATACCTAGTTGTTTTATTGGTTCGTTACGGTTTATTTCTAAAAACCCAACCAGGAAAACACCAATGGATAGACCAATGACAAAAATCGAATGAAAAATCTCGAATGATAAATCTCGAATGAAAAATCTCGAACATTAATTCTCGAATGAAAAATCTCGGATAAACAATCTCGAATAAAAATCACGAAATAAAAATCTCGAATGAAAAATCTCGACTGAAAAATCTCGAATGAAAAATGTCGACTGAAAAACCTCGAATGAAAAATATCGAACATTAAGTCTATAAGCTATAAGTACAATTGTTGCTATAAGATTTGTCCTGGCTGCTAGCTTATTAAGGAATGTGTTATTACTGGAAGAAAGCGTTAGTTGAGTCAGTCGTGGGAAGCAATGGCGGCGATGAGCTCACCACTTGTGACGTCTATATTCCACGATGGTGTGACCAACTGTGAAAAGCGGCCCATTGAGGATCTGCCTACCCCTTCGGGGAAAAAGGCGTGTGTCTATGTATGTATGTATGTAAATCTCGAATAAAAAATCTCGAACGGAAAATCTTGAATGAAAAATCTCGAGTGTAAAACCTCGAATTAAAAATCTTGACTGATAATCTCGAATAAAAATGTCGAATATTAAATCTCGAACGAAAAATCTCGAATGAAAAATCTCGAATAAAAAACATGAATGAAAAATCTTGACTAAAAAAAAGTTAAACGAAAAATCTATGCGACACAAATAAAAGGTAGTTATATGAAATCACAATTACACTTCATAAAAGGTAAATTAAGTACCTAGTTAGGTATCGAAACACAATCTTGACGACCTCTGTGGCGCGGTGGTCGAACGTTCGCCTGCGACGCTGGAGGTTGAGGGTTCGATTCCCGCCTTGTAATTTCATTGTAATGGTTATGTCACTTTTATTTTGTCATAAATGTTTGTATGCCCTATTTTTGAAAATAAATAATATGAATATGAATATGAATATGAACAAATATTTGTGCGATCTGCAGATATTTGATCAGGGTGTTTTTTTTTTTTTTTTTTTTTTTTTAACTTTGATAGACCTTTGTTTGACCACGATCTCACCTGTTGGTAAGTGACGATGTGTCCGAAGATGGAGCACAAAGGTTTAGAAGGCACCTATTCACTCTAGACTTGAAGAGACCCAGATAATAGTTTTCAGGAAAGACAGACGATGGCAGTGTATTCCACTCCTTAGCAGTTCGCATTATAAAGGTAGAACCGAAACGTTTTGTGCGAATAGAAAGTATACCAATGAGGTAAGTATGGTACTGAGCCGTACGCCTGCTCGTCCTATGATGAAAAGGAGATGGTGGGATCAGATCGTGCAGTTCCTGGGAGCATTTCCCGAAATGTAACCTATAGAAGATTGAAAGGCATGCAACCTTACGGCGGTGCTCGAGACTCTGGATCTTAGTCTCCGCCATATGTTGCTCACCTATAAGCCAGAAAGCTCTAAGTTCGATCGAGTCCAAGGCAGCAAGCTGGTATTTGGCCGAACCATCCCAAACATGGCAGCAGTACTCCATACCAGCCCGGACTTGTGCTTTATATAAACTGAGAAGCTGTCCTGGTGTGAAGTAACGCTTTACCTTATTCAGGATGCCTAGCTTCATGGCAGTGTTTTTACCTTAGACTCGATGTAAGAGCCAAAGTTGAGAGTTCTGGATATTTTCTATGTATAATAAAAATAAAAATCTATTTTATATATTGTATTAAGTATATTAGTTATCTAATACCCATAACACAAGGTCTGCTTAGCTTGAGGCTAGATAATGTTGTGTAAACTGTCCAGCATTATTAATTATTATTATTTATTATTTATTTATTTAATCACCAAAGTAATTATTTCACACATACTTCATAGTTTTTTCGCCCGCAGTAACTCATTCATCTGTGGTAGCAATATCACTTTAGCCAAAACCGCTGGACTTAGAGACTTGAAACTTGCAGGATGTGTTATTTTTAGGGCGATTTTTTTCATTCGAGATTTTGCATTCGAGGTTTTTCATTCGAGATTTTGAATTCGAGATTTTACATTCGAGATTTTTCATTCAAGATTTTTCAGTAGAGATTTTTCATTCGAGATTTTTCATCCGAGATTTTTCATCCGAGATTTTTCATCCAAGATTTTTCATCCGAGATTTTTCATTCGAGATTTTTCATTCGAGAGTTTTCATTCGAGATTTTTAGTTCAAGATTTTTCATTCAAGATTTTTCATTCGAGATTTTTCATTCGAGATTTTTCATCCGAGATTTTTCATCCGAGATTTTTCATCCAAGATTTTTCATCCGAGATTTTTCATTCGAGATTTTTCATTCGAGATTTTACATTCGAGATTTTACATTCGAGATTTTTAATTCGTGATTTTTCATATACGTACTTATTCTTATAGTAGATAACATAACATAGCACCCAACAATCACATACATAGTCCTGATCCCACACAAGACATCCCTTTGTTGTGGGCATCAGAAACTACGAGTACCATGGTACCATAACACCCAGACCCGGAACAAATATCTGCAGATCATACGAACATTTGTCCCGCAGCGGGAATCAAATCCGCAACCTTTCGCATCTTAGCCGGCTACTCGCCCGACGCGCTACAGCTACAGAGGTCGTCAAAGATAAGAAACCAACAAGCGTCCTCTCGCAAACTAAATATCTAAACGAAAACGATCAATATTTACAATGTTTTGTTCAAGGAACACAAAACACAACTAAAAAACTACGATGAGTACACTAACTGCCATCGTGTCTTATTGTGCCCGAACCAGTCGGTGGCACTCACAGGAGCGGAGCAAAAAAGTGACGCGGGTACCCCGTGCGAACGCTTGGGCCGGACTGAGGTCCGCGGCCGAACCGCCCCGTGGCAGCTCGTTTCACAGTTTTTGTTTTATTGTTTCAAAATTATAATTATTTTTGAAAATGTAAACATATCATATGTAAAGTCTGTAAATTGTCTATAATATTGTGAAAGAATCATTAAAATAGCTGCAGGCGTTTGGAAGGAGTAGGAATTCTTGCGTAAATTATAGGGAACAATGTTTTATTTTTTCCTATCAAAAGCAACACCAATCCAAAAAATCTAAACATATAGTTCTATTCTTGACAATATTATACTTATTAACTGATTTTTTTAAAATTATTTGGGCCATTATTGTAGGAGGAGTAGGCTTTCGAAATAGGTCTATTTTGAGTTTCGGCAAAACTAATCGCCTTAAGGTAGGTACGCAAGTTTTACCTCTCCAGGCTTGTTTTGTTTTATTATACGCCTTTAGTTTTTGGGAATTGACTTTATAACTATAAGGCATAAGTATACATAGGCTATCGTTGAGATTATGCTAATCTAATGTATTCGTAACAGTCCAACAGTGAGGAGCTATGCATTAGAATAATTTAACAGCAGTTTCAGTTACTGCTATATTATTCATGTCATGTTTAATGTACAGCGTTTGAAGCTGCCGTTTACTAGATATAATTATGATGAATAGCTAGTGCAGAGTAATCTACAACGGTGTAATGTTCCCTGACAAAAGAATCCAGTCTTCATTGGGTGGTTGTTTCTTTGCGTGTATGTAAGTCATATTCGTCTTTGAATTTAAATCAATAATAATTATTAATATTCTCCTAATAATTTTAATCTATAATCATGAGCAAATGGGGCTATTCACGAATTGTTTTAATATAGCACAAGGCGAGGGGGTTTTATAAATGCACTGTAAGGATTAATTATTACTCAAATAGTACCTCACACAACACATATCGATGCCTTCCCACCCACCAACTAAAATAAACCTTTTATTAATACTAAAACTATTTTAGTTTTAATCAAAAAAAATATACCTAACTGTTGTCAAAAGTAGTACTTTTTACTTATTATTATTATGTTTTTTCATGTTTTTTGTATACTACTTGAATGACGGAACAAGCAGATGGCCTATCTGATGTTAGCGGTAACCTCTGCCTATGAACAGTGCATTACCTATGTGTGTGTTGTGTCCTTTGGGGGAAAATAAACGATTATTTTTCTTTAACGAATTAGTCTTCATTATACATATTGCTACTTCATACATAGACCGTAGCTCGTTTAGTCATATTAGTCACACGCGTCACTAAGCCATAAATAATTCTGATTTCAACTTTAAGCCCATTAAATAATCTCATTTACTAAGGGTTAACTTTTTTATTATAATTTGAGTGTGTGTAATTAAAATGTTATAATCTTAGGGGTTGGAATTAACAGGGGCGAAATTGTATCGCGAGTTCAACCCTCTTAATTAAAATCTTTGGAGAATTTAAAGCTATAGAAATCATGTGTCTTTAATTCGCAGGTTACCTTCCACACACCTTTTAACAAAATACAATGTCAAATGGAATAATAAAACCAAACGATTTTTAGGGTTCCGTAGTCAAAGACAAGGAACCCTTATAGATTCGTCATGTATGTCTGTCTGTCTGTCCGTGTATGTCACAGCCTTTTTTTTCCGAAACTATAAGAGCTATACTGTTGAAACTTGGTAGGTAGATGTATTCTGTGAACCGCATGAAGATTGAAACAGCATGAAATTACAGGCACATGAGACTTTTCATCTTTATGTCTCAGGGTGGCGGGCGCAGTGCAATGCCACATAGGTTGCGTCGTAGGTGGACGTGATCTATGAGGTAATGCACTGTTCATAGGCAGAGGTTACCGCTTAACATCAGGTGGGCCTCTTGCTTGATCCGTCATCCAAGTGGTATAAAAAAAAACAAAAAAAAAAAACAAGATTTTTACACAAAAATTGAAAATAACAATTATTTTTGGGGTTACCCATACTTAGAACTGAAACTTAATAATTTTTTTTTTCATTAAACCTATACGTGTGATGTGTTTATGGATAGGTCTTTAAAAATGATGTTGAGGTTTCTAATATCACTTTTTTCTAAACTAAATAGTTTGCGCGAGAGACACTTCCAAAGTGGTAAAAAGTGTGCCCCCCCCCCCCCCCCCCCCGTAACTTCTAAAATAAGAGAATGATAAAACTAAAAAAAATATATGATGTACATTACCATGTAAACTTTCACTCAAAATTGGTTTGAACGAGATCTAGTAAGTAGTTTTTTATTTTTGGGGTTCCCCATACTTAGAAACTCAATAAATATATTTTCATCATACCCATACGTGTGGGCTATCTATGGATAGGTCTTCAAAAATGATTTTGAGGTTTCGTATGTAAGTTTTTTCTAAACTGAATAGTTTGCACGAGGAGACACTTCCAACGTGGTAAAAAGTGTGTGTGTGTGTCCCCCCCCCCCCATAACTTCTAAAATAAGAGAATGATACAACTAAAAAAAATATATGATGTACATTACCATGTAAACTTTCACTCAAAATTGGTTTGAACGAGATCTAGTAAGTAGTTTTTTTTTAATACGTCATTAATCGTAATCCATCCGAGAACTTTTATATTATGTTACTTGCTGCTACGGAACCCTTCATGGGCGAGTCCGACTCGCACTTGGCCGCTTTTTTCCGTCTTTTTTTTCGAGACAGGGTAGTGCTGGCTAGAAGTCACTAACTATAAAATTCAAATTCTATAGATAATTCTAATTTGGGGGGCGATGAAACATACCCTATTAGCGAGTTCTAGATATGCCATCAAGTTTATGGAGATAAAAATGAATTTACGTTGCGGCTCGTGGTCCGCGTAAGGCTTTCATTATCATCAGCCAGTGACGTCCACTGCTATATACCTGTATTTAGTTCTCAATCCGCCGACTTCCTGGATGTGTGTCGTGCTTACATTTAGCCTGGCTTTTAACCTTGGTAAATAACTTTAGTTTATCTATGATAATACAAAGTGGCACCTGAAAGTCAAATAGCTCTGGGTGTCAGACAGAAAGAATTTTGAATGTATTTTGCTGCTAAGAATCGATATCTATACCTATAATAGATATATTGACGACCTCTGTGGCGCAGCGGGCGAAGATTCGCCTGCGACGCAGGAGGTTGCGGGTTCGATTCCCGCCTCGGAACAAATATTTGAGCGATCAGCAGATATTTGTTCAGGGTGTTCTGGGTATTTTCTATCTATAATAAAAATTATATCTATGTAATATATTGTATTAAGTATATTAGTTGTCTAGTACTCATAATACAAGCTCTGCTTAGCTTGGGGCTAGATAATGTTGTGTGAACTGTCCAGCATTATTTATTTATTATTATTTTTTCATTTTCTTGTTTCAACCCAATCCTGTTCCACCCGTAACTATATAAACTTTAATAAAACAGCCGATGAACTTATCAAAGAACATTTAATTTTTCATGAACGTAAAACAAAATTAAGTACTAAATCGAAGTCTTTTAACTCCACAGACTATGTACATAATTTGAAGACACACCCATATTCTTAGTCGTTCCTCGAACCTTCCTCCGCTCCACTCAACCTCACTCAAGGAAAGTTATTATATATCAATGAAGCTTTTGAAAATGGAATACAAAACCTTGAATGAGCCTGAGTCGAGTTGAATAGGGTTCCTTTGGATACAGAACCCTAAAAAATACACTGGAAACTTTCTGTAATTTATCTTAGGTTATTTATTCTGTCCTTCAGCATCTGTGTGGTTCGAGTGAAAGCATGAAAAATCTTGCCCACAAAAAACACTACAGTAAGTATCGATGTAGAGTCATCAATATTACTCGTATCTTAGTAGGTTTTCGGAGTTTAATCCTTAAGATGGATCCATGGTTCACAGAGATGAGGAGTAAAATAGAGCGTTAACAAAAAGTGAAGTCAGTTATGTTTTCCCTCTGCGCAACATTCGCTGTTTTTAACCCCCGACGCAAAAACGACGATGAACCAATTTTTTGTTTTGTTTGCAGTGTGAATTAGTCGGGAGTGTTCTTAGCTATGTTTGATCATAATCGGTTCAGCCGTTTCATCGCGATGAGGGTTTTTTATTTTTTACAAATTAATTACGTGTTACCTCTGCACTGGACTGGAATAAACTCCAATCGCGCTTCGGCTCTGACACACACTTTTTTTTAATACACTTCTGTTTTCTGTCAGCTTGCGTACTGTTTTACCCTCTTGAGTATAAAATAAACGAGGGTGAACCTAGTTATATGTCAAGTATAACAAGAACAAATAAAAATAAAAAACTTCGTTTGCTTTGAAACCGCTGAACCGATTTTGATAAAACATGTCTAATCATCGCTAGAAAACCCACAAACAAATAAAAAAACCGCGTTCGAATCGGTTCACCCGTATAAGAGCTACGGTGCCACAGACAGACAGCCAGACAGACTCACATACCGGTGACACCCCTCTTTTTGCGTCGGGGGTTAAAAAAGGGAAATTCTAGCATATAAAAATAAATAAAAAATAAACAATGCTGGACAGTTCACGCAAAGTCAAAGTCAAAGTCAAAAGTATTTTATTCGTTGAAATCACAAGGATCATTTTAAATGGTCTTAAAAAATAAATTTACTCCTGTTCCAACGCGACCAAACCAAACAAACAGACTCAGGCAACAAACAGAGTCGGTTTTTTTTATGATCCTTCTTACTACTAGGTGGGGAGCGCTTGTGTGGTGCCTAGAGAACAAGTGGAACACTATCTAGCCGCAATCTAGCTGGCTAGAATCTAGCTATTTAGCACTATCTATCTATCACTATCTAGTATCTAGCTGTATACTAGCTATGGTGGGTCATCAAATCGCTAGAGAAAGAACCACGCCATAAGTGAGTCCTTCGTCAAAGCCTCTTGTTCTGACACAAGAGGGCAGTTGATCTCTTAGGACACCACGTCATTGTGACAATGGTCGCCAAATAAGAGCTCGGTTACTATGTCATTTTACCAAATATTACTGATCTTTGCATTTATACGATTTATTCGAAGTTTTTGGGCAACTTTGGTTCTAATTAACGGGATTTAGTAAACGAAGTATGAAACAATGTATAGACCTGGACATAGGTCCAGCGGTGGATGACAGCCAGCTGATGATGGTTAGGAACGAATAAAAAAAAGCAGCCAAGTGCGAGTCGGACTCGCCCATGAAGGGTTCCGTAGCAGCAAGTAACATAATATAAAAGTTCTAGGATGGTTTACGATTTATGACGTATTAAAAAAAAACTACTTGCTAGATCTCGTTCAAACCAATTTTCAGTGGAAGTTTTATCATTCTCTTATTTTAGAAGTTACGGTGGGGGGACACATTTTACCACTTTGGAAGTGTCTCTCGCGCAAGCTATTAAGTTTAGAAAAAAATGATATTAGAAACCTGAACATCATTTTTGAAGACCTATCCATAGATAACCAACGCGTATGGGTTTGATAAAAAAAAATTTAGTTGTAGTTCTAAGTATGGGAAACCACAAAAATTTCTTGTTTTTTTTTCTAGTTTTGTGTGAAAATCTTAATGCGGTTCACAGAATACATCTACTTACCAAGTTTCAACAGCATAGCTCTTATGGTTTCGGAAAAAAGTGGCTGTGACATACACGGACAGACAGACAGACAGACATGACGAATCTATAAGGGTTCCTTAGTTTGGTTACTGAACCCTAAAAAGAAATGGGCTCAGTTGTGCCCGAGCCGTAGCATTTTTTGTTAAGGTGGGGTAACGCTAAATTATCAATCTTAGATTTGATTGTTAACTGACTAAATCAAGTACAATATTCAAATTATAAATATGCATAGATACTACATTATAATTCCGAGGGATCACTGTACCAGAAACACGATAGGACAATATTTTCTTGATAGAAAAAAATACCCAAAGTTAACTTTTGGCTTGATTCGATTGTTTATTAAAATGGAGCATATTACTGGTTAAAAAACTATTTAAATAAAATCAATACAACAAAGACGAAGGTTTTTTTTTTTCTTTATATTTGGCGCCTCACGGCTTGTGCATTTGCCATTTTCAAGTACATATCTGTATTTGCACTATATTGTACTTACTCCTTCCAAGTCGTCAAAGTCACAATCAAGTCATGTTTTAGTAAAACGGTGGCCAATTTTACTAAAACTTTGGTAGACAATTTCCACCAATTTCAAAAGTCACGCAATTCACTTCCATTTAATTTCACTACACTTGTGCTTATTAAACGAGCTACATTAGTTAAAATGCCACCAAAATAACACAAAATAACTCAAGAAAACACTAGGAAAAGAAATAAAATAAAAGTAGACAACGTCTCTTTTCGAAAATGGCGGGAAGAGTCCTAGACGAAGGTTTACTGTAGGGGATTTGTAAAATTATGTATAATTATTTTACGAGATATTCAATAAAAACTACTTTTTCGTGCGGCGCGAGGCATTTTTTTTTGTATGAAGATTTCTGCCTGGTGTTGGCGCAGTCTTAAATGAGTAAAATAATACTGCGTCTAAGTTCCTTACTTCTCGAAAGTCCATGGCGACGACGTTTAGAAAATACAACGAGACCGAAAACAAGAATGAGCAACATTCCAACAACCAATAGCATGATCGAATGACGCGTCCGATCAACTCAAATATGATGCCGATGGATCAACTTGACTTTCCGCAAACATGCCACAGACAGAAACGAGGCAGACCAGCACCCTGTATGCGTTGTTGTACTGAACACGTAAAGGCATTGTATGCTGTCTGCGTATGGCTGGTGTAAAAGGATGCAAGTGTGAAAGGAGTCGCAGTATGCTCTATAGAGAGTACCTACACATTGCAAATTTCCGGGCGCGAACACACAATTCCCTACGCTCTCTTACCAGGTCAAGATCATCCCGCAGGTTATAGTTGATCCAATGACCTAGATATTTCAATCATGAGGTTATGTTCAACGTGTTGGCGTTAATGGTCACAGGTGGTATGTGAGAATATGCTATACCTACTTGCCTGGGTCGGAAACATCACCACTTTTACTTTTAAACATTGGTACTACTGTTTTTATTAACTTGTCAGGGATGAATGAGAAATACAGCAGCTGAAAACATGGCTAATACCCTAGGCAAATGTGTACCTGCGTATCGCTGATGCTCAATGCTAAGGCTATCAAGACCCGGTGACTGCCCCTTTTTAGGGTTCCGTAGTCAAAGACAAGGAACCCTTATGGATTCGTCATGTCTGTCTGTCTGTCTGTCTGTCATTAAATGAAACTTTAATGCACAAGAGAATAATAGTAGTTTATGCAACTGTCATATAAGAAGGGGTATTAAAACACGAGAGAAAAAAAAGATAGCGGTACTATAATGAGTTTTATGATACAGTTGGCGGTACTATAATGAGTTTTATTCTTAATTTTATATATATGCGTCTATAAAGTGCGTCTGTATAGAACCGTCTTTGAATTCGTAATTCGAATTTTTCGATTTGAGTGTAGATAAAAAGCTTTTTGAGCCCGTTTACACCGTGAAAATACATTTTACAGTTTGAAATGAGAACAGGTTTTACTAGATGGTATTTACCAAAATATGAGCACAAAGCTCGGTAGATAAAGTTGTGTAGCAGTTTATTCTGCAACATCTGCGATCTTTCAATTATCGTCACAGTACAATCATACAATAACAGTAGGCCCTCTTTTTCTTGTTCATATAATGGCTTCTGAGGAGTGCTCCAAACAATTTCGCCTATGTCAAGTGATATTAATCACATCACATCACATCACATCACACTATATCTTTAATATTATAAAGGCGAAAGTTTGTGTGTGTGTGTGTAGTGTGTTTGTTACTTCTTCACGCTGAAACCGCTGGACGGATTTGCATGAAATTTGGTATGGAGATAACTGAACTGCCGGAATAACACAAGGCACATATTTATCCCGATATTCCCACGGGATCGAGAAATACGCGGGTGAAACCGCGAGGCGCTGCTAGTTTGTAATAAAATTAGTCAAGTCGTCAAGAGTCTCCGTCAAGTCATCACTCCCCTCATAAGGCCCTCTTATTAGCTAGGCCAGGGTTCACGGACAAAAACGGGCTGTTACTGTAACCATCAATCAAGATGACAGACAAAGTATAAGAAAAATCTGTGAAAAAAAATTGGTTAAGGAAAAATACGTTAGTTAATTCACACACTGGACACACCGCACTTATGATTTATTGATCTGGAGCCTTCTGTGGGTTATCTTATCAAATTCTATGCTGGTTTTCAACTACAGCAGACAGAACTGGGCATTGCCCAATACTTGTTCCTCCTATGTTTCCTCTCACTACCCCCTAGTTAGAATATCCTCACAGAGCGTGAATCGAAGATTAACTCCAAGGGGATTAACATGAACACATGTATGTATGTATGTACCTATACCCATACAGTTTTCTTACTGAATTCTTAAACTGTGGCACAATAGCACTTCTAGTCCAATCAATCACGACATATCGAGACCACCTGCCGCTGGTTTATGTGGCCATTCGTTCTGAAATGGATCGATGTCCGAACCACATCCGAAAAATCGGAAAGTAAATAACTGGAACTGGAAGGTCTATGTCCTATTTACCATAAAAAAAATCGAGGTACCATTGTTGGTTATAGAATACCTATATGTAATTTAGAGTTTTATTTTGAGTAAAAACTTACAAAATCCCAGTTTTAATAAAAAAAGTACATATTAATAAGTAAATGTTTAATGTTGGTATGAAAAGTTTTTTTTTTTATTAGGTATCAGTATTTTAATAATAAAACTGGGATTTTGTTATTTGGAAATTAGTTTATACTTATAACATGAAATTATATATTTTCTATCATCGATAATCGTTCCTCAAAGTTTTGTATAGCTGGTTTTGTTGCTTTTTCATACTAACGTATGTTTCTAAATATGGCCGTGTTTATTTTACACTAAAATTACTACTGATGTTGGCTTCTATACTGGTCTTTATTTGCGGTAAATCATATTTGGTTGAAGAAAACAAGGGATTAATAGCGAGAATAAAATCGAAATTACTTAGGTATATGAACTAAAATTTCGATGTTATTTTCGCCGATTGTCAGGTCTACGAGCTATTATGTCCTGCCTATTGCCACTCCAACTAGCTAATTCTTAGGGCTATATCGGTGATCTTGGTTCTTCTACGGATGTCCTCTAGTGCCTTTATATAATTGGTTTTAACATGCATCGGGTTTAGTTTCAATCCAATCAACCCTATAAGACTAGCTTTGTTTGCTCCCAAACGGGCAGGAATTGACAAAATGGAGGGGTCGTGTGACAACTGCCCGAGTAAATTGGGGCTTTTGTTTGCGAAAAATCTCCTTATCTTGTTACATTTGTTACTGAAGTAGAGCAGACGTCTTTATTTTAGAAGTTAGTCTTTAGTTGAGAACTAACTGCACTTTACCGAGGCGAGAAGCTGTTACCTAGAAAGTTTTGTTACTAGTAAGTAGAGGTCTTTACAAAGTTTTTCTGTCTGTAGGTATGTGAGGAGCAAATCTGGCGATCCAATTTTCGACCACTGCCCGATATTCGATAATGCTGAAGGTTTGTACACACCTTTGGTTCTGAAGACAACATACCTACAATATAGTACCTATACGAGTATTAAATTTTGTAGTACCTACAAATAACATTTTTGTATATGCTTCTTTTGAACCAAAAATTAATTTGTGAAAGAGTTCGTCCGGGGAAGTACATATTTACCTATTTCTGCTGGAAAGCACTTAGTGCTCGCTTTGCTGTGTCTGGTTTGAAGGGTCTTCTTACAGGTGTAATCACCAGGTACATGAGACTTTTCGTCTTTGTCTCAGGGTGTTTTACCCTTACAACCCAAATTAAATTGCTTAGCAAATATTAAGTTAGTTAAACCCTAGTTAAGCTGATAATAGTAGTTTTTAATGCAAAATGTAAAGGTGTTACCCACGCTGCTCAGCCACTTCTGATGGCGATTGACCTATTCATTTATAAATATTCGATTCCCGTTGACCTTCGATTGGTCGTTTGTAAGTTTCGTGCCGTAACGATTAGAGCGGTTTTAACGTTCTAGGAAGCTCATACAACATTATGGTTTCTATTCAAGATTTGATGCCATCTCATCGACACGAAGATTTTCTGAGCTCCTGATTGCAGTTTTGACGTAATATGTGAATACTAGTGAGTACATTGTTTGGAATACAAGCGACGCCATACAAACCTCTATTGGAGCCCCATTTCTGACTTGCCCAATTTTGGCTCACGTTACCCCACTCGCATATTTAGAGCTCGCAGTTCACATTACATAGGGCTGCCTCTCTTCAGTGTTCATTTGTGAGCCTCTCATCTCTAAATGTAAGGTATCCCAAACTAAAAATCTGATGCTCAAAGAAAATACCAAAAACGGTAATACCAGCTTTGGAATAAAGCCGTCTGATTCTTCGACGACAATATTATGCAGTCATGCGTAAAGAAGGACGCAAAGGAGGTTTTTTCTTTATAATTCTTATAATTTATTAATTCTTTACACTACCGTCGTCTGTCTTTCCTGAAAACTATAATCTGGGTATCTTCAAGTCAAGAGTGAATAGGTGCCTTCTAGATCTTTGTGCTTCATCTTCGGCCACATCGTCACTTACCAACAGGTGAGATCGTGGTCAAACAAAGGTCTATCAATGTTAAAAAAAAAAAAAAAAAAAAAAAATTGGCGCCGCACGGCTTGTACATTTGCCATTTTCAAGTTATTTTTAATTTTTATAAGTGCATTTTCAATGTAATTTGCAACGTTACACTCCTTCCAAGTCATCAAAGTCAAAGGCGAGTCATGTCAGTCTACCAAAGTTTTAGTAAAACGGTGGCCGTTTTACTAAAACTTTGGTAGACAATTGTAAATTGTACCGTGTATGGTTTTTATCAAAACAAACTTTTACTTAATACTCAATACTCAATATATTGATTGCTTTCACATGGTTAACATAATAGTTCTTACATATACTTAGGTAGACTCGCACATGAACCCTGTTTTTAGGGCATAGCAATGGAGAGGTAGACCGTGGTTCTCGGGCCCCTTTCGTAGGTAAGTATTATTATTATTATTTGTATCAAGTTATATTTATTGGTATTATTAATGTCAGCTGATTATTTATTTTTATTCATTTTACTTTACTTTACAATTTCCACCAATTTGAAAATTATTTGAAAAATAAAATGGTTCAAGGCTGTCAAAGACCTGCCTATAGGTGGCAGACAAAGCATGCTTAAATTATCGATGGAATTTGTATCATGCCCATTTTTGACCGCAGCCCTATCGTAAGAACTAAACTAACCGGGTAAAATTTTAACAGCAAGTTTTATTTCCATGTCTGGATCCTGGAGTGCAGCCAACACGTCGTGTTCTTAGCGATACATTGTAAGTACCTACCATATTTTAGCCGAAATCCCGTAGCAATGCTAGTAGAAATATGCTAGTAGTAATTTGTAAAGGCAAACCTTTTGAAATGAGATATTTATTTCCTTGTTTCACTAGTTTTTGTTGGCAGTGGCAAAATCCTTTATAAAATAAATAGACCAAAACGGAATTTTTGATCCATTGGATTTGGGTAGGTAAGTACCTACGTAATTGAAAAAACCGGTATTAACTCACGTAGGTACTTGTTCCGAGTCAGTACCTACGTGAGTTATTACCGGTTTTTTCAATTATGAATATTACTCACGGAAGTTTTAAAAGTACCTACGTGACGAAAACTAACCTGTAAAAAGTTTCTTGATACTTTGGTATTGTTTATTCCGAATTTCACCACGATAAAAGTTAGCCTATATCAATCCAGATCATAATTTATCTGTGTGCCAAATTCCATAGAAATCGGTGCAGGCGTTTTGTCGTGATTGAGTAACAAACATACAAACAACCAAAGATCGTAGCTTTGACATTTATGATATTAGTGGAATATGATATCAATGCGAACATACATATTATCAATAATAATACAATAGGTGTTCTTACCCGTGCTAAAGTAACTGAAAAAGCTGAAGGAAAACAAAACTACTTGAGAGCTAGGTAAGTAGCATCCTCGGCTGTTAATCCCTTTCGGTTTCTATTTCACAGATCATTGCACTGTATGTTTAGAAAATTTTTAAAAGATGCTAATTCACGCGGCTCAACGAACAGCGAAATCCGAATCGAAAGCGATTACCGGTACGTCAGGCAATAAGGGTGCAGGTATACAATGAACTGTTGACATAGTAAAGCTAAGGCCAAGCCAACGCGTTCAGCCCGCGTCCGCGGTAGCGTGCACGGTGGCGAATTATCTATTGTCTTACCATTGATCGCCACCGTGCACGCCACTAAGGACGCGGGCTGAACACGTTGGTCTAACCAAATAAATCGTCTGGCACAGCAAAGAAAGAGATTGGCGTCCCGACGCATGAATCACTAAAGATCTGACAAGTGCGAGCGAGACGCACGTTCCTACCCTGTGAGGTGTAAAGTAATTAGAAATAGTCAGCCCCTTTTCGAGTTTCTAATACTTTTTCCTACAAACTTCACCATTTTTTTATGGTCAAAAGTTGAAATTTCGCGGTTTTCGACTATCTTTATTTGTGTCATTAAGCCTCCTAGCACGAAATTTCAGAATTGGGAGGTGAAATGAATTTTAAAAAAAAAATAAAAAAAAATTAAAAAAAATGAAATAAATTTAATTTTAATTAAATTTATTATTATTATTATTATTATTATTATTTTTTATGAATTTTTAGTTTTTACGATTTGTATAGGTACCAAAATTAGTAATTTTTTGCCATATTGATATTATCACAGATAAAATAATACTATACTTAAATTACATTTATTTACAGAAAGAATAATACAAGGTATGTACAAAATACATATGAAACAGTTGTGCTACCTGAAGACCGCTGCAAGCGATCTAAAGGTAGCTCAACTATACTATACTAGTATTGATTGTATTTAGTTAGAATTTTGATCTTTTTAGGGCACGAAAAATAAATAAATAAATAATGCTGGATAGTTCACACAACATTATCTAGTCCCAAACTAAGCAGAGCTTGTGTTATGGGTACTAGATAACTGATATACTTAATACAATATATTACATAGATAGATATTTTTTATTATACCTCAGATAAAATAATACTATACCATGGTTCAGAATTCGAGATATTTTTTGTAAACAAAGGGGATACCATAGCAAAAAAATAGGTACTAATGAGTTAGTTTATTAAATTAGGCCAATAAACAGGCTTGGCGTGTTATTCTAACTCAGATCTGATAAACTATAATGTAATCAATATTTTGTCGTATATATTTTTGAGTTATTTTGCTTATTAACAAAGTTATCAAGCAAAAATATATTTTTTAGTATAAAATATTTCATGTCACTTGGAACACTGCAGAGATTCTAAACAATTGGCTTTGTTTTAAGTAAATAAAATAAATTATTAAATAAAACATGGGTGGACACTCAAGTGACATCTTCAAAAGAAGCGTTTTTGGACGGATTGACCACCGGGCTAAAAGCTCCATCGGGCAAGGGAAGGAGGTTAATTATAAGCCACATTGGGAGTGAAGAAGGATTTGTAGAAGTGGGTTTATTGTTGTTTGAATCAAAAACGAATACAGACGATTACCATAAAGAGATGAATTCAGCGTGCTTTGAAGAATGGTTGACAAAAATTCTGCCTGATTTAAAACCAAATTCAATTTTAGTTATGGATAATGCCCCTTACCACAGCCGCAAATTGGAGCGAATTCCAAACACCTCATGGAGAAAAGCCTCCATCCAAGAATGGCTTCATGCAAAAAACATTGCCTACAACATAAATATGATAAAAGCAGAGTTATTGAAAATTGTAACAGAAAATAAGACCCGATTTAATAAGAATGTGGTGGATGAGTTGGCTGCCCAGAACGGCGTCACTATCTTGCGACTGCCCCCTTACCATTGTGAGCTCAACCCAATTGAGCTTGTGTGGGCTCAAGTAAAGGGGCATGTCGGTAAAGCTGTTATTAGAAGAAGGTTTAAGAAAGGTGACGCCGGAGAAATGGGCAGACTGTGTACGTCATGCGATAAAAATAGAAGATGAAATGGTTAAATTAAATAACATAATTGATGGTGTTTCTGATAGATTTGTTATTAACATCAATGATGAATTTGATTCTGATACTGAATCTAACAGCTCAGATATGACAGAGTAGTTGTGATCTTTGATTGTTTATAGATTTGGTTGTGCTTCACGTCACAAATGCGTCGAAAAATATACCGGCCAACCGTTGGCCGGTAAGTCGCTCGCCGCCTCTCAGTGTCAATTGTCTCGTCAAGGTGAACGGTCGCATCGTTGATTCTAATTTGTGTCTGCAATGACGAGTTGTGCCATAAAAGTGTGCAGAAACTACAAAGGACGTCTAAAAACGACTGGTAAAGTCACCTACCATCAGTACGTATCCAGAATTCATAGAATTATCGAAAGTATTTCATAAAAACAATCAACTTATTAGCCCCGATTTTTCAACTCAAGCTTGGCTCTTTTGTCTATATTGCCAGTTTTTAAATGCTAAATTCCTCATGATCTATGAATAAATGATTATGAAGTCAGAACGCGCGAACGTCGATCGAGTTTTGAACTTTTTTGTTAAACAACCTCAAAAAAAAGGAGGAGGTGCTTAATTCGTGTTTTTTTAATGTTTGGTATCTCTGTCATTTAATTTCTGATTAGGAACATTATTTTTTTATTTGACACGATACACTTCCCGTCGATGATGATACATTGCCGCAAATTGAAGGTACATACCGCGCGAGCGAACCTGCTTGGCGGATATTACAAAAAAATTATACAATTGTTAAGACGTAGGAGAAGCCACGGGTCACTACTAGTAAAACATGATCCACGCAAAAAAATGTTTTTACCACTGGCTTGTCTGTTTAACAATGACATTTGTTTGTTTACAAAAAATATCTCGAATTCTGAACCAAGGAACCACTGAACTAGCCTAGTAATTATGCATAGAAAATACCCAGAACACCCTGAACAAATATCTGCGATCGCACATATATCTATTCCGAGGCGGGAATCAAACCCGCAACCTCCTGCGTCACATGCGAACATTCGCCCGCCGCGCCACAGAGGTCAACTATAAGCACACATACCTTTATATTTGCTATAAATTTCAAGTTGCTACGTTCAGCCGTGTCTGAGAAAAAAGATCATACAGACAGACAGACGGACAACAAAGTGATCCTATAACGGTTGGTTCCTTTGATATCTCTTAAGGTCTTAAGGTTGCTCTGTTAAGCTCTTAAAGAACACTAAAAACCTCATTATTTTACGTTTTAGGGTTTCGTACCCAAAGGGTGTGAAATGGGACCCTATTTGCCTACGCCGCCGTCTCAGTCCGTCTGTCTATGTATATCTGTCTGGATTTTTTCACGAGGTATCTCTTGGCCGCCGTAAGCGGTAGCCATTTTGTCATTTTTACAGATTAATATAATGTTAATATCTGATAACAACGAGCTTAGCTCGGCGTTTTTTAAAAATAAAATCTCATTTTCCCAAGGATTAGACCTACCTAGATAGATCGATTTTTCACCCCCAAAACCCTCCATATAGCAAATTTCATCCAAATCGTTCCAGCTGTTTCTGAGATCACAAAATGTGGAGGTATATGTTTTATATAACATACAAATATTGCTCGTTTAATAGTAAAACAGCATTTAGGCATAAAACCTACGCAAATAATAAGATGAAAAAAACTTAATTCCAAGGAGTCGCCGTACAAAGAGTTAAGGAATAAATCCGTTAGCTCATTCTAATCTACTAGTGGCGACATCTAGTTTTGAGATGAATAAACTTTTCACGATGTTAGAAAAAACACGTGACGTTCATCATTCATTTACTCAGATATCCTGTGGTTAATAATTCTCGAGATGGAGAAGAGTTTCTGTTCCTTGGAAGGGACTGTGTGACTTCGGAACCATACACAGAGTATACGACAGGAGACGCATAGCCAGTTTATTATTAGGTACTCTACACTACGCCCTCCGGGATAAGGTATTGCGAATAAACTACGTAATGCTTTTAAGAAAGCTAGGGAGGTAGTTAAATCTGATATTTTTAAGCTGCTCTCAAGAGATTTCCTATCGTCTTTCTACTCGATCCATCAAAATATAACTGATTATCTATTTTCGACTCTATTCCAAGTGAATAAGCTACATAAGGCTGTGCTATAGACTCGGGTGAAATATCTATCAGGTTTTAGTATGATAGAGTTCTGAATACTTTTGCGATGATGGCTATAAAGCTATAGTCATAGTCATGAAATCAAACTTATTTTTTAACCCCCGTATTATAATAGTGTGTATGTCTGTATGTATGCATGTTTCTTTCTTGTTTGATTTTAATAATGATTTTTAAGGTACTGTTTTTTTTAAAGAAACTTAAAAAAAAAAAAAAAAACCCGACTGGACGGAAGGAATATACGTTTAGGGCAACGATATATTAAATTACAACTTGATAACATGTCTCTGGTTTAGGGTGAGAGGTTGTTTAGTAAAAGCAATGACGCGTAGTTGCAGTGTCCAGGAGGCAACCGGATGACTCGTGGTATTTGAACTACCGAAATATTATGGGACCGCCCTGTGCAACCCGAACTGAGCCAACATAACCAGGAGCGGAAATAGGGGTGAAACAAAAAAAGTGTCGCGAGGGAGCCGATTGAAACAGCAGTTGCCTGAAAGTGTGACGCTGTTTATATAATTAAATTTTAATGTCATGTCTGGTGCGACTGGCGCCATGTAAGCTAGGAATATGGACTAAAGGCATGGAACTAAGGCTAAAAACGAAACGTTAGCGATTATACCAGTCTCATTCTTTTATATGAATGTATTCATGTGTTGGAATGAGACAAGCATAAATCTATCTGTTCTTATTTGTGGTAGTCGTACCAGGCCAAATGTCAAATTAGTAGTACATTCATGGTAACAATCTAGGGAGATGTATATGCATGATACCAAAATTCAGGGTACGGAACGGAAAGACGACTGTCATGTGACAATATATTTGTTTCTCTCTAACATAGGATAGCAAGCTATCTTCTAGGATAGGAGTAAGAAGGAACACTATATGCTATTTTTAGCACTCACTCCATAATATAACTCCATGCATGTAAGAGAGCGTAGTTTTTTTTTTTTTTTTTTAACATTGACCACGATCACACCTGTTGGTAAGTGACGATGTGGCCGAAGATGGAGCACAAAGGTCTAGAAGGCACCTATTCACTCTAGCCTTGAAGAGACCCAGATTATAGTTTTCAGGAAAGACAGACGACGGTAGTGTATTCCAATCCTTAGCAGTTCGCATGATAAAGATAGAACTGAAACGTTTTGTGTGAATAGAAGGTATACTAATGAGGTAAGGATGGTACTGAGCCGTACGCCTGCTCGTCCTATGATGAAAAGAAGATGGTGGGATCAGATCGTGCAGTTCCTGGGAGCATTGCCCGAAATATAACCTATAGAAGATCGAAAGGCATGCAACCTTACGACGCCTTACGAGTTGTCAGGCTGCTGCCTGAAAATTGGCATGCTTTTCTTCATCACATACAGACACTGGAAACAAATTGCCATCCGCCCCGGCCGGTCCGTTATCGACCCGTCAAGTTGGAAGCCGGAAAAAAAATGAGCTGTGGACGAAAACATTGCACTTAAAATCATTGAAATCGGATGGCATTTGTTTTTTGCTTCTTGTATGATGTGTATAACGTATGGAGGTTTATTAGTAGTCCATCTTCCTAGGTATAACGATATGTACAAATGCCATCCCTCTCCTATGAAATTTCATCCCCCTGTGGCCACCACTACAAACGTGAATTTCACAAATTGGAATACGCAACGGAATACAAAATGGAGTAGTAGTAGAGCTTTTTTGTGAAAGAGTTCGTCCGGGGAAGTACTACCACCATACCTATTTCTGCCGCAAAACAGTAGTGCTTGCATTGCTGTGTTCCGGTTTGAAGGGTAAGGGTGCCGGTGAAATTAAAGGCACATGAGACTTTTCATCTTTATGTCTCAGGGTGGCGGGCGCAGTGCAATGCCACATAGGGCGCGTCCTAGGTGGACGTGACCTATGAGGTAATGCACTGTTCATAGGCAGAGGTTACCGCTTTACATCAGGTGGGCCATCTGCTTGTTCCGTCATTCAAGTAATATAAAAAAAAAAAAAAAACACTACGATATGAGTGTAGTTACTTAATTTGCAATGTATGTTTGTATGGGTGGAATCCAGGTGGAATCTTGCAAAATTGAACTTTAAAGCAGTTATCCTCAACCAATTGAGCTGAAATTTGGCATATCTGTCAAGTTCCGATGACAATAACGATGATGTAACAGCGAGCTGATCTGATGATGGAGACGGAAGGTGGACAACGGAACTCCTCGAGGGATAATAGTAGACTGGCCGTGTTTAGGCTCATTTTGATCAGCACACGGTTACGATCACTAATTTTGTAAAAGCTTGTATTGAAAAATATATTTCTCACAAAAAACTTATTATAAAATTAACTTCTTATTTGAAACCCATCGTCCACTTCGCATAATATACACCGCACTTTTTCTCAATATGACTATGGCTGATTTCCGTGGTTCTAGCAAATTTCCACTTTGTATTAGCAGTTCAATATTGAACTTGCGCGCAATCCCGCTGAGTTCGGAACACTTCACCTAAGCTACGCCATTGTTCTGAAAATGCTTGTTCCGTACCTACGTTTTTGAATGTTTGTCCCCAATGAGTTGTCGATGACAGACTATTTAGATTGATAAATTACATACTAGAACAATTTGAGGTGGTTGCTTTTTCATACAAACGTATTTGCACAAATATGGGCGAACAGGGTATAATTTTAAACTGAAATGACTGTTATCGGCTTTTCTATTGGTCATTATTTGCGGCAAATCATATTTGGTTGAAGAAAACAGTCGATTAATAGCGAAAATAACATAGAAATTGTAGTCCATACAAGTACCTAATTTCGATGTTATTTTCGCAATATTCGACTGTTTTCTTCAACCAAATATGATTTGCCGCAAATAATGACCAATAGAAAAGCCAACAACAGTCATTTCAGTGTAAAATTATAGGTAGGTAGGTACTCTGTTCGCCCGTATTTGTGCAAATACGTTTGTATGAAAAAGCAACCACCTTAAGAAAACAACCTCTTATTGTTTTGTTTTAGGGTTGAAAACTAAAAACATTAAACCTTCAACACAGTGTTTTGTCTTTTGCATTTACAACCAGTTTGAAATTCGTTCGAAAGAGACAAAAAACTATCTGCGTTTATTAGTACCACAGTTATTCCCTAAACGTAGTATTTTACGGAGCCAATCAAACGATGGTGTTATTAGAAAACAGAATAACTAACTAGGTACATAAGAGGAATGGAAATTTTATGGAGTCGGTATTCGGCAAAAACACTGTGCCTACAATAAATGGCCATGGCAACTCGATACCGTATAGGTACTGTCTGCATTCTTTTGACCCTTTTCACGACTGAAACCTTTCAAAAGTTACGTACCTACATTAACAGAAACTTCGTACTTACAAGGAAATCTTTTTAAACTCGTCTATACTATGTAGGTAGGTACTATAAGCAAATCTGTCAAATACATTTTCGTTGAGAGTTCCTATCGAATGCTACTACACTTCCTACTTAGGTACCTACTCCTTATGTAAAGTTAGTTTCAGACTTGTAAGACACAATTTAGAATGTAGGGCACAATTTTAGAAACTTTGAAGTCTTATTTTCTGGATAAAATATAATAAAAATACCTTTATTATGCCTATAGTCACTATTACTTATTAGTAGTTATTCCATATAGTTAATCACAGAAAACACAACTACCGGTGTGTGTTATACGAGTAGGTAACACAGAAGTTAAAAGTAAATGAGATTAAATAACCATAAGTAAGAGTAAAATAGAAAAAAGGTAAAACTTAAATACTACTAATTTAAAAATAGGTTATTCTAACTTAAATGTGTGCCCGTGGCGGTGAAAGCCTTCTCCAACTGCTTCCAATCCTCTCTTTATCTTGCTAATCTTGGCCGGAGTTTCCCGGCCACAGCTAAAATATCGTCACTCCATCGTTTAAGTGGTCGTCCTCGTCTACGCTTTTGATCTCCAGGAAACCAGTTAGTGACTGCTTATGACCATCTATTGAATTTCACTCACTGTAGATGTCCTGAGGGCCTACCACAGGTTTGTAATTTGTTACAACTCGGAATAACGAAAAACGAATTGCGAGTCGAAATGTCGTTTTTGTATGGAGAAAATGATAAGCGCCCCTAGCGGACTTGTTGAGAAACTCATTAAAACCATACATAAAAACAAATATCGACTCGGAATTCGATAGTCGGGATACCGAATGCAAAACTTAGACAAACCTGTGGTAGGCCCTCTGCCCATTTCTATTTCAACCCCAATATTCGGCGCGTACTACGTCTTTGGCTTCTGTTTTCCTTCAAATGCGTTCCTTACACGATATCTTTTTTATCTCTGTGAAACTAGAAAGGTCCTTAAAATAAGGTGGGTAATTATTCCTCAACGAGAAATAAAACGACATCTTTATCTTCGCATGTGCCGATTGGTAGTCGAAATGTTTTAAGCACTGAGGTCAAAAACTAAATCTCAAGTCTGCCATGCCATATAATATTATGCGAAATTGAGTAATGGGAGTGTGAATTGAGCAACACATGAATGGAACCTATTTCCGTTGCTTGGACCGCGTGGCTACTCAAACATTGATCTTGTTAGTTTTATTTCTGCTGACCCTACTTTCTCGGTTCTCAGATAAATAATATTATAGATATTGCTATAGTTTATCCATGATTAAACTCGTAAGTTACCTACAACAGTATCTTGCGTGACTACTCCCCATTAGACGAGCATGCTCGCATGAAAATAGCACCTTAGTTAATCCCTTTCGAAGGACAAGAGAGTCCTGTCTAATAAACAGTTATTTTAAAAAATCGGTAGGAGTTTTTTGTTAGTGGAAAGTTGAAATAGGTTATCATTATTATAAAAAGCCTCTAAACGTTCACGTTCACGTTAACGGGTTTTCCTCTACAGAATGCAATGGGGGGATTTTCCACACAACGACACACGCTTGGCAGGTGGGAACTACGAGTACCATGGTACCTACCACAATACCCCAGACCACGAACAAATATCCCGCAACGGGAACCGAACCCACAACCTCTCGCCTCCGTTTCCGTGTTGCTCTATGGCTCAGAGCGCTCGTCGGTGTCTCCAACGTCGTCTGTCTTTTTTTGTTTGAAACAAACAATAAAAACAACATCTAAAAGTGATCGCAAACTTTTTTCAGTGTACCGTACCAACCGTAAGCCATTTAAATTGATTTATTAAATGCAAAATCCTTTATTTTCCTTGATTTTATTGACCAAACATGTGACGTGAAAAAAGTTATTGACATAATGTAGGCAGCAAATCTTGAACTGTGACAGGGAATGCTTGTAAAAGGTTTCAATCAGGCGGCAACAATCCGTCAGCTATCATCTTTTGCCTCTTAGCTTCTTCTCTAACTTTCTTTTCCGCATCCTTCTTCTCTTCTTCCGCTCTTTCTTCTGCAGCCTTCTTGTTTGCCATCTCAGCCAGAACCTTTTGGTCCAACTTGAAGAAGTTAATCGGCTCTTTGACGTACTTCACATCCTTATTATTCATGTTTTCTACAAACTTCGTATAACAGAATAAATTGCTTTCTAAATTGAATGTTTTGTCTTTAGTGGCAAGTTTAATCCAGTCCATGAATTCTATTTCTTCTAAAGGTTCTCCCCAGGTAAAGAGCTCTTTCGTAAGCAATTCAAAATCGCAGATACCTGTCTCTTCATCGTCTTGTCCTAGAGCTGCAAAGGCTCTGGTGACAGCGACTTCGAAGTCGTCGCCCCAGCCCATTTTGGCTTCGATCATGAACAACCACTCGTGGTATTCCACGGTGTCGACCATGTCATCTTCTAGGAAGGTAACGTAGAGTTGGTTGATTTCTGCTGTTTTTGGATTGAAGCCCAACTTCCTGAGCATTAGTGGGATTTCTTTAATTGGCACCTGAAAGATTTAGGTACCTAAATTTTTATACCTATAAAGAATAGTGGTTCGCCCCGAACTGAGACCTCGCGAATACACGTGATGTAGGTTACCTACTTTATTTACTTTTAAAGATAAAAAGTCTCATGTGCCTGTAATTTCACCCATACCCTTAAAACCGGAACACAGCAATGCGAGCACTACTGCTTTGCGGCAGAAATAGGTATGGTGGTAGGTTAGGCGGGGAAGTACTACCTGGTGGTGCTACCCCCAGGTAGTATTTCCCCGGACGAACTCTCTCACAAAAAAGCTCTACTACTACTAAATATTAAATACCCACTAACTAGGTACTACTTTATATTTAATACCTACTGACCTTGTCAATATTATCTTCATCATGAGCCTTGAACATCTCCTTGAATTTGGCTAAGTCCACGTTGCTGAAGCATGCTGGTGGTGGTGGAATTTTCTTAGGTTTTTCTGGAGGAGCTTTTTTGCCTTTGGGGGCGGGGGGCGCTTTCTTGTCTTTACCTTTCTTTGGCGCCATTGTGATTGAAAATAGATAGTGCAAAAAGGAAGGTATTGAAGAAAAGGTACCACTCGGCTTTTATATACCTTTTTATATGTATTTATTTGGGTGGACTCCGATCACATTTTGGTTATTTTTGATGAACGCATGGTATATAATTATAAGCCAAAAGTCTGAAGGTTTGGTCGTTACGAAAACATTTGAAAATTGGAAAAATATACGGTTTAGTCCACAGATTTAAAGCTTATGTAGGCAAAAAATACTAGGTTTATGCGTGGAGGCATAAATATATGGAGCGTTCTGATCATAGATCTAGTATGCCTACCGAAAAAATTCTACGTCTATGGTTCTCATAAACAACGCGTGTTCGATTTTCAAGTACCTAGAGGTTATTTGAACCACTGGGTAGATGTTATTTTCCCCGTCGAGCTTTGATGTCATTTAGAAAAAACCGGCCAAGTTCGAGTCAGACTCTCACACGAAGGGTTCCGTACCATTATCTATAAAAAAGGCAAAAAAAAACACGTTTGTTGTATGGGAGCCCCTTATTTTTTTTTGTACTACTTGAATGACGGAACAAGCAGGTGGCCCACCTGATGTTAAGCGGTAACCTCTGCCTATGACCAGTGCATTACCTCATAGGTAATGAGGACGCACCCTATGTGGCATTGCACTGCGCCCGCCACCCTGAGGCATAAAGATGAAAATACTCATGTGCCTGTAATTTCACCGGCACCCATACCCTTCAAACCGGATCACAGCAATGCAAGCACTACTGCTTTGCGGCAGAAATAGGTATGGTGGTAGTACTTCCCCGGACGAACTCTTTCACAGAAAAGCTCTACTACTACAAACAATTACTATCAAAAATTACTAGTATTTGTTGTTATAGCGGCAACAGAATAAATCATCTGTGAAAATTTCAACTGTCTACCTATCTATCACGGTTCATGATATACAGCCTGGTCTATAAAAACGCAAAAAAAACGTCCTTTAGGGGCGCTGGATCTAATCTCATACAAAATGCTTACATTAACCATGCTGTGGTGTGTTCGGCCTAAGAATAGACCCCTCCGTCTCCTTCCGTGGATGTCGTAAAAGCCGACTAGGGGATTACCCGGACTTGTTGATAAGATTCGTTGATATAAGATTTGTCCTGGCTGCTAGCTTATTATGGAATGTGTTATTACTGGAAGAAAGCGTTAGCTGAGTCAGTCGTGGGAAGCAATGGCGGCAATGAGCTCACCACTTGTCACGTCTATATTCCACGATGGTGCAACCCTATGGTGTGAAAAGAGGCCCATATAGAGGCTCTGCCTACCCCTTCGGGGAAAAGGCGTGTGTCTATGTATGTATGTATGTATGTAACCATACGAATACTTTTTCGCAAATTGTTCCTGCTTCCCCTACTGTAGTATAAGTTAGAACTAGCTTACACCAATGGTTGTCGGTTGTTCAGCATACATAACCAACCTATTGCCACTTCAGCTATCACTATAGCAATCCGGTGGGCTACGTCAATGAATTTAGTTCTCCGTCGGATAGTCTCATTGCGGATTTTATCTTTCAAAGAAACTCCAAGCATAGCCCGTTCCATACCTCGTTGTGCAACCTTGAACTGGTGAATTAGCCCTACCGTGAGTGTCCACGTCTCGCCACAGGTCATTATTGGTTGAATGAAGAAGCTGATTGAAGTCTGTAGTCTTCAGGCATTGTGGTATAGGCGATGAGAAGACTTAGCGTAGTTTTCTGAACATTGCTCGGCCCAACTGAAAACGCGTTTTAGCATACGTAGCGTGGGGCACCCTCTGACTAGGTGGAGCGATGAGCTACGAAAGGCGGTGGGCAGAAAGTGGATGAGAAGAGCCGAACACCGGGCTCTGTGGCGCGTATTATGAGAGGCCTATGTCCAGCAGTGGATTATTGTGGGCTGATGATAAAGTTAACTACTACCTATTACACAAATTAAACAATAAGGTATCTGGCAGCGGCACTAAAATTTTACACCCTATACATACTATAGCCTTATTGCCTAGTTAGTTGTACCACAGATAAAAGAATACGGTTGTACCTACTTTAGCGAGAAAGAGAGATGGGCAATTGGAAATTAAGTATATCAATATTTTTCAACACCAATAACAATAATAAAAAAAACGATATACTTACCTACTTATCGTATTTTTTTGTAAGGGTGATTCCCAATACATTCAAATTCGGAAAAAAAAATACACAATTATAAAATTTATTTATGCTTCAAACATATACCTACATTTGGTGTACCCGAACTTATCATACGCCCTCCTGTAATTTAAAAAACAACAAGGGGAAAATACTCTTGCAATACAAAAGCAATACACACCCTGGCAATTTTTGTCGAAGAGATATTTTGCGAACGGGACATTGTCTGCCTGAATGGAACAAAACTAACTAAGTAGGTACCTACATCATTCTCACACATTCATAGGCAGCTTTTCATAACAAGTAATTAATTTATTAAAAATTAAAAAAACCCTCAACGCAATGAAACGGCTGAACCGATTTTGATCAAACATAGCTAAGAACACATCCGACAAAACCACCTTTCAAACAAACAGGGTGGCGGGTGCAGTGCAATGCCACATAGGGCGCGTCCTAGGTGGACGTAACCTATGAGATAATGCACTGTTCATAGGCAGAGAGGTTACCGCTTAACATCAGGTGGGCCATATGCCTGTTCCGTCATACAAGTCGAATAAATAATTTAAAAAAAAAAACTAAGTCGGTTCATCCGTTCGAGAGCTACGATGCCACCATGCCACAGGCAGACACACACACACACACACAGACACGTCAAACTTATAAAACCCCGTCGTTGTTGCGTCGGGGGTTAAAAAGACTAATTTTAAAACAACACTCTTATGAACGAAAGTGTAGCTTCGATATTGACTAAACGGAGGCAGGATAATGTATTCAAAGCAATGACTGAAGAAACCAATTCTTTAGTCATTGATTGAAAGCATCGAGCAACGCAATGATTGAAAGTGACTAAAGTAGGTAGGTACGTAGGTACCTACAACCACAGAACTACAACGAAGATTGATGTAGGCACGAACTTCATTTGATAGAAATTCTCTCACTAATTTGAGACCGCGACTTTACAAAATAACTAGCACAAAAATCTCCATCATAAAACAAAATTAAAGATCAATGGACGAGTTTCTGTTGACATTAGACTTTAAAGAAACAGAAAATTTGCTAACAATAAATCTATGTATAAAAATCGTTCGTGACAATTTCTGATTAGCTTGGGGCTAGATAGGTAGTGTTGTGTGAACTGTGCAGCATTATTTATTTATTTTATTTTATTCAGTATTCAGCTTGAGGTATTATGTGTTGTACCTAGTGGCCCTGAAAAGGGCCTATTGACAATTTTAGTTACTATGAGGTCTAATAACGATTCAATTGAAGACCTAAACTGGATTGTTTCACCATTTTTTACCATGACGTCATCAGTTCTTGAACAAATGGCTTTTGCGGAGTAACGCATAGACATCTTCAAGTTCAGACACAATAGCAGAGTTTTACCTACCATTAAAACTCTTATTATGTCCGGAGCCTTCTTCGAAGCCTTAAACATATTATGAGATTTGGTCCTCCAAATTTTCGAGCGTTCTCCTTCTTCATCTTATTTTTACCGGCGCTTTCGCTACCCAGCACTAGGGAGCGCTTCGATCAGGCAGCATGTTCACCAATGGTGCGCGCGCATTTGTCATCATTGCGGGTCTCAGAATAACTTAAGGTGAATGTTCAAGTTTCCTTGCCCATACAAAATACTTTAGGCCGTTACTCAAACCACAGATTGTCATTTTATAAATTGACTTATTTTGTAGACTTCCTAATGATAATAGTTATCGCGAATGGTCGTTCCAAACAAAAATATACAATAGGGAATTTTTAAAACAGGTTTGAAATACGACAATTTTTACAAATGTGTGAGTTTATTTTGCACGGACATCTATTATCGTAGCGAGATACTTTTACGCAGCAGAGCACCCAGTTTAATTAAAGATGACAGTGATGGCGCTAAATTGACCTTCAAACACAAGAGTTTTGTGTAAGATAGTAAGTAAACATGATAGAGATGGCGCTAAATAATAAAAGTGATTTTTTAGTCGGCAGGTCGTAAAAAGTGGGGTAAAGTAGTGGAAAAAGGTCAAAAGTTAATGAAACTTCAGGATGTTGTTCAGGGATGGTTAAATAAAAAAAACAAGTTTTGGACCTCGAGGACCCTGTGCGAAAAGAGGAGGGGGCGGGAAACTGCACCTTACGCCGGTTTTTTCTCAATAACTTTTTTCCCTTACATCCTACGGCAAAAGTACCAGCTACTTTTTTGTAGAACGTTAAATTTACTATAATTTGGACTAATAAAACATGTTTCTATGTCAATAGATTATCGAGATATGGCGATGTGTGTTTTTTTCTAAGTACATCAACTACGTGCAGAGACACTTTGGTAGCAATGTGATTGTTGTCTTTGATGGATACCCCACTAAATCCGGCTATCAAAGCACCAAAGCAGCAGAACGAGCTCGCCAGTCTGCATTACAAGCACCAACCAAAGTCGTGTTCTCCTCATCTACTATGGTGACAATAGCACAAGAAAAGTTCTGGCAAAAGATCACAATATGAGAGCATTCATTTCGATGTTGATGACACAAATGGTGGATGCTAGCATCGAAGTGAAGCAGGCATTTGAGGACGCCGTGATCATGGTGGTGGGGATGGGGTTGAGAAGAGAAGACTGAGTCCCTGCAGAAGACTGCTTCCACCCCCAATTAGTGGGATACAAGTTGACTTCCCGCCACTTCAGCAATTGCTTGGAGGTAGCATATTGACGACCTCTGTGGCGCGGCGGGCGAAGGTTGGCCTGCGACGCAGGAGGTTGCGGGTGCGATTGCGCCCCCCCCCCCCCCCCCCTCCACTTTACGCACATGGTCCTCGAGGTCCAAAACTTGGGAAAATGTTAATTAACTATCCCTGAACAACCTCCCAAAGTTTCATTAGCTTTTGACCTTTTTCCATCTGAAACCACCTGCCGACTGAATATGTGTTATTTATGAGTATATCAAGCGTAGAGTGTGCTGCCTTATGAACTTTTGCTGATTTTCTCTATCATCTTACTTTTGACTGCCTACCTAAGGAAGGCTTTTAAGTTGATTTTCCTTTTTTTCTTTGAATCAGCTTCCACTTGTTCTCGAGGCTCTACACAGGGGCTCCCCACCTAATAGTAAGCAGGATCATCAAAAGAAAAACAGACCGTGTTTGTTGCCTGATTCTTATAGGTCTGGTTGCGTTGGAACAGGAGTAAATGTAAATTTATTTTTTAAGACGATTCAAAATGATCCTTGTGATTTCAATGAATAAAATACTTTTTGACTTTTACTTTGATATGTTGCCGCTCCGTCAGCAAAAGTTTAAAAGCGACGTTGCCAAACCGTTACTAGTGTGAACACACAATACTTTTTATAAGTTGGCCGTAATTTCTACTATAGCGAGCTAGTTCTGATAGGGTTGCCAACTGTACTTATAATAATGTATACTAATTTATTTTACAACTACGTTAGCATTATAGTGCGAGAAAATACTTTATTTCAATTTAGGTAGCCTACCCAAGTTTTAAGTTACTATGTGAGGTGTTAAAAATAAAACAACGAAAGAATACGTGAAAACTTGGCCAGAATCAATGATAGTATGATGCACGATTCTACGAATTTTGAATAGTCTTATATTTCAAAATGAGTGAAAGTACAACATGGATTTAAAACACTAGAGAACAGTGATCACCACGAAAGCTGCGAGCGAGCCGAAGGCGAGCGTGGCTCAGTAGTCAGCAGGGCCCGCAGCGAACCAGAACCAACACCTGAACGCCAATACCCTAGATGATGATGATAATGATGATGACGATGATGTTGTTAATGTTCATCACCACCACCATCATCATCACCATCACCATCATCATCCTCATCTAGGGTACACGCGTGCAGGTGATGATGATGATGATGATCATGATTTTTTTAATGTTCATCACCACCGCCTTCATCACCATCACCACCACTAACATCATCATCATCTTCATCTAGAGTATTGGCGTGCAGGTGATGATGATGATGATGGTGATGGTGGGTAATATAATATATCTTCATTATGTTGTTAATATTCATCACCACCGCCATCATCATCACCATCACCACCACCATCATTATCATCATCAACATCATCATCTAGGATATTAGCGTGCAGGTGATTATGATGATGATGATGATGATGATGATGGTGGTGGTGGTGATGATGATGATGATGGTGGTGGTGATGAACATTAACAACATCATCGTCATCATCATCGTCATCATCATCATCATCATCATCATCATCATCATCTATTGGGTATTGGCGTTCAGGTGATGATGATGATGGTGATGGTGGTGATGTTGATGGTCACCACCATCATCACCATCTTCATGATGTTGTTAATATTCATCACCACCTCCATCATCATCATCACCACCACCATCATCATCATCATCATCATCATCATCTAGGATATTAGCGTGCAGGTGATTATGATGATGATGATGGCGGTGATGGTCACCACCATCATCATCACCACCACAACCATCATCATCATCATCATCATAATCATCATCATCATCACATGCACGACAATACCTTAGATGATGATGATGATGATGATGGTGGTGGTGATGATGATGATGATGGCGGTGGTGATGAACATTAACAACGTCGTCGTCATTATCATCATCATCTAAGGTACTGGTGTGCAGGTATATAGATCATCTAAGAGTACGCTCGGAAATTTGGAGATTGGAGTTGCTCGCGTCCATAGGAAAATACCCTCGCGTCCCTACACGTGATCTCTGGGTGGTGTCAAACGGGTAACAACATTTCTGGTGGTAGGCTTCGGCCGTGGCTTATCACCACCCCATGGACATAGCCAGTCCGTGAAGCGACATTGTCGTGTTTCGGACTGATGTCCAGTGTAGCCATCGTGGAAGTGACGGGTTTGAGCAGCTATGGTATTCGGGGTACCGCACAGTGGGGCGATTTTGAAAAAAGGTGGACGTAGGAACAAATTTCGTAATTTCGGTCTGAAAAAATTGCAACTGATAGGAAATTGTATGGTGATTAAAATATATTCTATTCAATTTGCAAAAAAAGGCACTTCTTCATGGGTTAAAAAAATAGTTTAGAAAAAAATGTATGGCAAGATTTATATTATATTGTTTTTCTCAAAAATAAGAAGTTTGTTAAAAAAAAACAACAATAGCTTAAAGTAGCTGCCGTCTTCTACAAATGGGTCATATAGGGTTCTGTTAACCCTGCAGCATTGGCAGTTAAGGGGGTTAAACTCTTGAAAAAAATTTTTTATTTTGATACGAGCATCTGATAGGTAATGTAGTGCTTGTTAAAAGTTATTCAATACAATTTTCCATAACAATGAGTCTGTGATATTATAAAAACATATTTCTGAAAAATGCGATGAAGTATAAATCAACATATTTTTTCTCGGAATTTTAAAAGGTTTTCATAAGAAACTTACACTACTTAAGTTCTTTACAAAAAATAAATAATCGTTTTTGGCTTAACGCTGTTGCAGCGGTATTTAAATGGGATCAAACTTTAAAAATATATGATTTAATGTTAAATGTTAATGGAAAATGGTTCAATTTCTGTCATTCGCTCAGTCTTATCTAAGTAAAATGAATAAATCATAATAAAATCTAGTGTAAAAAACTTCTAAGTCTAACTACTGGCTTAGTAATTATCTCCAAATAACTTGCCAATTTTTCCGATACTCGACATTTCTGACCTTGTAGGTAGGTACCAGATATTTTTCATTGCTACAGTACTTTCACTGAGTATTACGTTCATAATAGTAATAAATCAAAATAAAATCTAGTGTCAAAAAGTACAAAGATCGCTATAGTCTTAATAATTATCTCCAAATAACTTGCCAATTTTTTTTTTTAAGAGTTTTATTCCCCTTAACTGCCAATGCTGCAGGGTTAAACCATCCAGAACCCTATATGCCCGTTTGTAGAAGACGGTAGCTACTTTAAGCTATTATAGGTTTTTTCTTGAACAAACTTCTTATTTCTGAGAAAAACAATATAATATAAATCTTTCCATACATTTTTTCTGAACCATTATTTTAACCAATAAAGGAGTGTCTTTTTTTGAAAATTTAATAGAATATCTTTTAATCACCATACAATTTCCTATCAGTTGCAATTTTTTTTAGACAGAAATTACGAAACTTGTTCCTACGTCCACCTTTTTTCAAAATCGTTCCACTGTGTACCGTGATTTGAGCCAATTCACTTCCTATTTGTGTCATCTAATTCACGCGTTGCGCGATACGCGTTACACGCCGAACTTTACAGAGTGCAGATTTCTTACTGCGCAAATCGTGAATATTCACGTGAGGCTTCATGCGGCCCCGAATACCACGGCAGTTCGTGCACTGGATTCAGCATGTGCGTTTTAGAGACCGCAGCAGTGCAAGTGTGCCGGTTGGCTAGGCTTGGAAGGTAGCGGGATCCGAAGCACGGTTCTCCGCTGGCTGACTGCAGGTTGTAGGGGGCCCAACTAGTAAGCTAGCCCGCCGCCTTGCGAAAAATCCCAGAATGCTCCATCGTGCCGGTTGGCGACCGGATTAGAGGACCCGATGGCCATTCCTGGAGGGAGGTCTCAGTCTCCAGTCTAGTCTCCCACTGGCGCAGGAGCCTGCTGTTTGTCTCTAGGCTTTCACTGACCAGTGCCTCACTCAACAGCCGTTTTTCCCACAAACCTAATCACTCCAAAAACCAAACCATGAAAAAGTCAACATATAATAAGTTGCGCTCACAGCGGAAGCACTTCCTACACAACCTATCATCTTACCAACGGTTATAACAGTTTTATTTATTTTTGTTTTCAATTCTCTAAGATCTTGTAGTACCTATACCTATACTTAGTAGATTTTTGATTTTGTCTTCTTGTTTTATGTGAGTGTTGTGCGTGTGGTAAAATAAATAAATTTTCTTTCTTTCTTTCTTTCTTTCCTCTCGCTTCAAGCGCACCTCTGAAACATTAGAGGACTGCACTCCAATCTCGATCCGGTCCACCACCACCTAGGGACAGCTAAGCCACACTTATTATTTAATCCTCACGGAGACGCAGATTCAATGAACCCGATTTCTCAGTTTTATGTACTTTGGTGGACACCGGCTTAGATAAAATTATCTATGCTGGTTTATATCATTGTCACTCTGAAGACCACGAGACAACCAGGTTGTTCAACTACATCAGTGAAGCGGCGGATGTGGCCCAGCAACGTTATCCTGATGCCCAACTGGTGATTCTGGGGGACTTTAACGCCCACCACCAACAGTGGCTGTTCCCTTACCAGTTGTCCGACTATGCTGGGAAAGAGGCGTGCAAACTTGCACTCACTTTAATCTCACTCAGCTCGTCAATGCGGCAACCAGAATTCTGGACGTTGAGGACCACACAGCCAACTGCCTGGACCTTCTGCTGACGAACGAGCCGGATCGCTACTCGGTATCAGTGATGCTTCCTTTGGGAACATCAGATCACTGTGTGGTGAGGTCTGTATCTTCATACTCGCCACCCGATCCCTCGCCCAGAGGTAGTAGGCGAGTGTGGTGTTACAAGTCGGCAGATTGGGATGAGATGCGACACTTCTTCGCTTCTTATCCTTGGCGGCAAACTTGCTTTTCTTCATGTGATCCAACGGTCAGTGCTGATGCCGTTACGGAGGTGATAAATAGAGCAATGGAGTATTTTTTTCCATTCTCCGATGCTTCACCTGCAAGCAATGCTCGCCCATGGTTTAGTCCCGCGTGTGCTAGCGCGGAAGCGCAAAAACGTGTTGCATACCTAGCTTGCGTTGACGCAAGAAACGGTCGGATGCACGGATTATGAAGAAAGCCTATAACAAAGCCACCAAGTCCTGCAAGAAGATGTTACAGAAGGCTCGCTTCAATCGGATTGGCTATCTGGGGGCTAAGTTTGCCGCATACCCTGCGGGAAGTAAAGCTTTCTGGTCTCTGGCTAAGTCGGTGGAAGCGAACTTCAGCCGCCCTTCACTAAACCCAACTACTGAAACCGGACGGGTCCCAAACTCACGCTGCGGTTGAGAAAGCAAATTTATTTGCCACTCAATTTGCGGAGGCTTCGCGTCTTGACGCCTCTGGCGAAACTCCACCCAGCCTTCCTCGGTGCGAAGCTTCAATGCAAGAATTCGCATCCAGCAAAAGGAAGTGCTCAAAACGCTACGTAGTCTCGACGTGAATAAAGCTAGCGGTCCGGATGGTATCTCGGCCGTAGTATTAAAAACCTGTGAACCTGAGTTGTCTTCAATATTAACGCAACTTTTCCGCCTCTCTTTGAATACTGGTGAAGTCCCCAAGTCTTGGAAGCTCGCTAACGTGCAACCTGTGCCCAAAAAAGGCAGTCGTGCTGACCCTTTGAACTACCGCCCTATCTAGGTCACCTCCCTACTATGTAAATGTATGGAGCGTGTACAGAATAGGAAGGTCCTTGCATACCTCGACGGATCGAGGATATTTCGCCGAAATCGGTCTACTGGGGACCTTCTTGTGTATGCCACGCACATTTGGAGAGAGGCCATCGAGATCATGGTGAAGCACTGGCTGTTTCATTAGACGTCTCGAAGGCCTTTGACAGGTTTGGCACGCTAGCCTTATTGACAAGCTTCCTGCTTACGGACTGCCAGTTCAATTCTGCGCCTGCCTCGCAGACTTTCTGAGGGAAAGATCCATTCGAGTAAGTTGTTGACGGGTGCTCGTCGGATCAAATGGCTATAAACGCCGGGGTACCTCAGGGGTCAGTGCTACCTGCCACACTGTTTCTGCTGCATATAAATGATCTGCTAATGCCCAGTATCATTGGGTATGCAGACGACAGCACAGTTGTGGAGAGATACGTTTCCAATGCGCGTGCTAGGCAGAATTAAATTCTGGAGTTAAGAGATGAGATGCTGCAGCGTCTGAATTTGATTCTCAAGGCTGTTTCCGATTGGGGTGATGCCAATCTAGTCAAGTTCAACGCCTCTAAAACGCAGGCTTGTCTCTTCTCCGCGAAAAAAGTAAGTTTCTCCAAGTTCCTGTCTTCCGAGATATACCTGTAGCTATAGGAGATCACCTCGAGCTCTTAGGCGTTTCACTCACGCCTACTCTCAACTTGGCTCCTACATCGAGTCTAAGGCAAAAACTGCCTCCATGAAGCCTTCTAAGTCTGTACAAAGCACAAGTCCGGGCTGGTATGAAGTACTCCTACCACGTTTGGGATGGCTGGCTCGGCCAAACACCAGCTTGCTGCCTTGGACTCGATCGAACGTTCAGAGAGCAGAGCGTTCAGGCTTATAGGTGGGCAACATATGGCGGAGACTAGAGTCTCTCGAGCACCGCCGTAAGGTTGCGTGCCTTTCGATCTTCTATATATAGGTTACATTTTGGGGAATGCTCCCAGGAACTTCATGATCTGATCCCACTATCTCCTTTTCATCATGGACGAGCAGGCGCACGGCTTGGTACCACCCTTACCTCATTAGTATACCCTCTTTTCGTACTAAACGTTTCAATTCTACCTTTATAATGCGAACTGCTAAGGAGTGGAATACACTACCGTCGTCTGTCTTTCCTGAAAACTATAATCTGGGTATCTTCAAGACTAGAGTGAATAGGTTCCTTCTAGACCTTTGTGCTCCATCTTCGGCCACATCGTCACTTACCAACAGGTGAGATCGTGGTCAAACAAAAGTCTATCAAAGTTAAAAAAAAACATAACAAAAATGGCTTTATAGTTCGCAGAACTAACAACCATATTATGTGAATAAAGGTTCTCGAGTGGTACCTACAAACCTGATGAAGGTAGAGGAAGACCCCTCTTTCCATGCACCAAAGATATTATAATCAGCAGAAAGTTGGTAGATGCAGGCTCAAGAGAGTTCGTCGTGGCATTTTAGAGAGGAAACCGTTGTCCAGCAGTGGACTTCTGTAGACTGATGATGATGATGATCAACCGTCTACATTGGCTTGAAGTCAGTAAAATGGTTTTATATTAGACTAGCTGAACAATGTCCGTGCGTAGAATAGGTAGTAGGTACCTACCTAGAGTAGGTACCTATCTATTCGTACTACGCATTCTAAATGGATGGTGGTACAAACATCAGCCTGTAGATCCAAGTCCACCGGCTCACTGACATAGGTCTCTAAATTAGCAAGTTGAAGTGGCAATGGGCTAGACATAAAGCTATATGATCCTGGTTCTTTTACGGATGTTTCGGATTTAGGTACGGGTACAGAATCTTCGAGCAATGAATACAAAAAACGAAGGCAAAATGTATTTAGTTATTGATGATGTTTTTTTACTGTATACCTAATATTTCTAGTGTAAGCAGAAGTTGTAATATAAAACAATTTATAATCTTTTTTTCTTTTTTTTGTTCATTTCTGTAAAAGGAAACATTCTTATGCAACATCCTATCTTGCCGGACACGCCACAGAAGGGGTTGCGGAAAGGCGGTAGATGGAGGCTGCTCAAGACCGTTTGTCTTGACATTCTATGGGGAGGTCCATGTCCAGCAGTGGACTTCTGTAGGCTGATGATAATGAAAAACCGTCATGGGTTCACGGGGCAAACTATGATAATTATGGGTACCTACCTACCTACTGCAATGATGAAGGTCAGTTACTTACATTCGTGTACATTTTGGACATTAGAAAAATAAGTTTTATTCTTGTAAACAATAATTTTCCGAGTTTTTCCCTGAAATACCTTTTATCATTCTAACAATTTTATTCAACGCGATCTATAAACAGATACCAAGCTATTTATTTAACGCCATCTATCTAACGTCCATGCCAATGCTCTTGGACAATAACAACGCCATCTAATGAAAACCAAAACAGTGAATATGTATGTGTGCGTGCGTGTAATTACATCAGAAAAGTGAACGATCTTATTTCTAGGTAATTTGAACTTTCAAATGACTGTTTCAAGGAAATTCATACTGAATTAAATTCTTACAACTACAACTTAGCCGCGAACGATAAAATAAAACACGAAAGACGCCCGAATTTAGCACAAAAAATAAAAAAGTAATACAATAAGTTTCCACGCCATCTACCGTGAACCGAGCTTTTAGTAATCAAGACGATTATCCTTAAGATTAACTTAACTCTAACACACCAGGCAGAACTGACTGTAAGGCTTCGAAGAAGGCTCCGGACATAATAAGAGTTTTAATGGTAGGTAAAACTCTGCTATTATGTCCTTCCGCCGTTCTTCGAAGCCTTAAACATATTATGAGACAGTGTCTGTTTTCGCCTGGTGAACAGGATGCCAATGTGACCAAGAATACCTACTTAATTATAACATAAGTAACTGAAAAAATTATATATATTTTTCTTTTTTTAATTCTCTTTTTTTTTTTCTTTCTTTTTTTTTTTTTTTTTATATAAATTAATTAATTAAATAACTTCAAAGTTGGTATGTATACTATGAAAGTAATCTACTCCCAAACATCAAACTTAATTATCTTATCCAAACCTTATCTTATATATACATACTAGTCTTATATATACATATTATATATAAAACAAAACCCTTATTGTACTGGCTCAAAGAATGCCCCCAATGAGGAACTAACTGAAGTATTGGTGGGCCGAGACTTAATTTCTTTCCTATAAAATTGTACAAAAGTATTTTCTGATCTCCAATTAGCCCTCGCCACAGATAAAATAATACTATACTAGTACTCGCCAAGATTCTATTTAAAGGCTCTCTGTCGAACCAACCCCTTGAAGCTACAGCTGACCTGACACTTCCAGGGGTTGCATCCACACCAGCCTCTCTCAAAACTGATTTAACCCATCCCGCTAATACAGTTCTGGACGCAGCTTTGGCTGTACCGCGGGCGGTTACAAATAAATTACCAATATTAGCTGTGTCTCTCCTTACTTTACCAATAGAAAGTAACCTTTTGACCCATAATACTGGATCCAGATTCGGATTCCCTGCATTGGAAAACAACTTCCAACCAGAATGAATATGTGACTCCGAATCTGTTTTTGATCCATATATAGGCCAAAGGGTCAAAGAGCTATCTTCCCTATGGTTAACAAACAAATCTTCAGAAACACTAAGAAGCGTTAAGTCATGTACCCTACGGCCCGAACACAGTAGCAAGAGGATAGCACACCGTCGCGAAACTTCGTACAAGCTTTCAGCATTTACATTACTATTTGATAACCAAGAAATCAATATACTAGTATCCCAGATAACTTGACTCGGACGGATTATAGACTTACTTGTGGCAATTGATCTCAAAATTTGTTTAACTAACACGTTCGAACTAAGACGTGAACTATCCTCTGCGCCACATAAAGTAGAAACAACTGATTTATGTACCAAAATCGTTCTATATGCCAACTTTTCTTTGAGATGAAGATCAGCTAGAAACTGTGCCAGTTCAGAACCCGAAGGATTTGAAACTAAAACCCCTGAACTTTCGCACCACTTAACCCAACGCTTCCAAGCCGGTCTATAAGTATTCAAAGTGGATTTTCGCCAGCCTGCCCGTAACAGAGCTTTTTGTTGGCACGACCAGGTCTCTACGGCCCGAGACCACCCCCACATTTCCAAACCACTAAAGTTAGATCCTGAACCCTCGGTGGAGGGTGGCCTGTCGACAGATCTACTAGGACAGACTCTAATTGGTGAATTGTAAACGGTGGGGCTCCCGCTCGGGCTTTGAGATCCGCTCTCCAGAATGCCTGGGGCCACTTCGGCGCTACTATTAAAAACATACCTCTTGCTCGGTTGAGGTGCATAAGAACTCTCGGCATCAGATTCGGAGGTGGAAACACCCAGGCCAACCCGAACGCCCATTCCCAAGCGAAGGCGTTGTGCCTCCACGCTGCAGGATCTCGCTGATCTAGGCTGACATACCGCGGAACAACGTGAGCTCGTGCTGACGCGAATAGGTCCACTTCCGGAACGCCCCACTTCGAGAACACCCTGTCCGTCAACGCGGGAAGCAAGTGCCATTCGGGAAGTATAGATCTCCGAGAAAGACGATCGGCAACACTGTTGTATCTGCCTGGTAGGTGGTGTGTGACTAAATGAATGTCGAAGCGATCTAATATCTATAAAATCTGATAGGTCAGATTCATCAACTCCGCCGAGTGACTTCCCCCCTCGTTCCTCAGATATGCTACAACGGATCGGTTGTCGCACTGCAACAGCACTGAGGAATGACTCAGAAAAAGACCGAATTGGGACAAACATTTCAGAACAGTCAACATTTCTTTGTGATTCGAATGAAACGACCCTTCTCCGTCTAACCAATCGCCCCCCATTTTTATTCCGTTCAACTCTGCTCCCCATCCTGAATCGGTCGCATCTGTCGTCAAGAAATGAGTTTTGGGTGGAGGGTGGAGTCGGGATGATTTTTGACAGTTCAGCATCCACCACTTGAGCTCCTCGATGGGCTGAAATGGAAGAGGATAAGGCCTCTCCGGATGATTTTGGAGTAGACTGTTGCAATGAGCTAACAGACAACGAAATTTGAGACGACCCTGCGGGACGACCATCCGGGCAAAATTCAGACTCCCTATAATGCTTTGAACTTCCCGGAGAGATGCCTGTTTCCGCTTTAACAATCGTGAAATGACCTCTTGCAGTCCCTGAATCTTCTTCTCTGGAAGAAACTTTTTGTTCTGCCCCGTGTTCCACACCAGACCTAAATACTCTAGTGATTTTTGTGGGACGAGAACCGACTTGTCGAAATTCACACTCCAACCTAACTCCTTCATGGTCTTGAGCACCACTAGGGTTTGGTCCACTAGCTTTACCCTGTTCTGGGAAACAATTAAATAATCGTCCAAAAACACTACTATTCGAATTCCCTGCTCTCGGAGAATTTCTGCCGTCCAATTCGATAGGGACGCGAAAACTTTGGGAGCTGTCGCAAGACCAAATGGCAAACAGGTCATCTGGAGCAATTGACCCCTGTAAACAAGACGAAGGAAGCAGCGGTGATCCCGCGAAACGGGCACGTGATAGTATGCTTGGGTCAAGTCTACTGTCGTCCCGCCCACCCGTCCACAGGCACAGAGTGGCCAAGCCCCGTCACATGAGACGAGAGGGCGAAACGAGATTGGTTTGTATTGATTACTCTTGACACAATCTATACCTGGGTCTAAGTCCGAGAAGAATCTTCAATAACTGTTAAGTTTGCTTCGCTGTTATCTGTTGTAGTTCTTAGTGGTTTGCGCCATCGTTCAGCTCGCCATCTGTATAGTTAAAATTAAATTGATTCCAACCGTCATACTAATAATTTGTTAAGTAGAAGTTTCTGGTGTCTTAGGTGTGTATTAACAGCTGAACTGTTAAGCGTGGAATAGGAAACCGCAGTTATGTCTGCCAATTAACCTTCCACTAGGACTTCGTATTGAATTACCGAAGTTCCTCTACCTCTAGCTATGGCCTTTCATGAGGACTTCGTATTGAATTACCGAAGTTCCTCTGCCCCTAGCTATGGCAAACCATGGTCTTTACCACTGGTCACATTCATTCGTTAGGACTTCGTATTGAATTACCGAAGTTCCTCTACCTCTAGCTATGGCCTTTCACGAGGAATTCGTATTGAATTACCGAAGTTCCTCTGCCCCTAGCTATGGCAAACCATGGTCTTTACCACTGGTCACATTCATTCGTTAGGACTTCGTATTGAATTACCGAAGTTCCTCTACTATGTAACTGACTCTAAGAGCATCAGAAACCTTTATTACTGCAGAATAATTAGTTCCTATAAAGATCTAACAAAGGTCTAGAATTCGAGGTAGTTCAGGTTAGGAATCACTATAGTACTGTTATCTAGCACTACCACTTAGCTTTATATTTCTCCCAGATGAGATGCCTTAGGTCGCCGCAACACCGAAACACCAACCACTTTACGACTATTGCACTTAATATGAAATTTAGATAAGTTACGATTAAACGTTTTCCTCAATTATCAGGCTACCGCCTAAAATAAATTATATACTTTGTCTATGGTGATCTTTCTATGGGTTCGGTGTTGCCAACGGGTCAACTCATTCTGTTATGTCTCATCAATTACACGTTTCGCTATATTAATAATTATTTGACTCATTTACCTATTTATTTCGCGAGCTACACGTCGCGACACTCCCGCCCGAACAACTTATAACAGGGTAAGCATGTTGCGCGTCCACTCTGCAATTTTCTCCAGAGCTCTGGTGGCCGCGCCTCTTCTTTGCTTGACTTCGTTGTTTACTTGAACTGACTTCTCGGGTTCATTTTCTTTCTGACTCAATATGTTTTCTCTGTCCGTGCTCTCTGAAACGTTATCCATGTCTTCTAGCATACTGTTTTCCTTTGTTATAATCGACTCTCTATTTTCTTTCTCTTTTTCTAAACTATTTGATATATCTTCTGAATCTATGACTTCCACTTCCATGGGCATCAATTCGTGTACAGTTATATTCTGTGGTACCTCATTTCCTCTTTCTAATGCATACCTGTCGTATTCAATGTCTACATTGTCCTCCATTTCCAATGGATATAAATGAGTTAAAGATCTTACGAACTCCTTACTTCCAACTTTTACCTTTGCAACTCTGCAAAGTCCGTCAGAACTTTTGACCAATGAAGTAATTTTTCCGACTTTCCATTCTTCTCGATTTTTACAATCTCCTTTTATCTGCACGATTTGACCTATTTTCGGAATAACTTTCGCCGTAACCTTAGGTTCTTTGACGGAATGTCTATATCTTTCACGGAGACTTTGAAGGTATCTATTCGTGAACATGTTCTTAAATTCCTCGAGGATAATTAAACCTCTTTTCCAAGCTTTGATGAGATCTGCTTTTGTTGTAGTGCCTTGCACTAAAAAGTCTTCAGTGGAACCTTCCATTGTGATGCATTTTCCCATAGTTAAGAAATCAGAAGGTTTCAGTATATCCACCAACTCAGAATCGACACAAGTTAGTGGTCTTGTATTGACTGTTGCTTCAATTTCTTTTACTAACGTGACTAATTGACTATCGGTCAGCATGTGTTTCTCTAATGTTCTTCTCATACAATTCTTTACGATTCCAATTAGTCGTTCATAAAATCCTCCAAACCAGGGGGCTAGTTGGGGTATGAACCTCCAACGAATTTCGTGTTTGATACAGTAGGAACTTGCGAGTATTTCTGACATTAGCTTAAAATTTGTAGCATTATCTGATGTTATCAATCGTGGCACACCTCTAGTCGATATCATTCGTCTCATGGCATGAAGTCCCTCTTCTGCTGTGAGATCTTGAACGACCTCTAAATGCACTGCCCTGACTGCTAGGCAAGTGAAAAGTGCTATCCAACGTTTACTTGTTTCGTTTCTACATTTAATTAATACAGGGCCCATGTAATCCAGGCCTGTAAATGTGAATGGTGATGTGTAATTTACTCTCTCTGTAGGTAACGCAGGGGGTGGTGGTAGCTTGAATGGCCCCCCTCCGTGTTTCTCACATCTAGGACATTTCCTTATAACTTTCTGGACTTGACGTTTTCCTTGCGGAATCCAAAAGGCTTGACGAATTATAGCGAGTGTATGGTTAACACCTACATGATGATTGTCGCTATGAGTCTGGTTGATGATCTTGTTTGTGTAATCGCAATCCTTTGGAATAAGTATAGGATAACGTTGGTCATACGACCAATCCGTCTTCTTTAAACGTCCTTTACAACGTAAAACTCCGTCTACATCCAGAAAAAGTCCAAGATTAATTTTGAGACATGTATCTTTTCCTTCTAGTTCTCTTGGAAAGTGTTCAGCTTGTAGCTTCTTTAGTTGTTTAATTTTCTCATCCTTTTCTTCACTTATGTTCACATCAGTCTTAGTTCGGTTACTTGTCCTGTCTTTATCTTGATTTTCCTCATCGGTTGTCTTTTCTGTATCCATTGTATATCCTTGTGACTCCTTCGGGAGACCCTCCCCCGCACAAAGAGAAGAAATTTCCCTGTTTCCGGACGGCCAGGAATCCGGATGTTGCAGTATAAACTGGGGACCAGTCAGCCATTTTACTCTATCTTCTTTAGAACTGAACGGTCTTGTAGCAACGTCCGCTGGATTTAGGTCTGATGGAACATATCGTATCATAAAGTTTTTATTCTTCTTAATTTCTTCGACTCTTCTGGCCACGAACGGTGTGAGAAGTTTGTCAGATCTGCACCAGTCGATGACGATTTGACTATCCGTCCACAGTATTTGACTTGTTATGTTAAATTGTAAAAATTGGGATACATATTTGATTAGCCTAGTTCCAATTAACACCCCCAGCAACTCCAGCCGTGGTATTTTCAGATTGTCTTGATCTTTCAAAGGAACTAGCCTTGATTTCCCTAAGACGAATTTTATCTCCTTGTCATTAACTAAGTAGATTACAGCTGCGTAGGCTTTCAAAGAAGAATCCGTAAAGCAATGAATTTGACATGAAGTGGTAGTAGGGTCGCTGAAGTAACATCTGGGCAAAGATATCTCCCGTACCTCTTCTAACTCGTTACATATTTTTGACCAATCGGTATTTAGTGTCTCAGAAAATGGTGTGTCCCATTTTATTTTTTCTTTCCATAGACTCTGAATGAAAATCTTGCCAGACAACAGTGATGGTACAGCAAATCCGCATGGGTCATAGATTGACGCGATTACTCTCAAGACATCTCTTTTTGTTTTTGGTTCACCTATAGCTTTATCCTTTAGTTGCAGTGTATCTTCTTTCAGTTTCCAGTTCAATCCAAGAACTTTGATCTCGTCCTCTTTACAAGAGTCAGGTATCTGTTTTATAAATGCTTCAGAGTTGGAACTCCATTCTCTCAAATTCATGGATAATTGTTGAAATGTCTCTTTAGTATTCTTGTAAAGTTGGAGTGCTTCCTTCACTGTCTTTGTTCCAGTAACGACGTTATCTACGTAAATTTCCTTAGTTAGTTTCTTAATCTTATCGTTGTCTGAGTTTTGTAAATGTAATCTGATTGTTGCATTAAGCAGAAATGGACTTGAAATAATACCGAACGGAACTCTTGTAAACCTCAAATGGAGCAGATTATCTTCTGTAGCCGGTTTATCTGTGTCTTTCAACCATAGGAATCGAGTTACATCGCGATCCGGTTCCTTGAGCGCGATCTGTAGGAACGCCTTTTCGACATCTGCACATACACCTATTGGTTGACATCTGAACTTTATAAGTATTCCAGTCAGATCCTCCAACATCATGGGTCCACAGTACAAGCATTGATTTAAACTTTTATTGTCCTTTGTTTTTGATGACGCGTCATAAACAATTCTCATAGACTTGCCAGGTACTTTTACCCCATGATGTGGAAGGTAATGAATTGGATGTTCTACTATTTGTTCCCTTCGATCAGGTGCTACTTCAATTATTCCTTTCTTCATTTGATCTTTTAACGTTTCGTCATATTCCAATAATGTGGATGTATTTAGTCGTTTCAATAAGTTGGTTAATCGACCATAGGCCAATCCAAAGTTCAAAGTTAAAGCAGGAGGGTACTCAATCCAGGGCCAGGATACAGAGTACTTGTTATCTATGTATTCCGTTGTTTCATTGAACTTTCTAACAGCTTCGTCTTCCCGGTTTTCCCTCGGAGAATCGGTGATACCAATGGATTCGAGTTCCCATAAGCTCTTCATGTTTGTCTCTATCAGTGGTAGGTCAGGTTCGTTGAACAGCATTTCTACGTTAGACTGGAAGTACGTGACCACCGATAATTCATGCACGGGACTCGAACCCATTTTCCCGCTCAGTATCCATCCGAGGTCGGACTGTACCATGTATAAGTTTTCTCTTAGTTTAATTTTCTGCTCTGAGATCAGTGAAAAGTAATAATCGTTGGCAATAAGAATGTCCACTTGATCTTGTAGGGATCCATCATCGGCTAGTTTTGATTTATCTTTCCAGTGGCTGAGGTCCTGTCGAGGATATGGGACACTATGTGAAATCACAGGTACCACATTAGCAAATAGTGTGATTGTCTTGTCCGCTCTTGTCCTTAACTGCACTCTAACCACGGGACTTTCTATTTCTTGAGGAGTCTCTGATCCAAATGTAAATACTGTTAGTGTACTTTCTTCCTCAAGTTTTAGATTAAGATCTCTTGCAGATTTCTGCGTGATGTAAGTTCTTTGGCTGCCGGAGTCTAATAGAACTCTGCATTGAAGCTCCTTCGACAAATCCCCTACCTTACTGGCAGTAACTACTGCTGTTTGTAGAACGGTGAGTCCCTTATCTCTTGTGTGGAGTACACTAGTCGTCGTTAACTTATCTCTGCTTACTATTGAGAATTTAACAGGACATAAAGCACGATTATGGCCTGATTTTTTGCAATGAAAGCATTCTTTTTTGTTTCTACATTCTGCATAAGAATGTCCTAGTCCAAAACAACTGTAGCATCTGTTATTTAATAGAGATTTTCTTTCCTTTATGTCCTTGACTTTAGTACATTCGTCATTATAGTGTGATTCCTTACAGAAGATGCAATGAAATTTAAGTTTCTTGCTAGGTGGCCCTTTGTCTTTGTTTTTTCCAGGATAGCTTGTGTTATTTTGTTTGATCCCGTTTTTCTTCTGAGAAGTATGTCCCTTGTTCTGTTTTGGGTGGTATCTAGCCTTTTCTTTATTGATTTCGTAGTTGGTTTTATCTTGTCTCTGTTGGTTCCTTTTTCTCTTTAGATTCGTGGGATTACTATTCCCAGTGGAATGAAGTGTCTTTACAGTGTAATATTCTTTATCATTTAGGTTTTTCTCCTGAGTTAGTCTATTTGCATCTTCACGCGCTGAAATTATGATTTCCAAATATTTTCTTATCTCTTCGATCGAATCCTGTTTTATCTTCAATTTCATTTCATATATTATATCTTCCGGAAATGTCTCCATCACCATGAATCTCAAGTGGTTATGGTTAATATCTTCTCCCATCGAGTCCAACACTCTCAAATGTCTTTCTATTTCAGTTAAAACTCTTCGACAATCCGATACAGTCTTGTCTGCTGGATTTATTTTGTAGAGTGAAGAATAGTGCGCATCAATCACTTGAGTTTGTTTACCGTACCTATCCTTTAAAGTTTGTACAGCGATGGAATAATTTTTGTTGGTAATCTCTAGTCCGTCTATCACTGCTTTGGGATCTCCCCTTAAAGAAGCCTTTAGATATAATAACTTGTCCACTTCTGGTAAATTCCGATTGTGAATATTGGAGTTGAATTGATCCCAAAATTGGTGCCACTCCAGTATGTTACCGTCGAACTGGGGTAGCTCTAATTTAGGTAATTTTCCGGATAAGATTTGTTTTTCATTCTGATGGCAATTTTTCGTTGAGTTTTCACATTCTTCCAATTTCACCTTAAGTTCACAGTAGGTTTCCTCAGCTTCTAACTGTATTGCTGAGAATGCTGAGACCTCGTCCACTTGTGGAGTGTTTATGAGTCGAAAGTAATTGTTTAACTCTCTCTCTAATCGTTGTAGACAGGTATGAAGTTTGGAGGTTAACACCCTTCCTTCATGTAAGGTCGAGTCATTTAACTCATTTGTGAGTTTGTTAGTTACGTTTTGAGCACATTCGGACAGAACTTTCAGTTTGTTACACACACCGAGAAGGATGATAAGTATGCTTTCTTCCATATTGATGGCCTGTAATATAATATTACACAATCACAGAGCACACACTATCAATCATAGACCTGATAATGGGCACAGTGAGAAAGCATAACCTTTCTTGTACGGTGTGACTTTCCATTAGTGGACACTACTACATATACCTATTGTTTACAGCATTTATGATTTCTCTTAGATTGAGTATTATTAATTTAATTATTTGCAGGTGTTGACAACACCATAGCCTAGTCAGTGGTGTCTCTGACTGCAAAGGTTGAGTGTTCGATTCCCATCATGGGCAGTTATTTGTCTGAAGAGAACTTGTATTCCCATGTGTCCGTAAGCAATCCTTCACAGGCACAGAATGTATAATGTACAGGACCACTGTGAGAGATGTCCATATATAAATTTATTTATTTATTGTAAATAAGTAGTACTGGCTATCATGAGTGTATGATGTGTCTTTTGTGGAAGTACAAATTGGAAACTATTGTTTACTTCTAATATTCACCTGCCCTTGCTTGTTGAAGTAATAAGTAGGTATAATCCGTGATAAAGTGATATTGTTTCCCATATCATACATATATTCATTCATTAATCAAACTATGTTTTCACAAACTTAGTTTGAAACACAGTAACTTACAGTACATAAAGGTAATTTGTACTAAGGTTAACTATAGGTGTATTGTGTTGATTGGATTGTTTTGGCCACCTTTTGTCAATTTCGCGCTAGATCGCCGAGGGAAAGTGAGATTTACTTGCAATCATTAGAAGAGACAATTTAACAATATCATTTTCACCCTATGGAATGGTAGGCACACACAACGGTCGGAATATATATCAAACAAAATATATAAAGTGAACTGACCTTGTAAAACTAGACTTTCACAAACACCGGCGCAGTTAACTCAAACTTTCTTGAAAACAAACAAATTCACTTTTCTTTCAATTGTACACCGTAAACAACATAAGAAAAAAGTGTTGCCATCCATCATAATTACTTCTGGAAGCTTCACTTATTGAAAAATCGATTCCATTATCGATCTAATTTCTCGCACGATTCAACCTTTGTTTATTGAGGTCACTGAATAATTAAGTCATTGGTCGTATCTTATCGATCATGAACTTAATTTACTTATCTGTGGAGCTCATTAGTTGGGATCTGTTATTTCCCGAATACACCAACAGAGTACCTCGTACTCGAGTGACACTCGACAGCTTCCCGTGTACCTATCGTACACAAGATAGTCTCAATGTTGAATGTACGCAAATAACGAGTTGTGTAGTTCGTCATCATGAATCGACATCATCGATACAGATACCTACACTTTGTTTATATTCGGTCATACGTCACCAACGTATTATTCATTAAATATAAATACACAGTCGTCATTAAATTGTTTCTGCCCTTTGCAGCTAGTTAGACACTTTGGTTCCGGAAACAACATCGTTTACTAAGTAGTACTTGTTACAATCATGAATTTATACTCGAGACAATCCATCAGTATAATCGATTGCGTATAAACAAATAATTTTCTTACAGTGGCAACACAGCAACAACTTCCTTTTCCTTTATTGAACTATTCTAGACTTGAGGAATTATTGTATCTTTACAAAACAGGTGAAAATAAATGATTAAATCCTTATGATAAATCATAAAATGAATTAAAAACAACAAACATTACCTTATTTCATTGCTTATTTCACAAAACAAAGGAAAAACTTATCTAAATTTATGGTGTTCTAACAACAAGTAACGCCATCTAGGTTACAATAGATGAACTGATCCGCTACAAAAATTTCTCAATATTTATTTATTTACAAGTGGTATTATTCCAGAGATAACTACATTCAGAAATATTCAATTTTAGTTTAGAGTCAATAGCAGCGAAACGTGTATCAAGCTTCGACATTTCAGCACAGAGTTTCTTTAAATTGTTGATGGAATAAACGTATCTTTCATACGTAAAACTTACCGAGAGCTTTCACAGATGGCAGCACCAGTAAGAACTTCAAATTTATTTTATTTATTTTATTCTAAAAGTGTTATTGATTTTCCTTCTCGGATCCCTGCATCTCCACCATGTCGTCCCGCCCACCCGTCCACAGGCACAGAGTGGCCAAGCCCCGTCACATGAGACGAGAGGGCGAAACGAGATTGGTTTGTATTGATTACTCTTGACACAATCTATACCTGGGTCTAAGTCCGAGAAGAATCTTCAATAACTGTTAAGTTTGCTTCGCTGTTATCTGTTGTAGTTCTTAGTGGTTTGCGCCATCGTTCAGCTCGCCATCTGTATAGTTAAAATTAAATTGATTCCAACCGTCATACTAATAATTTGTTAAGTAGAAGTTTCTGGTGTCTTAGGTGTGTATTAACAGCTGAACTGTTAAGCGTGGAATAGGAAACCGCAGTTATGTCTGCCAATTAACCTTCCACTAGGACTTCGTATTGAATTACCGAAGTTCCTCTACCTCTAGCTATGGCCTTTCATGAGGACTTCGTATTGAATTACCGAAGTTCCTCTGCCCCTAGCTATGGCAAACCATGGTCTTTACCACTGGTCACATTCATTCGTTAGGACGTCGTATTGAATTACCGAAGTTCCTCTACCTCTAGCTATGGCCTTTCACGAGGAATTCGTATTGAATTACCGAAGTTCCTCTGCCCCTAGCTATGGCAAACCATGGTCTTTACCACTGGTCACATTCATTCGTTAGGACTTCGTATTGAATTACCGAAGTTCCTCTACTATGTAACTGACTCTAAGAGCATCAGAAACCTTTATTACTGCAGAATAATTAGTTCCTATAAAGATCTAACAAAGGTCTAGAATTCGAGGTAGTTCAGGTTAGGAATCACTATAGTACTGTTATCTAGCACTACCACTTAGCTTTATATTTCTCCCAGATGAGATGCCTTAGGTCGCCGCAACACCGAAACACCAACCACTTTACGACTATTGCACTTAATATGAAATTTAGATAAGTTACGATTAAACGTTTTCCTCAATTATCAGGCTACCGCCTAAAATAAATTATATACTTTGTCTATGGTGATCTTTCTATGGGTTCGGTGTTGCCAACGGGTCAACTCATTCTGTTATGTCTCATCAATTACACGTTTCGCTATATTAATAATTATTTGACTCATTTACCTATTTATTTCGCGAGCTACACGTCGCGACATCTACCTTTACCATCCAATCGTTCGGTTGTAGAAAGTCCGGAATACGATGGACAGAAATTAATCTGAATTTCGTTATCTTTAAAAACTGATTCAACCGTTTTAAATTGAATATTGGACGCATGGAGCCATCGCCTTTTGGAGTTAAAAATATGGTTGACAAAAAACTGGGTGTTTTGGGGGCATACTCTAGGACATTCTCCACTACCATTTTGTCTATTATCTGGTCCATTTGACAAGATGGGACCGTTTGAAAACGAGTGCTTGTAAGCAGAGGTAAAACCAGCGGTGGCATGGCCTCGAAAGGAATTTTGTACCCCGTCACCACTTTTAACAGTGGGCTTGGAGCACCTTGCTTTATCCAAGCATCTACAAATAGCCCTAATCTGCCCCCCCGAAACACCTGCATCGAGTCAATATTTCCTATCACCCCTTGCTTTGCCACGTGTGGCATTGGTTTGGCTGTACGGTCCCTGTCGACCGAAAGGTTTTCTGGAGTATGTCGGAGCTTGCTGACGTGAGGCAACAGTTTGTGATTTAAATTGAGGCCGAAAGAAACGTTCATTGTTCCCATAGGATGGAAAATCATAATTGTATGCAACTGGGTAAGTAGGCCGCACCCCAGGCGGTGGCGGATACCTATTAATGCTAAACGGTGCCATGAAGCGACCGGTTTGATTATAACCACTAGGTCCAGGTTGCGCAGCCTGGGACCCAGATGTTACTCTCTTCTCTTGCGCAGAGAAGGAGGATCTTGGAGTAGAAAAGATTTTACTGACTCCCCCATTACTTTTTACGAACTCTATAAACGGTTCCTTATCAAACAAATACTCGCAAGAAGGCGGTATCTTTTTTAAACAGGCTTTTAAAAATTTATCTTTTATCAAACTAATAAAAGCATCTCGTCTTTGTTCAATAATATCGGCCCTGCGGCCACATACTGACTGCAAACAATCAAGAGATATTCTTTGAAAATCACCAGAAAAAGTTTCTTTAATTTTTGATATAAAGGCCTCCTTGTTAAGGTTACTTGACTCTTGAGACCATTGAGTAAATCTGACACGCCTTTTTTTAAAGCATCACTTTGCATGATGACCGCCCGGGTAATAGCACCCAAGGACTTATCGGTTGCAGATAGACTACCCGGTTTCTCAAACTGTTTAATTTCATCATTCACCTCCAAATCAACAAACCCCGGCCGAGCAGTGTATTATTTTTGGATGTCGGAATAACGGACATTTGTCCAATTTTCCGTTTTAAAATGTTGCAACGTACTCAACAGGTGCAGATGCTCAGAAGAGGCATTTGCAACCGTTGGCTCTTTTAAGTTTGTAGCCAGTTCAAAATCAAATCTAGGTCATCATCATCAACTTACCGAAATTGGCGGCAAACATTCATGCATTTCCGTCTTAAGGTGGTCGCTTTCGCTCGTGGCGCGAAATTTAATTTTTTTCGTGTTTTTTGCTCATTACTGCTCATCAGCACTTCTTCAGATAGCTAAAACTATGTTGCCGCAAATGATGTGACCTAACACAAGTTTTAATTTATAGTATCACATAAATGTCATTAGTTTGGCTATGAATGTGCTTGAAACAAAAAAATACTGTAAATATCGTAGAAGCACAATCGTACCTAAACTAATGATATTTATGTAATACTATAAATTAAAACTTGTGTGTTAGGTCACATCATTTGCGGCAACATAGTTTTAGCTATCTGAAGAAGTGTTGATGAGCTGTAATGAGCAAAAAACACGAAATAATTTAAATTTCGCGCCACGAGCGAAAGCAACCACCTGCGGCCTCCGTACCGGAGATGGTTTCCGTGATGCTTTTCGTTTTTAAGATTTTCGTTCAAAAACCATTTTCCAAATACAATGCGGTGATTATTCAATTTTTTATGTTTTTTGCAAAGATTATTTAGATTGTTTTTGTTTTATTTTAGGCTAAGCTCAGTCCAAGGCGTTCAGCCCACGTCCGCGGTGGCGTGCACGGTGGCGATCCATTGTCTTACCCATAGATCTAGAATGTACGTAGCGAAAATTCTAAGTCTATAGTTTACCATTGATCGCCGTGCACGCCACCGCGGACGCGGGCTGATCCATGGGCTGATCACGTTGGTCCACAGACCAAGAGTGTATGATAGGTTGTTTAGGCCCCATGTTTTGTGTTTTCTTGGTTTCACCGTGATTCATTCAAAATCTTACACCCGTTCCTTTCAGAAAATTATTGGTTTTTAGTCGATTTTATTTTTTTGTTTCCAATCTTCAACACAGGTATGTATATCCACTTAATAAATAAGAATATCTTAAATTATAGAATTGCTAAACCATATCTAATAACAATTTAATTTTATTTTAAAGTTTAAAGTCCAAAATAATATAAGTAAGATAAATCAAATCACATACGACTAGTTTCTGAACGAATCTTAGGATTGGTTAGCGCCACATTAGCGCCTCAATCCGTAGAGCGAGACTACTATACTCTGTCTACGATGCAATCTAATAATAATGTACTCTGTACTGTGTAATTACCGAACCGACGCAGGACATGACGCCGGCGAACGCCGTTTTTTTTTTTTAATTTGATTGACACTTTTTTAATTTGTTTGACATAAAGAAATGCTGATTGCTGATGCTGATGTTGCTTGACTCGTGAGGAAACCTCGCGTTTACGTTCTAAAAATATTGCAAATAATCGTCATAAAACCTCGTAATACGTGTTTTTCGATTCTGACAAAATGGTTGCGCGTGTGGCGGGCGTTTTCGATGAGAAATTGACGGAGGCAATAGCTAATTCGAAGATATTGGTGGTCGGTGCCGGCGGCATAGGATGCGAGGTTCTCAAGAATCTCGTGCTTACCGGCTTCCCCACCATTGAGATTGTATGTAAATTTCTGTTTAGTATTTGTCTTGTTTTTCACAATAATTTGTACACTTATCGAGGAATATCCCTTTTGACTTGTTTTAACCTGTACCATGCACATCCATCCATTTATAAATTGATAGCTTCTAACGGGATTTGTTGGCTCTCTACAGTAACATCTTTAGCTTATACCACAGAATATCTTATACTGAATATTCAGACAAATAACTCGCCAAATGCATGTGTAAAAGTGCGTTATCTATGTGTACCTCTCCTAGGTCTATTAGGTACCACCCACTGTGATTTTAACGAGGGAGTTCACAGTTTCACTCTCTACAATTTCAGGAAGGACTTATTCAAATATTGCTTTTCTATTAATTAGAAGCCATGGACAAGATAACAAAAGCCCTTAAAAACTGGAGTCTTACTGAGCTGAGGTTCATAGTCCCTAGAAGTATTTTTTCCTCCTTATTGACACTGACCTAGTGTACTGTTATCTTTCAGATTGATCTAGACACGATAGACGTGAGCAATTTGAATCGTCAGTTTCTGTTCCACAAGGAGCATGTTGGGAAGTCGAAGGCCCAGGTGGCCAAGGATAGCGCCCTGAGCTTCAACCCCAATGTGAACATTGTTGCTCACCATGATAGTGTTATCAGGTATGTTCATTCATTTTGTATAAACAGGAATTTTACTGTTTCGTTCGAAAGGACATTTAAGCAGAACACCTGTAAGCAGAACATCCTAAAAGCAAAATGGCATGTTAGCATAAAGTCCTATTAGCAACATCTACTACTAGTAGCCTAGTGCTTCTTTAGGGTGAATAATTTTGAAACTTCACCATGAAAAAAACTCCCTCACCATCTTATTTTTCAGTATATAATTTCAATACTAACAAATTAGCTATATGGGAATATTCCACTAGAAAAGTTTTTTTTTTGTTTTATTCAACATTGCCCACCTGATAAAGGTAGTTAGGTTCCTCATAAACATCAGCTAATTAAGTCAAAATGAGGCACCCAATACCATCTTTCTTAATTTAGTTAAGCTAAGTGGAGGCTTTTAATGTCCCAATAGTTTAGTAAGGTTTGTATTAAGATGAATGCAAATGTGCAAAATACAATGATTAAGAGAGCGACTAAACTAACGGCCGATAGAAAGTCTGCAGTGTGCGAGGGCTATTAAGAGTATGTATAGGGTTGATATAGGAAAAGTAATGCAATTTTTTTTTTTTTTTTTTTTCCTTAACCTATTGTGTCCCACTGCTGGGCAAAGGTCTCCCCCAAAAATTTCCAGGCATCCCGGCTTTTGGCAGTTTCCCACCACTCCTTCTTGTGAGCTTCGAGATCGTCCCGCCAACGCCTTCTCGGTCGGCCCCGTCGTCGCCTTCCGTCTTCAGGCACCCAAGGAGTTACTACGTTCGCCCACTTCTCGGGGTGCATCCGACTGACGTGACCAGCCCATTCCCACTTGAGCTTTGCTGTTCTGCTCCCCACATCGGCAATGCCAGTTATCGAACGCAGCATGGTGTTCCGCACTCGGTCGATGCGTTTAAGACCGAGAATGCTGCGTTCCATTGCTCTCTGGCAAATCTTGAGCCTGGACTTCTGTAACTAGGTGCAAATTACCTTTTATTTATTTCTTTTATTATACTGGTTTCTCTAGTTAGTTTCTAGCACAATCTCATAAATTTTATTGAAATATAACTGAAAAGCTCTAACAAGACGGACAAATCGTCACCTGGATTAGGGGATTTCAATTAAAGTGCACTTTTATAGCGATTAAAGATCACCCTAGTAAATGCAGCATCAGATTTGGTCTGCCTTAGTTAGATCAATGACTGTTTCACAAACATGCTTTGATATTCAAATATTCATCATCATCATCATCATCGTCATCAGCTTACAGAAGTCCACTGCTTCTGGCCATATTCAGAAGACATGGATATGGCCGCTGCAGACAGAACCACTGCATAATATTGAGAATGCGAGACTCCTGGACTGAATGTGACTGTGGAGCTACCATTCAGTCCATGCCTCACTTGTTCCTTGTGTCCCACCACCTGCACAAGGGAGGACCTTAACAAAGCCACAGACAATGCTATAGAAGTGGCTACTTTTACCCTAAAATCGTTTAAACAAAAAAAGGCAAACCATTGATATGAAGAAGAAGAACACACAGGCAATTTCAATATAAAAATCATCAAATCAACACATTTATATTTTAATTATTTATTTTATTTATTTATAATACACAGGCAGCTCTCGGAGCTGATGCGTGTATATCTTAGTCCTTATCAGTGCACTTTAAACGATTGCCAAGTCTATTTTTGAAAGAATTCACTGAGGGGGGCACTGACTACTGGCTATTTACTGAGTCTGGTAGCCGGTTCCAAGTGCGCACAATGCGATTAGGCAATATGTGCATTTTCAGATTGCTGGTACTTGGCCCGCGTTGCAGCTTCAGCGAGTGTCCTCTGAGTCCTATATTATTGTTCATGGTATATAGTGTCTGTGATAAATCTGGTATACTGAAGTGGTTGTTTAGGATCTTGTAGGTCTCTATTAGGTCTCCACACTCTCCTCTCTATGTTGCTTAAGGGTAGTAAATCCAAGTTCGTATATTCATTCATACAAATTTCATTGTTTGAGAAAAGTTCTGTACAAGCCCACAATTGGGTGTTAATGGACTCACTTATGTTGTTCGTCCATCAACACCTGATTTGATGGCTGCAGTAGTAATATAATATGGAAATATATGTCCATGCATAATATGCATAATATGTCAAAAGCTCCTAATTCTGCCAGAAATAATGCAGAAATCCGGTCAACATTACCAATAGAACTAATCAATCGCTATTTATCTTGCAGTAATGACTATGGAGTTTCATACTTCAAGCAGTTCAACATTGTGATGAATGCTCTGGACAACCGAGTGGCACGTAACCATGTGAACAGGATGTGTCTAGCTGCTAATGTGCCTCTTGTGGAGACTGGCACTGCAGGATATGCTGGACAGGTATGTTTCACAGACCCTCTTTAAGGTGGTTGCTTTTTTATACAAACGTATTTGCACAAATATGGCCGAACAGAGTATAATTTGACACTGAAATGACTGTTGTTGGCTTTTATATTGGTCATTATTTGCGGCAAATCATATTTGGTTGAAGAAAACAGTGGACTAATAGCGAAAATAACATCGAAATTATTTGTATGGACTAAAATTTCGATATTATTTACGCTATTAGTCCACTGTTTTCTTCAACCAAATATGATTTGCCGCAAATAATGACCAATATAAAAGCCAACAACAGTCATTTCAGTGTCAAATTATTATATACTCTGTTCGCCCATATTTGTGCAAATACGTAAACAAGGATAATATCAGGGCTACATGCTGACTCTTGTACATTAATCAAATCCTCAAACCTATGGTCACTTCACAAAGCTATTGAAGACATTAGGAACTTTTTGTGCTTCTTGATGCTCACACATACTCAATTCCTCTGTGGCGCGGCGGGTGAGTAGCCGGCTGAGGTACGTGAGGATGTGGGTTTGCTTGTAGCTGCGGGACAAATGTTGACGGATGATGTCTTAAACCAGCTTTGCTTCGGAGACAGGTTTAACTGGGAGAAGTACAACTTTGTTTATACCAAAATGTTGATCACGTGTGTGTTATCTGAAACTATTAATGACTAAAACAATCAATTTATTTCAGGTGGAAGTTATCAAAAAAGGCCTCTCCCAATGTTATGAGTGCCAGCCAAAAGCCCCCCAGAAGACATTCCCCGGCTGTACCATCCGTAACACCCCATCTGAGCCGATCCACTGCATTGTGTGGGCCAAGCATCTCTTCAACCAGCTGTTTGGGGAGGAGGATCCTGATCAGGACGTGAGCCCGGACACAGCAGACCCTGAGGCTGCCGGACAGGCTGGGGCTGAGGCTTTGACTACAGAAGGCACTACTGCAGGTCAGTCTTGTTGCAAGCCATGCACGATCCCATTTCAGGCTTCAATCATTTCTAATTCTAAGACAGTTTGGTATTTTAGGGCTCCATACAACAAAAGGTACCAGGAGAACCATTATAGGATCACTCGCGTCTCTGGCTGTCTGTCCTTCTATCACACGAATGTTCCAATTAAATCCAAAACAGTTTGACAAACATAGATACCACAGACCTATATCAAGATAGACATCACAAGTGCACCTTGCCTGCCACTTTGCCTGTCTGAAAGCTTGCGAGATGTACCTATTAGCAAACCTCAAACCAGTTCGCTCTCTGCTGTCTTCGCGATAGGACGTCGCATATTAAAAGTTGTTATTTTGTGAAAAATATATTTTTCAATACAATCTTTTATAAAATGAGTGATTCTAACCGTGTGCTGATCAAAATGAGCCTAAACACGGCCAGTCTACTATTATCCATCGAGGAGTTCCATTGTCCACTTTCCGTCTCCATCATCTGATCAGCTCGCTGTCACATTTGGCTGACAAATTTCAGCTCAATCAGTTGAGGATAACTGCTTTAAAATTCAGCTGCAATATTCCATCCGGACAAACATATTCCACCCGGGCACACATTGCAAGTTAATAATATAGCTTGTAAAATGCTAATTGCGCCTTAGTGAACTATAAAAAATCTTCAAAATCAGCTAGCCATGCGTTTGAAAATATTTCGTAACGTATGCAGAATTTCAGTTCAATCGGATATCGAGAAGTGGTCGAAAATTCGATTCGAATATTTGAAAGAAAAGAAAGAAAGAAATAGTAGTTTATGCAACTGTCATTATAATGGGTAATAAAGGGGTATTAAAACACGAGAGTCTGTTTATCGCATGAGGCGAAGCCGAATGCAATAATAGGTTGACTCGAGTGTTTTAATACCTAAGTTATATGCAGTTTCATACACTACTTTATCTTCACTCATAGGAAAAATTGAAATTAAACAAAGAAAAACACGATCGGCAAAAAAATGTATCGGAAGCGCGGGAAATTAAGTTCAAACTACGCATGCGTGCGCCATTTTTTCACAGTTCGAACTGCGCATGCGTGCGCCTTTTTTTTTCATATTGAGGCTATAACCATAGACTAGTTTAATGAATTAATAAAAAAAAAGATAGCGGTACTATAATGAGTTTTATGATATAGTTGGCGGTACTATAATGAGTTTTATTCTTAATTTTATGTATATGCGTCTATAAAGTGAGTCTGTATAGAACCGTCTTTGAATTCGTAATTCGAATTTTTCGATTTGAATGTAGATAAAAACATTTATTTGTGTCAACAACATGGAACAACAAATAATATTCCAAAAGATACACACTCACAGAAATAAAGAAAAATAAAACTAATTTGTGCCTCTTAGCAAAGCCTCTTAGTAACAGCCTTGTACCATGCATGCATAACTGACACAAATTGGCGTCCAGCTCAGCATTTGATTACCAACATTGTTAAAAGAAAGAAAAGAAAGAATTTTTTTTTGTAACGGCACACACAAGAACAGGACACAACAGAAGACACTAAAATAAAAGATAAAACATAAAAGGTAATACCTACAAAAGACAAAAACTTAGTTAGAACTGTAGGTTTTATGTTTTATCTTTTATTTTAGTGTCTTTTGTTGCGTCCGTGTGTGCCGTTCCAAATAATTTTTCTTTCTTTTCTTTCATTTAACAATGTTGGTAATCAAATGCTGAGCTGGACGCCAATTTGTGTCAGTTATGCATGCATGGTACAAGGCTGTTACTAAGAGGCTTTGCTAAGAGGCACAAATTAGTTTTATGTGGGACGACCCACATGGATCCGGCGGAAGACCAGTGTTGTGTAACTAATGTACACAACATCATGCTAAGTTGGACTCCAATTTGTGACGTTGCTGCGTGGACGGCACTGAGAGACACTCAATTAATTGTAGTTAAGTTAGATATAAGTACTTAGTTTTTGCCTTTTGTATGTATTACCTATTATTTTTATTTTATTTGTTGAGTGTTTTTTGTCCTATCCATGTGTGCCGTTACAAATAAAGAATTTTTCTTTCCTTCTGTCTAGTTAGTTACAAGTGAAGCTAATAAAAGCTAAATCTTTATTTCAGGGAACATCGAACGCAAGAGCACGCGCGCCTGGGCGGCGGAGTCTAACTACGACCCAGTGAAGCTGTTCTCCAAGCTGTTCGGAGACGACATCCGCTACCTGCTGTCCATGGAGAACCTGTGGAGGGTGCGCCGCCCCCCCACTCCGCTGCAGTGGGACTGCCTGCCCGGCCGGGACATCGCTGCGCCCGCGCACTCGGGCCTGGCCGACCAGCGGGGCTGGACAGTGCATGAGTGTGCCCAGGTGCCTACTTTACATACTTCTTCTTTCGTGTCAGTGGCTAAACATGACTAAATTTTATTGGACTAATAGGAAGCAAACGCTAAGCCCCTTTCCGTTGCCTGGTTCAGGTCTTCTAGTGTGCAAGTGGTCGGGCAGAGAGAGCAAAAGCGCAGGTGAGTCATGCTTTGTATAGGAACAAAGTTTTACATACTGAACTAGTGGAACGCCCATTTGTTCCGTTCCGTTGTTTTTGCTCTGCCCACCCCTTCGGGAAACGGGTGCGAGTTTATTTACACTAGTGGAACGTCCGCGTAGGCTCAGGTGCCTACTTTACATACTGAACTAATGGAATGCCGCTAGCTTATTACGTATCTTGCAATAGCAATGCGATAGCAAGAATTGCGCGACTATCGCGTCCAAATCGCAAATTCGTATTACGTATCAGCGATTCCTAATACGAATTTGCGATTTGGATGCGATAATCGCGCAATTTTTGCTATCGCATTGCTATTGCAAGATACGTAATAAGCTAGCCGGTTTGTTCCGTTCCGTTGTTTTTGTGCTGCCCACCCCTTCGGGAAACGGGTGCGAGTTTATGTATACTAGTGGAACGTCCGCGTGGGCTCAGGTGCCTACTTTACATACTGAACTAGTGGAACGCCCATTTGTTCCGTTCAGTTGTTTTTGTGCTGCCCACCCCTTCGGGAAACAGGCGCGAGTTTATGTATACTAGTGAAACGTCCGCGTGGGCTCAGGTGCCTACTTTACATACTGAACTAGTGGAACGCCCATTTGTTCCGTTCCGTTGTTTTTTGTGCTGCCCACCCCTTCGGGAAACAGGCGCGAGTTTATGTATACTAGTGGAACGTCCGCGTAGGCTCAGGTGCCTACTTTACATACTGAACTAGTGGAACGCCCATTTGTTCCGTTCCGTTGTTTTTGTGCTGCCCACCCCTTCGGGAAACAGGCGCGAGTTTATGTATACTAGTGGAACGTCCGCGTGGGCTCAGGTGCCTACTTTACATACTGAACTGGAATGCCGGTTTCTTCCGTTCCGTTGTTTTTGTGCTGCCCACCCCTTCGGGAAACGGGCGCGAGTTTATGTATACTAGTGGAACGTCCGCGTAGGCTCAGGTGCCTACTTTACATACTGAACTAGTGGAATGCCCATTTGTTCCGTACCGTTGTTTTCGTTCTGCGCACCCCTTCGGGAAACGGGTGCGAGTTTATGTATACTAGTGGGACGTCCGCATGGGCTCAGGTGCCTACTTTACATACTGAACTAGTGGAACGCCGGTTTGTTCCGTTCCGTTGTTTTTGTGCTGCCCACCCCTTCGGGAAACGGGTGCGAGTTTATGTATACTAGTGGGACGTCCGCATGGGCTCAGGTGCCTACTTTACATACTGAACTAGTGGAACGCCGGTTTGTTTCGTTCCGTTGTGTTTGTGCTGCCCACCCCTTCGGGAAACGGGTGCTAGTTTATGTATACTAGTGGGACGTCCGCATGGGCTCAGGTGCCTACTTTACATACTGAACTAGTGGAACGCCGGTTTGTTCCGTTCCGTTGTTTTTGTGCTGCCCACCCCTTCGGGAAACGGGCGCGAGTTTATGTATACTAGTGGAACGTCCGCGTGGAGTTTTCCATACAACTTCGACATCATGCTGCACCCCCTAGAGTTTAATACTTAGTGCACCCCTAGGTCACAAAAAGATTGTACCCTCCAAATTTCAGGTCTCAGAACCTACGGCTTAGGCTGTGCGTAGATGTCGACGATCTCTGTGACCGGACTTTGTGAATGCAAGTCAAGCATGTGATCGCCAGCAGTTATTATTCAAAATTAAATGACAAGGATAATTTTGAATAATCTTTTAACTATACCCTGGTTCAGAATTCGAGATATTTTTTGTAAACAAAGGGCATAGCAAAAAAATAAGTGCTCTATGGTAGTTTATTAAATTAGGCCAATAAACAGGCTCGGGCATGTTATTCTAACTCAGATCTGATAAACTATAAAGTAATCAATATTTTGTCGTATATATTTTTGAGTTATTTCGGTTATTAACAAAGTTATCAAGCAAAAATATATTTGTTAGTAGAAAATATTTCATGTTACTTGGAACACTGCAGAGATTCTAAACAATGGGCTTTGTTTTGAAAGCCGGTCCCCATTTTGTTAATTTCATTCGTTTCTCCTCATTTGCCGAATACGAATGTGCTTTTCAGCACAGTTTTACAATGGAATGGTCATACTGTATCAATAGGTAAGATTTATATATAACATTTTGCCGCTTACACGTTGACTCGTCAGATAAACTTAGGTAGATAGTGGGTTTGTGTTTATTTGCCGCAAATTGAAGGTACATACCGCGCGAGCGAACCCGCTGGCGGATATTACAAAAATTTAATGCCGTAGGAAAAGCCGCGGGTCAGTACTAGTAAAATATGATCCACGCAAAAAAATGATTTTACCACTGGCTTGTCTCTTTGACGGTGACATTTGTTTGTTTACAAAAAATATCTCGAATTCTGAACTAGGGTATAAATTTCTTAAATATTTTAATAATTTTAACTTCGGCTTAGATGAGCATAGAATAAAAAAAACTTTAAACAAATTATATAACAAAAATAGTTTCTTGTGAAAAATATATTTTTCAATACAAGCTACTTATATGAAATTAGTGATTGTAACCGTGTGCTGATCAAAATGAGCCTAAACACGGCCAGTCTACTATTATCCATCGAGGAGTTCCGTTTGTCCACCTTCCGTCTCCATCATCAGATCAGCTCGCTGTCACCATCATAATGTATTGTCATTGGAACTTGACAGGTATGCCAAATTTCAGCTCGATCGGTTGAGGATAACTGCTTTACAATTCAGTTTCCAGATGCCACCCGGACAAACATACAATAAAAGCTTGTAAAAAGCTCGACTACAAACAAACTTTATACAAAGCTTTTGCTTGTTCTTGATTTTTTAACCCCCGACGCAAAAATGACCGAGTTTTATAAGTTTGACGTGTCTGTGTGATGTGTGTGTCTGTCTGTCTGTCTGTCCAATCGTAGCTCCCGGATGAACCGATTTCGATATTTATTTTTTTGTTTGAAAGGTGAATTTGTCGGGAGTGTTCTTAGCTATATTTGATCAAAATCGGTTCAGCCGTTTCATTGCGTTGAGGGTTTTTTGAATTTTTACAAAATTAATTACTTGTTTTCTTTGTTCTTTTGTTTGTTAGTTTAGATATAGATAAATAAGTTGTTGATTGTTGTGTAGGTGTTCGCGTCGAGCGTGGCGGCCCTGCAAGCAGACCTGCAGTCCCGCCCCGATGGAGACCACCTCGTGTGGGACAAGGACGAGAAACACGCGATGGACTTCGTGACCGCGTGCTCCAACATACGCGCGCACATCTTCAACATACCCCTCAAGACGCGCTTCGAGATCAAATGTGAGACACCCCCATTTTTAGGGTTCCGTAACCAAATGGTACGGGACCCCTATTACTAAGACTTCGCTGTCCGTCCGTCTGTCACCAGGCTGTATCCCATGAACCGTTATAGTTAGACAGTTGAAATTTTCACAGATGATGTATTTCTGTTGCCGCTATAACAACAAATACTAAAAAATATAATAAAATAAATATTTAAGGGGGCTCCCATACAACAAACGTGATTTTTTTGCCCATTTTATAGATAATGGTACAGAACCCTTCGTGCGCGAGTCCGACTCGCACTTGGCCAGTTTTTTGATACGGTCTGTTTGTCTGTTTTTTTCATTCCCTATCAATCAATGGTAGTTACGTCTGCACCATTAATGGTGCAAACGTAACTAACCAGTTACGTCTTTCACAAAAAAGCTCTACCACTAATACTTTGTCCTCAGCAATGGCCGGCAATATAATCCCGGCCATCGCGACGGCGAATGCTATAGTGGCCGGGCTGGCCGTGCTGCGCGCGCAGGGCATCCTCAAGGAGGACATCGCGAACTGCACCAGCATATACCTCCGGCCTAAGGTCAACCACCGCGGACAGCTGTTTGTACCTGAGAAAAGTAAGTACTTAGTCATCAATCACAAGGGACTATCTTAACCATCTCCTATTCATCATAGGACGATTCATCATTATCTAATAATAACCAAAAAATATATATAAAAAAAACATTACATAAACTACATTACTATTATAAATAAATAACAATGACCATAAGTACTTAGTCATCAATCACAAGGGACTATCTTAAGCCTCCTCCATCCACAGACTTCCTTTGACCGCTACAATGTACTACTTCATTTGTGGTCCAAGGACACTAGACAAAGTAAAAATAAAAAATAAAAATGTTGGACAGTTCACACAACCTTATCTAGCCCCAAGCTAAGCTGAGCTTGTGTTATGGGTACTAGATAACTGATATACTTAATACAATATATTACAATACAATACATTATATTGATAAGATATTTTTTATTATACATAGATAATACCCAGAACACCCTGAACAAATATCTGCAGATCTTACAAAATATGTTCCAAGGAGGGAATCGAACCCGCAACCTCCTGCGTCGCAGGCGAATCTTCGCCCGCCACGCTACAGAGGTCGTAGTAAATAAAACTATCTAGTAATCATCATCAGAGCCTGTGAGGCAAAAATGTTATTGGAGTAAAACGACACTAGCATTATGATGACAAGAATAAGAAGACTAGTGTCCGCTCGCGGCTTCGATCGCTTTATATCGGGATAAAAAGTACCCTATGTCTCAATCCAGGTCATAATCTAACAGTGTGACAAAAGACATCTCTGTAAATCCAAATCTACTCTGGCGTGACAAACATACAAACATATAGGTTATAATTATTAGTAGGATTAACTTTTTTGGCGACCTCTGTGGCGCGGCGGGCGTAGGTTCGCCTGCGACGCAGGAGGTTGCGGGTTCCATTCCCGCCTCGGAACAAATATTTGTGCGATCGCAGTTATTTGTTCAGGGTGTTCTGGGTATTTTTCTATGTATAATAAAAAAGATCTACCTATGAATATATTGTATTAAGTATATCAGTTATCTAGTACCCATAACACAAGCTCTGCTTAGCTTGGGGCTAGATAATGTTGTGTGAACTGTCCAGTATTATTTATAATTTATTTATTTATAAAAAGTACCCTATGTCTCAATCCAGGTCATAATCTAACAGTGTGACAAAAACATCTCTGTAAATCGAAATCTACCCAGTCGTTACAAAAATCCAAACATACAGTTTATAATTCACTTTTTATGTGACCCAACCCAGCTACCCAAGTATTATTTATTTATAATACACAGGCAGCTCTCGGAGCATATCTCGGTGTATATGTTAGACCTTGTCAGCCAGTCTATTTTTGAAAGAATTCACTGAGGGGGCACTTATCACTGAGTCTGGTAGCCGGTTCCAAGTGCGCACGACGCGATTAGGCAATATGTACATCTTCAGATTGCTGGTACTTGGCCCGCGTTGCAGCTTCAGCGAGTGTCCTCTAAGTCCTATATTATTGTTCATGGTATATAGTGTCTGTTATAAATCTGGTACTGTAGTGGATGTTTAGAATCTTGTAGGTCTCTATTAGGTCTCCGCGCTCTCTGCGTTGCGTTGCTGAAGGGTAGTTAATCCAAGTCTATGAAGTTGTTCCTCATATGTAAGTGCTTTAAGACTAGGTACCATTTTCGTAGTTCTTCGTAGCACTCGTTCGAGAAGGTTAGTAACCTAATACGGGCTCCAAATCTTCAATGCATACTCTAATAATTACCTCGGATATCTCTTATACAGTTTTATAAACATCATCATCATTATCATCCACAGCCTGATTTCAACCACTGCTGAGTATAGGCCTCTCTTTGCCTGTGCCATTCCTTCTGGTCCCATGCCAGTCTCATCCAGGTTCGGCCCGCGACGCATGCGATATCGTCTGCCCATCTAGCTGCTGGACGACCAACGTTTCTGTACCCAGTTCTTGGACGCCATTCAGTTAGCGCCTTACTCCACCTATCGTCACCTCGTCTTGCCAGGTGTCCTGCCCAACTCCATTTTAGTTCCGTTATACGATTCCCAACATCTTTGAGCTTTGTTCGACTTCGTATCTCTATGTTGGGAACACGGTCTATAAGCTTGATGCCGAGCATGGCGCGTTCCATGGCTCTCTGTGTAACTCTCATCCAGTACACAGCCTCCTGCGTGAGCGTCCATGTCTCGGCACCGTAAGTCATGGTAGGCAGAACACTGGTTATAAAGTCGGGTCGTCAGACATTGTGGGTTTCAGCGGACTTAAGAATGTCGTAAAAATACTTTTATAAATAATTCCCTGTTAATGTTTATGAAAGCCTTCCTTATACTATGCATTATAGAGTTTGCCCTTTTCACAATCTCCCATTCATCCCATTTCGGGTCGCATGTGATTAAGACTCCAAGGTATCTCTGTCTGTCCACCTTTTCAAGTGAACTTACATTAATTGTGTAATTGTATTTTGAATTTTTGCTTCCAATGTGCAACACTGTGCACTTCTTCTCGTTCTGGGTCAGTCAGTATCGGGTCCATTGGTTTATTCTGTCCAGGTGTAATTTTTTTTTTTTTTTTTTTTTTTTTTAACCACATTTAAGCCCTAAACTGTGTTCGTCTCACATTGTTTTTTTTTCTTAATTGAATACTAGCTTAGTGAAATATATTGTGTTACAGCTTGTTTTGTTTACCCAAATAAACTTAAAAAAAAAAAAAAAAATTTTTTTTTTTTTCAAACACTATCAAAAACTAGTAAATTAAACTTTAACTTTACTTCCAGTCCTCACACCGCCAAACCCAAAGTGCTACGTCTGCTCCCCAAAGCCAGAAGTATCCCTCGCCTGCAACCTCAAACAGCTCACACTCAAAGACCTGAACAGTGCGCTGAAGGATGGGCTCAACATGCAGGCCCCGGACGCGACCATCGAGGGGAAAGGCGTCGTGGTTCTATCCTCAGAACCGGGCGAGACCGACCATAACAACGACAAAACTTTAGAAGAGATCGGATTGAACGATGGCTGTGCATTACTAGTCGATGACTTCCTACAAAACTATGAAGTCCGAGTCCGTTTGCAGCAAGAAATCGAAGAAAAGACCTGGAGATTGATAACCGACTCGGACAAACCCCCAGCTCCAATCGAGAAACCTACCAACGGCTCCGAGGCAGGACCCTCGAAGGAACCCAAACCGGGCCCATCGAAACCCAAGGAGGACAGTGATAGTGACATGGAGATTATCGAGGAAGATGGTGATGAACCAGTCCCAAAGCCTAGTAAGCGTAGGCGCACTGAAGCCACGGATGAAGTAGTTGATATAAGCTAGATTCATCACGGGTCCATGAACGGTAGAACGAGGTCACCTGGATTTATTCACATAAGTACCTTATGTATACTATTCGTGAACTTTATCACCTAGTTACTTATATACGTAGCTAACTCCCAGTAGTTGTTAGTTTTAGGGTTCTGCGCCTCAAAATGTATCAATGGAACCATTATAGGATCACCCTCGTATAGTGTCTGTCTGCCTCTCTGTCAGTCTTTTTTCTCTTTCCAGATCTAATCATGGATGCTGATTTTCAGCGTTAATTGATTTACTATAAAGCCTACAATTCTGAAATAAAAGCGGAATCACAGTCACTATTTTTTTTAATACTATGAATGACGGATCAAGCAGATGGCCCACCCGATGTTAAGTGGTACCCTCTGCCTATGGACAGTGCATTACCACATAGGTCACGTCCACCCAGGACACACCCTATGTGGCATTGCACTGCGCCCGCCACCCTGAGACAAAGATGAAAAGTCTCATGTGCCTGTAATTTCACCGGCACCCTTAGCCTTCAAACCGGAACGCAGCAATGATAGCACTACTGCTTTGCGACTGAAATAGGTATGGTGGTAGTACTTCCCCGGACGAACTCTTTTAGGCGGTAATCCTCTCAGGGTAAACATAAAATATTCGTGGCGAGAAAACGCGTATAATTTCAGTGAGGACATGTTCAATTGGTCTAGTGGTTATATAGCGCGCACTACTGGCCACACATCGTGAAACAAATAGCTTGCAGTGAACTTCATCCTGGTGTTTCGTGATAAACTTGTGTAAACATGTAAGGAACCCTCTCCAAGCGAGACGCACTCGCACTTGACTAGTTTTTTAGGGTTCCGTACCCAAAGGGTAAAACGGGACCCTATTACTAAGATTTTGCTGGCCGTCCGTCTGTCACGAGGCTGTATCTCATACCTATTTCTACCGCAAAGCAGTAGTGCTCGCATTGCTAGGTTCCGGTTGGAAGCGTATGGTTACCGGTGTAATTACAGGCACATGAGACTTTCATCTTTATGTCTCAGGGTGACGGACACAGTACAATGCCACATAGGGCGCGTCCTAGGTGGACGTGACCTGTGAGGTAATGCACTGTTCATAGGCAGAGAGTACCGCTTATCATCAGGTGGGCCCTCTGCTTGTTCCGTCATTCTAAGTAGTATAAAAAAAACCGTGATAGTTAGACAGTTGAAATTTTTACAGATGATTTATTTCTGTTGCCGCTCTAACAATCAAATACAAAAAAACAAAATAAAATAAATATTGAAGGGGGCTCCCATACAACAAACGTGATATTTTTTCCCTTTTTATAGAACCCTTCGTGCGCGAATCCTACTCGCACTTAGCCGGTTTTTATTTTTATTAAACCATGAAATATATAAATTATATATTTCAATTAGGTTGTGAATAAAGTTCCATAGTATACATAATGCACCTAGGTGAATGAAACCAGTTGAACGAAGTGTGCCGCTTTGTCCATGATAGTATAGATAATTTTTAAAGTGATATTGTTTGTCTGTGGTTAGCTAAAGACCGGATATGCACTATAAAGCTGCAGGCTTTTTAGCTTGCGAGTATGCAACATGCTGGAGACAGCTTTAACTAAAACAAGATACAGAATAAAACCTACATGGTAGTTGATTTATAGTATAGACAGTCTAACTTAAACCTTAACTTTATGTCTATAAGGGTATATTTATAATTCGTTTTTAATTTAGCTTGGGTGGCAATTTACCTGGTAGGTGAACTACCACATACAGGTATACCCAACTGATATGGCGCGTCGTGAATCTTCGTTCGCGCAGAAAATAAAGTATGGCTCCGAAGATTAACGAAAGACTGCTCAAAACTTACAATCAACCTTAGGTCACTATTATAAGGTTCATAATACACTGCAGCTGTTAGTTCCGTCTCACTCGCAAGTCTCGCCCATCAATCAGAAGCATGGCGGCTGACTAACAGCTGCCGACCAATAGCGGTACATAGCATTTCCCGCGCTTTAAAAAACATCTATGCAGGTACATCGGTAAGCCATATTACTTGGGTAGTATTGTACCACTTATTCAATCTATACATTCTATACTATCTATACACATTTCTGTCTATACATTCGTAATTGGTGCGACCAAAATTCGCTCGGTTTTTCTAAATAAAAATAATAATTTTATTCAAAAAGTGGTGTCCTATCCAAAAACGGACCTCGCATAAGTTTGGTAAAACTAATAATGCGGTAATTCTAATTAAAAAGCTCGCGTGTAATGCTGCATTATGACCCTAATAAACGGAGAAATAAATTTACCAGCAAGTGTGTTGAAAAAAAAATAACATATCGTCTGCTTACAGGTACATACATACATAGACACACGCCTTTTTCCCCGAAAGGGTAGGCAGATCAATGGGCCTCTTATCACCGTGGGTTGCACCATCCTGGGAATATAGACGTGACAAGTGGTGAGCTCATCGCCGCCATTGCTTCCCACGACTGACTCGGCTATCGCTTTCTTCCATTAAGAACACATTCCATAATAAGCTAGCAGCCAGGACAAATCGTATACCAAAGAATCTTACTAACAAGTCCGGGTAATCCGTTACTCGGCTTTTATGCCATCCATGGGAGGAGTCTATTCTTAGGCCGGACACACCATGACATAAAACCAAAGACAAGTAATTATTATTTTTTTAAATTAAAAAACCCCTCATTGCTATGAAACGGCTGAACCGCTTTTGATCAAACATAACTAAGAACACTCCCGACAAATTCATCTTTCAAACAAACTCAAAAAACTAAATAGGTTCATCCGTTCGGGAGCTACGATGCCACAGACACACACACACAGACATGTCAAACTTATAACACCCCGTCGTTTTTGCGTCGGGGATTAAAATGCAGTTGCATGTGATCTAATTGAATATTTTATTTTGCTATTAAATCTAAAAAATTAACACAAAAATTGTTTTATACACTCAAAAAGCCTTGGGTTTGTTCAAAGTGAAAGTGGTAATACCATATAAAGGAAATTCAACGTTTTTTTTTTTTTATACTACTTGGATGACGGAACAAGCAAGAGGCCCACCTGATATTAAGCGGTAACCTCTGCCTATGAACAGTGCATTACCTCATAGGTCACGTCCACCTAGGACGCACCCTATGTGGCATTGCACTGCGCCCGCCACCCTGAGACATAAAGATGAAGTCTCATGTGCCTGTAATTTCACCGGCACCCTTACCCTTCAAACCGGAACACAGCAATGCGAGCACTACTGCTTTGCGAGATCTTATAATATCCCAAAACTATCTCTTCATTTAGCTTGCTTCGTCCGTTATTCCGGTTCAAAAGTAATCCATTTTAATGCACTTGCTGGCATCCCATTGAGTTTTCCTGCTGGAGTTTTATTCCAATAAAACCCCAGCTCGTTCCACTTAACTAAGCGATGGTAGCCTAACGGTTCAATAGTGCAACTCAGAATCCAACGATACCGGGTTTAATCCTAGGCTCCGCACCAATGACTTTTCTAAGTTATGTGCGGATTTCCATCGCTCTGTGCTTCGGAGGGCACGTTAAGCTGTCGGTCCCGGCTGTTATTGATTAATAGCAGTCGATAAGCCATGTCAAAGGCCCTCGGGCGGCTTGACAAACTCTGACACCAGAGGCCAGCACTACCTCATACGAAACGAAACTAACTGTTTATTTCACCCTCCTTGTACTTTTACTTTACGATATTGCCTCACGTTAAGGCGATCTACCGCGCCAAGTCACACGAACGACCACCGAAGGCTGCCGAATCTAAATGACAAAAAAATAATTTTAAAAAAAACTTATTCATACTGTAACATAAGGCGCGAGCCAGATAGAAGAGACGTAAGGCGAGGACGCGTCGCGGACATTTGTCTCTTCCGCGTCCCTTTCATACAAAATGTATAAAACATACAGAATAGACGGGGCGCGGGCGCGACGCATTTACGTCCGCGCCTTTTGTTCAAAACACACAGGAGAGACGGGCCGCAGACGCGCGGCGAGGACGGGGCGCGGGGTGGCATGCCTGCCGGGCGGGTCTCGCTCGCTCGCACAGTCAACGTGTACCGTCGCGTCTGCGTCTCTTCTATATAATTTAAAAAGTCGCGTCCTTGTCTCTCGTCTCCGCCCTGTACGCGTCCTCGCCTTACGTCTCGCGCCTAATATCCCTAAAAGACCGGGGAGGGGTATTCTACACATTATGACGAATAACATTAGTTCCACGGGTTTTTAAATTTCGAAGTTTTTCATTAATGAAATAGTAAAATCATCCTTTTGACCGATTTTGTTATTATTGTTTAGAATGCACTATCGAATGTTTCAAAATCGGTCGGTAAATGACACCGCAGCAAATTTCCTCCCATTTTTCCTATCAAAAATCCCCGATGACAAAAAAAAACAATGTAGTTTTAGAAACCGTATACCAAGTTTCGTCTAGATTGGTTGAGAAATGCGGCCTGACAGCCGGACAGACATGTGTTTTTTTTTTGCCCAAGCTGATGCATAGACGCTTCGCTCGCTCGGTCAAATAGCTACATTCATACCTATACTTAAGTTGCATGTAATCCGGTCTTTAGTGATAGCAATAGATTTCAATAATAGGTAATAAATATACTAACTGAATTCATAAAATAGTTAAATAGTTTTGATATTGGTTTGAATTGCGTTAAACGCAGAATTTGCTAGTACAGTATGCGCCATATGACTATGCACTTGGGACCAAAACTTTTGTTGATAACTTCCATAAGTGAAAACTGTTCAAGGCCAATATGTTTCTATAATATGTATTCCATTATCTTATATAAGTGCTGTGTGTTTTTCAAATATGTAAAAAAAAACTATTTCTGGGAACATTATACAAAACATGTGACTAATACGTATTTTCAGATTCGTATATGCGTCTTATATCTCATCTGCATAGTTACGTGGCGGGTACTGCACGTATGGAAATCTTACGTTTGCGGTCACTGCCCCTAGGCAATAATGAAGAAATCTAGCCAATTTTTGATAAGAATATTACTGAAAAATGTACGATTGTTGAATATTTTCTGTCTGTGTATTGTAATTTGTAAAATACCATTCTTAAAAAAATATAAAGGAGGTTTTTTCATTTTATTATTTTCAACGTGTAAACTATAAAATCCTACTTACTACTACTTAAACAAATTAATTAATTGTATTCTTAAAACAATTTTTTTATCATTTAAAATACTATCTGTAATATCCTCATAAGATTATTGTAGTGTTAGTACATAGTTGAGATATCTAGAAATGATAATTCTTCAAAACCACAGAAATATGAAGTAAGGAGAAATGTTATCCGGGCTGATTTGTATTGAAAACGAATGTAAACACTTGAATTATTTTACTTAAGTCAATGTATCCTCAATTTTACCTTTTGACTTCGATTTTTGCAAGGTATCACGGCACAAGACGGCATTATGCCGCTAACCAGAGTAATCGCGGCGTCAAGCTGTTTTTTCCCGTTAGTATCAGCTTTCTTCTCGTTAAATAAAAGATGTAGAAAATAACTGAGCCCAAGTTCACGAACAAATAAATCGGCGGTTACCGTAACCAATCGTCAAAGTGACAGATAACGAATGAAAACATCTGTCAAAAAGAGTTGTTTAAGGTGGTTGCTTTCGCTCGTGGCGCGAAATTCAATTTTTTTCGTGTTTTTTGCTCATCACTTCTCATTAACACTTCTTCAGATAGCTAAAACTATGTTGCCGCAAATTATGTGACCTAAAACACAAGTTTTAATTTATAGTATCACATAAATATCATTAGTTTGGCTATGAATGTGCTTGAAACAAAAAAACACTATAAATATCGTAGAAGCACAATCGTAGCTAAACTAATGATATTTATGTGATACTATAAATTAAAACTTATGTGTTAGGTCACATAATTTGCGGCAACATAGTTTTAGCTATCTGAAGAAGTGTTGATGAGCTGTAATGAGCAAAAAACACGAAAAAATTTGAATTTCGCGCCACGAGCGAAAGCGACCACCTTAAGCTAAACAGCCGTTTAAACGTCCGTTAATGTGTTGGTGAAAATGCGTCCTAAAAGTCACCACGTGTCTTTGACATTTTATAATTATGTTCTAAAGACGAAGGAAATACTTGACAATAAATAAACCCACTAAAAGTTTTTTTTTTTAAATACTTCTTGAATGACAGAACAAACAGATGGCCCACCTGATGTTAAGGGTGAAAGAATATGAGCAATTTGCTCATAATCTGGCGGCACGCCTTACCAATTCTCCTTACTTCACACTTATATGTTTAAAACCTTGTGTTTTTTAATGCTGTTGGTGAATTTTGTAAGCTGTATTGTTGTTTGATTTTATACTCCTACATTTCTCAGCTCCTCACTATGTAATATTAGTAGATACTAAACCTTGTATCGATAAGTATTGCCTCTCTTCACGGAGAGTTATTTCTAAGAACAATTTATGGTAAGCATAATGTAACTTTTCGAATGTCACGAATAAATTATATAAAAATGTATTCGTTTTTTTTTTTTATACCACTTGAATGATGGTACAAGCAAATAGCCCACCTGATGTTAAGCGGTAACCTCTGCCTATGAACAGTGCATTACCTCATAGGTCACGTCCAGCCAGGACGCGCCCTATGTGGCCTTGCACTGCGTCCGCCACCCTGAGACATAAAGATGAAAAGTCTCATGTGCCTGTAATTTCACCGGCACCCGGTCGTTGTTTTTTACTTATCAACTAACCCATCAAAATACACCGATAAAGACTTCTGCCGTCCCACTAATAAACGCAGAATATCCTTGGTATACTAACACCGTCTTTTGTCTCATTCGGTTGGATTTAAAACTGCTTGCTAATGCAAAAGACAAAGCACTAACTATTATAAGGATAATGCACGGTTTATGCTAACACGGTTAGTCTATAATCCCATTAGGAGCTCCAAGTTGAGGATCTACTGGGATTATCCCCTTTTAAGGGGAAATCAGAACTTACTATTTAGTTCTCTTTCAGTAGGAAAGATCTCTTCTGATAATTTAATTTAATATTTGTAATTTTAGAAATACCATGTGATATTACTGTCAATATGGTGTAAAAAACCAAAATAATTGATATAATAATAATTACGACGACCTCTGTGGCGTGGCGGGCGAAGGTTCTCCTTCGACGCAGGAGGTTGCGGGTTCGATTCCCGCCTCGAAACAAATATTTGTACGATCTGCAGATATTTGTTCAGGGTGTTCTGGGTATTTTCTATGTATAAGAAAGTGTGAAAGTAAGTGTATATCAGTTATCTAGTACCCATAACACAAGCTCTGCTTAGCTTGGGGCTAGATAATGTTGTGTGAACTGTGTCCAGCATTGTTTATTTATTTATTTAATTGTGTGAGCCGTACAGAAAAATATGGCGTAGGTACATGCTGTCTCGTTCGGAGAATATGATCCTTGTTTCGTTACAATGAATATAGAAGGCATCCATTCATTTTTAGGGTTCCGTACCGATCGATATGTCCTAGGCCAAAATAAAAGCAAACTTCTTTCGCGTGCAAAAGGGCGTAAGCGCTCTACCGGTAGATTTACCTACCTACATTCAGCACAGTTAATATGCTAATTGTCAAAATCCCCTTCAGCTTGTACTTAGAAATTAGAATCAATAGTCTACCTAGTGGAAGGGATCCCGAATTCTGATCTTAGGATCTTGGGTTTGAATCTCGGTCGTGACCTACTAACGAATTATAACTTGCTCATGTCTTGTGTTCTTGCGAATCTATCTGAAATGACCTACTTTTAGTGTAATCAAGTGAAAATTACATTCAGTGACCTACTAAAACAGTCATAACAATTTGTAGGTAGCGCTAGTAACTATTATTTAATCTGTGGTGGCGCGTAAAAAGTATAACTTCCATAAATTTATTTAGGTCAAGCTGATTCTAAAAATATCACTGAATGACGACTGACACGTACCTACTTACATGTAGTGTAGACCGCAGACTTAATAAATATGCGTAGGTGCCTAACCACATAGGCACTCGCGTCTAGGTACCTAGGTGCATACGACACAGGGAATTCTAGCGTAGGGTCTATACTGGTACGGAGGCCTGCAAAATACTCTAAGGGTATATACATACCCTGCCCCATACATACATACTGTTGATTTGTTCAACTGTAGTATACCGAGGATGAGACGCTTGTTGAGCTCTGAGTTCATTGGTTAACTTAATTTAGTATTATTTTATCTGTGGTTAATCTTAATGTGTAGGTACTGTTTGTCTAATCTGTTTGTATTAATCTAAATATTTCATTATCATTATTTTTTGTTAACTTCGTTTTATGTTTATGTTTAACTTGTACTTATAACTTGCTCTGTTACTTTGTTTTTTAAGAGTGAAGACTTATCATTAGCCTTATAATTCTAAATTTATATATATTTATGTTTTTTGTGCTGTTAGTCTTCCTAAAATAAAATAAATAAATAAATACCTTTGCGGAGTTTTGGGGTCATACTGGTTATACCCACCTACCTAAACCTATGTGAGCCTCGTCTCGCCTCATAATATTTATTTACTTACTACCTATTCCCTTTTTGGTTTATAAAGCTCGTTCACCGTAAGATGGCACCTGCCTTGGTACGTACCTACTCTTGGATCAATTTCATGAACTTATTTGTACTTAGGGGGACATGAAAATGTTTATTCACACGCTTAGAGAATTGCAGACCTCCGTACCGAGTTCACACGCTACGCGATTTGGCTCCGTAAGTACTTTTATTGGGGCTAAGCACCTACAATGTACCCACGCGTATAGGTACCTAGGTACTTATTATAGTGTAGGTACCTATTACCTACTTGCCTACGTTGCGCGCCACTTATTGTGCGCGTGAGCGAAGTAGTAGTAGTAGAGCTTTTTTGTGAAAGAGTTCGTCCGGGGAAGTACTACCACCATACCTATTTCTGCCGCAAAGCAGTAGTGCTCGCATTGCTGTGTTCCGGTTTGAAGGGTAAGGGTGCCGGCGAAATTACAGGCACATGAGACTTTTCATCTTTATGTCTCAGGGTGGCGGCGGGCGCAGTGCAATGCCACATAGGTTGTGTCCTAGGTGGACGTGATCTATGAGGTAATGCACTGTTCATAGGCAGAGGTTACCGCTTAACATCAGGTGGGCCTCTTGCTTGATCCGTCATCCAAGTAGTATAAAAAATAAAAAAAAAGTAAAAAAAAAAAGAAGATAATTGCTGTGCTAGGAAACCTCAAGACAAGAACAAGAATATATACTTAGTTACTAGTGTAGTGTACGCCCGCGACTTCGCTCTTGTTTTACAAGGATCAAAAATAGCCTACACCTCACTCCAGGTCATAATTTATCTGTGCACCAAATTCCATTAAAATATGTTCTGCCGTTTCGGCGTGATTGAGTAACAAACATCCAAACATCGTAACTTTGACGTTTAAAATGATATTAGTGAGAATCGGTCGCTACTCGTCATGTAAATGATGTAGGTTATTCATTCATCGACAACACGCACGTTTTTTTTTTTTATACTGCTTGGATGACTGAACAAGCAAGAAGCCCACCTGATGTCAAGCGGTAACCTCTGCTCTGCCTATGAACAGTGCATTACCTCATAGGTCACGTCTACCTAGGACGCACCCTATGTGGCATTGCACTGCGCCCGCCACCCTGAGACATAAAGATAAAAAGTCTCATGTACCTGTAATTTCACCGGCACCCTTACCCTTCAAACCGGAACACAGCAATGCGAACACTACTGCTTTGCAGCAGAAATAGGTGTGGTGGTAGTACTTCCCCGGACGTACTCTTTCACAAAAAAGCTCTACTACTACTCTATATAATTATACTCTGTATAAACTATAATTGTACCTACGTCCTAGATTGTCAAACTGCTTAAACTTGCTAAGTACCTACCTACCTAAACCATTTTTTGTGGTCAACAAACACACTTACCTCATCATCAGCCTGTATCAGTCCACTGCTTGACATAGGCCTCTCCTAATGCTCGCCATTTAGAACACTTACCTACCTACATACATACATAGTAGTAGTAGAGCTTTTTTGTGAAAGAGTTTGTCCGGGGAAGTACTACCACCATACCTATTTCTGCCGCAAAGCAGTAGTGCTTGCATTGCTGTGTTCCGGTTTGAAGGGTAAGGGGTGACGGGCGCGTGCAATGTCACATAGGGTGCGTCCTAGGTGGACGTGTCCGATGAGGTAATGCACTGTTCATAGGCAGAGGTTACCGCTTAACATCAGGTGGGCCATCTGCTTGTTCCGTCATTCAGTAGTATAAAAAAAAAAAAAACATACAAACATTGCAAGTTGACCGTTTACTTACCTACCTACTGATAGAATCGCAATTGAAGTAAAAGCATACCGACCTACATATTAGGTAGGTACTTTCCCTAACTTTATTGTAGAAACCACGGCTTAGCTTATTGCTAGTTCTATTTCACGTGTAGTAATTTCACGCAATGGTGGTTTTTGATGCCATATTTAATTGCTAGCTATCACTATCAGGTACGTATATACCGGTTCTGCCATAGTAACTATTAACTAATCTGCGGTTCCGCCTACATTGCATTGTCTAAAAGAACGTACTCGTTTTGAAAACTAGATGTCACCACACAAAAAGATAGAACGCGCTATCGGTGCGTTTTGGTTTTGTATTAATTGAATGTTATAAAATTATAGTGAACTAACAATTACAATGTATTGTATTAAGTATTATATTTTTGAATGGCTTATAATGTTAAGCTACCATGCCACATCTATCTCTATCTGTATATATTATTAAACAAAGTACCTACCTTTATATCTATATAATATATATTTTTATATATCATCATTATCAAAGACCTAATCATAGAGAAAATTGGAAATACTATTAGACATGTACTGCTGGACGAGGCCTCCAAAAACTACAATCTTGGAGGCCTCCCCCAAAGAATGCAATAGGGGTATTTGCCGTACTCGGAACAGATTCGGGGACAAACAGGAACTACTCTGATCACCGCGCTTTGCAGCCAGCAGGCGGATTGCTGATCGCAGTATGGGTGTTGATTACTCAGGTGGATGCTGGTACCCATCCCCGGGTGCAATCCCTTAGGTAGGACTCTTACGACATGCACGGGAAGAGACGGTCTATTCCTAGGTCGAACGGACATGTTATGTGACAGTTTTTTCATTTTATTTGACAAGATATGAAAATCTGGAATAGCTCCTGGCTAGACTTTTCTACACTACGAGGACTAATATTATAAAGAACTAAACTTGTATTGTTTATTTGTAATGGATAAACACAAAAACGAAATAACCGATTTAAAAAATTATTTCACCTCTATAAAACTACATTTTGACGACCTCCGTGGCGCGGCGGGCGAAGGTTCGCCTACGACGCAGGAGATTGTGGTTTCGATTCCCGTCTCGGAACAAATATTTGTGCGATCTGCAGATATTTGTTCAGGGTGTTCTGGGTATTTTCTATGTATAATAAAAAAAAACTATGTAATGTATTGTATTAAGTATATTCACACATCATAGATCCCTGGGTTTCCCGCACGACTCGTTTCTCGAGATCATTTCTTCCCCATACCTATAAACTATGGAATGAGCTTCCATCTGAGGTTTTCCCGCTTGGTTACGACATGCATGTGTCGCTTCAAGAAAAATGTTCATAAATTCCTTCAGGGTAGGCAGCGCATCGACAATACCCCCGGTGTTGCCGGTGTCTATAAGCGACGGTGACTACTTTACATCAGTGGGCCGTAAGCTAGTTTGCCTATTTGTTACATAAAAAAAAAAAAAACGAAGCCGGGGCGAGTCGTTAGTATATAGTATAACTACTAAATTGTGTGGGTTTTTCAATATCATGTTTGGTAATATTCGGTAAGATGTAGGTTGTGTGATTTTTGTTTGTTTGTTACTGATTAAAATGGAAGGAACTAGTACCTACCTATAGTACCAGGCTCGGCCTAGTTTAGGTACTAGATATTACGTATACCTAAGTAATAAGTACCATAAACGTATAGACCTTCGATGCTGTCGTTGGTATTAAGTTTTTTGTGTATGTATACCTACAATAATCTTTTTTGATGAATAAATTATAAATTAAAATTCAATTCAATTATGTTATAAAATACGGCTCCCAATTATGTGAATTTTGTGGTAATGTCCAGATATTTAAAAAAGGTATGTTTAAAAAAAAAAGAATTATGCAATTATGATGTTTAAATTGTAAAGTGGGCTAAAGTGGGTCTTCTTTACAGCTAGGAAGTAAAAATTCAAATTTATTTTATACGAAATTATTTTTTGCGTTCTTTATTGCATTTTACACATAGAACATTCATTATAAATAGGACATAACAAAACACATGTATGTACAAAGGCTTGCTCTTGAAAAGTTTTCTTCCAGCAAACCTTTGCAGGCTTGATCGCAACATTTATGAGTAAGTAGGTAGTAAATTATCTCAAAATACAAATAAATAAGAACGAGGCAACTGGTTTAAGATGGATTTATCCACACACACATAGCAATAGCGATGTTAATCACAGATACGTTAGAAACATACTTTTATTAAAAACATTTTGTATTTATTAAGTTAAAGCAACATAACATATTTTTTAATAATTTAAAACTATTGTTATTAACTTTTCACCTATAAAATATTTATTCTAAACTGATCAAAAGGATCTTAATGGGTGGTGGAGATATTGACCTAGCAACTACTTAAAAAAACTACTTAAAACAGGTACCAAAGTAACCATTCCTTAATTCTAAAATAAATGCTGACATTGAATGAATAGTAGAAAATCAGTAAACAATAATGTACAGTAGCCTATATTGTTTTATAAAGTTTCTGATTTAGTTTAGGTACAATACAAATACACATTATACATAGTAAGGCATCTAAAACATTCACAAATACATTCATTGCTCAAGCATTCACAAATATATCTTAGACTAGCCTCATAAAAGTTTTAAGTATCAGATTGAAATCTTGTTTAAAATTACTTCTCAGGCAATATTCCATACTCTATCAAAAAACGCTCAACGTCTGTTGCAAAGAAATCATTCCCCAACTCGGCGGCCAGTTGGACAAAATTGCCAATGATCTGACCTCCTTTGTACACCAATATAGCTGGCACACCTTCTGATCTGAAAAGCCGGCTCATACCAGTAATATCGGCTGATATCCGGCAGAACTTCATATCTCTGTAATCCACCGCCAAGATATCCAAGCAACCATTCATGGTTTCACAAGCTCGAGACTTTTTATTATGGATATGAATAATCACTGTAACGTTTGGATCTTCCTTGTCAATTGCATCCAAAAACTCTTCTTTTGTTTTCAAAGTTTTAACCGCACCGAACTTGGGGGCCTTTTGTAGCTGAGACATCAGTTCCTGCACTCGCTGTTTCTGATATTGCATTAGAAACTCCTCGTCCATGAGCTCGTTTAGTTCGTCCTCGATTTCTTCGATTTTCTTGTCTTCCTCGGCTTCGCGGTCGGGCTTGACGGTTAGAGTCAGTTTCTTGGCGAGAGCGACACGCTCTTTTTCTAATTCGACGCGGTTTTCCGCTTCTAACTGCTTGAATCGGCGCCAGTCTTCGAGGACTCCTTTTGGCCCCGTGTTGTTCGCTGTGCCGTTCCATTTATTGACGGGAGCGGGAGGGAGTTGCGATGTCTTAGCCTCACTTTTGATCGGGTTTCCCTCTTCGTCACCGCTTCTATCATCGTCGGAGCCACCACCGTCTTCGTCTTCGCTGCTGCTGCAATAGTTTTGCAGCTTTTCACCCAGGATCTTGTCGTCCAAAGTAGCCATAGTAGTGTTTTAGCTTGAGTTCAGTTTACTAGGTCACTTGTGTCAGCGTAAATTAGATTACTGTTTACTATTTCCACACAGAAAGCCAAAAAAAAAATTAAAAATGCTCAAACGGGCCCCAGGCAGCACGCACACTTAAAAACTACAAAAACAATTGTTTTTACGGAATTCATTCATTCAATTTCAATGTGTTTTAAATCATTCGTTCCGACTCTAGTCGAATCGGAATGTTTGATTGTTTACTCTATTTTCTATATATAAAAAAATTCTCTATGGATTGAACAAACTATTCAACCAACTTTTCCTCTCCTCCAAAATTATACATCCATGTGATCCATGTCCAAAACCCCTCCATGCCCCCTTCACATCCCTTCACCACAGAACAGATTAAAAAGTCCGGTACTAACTTTTTATTCGTCACTTCCGGTGGCATGGCTTGCCTGGCAGCATGCATGATGATCCGATGAAAAGTACGGAAGAAGCATGCGAAAATTCTAAGTCTATGGGAAGAAGACATCACCTCTCGCGTCTCGCTCTACATTCATTGTCTCGCTAGAGGCTAGAGAGTATTATTGTTCTGTGGAAATCACTAAAGAACATGGACTTAGTGTTTGAATACTTCGTCCATGCTAAAGACATAGACAAAAGATAGACTATTAAAAAAAACTTCAACTCATTACCAAATATCAATGTCAAAATCGATCGAACTCGTGCGTTTGTTTACTTTGTTTTTACCTTTATATTTTGCAATAGAATAGATGAAAGTATCAAAAATTATAGATTCAACCTGTGCCAAAACGGAACAATGAGTGAGTATTCTAAGTATTTAAAATCTGTAAACTAGTATATATGCCAGAACGACATAGTTATGCGGCTTTTGATGATTTCAGGTCAAATTTTGAACAGGGTTCGCGACGTGGATGCTAGCGATAGCGAGGCTGTGAAGGAAGCTTTGAATGCTTTCTTCCAGAATTTACTGAAATACAAGGACATAGATTGTACCCGATGGCTGCGCGCATTATTAACTGTTATAAACCGGTACGTAACCTCGGCGCACTGCGCATACTATCGCTTCCATGATCCATCAAATGGAACAGAACATTTCTTTTCCCAAAGACTAGTATGTACAGGCCTAGTGAATTGAATGTTTGAACTAGATAGGTAGATACATGATCATAAGAACAATAATCTTTTCTAGTACTTAATAATGTAGGTATTCAATTGGATTAGCCAACCAACTTTGATTGCCCAACTGCTGAAGAAGGGTCACTTTATCCCCCATATCTATGTGTATGAGATTATTATTAACCTCGTAGCTCTCAAACAGCTTGAATTGTCTTAATCCTCAGAATACACAGTGTCAGTAAAACAAACTCTCTTGGTCACATCCATTTCTCCCTATCACAGCACTATAGGTAGGCCTACCTCTGTGTGGTGGTGAGCAAGAAGCCGGCCAACTCACAAGTGGTGTGGGTTTGATTTCTGCTGCAGGACAAAATGGACAAAGGTGCATGTTCTGAAAATATTTGTTCCGGGTCTGGGTGTTGTGGTACGATGGAACTCTTAGTTCCTGATACCTACAACACAGGGAATCCTATGTATGGTGGCCCGTTGACACTAGGTTTTCCTGTCAGTTTTACCCATGAATGTCTGTGGTTTTACCAGTCTACCAGAAGTGAATGACAGATAACCTACCATCAAATGCGATGACTTAATTTTATTAAAATCATATTACTTGACATTGGCGAAATTGTTTGGAGTAGGTATTCCTCAGAAGCCATTATCAGATGTCAACCATTTCTAACAACTGCTCTCTTGTCTATCAATCAAGAACTTCCGTTATAATACTTTTCCAGGTTTCCAAGGTACTGTGGGACACACAGACCTACAATAGAATCATACCTGACCCATTTCTTGACTTCAAACAATTTCTTCAACGTGATCGAGGCAGCTAAATGTGCGCATGCTGTGCAGCAAGTAAGTACTTTTTCAACAACAGTTTGCTGTATTGTTGCAAATTTCCTTTAAATATTCTTTGAAAACCTGTTTTTTTTTTTATTTCAACCTAAGTAAAGTTTGAACTGAACTGTTGACTTGTTCATTCGTCCATCGTGTCGCTGGTTATTAATTGGTCACCTTAGCTTAGCATATTATTTAAATTCCAGGTACGACCAGCACAAGAGAAGGCAGCAACAGCTAAATCATGTTGGCGGGACCATATGATCGCACTTTGTGATGCGGCACACAAACTCATTGATGCCTTGTTTGCTAAGAATGCGGGCATGTATGCCAACCAGAGGAATCAAGTAAGTATTTTTTTTAAGGTGGATGCTCACGTTTGGGGAGCGAAATTTAATTTTTTTGGTGTTTTTTGCCCATTACAGCTCATCAACACTTCTTCTGATAGCGAAGGTTGAGTTCGCTGGTATCGTAGTTAAACTGATGATATTTATGAAATACTATCAATTAAAACATGTGTGTTAAGTCTCCTAGTTCTCGCGAACTCAACTTTCGCTATCTGAAAAAGTGTTGATGAGCTGTAATGGGCAAAAACCACTAAAAAAATTGAATTTCGCGCCCCAAGCGTGAGCATTCACCTTAAGACAATGTGTTAACATTTTGGAGTTGTTGCAAAGGTTACAAACTTGATATTAATACGGTAATTACATGAGGATGTAATCTAAATAAATCATAGACATGAAACAAGATACGTGAAACTTTTCTTGAAAGCTTTATTTTTTGAAATTGGTCCTCTTAAAACCCTTATGGGGTCCCTCCTTCGATTAGATAAAATATTAAGCGTAAATTAGTATACTATTCAGTAGGTAATCACATTACTTAGATTAATATAAGAGAATTTATTTTGTATATTTGCTACTATAGAAGCATAGCTAAGTTTTATCATTGGTTGCTTACGTCAGTTACTTCCGAGCGTCAGAAATCTATACCTCATCTCTTCCCGGGTTCAAGTTAGCAATCGCGCTGTCACTCTCATGCAGCTATGGTTTTCTTGCTAGACTCCGCCCTTTCGGTATTTTAACATATCGCCTTGAAGCTTGTTTTTTTTGGTTATTTGCTGTAACTTTATTTCAAATAGATAGTTCCACTAAGGACAATTCTCTCATACACAACCAACCTCTACAACCTAGGGCTTAGTTAGATTGTTGTGGACATTCTCATACACAACCAACCTCTACAACCTAGGGCTTAGTTAGATTGTTGTGGACATTCTCATACACAACCAACCTCTACAACCTAGGGCTTAGTTAGATTGTTGTGGACATTCTCATACACAACCAACCTCTACAACCTAGGGCTTAGTTAGATTGTTGTGGACATTCTCATACACAACCAACCTCTACAACCTAGGGCTTAGTTAGATTGTTGTGGACATTCTCATACACAACCAACCTCTACAACCTAGGGCTTAGTTAGATTGTTGTGGACATTCTCATACACAACCAACCTCTACAACCTAGGGCTTAGTTAGATTGTTGTGGACATTCTCATACACAACCAACCTCTACAACCTAGGGCTTAGTTAGATTGTTGTGGACATTCTCATACACAACCAACCTCTACAACCTAGGGGTTAGTTAGATTGTTGTGGACATTCTCATACACAACCAACCTCTACAACCTAGGGCTTAGTTAGATTGGTATGAACATTCTCATACACAACCAACCTCTACAACCTAGGGCTTAGTTAGATTGTTGTGGACATTCTCATAAACAACTAACCTCTACAACCTAGTGCTTAGTTAGATTGTTGTGGACATTCTCATACACAACCAACCTCTACAACCTAGGGCTTAGTTAGATTGTTGTGGACATTCTCATACACAACCAACCTCTACAACCTAGGGCTTAGTAAGATTGGTATGGACATTCTCATACACAACCAACCTCTACAACCTAGGGCTTAGTTAGATTGGTATGAACATTCTCATACACAACCAATCTGTTGAATCTAGGGCCTATCTAGATTGTTGTGAATAACATAAATATTACAAAATGTTAATTCAATTTAGAAAAAAAGTAATTTTTGGAATTCATCAACTGAATTGTATATTTGTAGAAAAAAACAGTTCATGTGCCTGCCAGTTCATCATTACAAGAAGCGTTAAGTGGGATTGACAGCCTGTCGGGCAGCCATGAGAGTGCAGTGAACAAGACCACCATTCTGAACACGAGGCTTAGGAATGTGCTGGTGTTCATTCAAGCTATTCTGGTGTAAGTATTGTTGTTTTTTTTTTAACTATGTGAATGACGGATGCAGATGGCCTACCTGATGTTAAGCGTTAAACACTGCCTTTACCAAAAAAAAAAAAAAAAAAAAAAAAAACTTGGAGACCTGCAATGCTCTAAGACTTAAGGTTTACAATTTTACATTCAGGGTTTGGAGTCTCCTTTTAAGGTGGTCGCTTTTCCATACAAACGTATTAGCACAAATATGGGCGAACAGGGTATAATTTTATACTGAAATGACTCTTGTTGGCTTTTATATTGGTCCTTATTTGCGTCAACACATATTTGGTTGAAGAAAACACTGGATTAATAGCGAAAATAACATCGAAATTTTAGTTAATTTATGTCAGTGTGTGAGTGTACACTGACAGTGTGACACACATAGCCGCAGATTAGATAACAGTTACATGTCACTTACACGCGACGTTGTCAGCTCGTGACTTACGCCGGCTAAGCGCTGTTGCCGCTTTGATCTGTCATCTCATAATTAGCTCGAATATAAATTTTTAGAAAACCAAACATTTAGGATTGGTCATGTGTATTGCAAGCATATGAATTTTGGATAATTATGGGATAATAAATAATAATATAAATACGTAAAAATGTAATGAAATAAAAACTACTAGATGATCATAATTATTATGTTTACTAACGTGTTTTTTTTGGATAAATAGAAAAATATTAGCAAACTCAAAATAAGGTGAATAAATCTAAAGCTGATGCTGGCATCACTCTGACAAAATGCATGGCGTTGCCATGGCAACATGTTTGTGATTTGTGAGTGCGTATCAAAAACTACAATATATACTGGGGTGCGTATGTTGAGGATTTTTCATATTTACCTACTACGCATTGTAAAAAAAATTACCATGGAACCACGCTCTTCCATGAAAAATTACAAAGCACATCAATATTCTGGGCCGAGGAAAAGCCTCAAACGAGTTCATGGACAAATGAAACGATATCATGGAGAAAATAAAAGGTTAGTACAAGTACACCAAGTAATTATTTTTTCATAAAGTTATAACATACAACAACCAACAGTCACATACCTCGTAGTCCTGCCTAATCCCACACTAGAATTCCCTATGTCGTGGGTATCGGGAACTACGAGTACCTACCATGGTACCATAACACCCAGATTATCGTAGATTATTGTGCTTTCGGCTAACTTACAAAAACAACCTCTTTGACATGTTTCAGTCGAAGTGAAGTGTGGGGCAAAAAGATGAAAACGGACAATTCCAATGTTTCTTCATGTTCTGTGTAAGTGAAACTACAATTTTCAAACAAATTCGTTGAAATGGTTCCTCGGGTTCTTATTCATAAAAGTTGCTGGTTTAGGGACTTCGGAAGACTCAGATATGCAGGCCCAGGGTTGGTATTGAACCTGTTGCCTCCTGCTTGGAAGACAAGCGTTTACCCAACTATGACATCACAATCATACACATCATCACATTCATCATCAACTATGATTTATTTGGCTCTTTCGCAAAACGTCCACTTCTCATAGAGTACCTACGAGCGGCGACCGCATGATCTACTTCGTCATTTGATAGATACTAAGATAAGACACATGGCACATGATTATAAAAGTTATGCTTAGTTTAGAATAAAAACCGACCAAGTGCGAGTCATTCTACGCACGAAGGGCTTCGTAGGTACCATTATCTATACAAACGGCAAAAAATCAAGTTGTAAGAGAGCCCTCTTAAATATTTATTTTGTTCTATTTTTAAGTATTTTTTGTTATAGCGGCAACAGAAGTACATTATTTGTGAAAATTTCAACCGTCTAACTATCACGGTATATGAGATACAGCCTGGTGACAGGCGGACAGATGGACAGCGGAGCCTTAGTAATAGGGTCCCGTTTTACCCTTTGGGCACGGAACCCTAAAAAAACTACCACTTCCGGTGTTTTTTTTAATGGTATTTACGTCATTTGATACAGAGATGATACTTGTGGCATCAAATAGCATTATATTAGTAGTTACAGAAAAATCTAGTCTGCAAGTTCCTGTATGGAAGTGCTCGGCAGACAGTTTCAAAGATAACGATCCGGACCCCGAATTTACGTCATTTGATACAAAGATGAAGTTAGTTGCAAATGTTAGATATTAATCGTACATTTAATTATGGACCAGTCTGCCGAAGGTATTCTGGCCGAAATCCTCCCCAATATACCAATAAAAACACATTTGTATAGTGTTTTATTTTGTAGCAGAAGTCAAGTGTTTCCACACACTATCAATTAAAATTAAAATTAAAATCTAATCACTGCTTTCAACAGAAGCTTCAGAATGCTACTGACAAGGATTGTATTACACTGAGCGCTATGGTTACGCACAGTGCAACTATAATCGGTACAGTACAGTGGCGACCTCTGTGGCGCGGCGGGCGAAGCTTGGCCTGCGACGCAGGAGGTTGCGGGTTCGATTCCCGCCTCGGAACAAATATTTGTGCGATCGCAGATATTTGTTCAGGGTGTTCTGGGTATTTTCTATGTATAATAAAAAATATCTATCTATGTAATATATTGTATTAAGTATATCAGTTATCTAGTACCCATAACACAAGCTCTGCTTAGCTTGGGGCTAGATAATGTTGTGTGAACTGTAGTATTATTTATTATTTATTTATTATTATTATTATTTTACGGTAAGAAATAAAAAAGGGAAAGGAATTAAAATATTTAAAAAAATATAAAAGGAAAGAAAAGTAAATATATTGATAAGAGTGAAAATCTTAAATAGAAGAAAAGTAAAAGAGTTAAAAGAAGTAAAAATTTCAAAAACAAAGAATAGTCAAAAGTTTAACATAAGTAAAAATGTAAAAAACCAAAGGAAAAAAAGTAAAAACATAAAAAGTAAAAGGGGTAAATAAAGTAAAAGTAAAAATGCATAGAAGACACAAAACTAAAAAGTAAAAATGATATAAGTGAAATTGTAATAAAGTGAAGAAAAGTTACAAAGTTCATAAAATATTTTTTTGTAATAAACATGAAAATAGGTACAAAAAGCAAAAATAAATAAAAAAAGTACAGAAATTTCAAAAGTTTACCATGTAAATAAGTGTAAAGAAGTAAAAAAATTAAATAAAAAAAGGAAAAATGTAAATAGTAAGACAGTAAAATAAAAAACAGTAAAATTTGAAGTTGAAGTAGTTTTGAGAAAAAGTCAAGTGTACATTTTTTGGAGTGGTCATTTTGAGAAAACTGAAATTTTGAGTGAACTGTACATTTGGCTAAAAAATCGGGTGTATATTTTGCGAAGTGAACGTTTTGCGAAGTGGTCATATTAAGAAAAAGTGCGTTCATCGGGTGTATATTATGAGAAGTAGACGCTGAATTAGCTGAAATTGTGTATTCTGTGTATTCTCTCATTGTTTTCTATTTCCGTAGTATTATTTTTATCGTAATGTACCCAAAGGGTCCCAGAGCATATCAGCCCCCCTATTCCCTAACTGAAAGTCACTCGGTGACTAACGTTTGACAAGAAGAATGATCAACAATTAAAAAAAAATACTATGAAGAATTGTCAATTGATGGTCATTTTACTTGTCAAACGTTGGTCACTGAGTGACTTTCAAGATAGGGAATAGGGGGGCAGGTTCTTGTAAGTCTGAGACAAGTTGCATTTGCCAGTTTATTATTTTGAAGAGTAATCAGTATAGCTAATGGGAAACACACTAAATTTTCAATTATTTTTTTCTAGCACACCGATTGACACTTTGAGAACATACAGTACAAATAAAATAATATATCACAAAGAAGCAACATATACACAAAATGAACTGACACAAAACACTGAGAAACAGCCCACACTATCAGAACCTCTGGACATAAATTGGCCACTAATCGATCCTACTGTCCTAAGTCATGAGTTGATTGTTGAGCATGTTCCACAAGATGATTTGGCTGGCCTGTCAGGGAATAGAATTGTTGACCTCGCACATGTCCTTCAATGGGCTTTTAAAATCGAGAGACACCGGTCACAATGTGGAGGCAGCAGTATTGTATATGTGGGTGAATTGAAAGATGGCTTCAACAGCATATTTACGTTCAAATGCAGTATGTGTGGGAAAGAGTTTCGGAACAGTAATGAAGATGTTCAAAAATTTAACAAAGCTTTCGTTTGGGGAACTTTAACAGCCGGCAGCTATTACGCCCAGGCGGCTCACATCACAAATTTGATGGACATCCCTACAGTGTCAGCAAGCAAGTTCCTAAAAACTGAAAAATTACTAGGCGATGTTTGGATGAACCATCTAACTGAGGTAATAAAGAAGAATGGAGAACAGGAGAAGGCCATCGCCATTGAAAAAAACCGTGTTGATGAAAATGGTATTCCACATGTGACTGTATATGTGGATGGTGGCTGGCCTAAACGATCCTACGGTCACAACTACAGCTCTGCATCAGGCATGGTAAATTTTCCTTCTCTTGAAAACTTTTTTGTTTATCTTTTATTTGAATGCTGTACATAATAGATTATAATTTTGAAATACATTTTTCAGGCTTGCATAATTGGTAAAGAAAGCAAGAAATGTTTATTTATAGGCATTAAAAATAAATATTGCTACCACTGCCACATTTATGAAAAAGAAACGAAGCCAGTGCCAGAGCACACCTGCTTCAAAAACTATGAGGGACCATCAACGGGGATGGAGTCGGCCATTCTAGTAGAAGGATTTCAGAGGAGCCAAGAGATGCACGGGGTCAAATATTTAAATTTTGTTGGAGATGGAGACTCATCGGTTTTTGCACAACTGAGAGAAAAGGTCTCTTATGGAATGCAAATAAAGAAAATAGAGTGCAAAAATCATGTTATTAAAAACTACACGGGTGCATTGTACAAGGTAATAATATATAACCAATGTATTCAATATGTTGTATCGAACTTGGATGGGAAGCGTTCCATAACACTGCCCTGATTCTTATCAAATCTTCTTTTTTTCAAATCTCTAAATCTTCTTATTTTTCAGATTCTGTCAAACACAAAATTGCCATTAGCAGGCAGAAAAATACTAAAGCCTAAATTACAGAAACTAACCGTTGTGGCACGGAAAATAATAATAGAGGCAGACCGTAAGTCACTGAGGGAGGATCTCAAAAATGGCCCATCTCATGTTTTTGGCTGCCACAAAGACTGCAAACCATATTACTGTCGATTCTGCAATAACAGTGATGAGACTGATACCGACTCTCTACAAGACCTAAAAACTAAGACACCCACAGTTTGGGCGCTCATTTGTGCAGCAAACGAGGCAATCATGTCGAAATGCCATCGGCTATCAAATGACACAACAAATGTGGTGGAAAATTTTATGAGCGTCTTGAGCAAATTCATCTGTGGCAAAAGGTTAAATTTGCACAAAGGTGGATCATATCAACGCAGAGTATATATTGCAGGTACGAAGAGTATATTATGTCCATCCTCAGGGTTTCAGTTATCTCCGTACCAAATTTCATCAAGATAACGGGTCAGTCGTATAGTGAAGTCATGAAAAGTAGCGAACAGACACGAATCAGAGATACTTTTGAATTATTATTTAGGATTATAGGTATGTAACAATTTAGTGAAAAATGTATATATCAATTTATTTATTTTGATATATTTAATATATTAAAGGACTTTCACACTCTACGGGCCAAAAATGGCATGCAAGTGCCTGGAAACATCACACAAATTCTAGCCCTGGGCCAACTTTCCAAAAATATATTGTCCAGAAAGAAAAATCCCACTCTAGGCGAAAAAAATGCACTCGAAGACGGCTTTTTGCCCACAAGACCAAACCTGACAAACATTATGGCCCAAAGGCACAAGAGGCAAATGAGCCTATTATAGAATCAGATTTGAAGGATGCATGCCTCTCAAAACTTCAAGATTTTCAAAAAACAGACAATGAAATAAATGAAATTGAGCTACTCACCATAGGGCAACATGACAATGACAATTATAATACATATAGAGCTGATAGGCTCACAGCAAGCCAATTTGGAACGGTTAGTTTATTCCCATGTTCTTCTTGCTGGTCAATGTCATTCGTGCTATGCCACAAATAGTACGAGTGGCGACCGTATGATCTACTTCGTCATTTGATACTAAGATAAAACACATGGCACATGATCACAAAAGTGATGCTTAGTGTAATGGTATTTACGTCATTTGATACCAAATGACGTAAATACCATTAAAAAAAACACTGGAAGTGGTAGTTTTTTTGTACTTTCGGCCGATTAAAAATTTTGTCACATATTTTTCTAGACTAAGCATTACTTTTATAATCTTGTGCCATGTGTCTTATCTTAGTATCAAATGACGAAGTAGATCATACGGTCGCCGCTCGTACTAAAACGTTTTCGTAGCTTCAACAAATCAACTGATTTGTAATAGGAGGGTAAATTTTAGTGTGTTTAGAAGTATGTTTGTATGTAGGTTTGTCATTGTACCAGTAATGTAATACCAAGATCGGGTACAATTTTGAGTAGAGGTTTTTGTTTTTCTTATAATAAAAGTACTTGATGCAGGAGGTGGTTAGGTTGTGTTTCAAAATAAATTAGAATATGATTAATTTTGGCATTATTACAGATATGTAAAAGAAAAGCAACTACACCCTGCCACAACCACGTGAAGAGCATTTTATACAAAAGCAACGTTCTAACGAGTGACATGGCATATGGTCAACGTAATGAATCGGTGGCACGAACACTGTTCATAGAAAAAATGAAGAAAGCTGTAAGACCAGCAGGGCTTTTTATTGACAAAGAATTTGGCTTTCTAGGAGCTAGTCCAGATGGTACGTACCTAGTACTAATTTATTACAAGTAATTGTTTTCATACTGTACTAGCCTTTTGGCCGTAGCTTCGCAAACAAACGAACAAAACTACAAAGTTTACCTCTTTATTATATTAGTGTAAAATATTTTAAACATAGTGTAATTAGTGTAGTGTAAGTGATAATTTGTAATTATCAATTAATTAATTTCAGGGGTTATAGAAGAAGAAAAATCAATTTTAGAAATAAAATGCTTCCCCTCACTGGCTCGCAAAGGTCTAGACATTAGTTCCGCTGCCAAAGCTGGGAAAAATTTTCCTCTCTGCGTGGCTGGCGATGGAAGTTTGCAAATGAATAAAAAACACAACTTCTACTATCAGGTTAGTATAGACTATATTTTATTTTTGCAAAAACTAACAAAAATAATTAGAAATACATTTTTCTAATGAATGGTAACCTTTCTTCTTGCAGATCCAGGGTCAACTGCGGATTTCATCAATGATGAAATGTTACTTCGTCGGCTATATTTCTCCGACCCAAGAAATCACGATAATAGAAATTGAGCGCGATGAAGTTTTCATAACTAATATGTTACCGAAACTGGTGACATTTTATAAAAATTTTATATTGCCCGAAGTTGTTCTTCGAAGAGTACGCAATAACCAGAAATGCTTAGAAATTTCATTCTGGTAAATAGATGTGACTTCCTCAGCGATCGGCAATTATTATCGATCGCCGAGGAAGTCACATCTATTTACCAGAATGAAATTTCTCCGAAACCGGTCTACTGATTGTGTATTTTGAGCACATTTGTAGCGAGGCCATTGTGAAACATGGTGAAGCACTGGCTGTTTCACTAGATTTCTCGAAGGCCTTTGACAGGGTTTTGCATGCTAGCTTTATTGGCAAGCTTATTGCCTACGGACTGCCAGTTCAATTGCTGGTTCGCACAATTTCTAAAGAAAAGATCCATTCGAGTAGTTTTGACGGCTGCTCGTCGGATCAATTGACTATGAACGCCGGGGTACCTCAGGGGTCAGTATCTGCCACATTGTTTCTGGTGTACAATAATGATCTGCTAATGCCCGGCATCATTGTGTATGCAGATGACAGCACTGTTGTGGAGAAATACGTTTCCACTGCGTGTGCTAGGCAGTATGAAATTCAGGTGCTAAGAGATGAGATGCTGCAGCGTCTGAATTTATCTCTCAAGGCTGTATACGACTGGGGCGATACCAAAATCTAGTCAAGTTCAAAGCCTATAAAAGGCAGGCTTGTCTACCCTTGGCAAAAAAAGTCTAAAAAAAAAGTTTCTCCAAGTTCCAATTTTCAGATATGTACCTGTAGCTATAGGATCACCTTGAGCTCTTAGGTGTTTCAATTACGCCTACTCTCAACTTTGGCTTCTACATCGAGTCTATAAGGTAAAAACAGCTGCCATGAAGCTTGGCATCCTGAATAAGGTAAAGCGTTACTTCACACCAGGACAGCTTCTGAGTCTATATAAAGCACAAGTCCGGGCTAGTATGGAGTACAGCTGCCACGTTTGGGATGGCTCAGCCAAACACCAGGGACTAGATCGACCGCAGAGCTTTCAGGCTTATGGATGAGCAACATATGGCGGAGACTAAGATTCGGAGTCTCTAGCACCACCGTAAAGTCGCATGCCTTTCGATCTTCTATAGATTACACTTCGGGGAATGCTCCCAGGAACTTCACGATCTGATCCCATCGTCTCTTTTTCATCATAGGACGAGCAGAAGCACGGCTCGGTACCATCCTTACCTCATTAGTATACCCTCTATTCGTACTAAAAGTTTCGGTTCTACCTTTATAATGCGAACTGCTAAGGAGTAACTTTTATATTATGTTACTTGCTGCTACGGAACCCTTCATGGGCGAGTCCGACTCGCACTTGGCCGCTTTTTTTTTACTTGTAAATATATTACGTAATATTTGTAAATAAAGAAAATTAAAATTACCTATGTTTTTGATTACTTTAACAACTACCTAACGAAGTCCTATAAGATTGCCTTTGCTAATACCTACTAGTTATGAATCATGTAACTACTAGAGCAGCACAGAATCACTACCAAAGATACGCTGAGTGAGATACGCATAGTGATTATGTTACCTGAGTTTCTATGTGCATTATATGGGGGATATCTATGCCCTGCTGTGGACTTCAGTTGGCTGACGATGATCTATCCATAAAAGCTATAAAAAATAGTAAATAATTATTTAGAAAAAAAACTGTGTGCTGATCAAAATGAGCCTAAACACGGCCAGTCTATTATTAACTTATCAAGGAGTTCCGTTGTCCACCTTCCATCTCTATAATCAGATCAGATCGCTGTAAATTAGTGATCGGAACAGTGTCCTGTTCAAAATGAGCCTAAACACGGCCAGTCTACCATTATCCATCAAAGAGTTCCGTTGTACACTTTCCGTCTCCATAATCAGATCAGCTCGCTGTCACCATCATTATTGTATTGTCATCGGAACTTATGACAGGTATGCAAAATATCGGAAAGTCAGCCTTATCGCCACCCGTGAAATACTTATCATTGAGAAGTTCCAATGGCCATCTCTGGTCTTCTTCATCGGGTCCACTTCACAAAATGATACTTTCTGAACGCACATGCTTGACTTGTTGCTGAAAATACCGAAATCGCTATATGTGTGCCTATAATATTTGAGGAGTTCCCTCAATTATTCATGGATTCCATCATCAGAACCCGATATTGATGAAAATTAGACCAATCTGGAAGTATTTTTTTTCAAATCGGTTCATAAATGACGGAGATATGACATAACAAACATTGAGAATTGAGAACCTCCTCAATTTTTTGAAGTCGGTTAAAAATTGATTTGAAATAAGGACACACCAAAACACTCACTTCACAGTCTTAACACAGAATAAATAATAGTACAAGGTCATAATATTGGCTGGACCAGAATCAGGGTATTTCGTTAATCATGACAAAAACATTTATAAAAAAATTAGTCTGGTATCGAACCCAGTACCGTGGTTTAAGTGTCGAGAGTTCTAGTCACTGGTTCACCAAAAAAACTAAAAAAAGAAAAAGAAATTAAAAAATATAGGCAGTATAGAATCGAACCCAGTGACGCGGGTTTAGAACTTCAGAGTCGAGAGTCCAAGCCAATGGTCCAACCTTTATGAAATTCGCGCGCCGAAATTAGCTAATAGTTCTAATACAATAATATCCTTGTCTGTGTGCGTGAGTAGGCTTTCATATTGTTCGGAATTTGCTCGGCACAAGTATGTAAAAACTAGAGACTAAAATAACCTGAAATATAGCTAGGTACATAGCAAATAATTCACCATTTGCGTGAACGTTAGTGTTATGACATAATATGCACATTTTAATTCATAAATATATAAAATACTTCCACATTTGGCAACAGCGCCATCTATTGACGCTGTTGTGCCTAGCTGACCACGAGGAACAACCTTAAGCAATAAATATGCTTGTGTTAGGAGATACCGCACTTCTATATCCATGGTTTGAAATTTTAAGTGGTAAGTACATAAACAAATCAATAAACATTCGTAGTATAGGAAGAAAACAGAGATCCAAGCAACAGACAGAGCAGTGAAAAGTTTGTTAATTATTGTAACCAAGTGTGAGGAAGTATGTGTGTGTGTGTGGTGTGTGTGGGTGTGTGGTGTGTGGGGTAACAATGCATTACCTCATAGGTCACGTCCACCTAGGACGCGCCCTATGTGGCATTGCACTGCGCCCGCCACCCTGAATAAACGACGAAACTTGAGCGACAACCTCAGCCTATAACAATGCACCTCATAGGTCACGTCGATCTAGGATGCGCCCTACGTGGCATTGCACTGCGCCTGCCATCCTGAGACATATTGATGAAAAGGCTCATGTGCCTGTAATTTCACCGGCACCCATACCCTTCATACCGGAACACAAAACACGAGCACTACTGCTTTGCGGCAGAAATAGGTATGGTGGTAGTACTTCCCCGGACTAACACTTACACAAAAACGTATTATTATTTGTATCTATCTGTATTTTGTATTTGTTATTTGTATTTAAAATTGCTTGTGCATATCAATGGGGAGACACACTGCTTATTTATCACGCTAGGTGGCGCATAATCGTTGGTGTTGTTTCGTAGCCAAACAAAGGCCTATCAATGTTAAAAAAAAAACTGTCAAAAGTGGCCAGTATTAGTTATGTCAAAAATGGATAATTTTAGTATGAGAAATAGACAAGACCACTAAATGTCAAGCACCAGCGATGGTGGCGCCATCTGAGATTAGTTTTGCCTGTGGCTCCCCATTGTGAAATAACGTAAGATTTTATATTCGACGATATATTCTTACCATAATTTTGGTTAATTTCATCATCATTATCAGTCTGTGGAAGTCCACTGTTGTACCTAGGCCTCTCCCATAGAGTACCACGCCAAGTTGTGCCACGACGAGTTTTGACCGCCTCCATCCACCGATTTATTACGTTTACTTTGTTATTTGCAGAGAGGTTTATCCAGTAGCCAAGCCGATCCAACCGCAGTTAATACTAGCAGTGATACTGCAAGCATTGAGCGCGCCGGGCAGTGAGGACTCTGCCAATGTCACTGCTATCAAGATACAGGCACTGAGGACCCTGGATGCACTAGTAGCGTGGTAAGTAGTAGACACAGACCTATATTATACTACAGTGATACTGCAAGCATTGAGCGCGCCGGGTAGTGAGGACTCTGCCAATGTCACTGCTATCAAGATACAGGCACTGAGGACCCTGGATGCACTAGTCGCGTGGTAAGTAGTAGACACAGACCTATATTACACTACAGTGATACTGCAAGCATTGAGCGCGCCGGGTAGTGAGGACTCTGCCAATGTCACTGCTATCAAGATACAGGCACTGAGGACCCTGGATGCACTAGTCGCGTGGTAAGTAGTAGACACAGACCTATATTACACTACAGTGATACTGCAAGCATTGAGCGCGCCGGGTAGTGAGGACTCTGCCAATGTCACTGCTATCAAGATACAGGCACTGAGGACCCTGGATGCACTAGTCGCGTGGTAAGTAGTAGACACAGACCTATATTACACTACAGTGATACTGCAAGCATTGAGCGCGCCGGGTAGTGAGGACTCTGCCAATGTCACTGCTATCAAGATACAGGCACTGAGGACCCTGGATGCACTAGTCGCGTGGTAAGTAGTAGACACAGACCTATATTACACTACAGTGATACTGCAAGCATTGAGCGCGCCGGGTAGTGAGGACTCTGCCAATGTCACTGCTATCAAGATACAGGCACTGAGGACCCTGGATGCACTAGTCGCGTGGTAAGTAGTAGACACAGACCTATATTACACTACAGTGATACTGCAAGCATTGAGCGCGCCGGGTAGTGAGGACTCTGCCAATGTCACTGCTATCAAGATACAGGCACTGAGGACCCTGGATGCACTAGTCGCGTGGTAAGTAGTAGACACAGACCTATATTACACTACAGTGATACTGCAAGCATTGAGCGCGCCGGGTAGTGAGGACTCTGCCAATGTCACTGCTATCAAGATACAGGCACTGAGGACCCTGGATGCACTAGTCGCGTGGTAAGTAGTAGACACAGACCTATATTACACTACAGTGATACTGCAAGCATTGAGCGCGCCGGGTAGTGAGGACTCTGCCAATGTCACTGCTATCAAGATACAGGCACTGAGGACCCTGGATGCACTAGTCGCGTGGTAAGTAGTAGACACAGACCTATATTACACTACAGTGATACTGCAAGCATTGAGCGCGCCGGGTAGTGAGGACTCTGCCAATGTCACTGCTATCAAGATACAGGCACTGAGGACCCTGGATGCACTAGTCGCGTGGTAAGTAGTAGACACAGACCTATATTACACTACAGTGATACTGCAAGCATTGAGCGCGCCGGGTAGTGAGGACTCTGCCAATGTCACTGCTATCAAGATACAGGCACTGAGGACCCTGGATGCACTAGTCGCGTGGTAAGTAGTAGACACAGACCTATATTACACTACAGTGATACTGCAAGCATTGAGCGCGCCGGGTAGTGAGGACTCTGCCAATGTCACTGCTATCAAGATACAGGCACTGAGGACCCTGGATGCACTAGTCGCGTGGTAAGTAGTAGACACAGACCTATATTACACTACAGTGATACTGCAAGCATTGAGCGCGCCGGGTAGTGAGGACTCTGCCAATGTCACTGCTATCAAGATACAGGCACTGAGGACCCTGGATGCACTAGTCGCGTGGTAAGTAGTAGACACAGACCTATATTACACTACAGTGATACTGCAAGCATTGAGCGCGCCGGGTAGTGAGGACTCTGCCAATGTCACTGCTATCAAGATACAGGCACTGAGGACCCTGGATGCACTAGTCGCGTGGTAAGTAGTAGACACAGACCTATATTACACTACAGTGATACTGCAAGCATTGAGCGCGCCGGGTAGTGAGGACTCTGCCAATGTCACTGCTATCAAGATACAGGCACTGAGGACCCTGGATGCACTAGTAGCGTGGTAAGTAGTAGACACAGACCTATATTATACTACAGTGATACTGCAAGCATTGAGCGCGCCGGGTAGTGAGGACTCTGCCAATGTCACTGCTATCAAGATACAGGCACTGAGGACCCTGGATGCACTAGTAGCGTGGTAAGTAGTAGACACAGACCTATATTATACTTCAGTGATACTGCAAGCATTGAGCGCGCCGGGTAGTGAGGACTCTGCCAATGTCACTGCTATCAAGATACAGGCACTGAGGACCCTGGATGCACTAGTAGCGTGGTAAGTAGTAGACACAGACCTATATTATACTACAGTGATACTGCAAGCATTGAGCGCGCCGGGTAGTGAGGACTCTGCCAATGTCACTGCTATCAAGATACAGGCACTGAGGACCCTGGATGCACTAGTCGCGTGGTAAGTAGTAGACACAGACCTATATTACACTACAGTGATACTGCAAGCATTGAGCGCGCCGGGTAGTGAGGACTCTGCCAATGTCACTGCTATCAAGATACAGGCACTGAGGACCCTGGATGCACTAGTAGCGTGGTAAGTAGTAGACACAGACCTATATTATACTTTTTTTTTTTTTTTTTTTTTATACTGCTTGAATGACGGAACAAGCTGATGGCCCACCTGATGTTAAGCGGTAACCTCTGCCTATGAACAATGCATTACCTCATAGGTCACGTCCACCTAGGACGCACCCTATGTGGCATTGCACTGCGCCCGCCACCCTGAGACATAAAGATGAAAAGTCTCATGTGCCTGTAATTTCACCGGCACCCTTACCCTTCAAACTGGAACACAGCAATGCGAGCACTACTGCTTTGCGGCAGAAATAGGTATGGTGGTAGTACTTCCCCGGACGAACTCTTTCACAAAAAAGCTCTACTACTACGAAACTGCGATACTACAGTGATACTGCAAGCATTGAGCGCGCCGGGTAGTGAGGACTCTGCCAATGTCACTGCTATCAAGATACAGGCACTGAGGACCCTGGATGCACTAGTCGCGTGGTAAGTAGTAGACACAGACCTATATTACACTACAGTGATACTGCAAGCATTGAGCGCGCCGGGTAGTGAGGACTCTGCCAATGTCACTGCTATCAAGATACAGGCACTGAGGACCCTGGATGCACTAGGCGCGTTGTAAGGAGTAGACACAGACCTATATTATACTACAAGGGCGGATCTCTCGCGGATTCTCGGGGATTTCTCGGACGTGAAAGGGACCAAGGGCCGGACGGCAAAAAAAACAACAATAACTGTATGATACTTCAAATTTATTTCTACAAGTTTATGAAATTGTCAAAACAATAGAATGAACTGTGAATCCAAGCAAGCAATAATTTCAATTATTTGAAAAAATGCGGTGTCGAGCCATGAAATGGCCGGCGTTTTCTCGAATAAAATTAACCTGATGACATGGCAGAGATGGACAATTAACTGTTAAGTTTAGACTCATAAAACTTGTGTCTATGTTCCAACATAAATGTTTAATAAAGACAGTTTTCTTTTATGTATCCTGCTAAAGATGTCGATCACTTCATTAGCGTCCATTTTCGCCGCAACGTCTGGATGTATATGCAGTAATTGTAGTAAAGCCAATCCAGTCAAACGCTCTTCTGTCATCCTGTTGCGAAGATATAGTACGTGAAAAATTCTGTATTTTTAGACGGAGGAGGGTGCAGTAATAAACATATCCATGATGGTAATATATAAAGGCGAGCGGAGCGAGCCTCGTAAATTTAAGTATTTTTAGGTTGAACACAGCGCAGTAATAAAGATATCTCCATAGTACACAAAAATACCGTCTGGTGGGCACGTGCCCCCCTTAAATCCGCCATGGTTACACTAGATAACGCGAGTTCTTTGCGTGTCACTTTCCCAGTCCGAAGTAGGTGCAATGCACCTATATTAGCGAACCTCAAATCAGTTCGCACTCGGCCGTCTTCGAGATAGCACGCCTGATTACAAAAATGGCTAATGGCTACGCCATAGTGACCTGTATAAATTCTTCGAAATCAGCTAGCCGTGCGAATGGAGGTATTTCGTAGCATAGTAGGTACAAAGTAATGTGTAGTAATGCCGGCATGTGGAAGGCGTTACTATCTTTACCTTTACTCAAACCGGACTTTTAATATGTTTTTTATCTTATTTTTTCAGCTTGGGATCAAATCTCATTCCATTCTCCGCACTAGTCTTCAGATTCGTGATGCAGACACTTAAATGGAGCTCCGATAATACCTCTGAAGAAACCAGGTATGAACTACGTGCTTTAAAATGAGCCAGGATCGTTTAAAATAGGCATCATCAAGCACGTGGTCCATCTTAAAACAACAGATTTTGAAGTCTGTATATTGGATTTATTTTCCCAAAAACAGGTGCTTAAAATATCAACAAAGCAGGAATCAGATAGATAAATAGATAGATAGATTAACACTATTGTACACAAAAAAAAAAAAAAGGATTAACTAAATCAAATTACAGTACAATGGGCAGCCTTATCGCTGAAAGCGATTTATTCCAGGTAACCTTTAATAGTACAACAGTAAATAAAAAATAAATAAAAAAATGCTGGACAGTTCACACAATATTGTCTAGCCCCAAGCTAAGCAGAGCTTGTGTTATGGGTACTAGACAACTGATATACTTAATACAATATATTACATAGATAGATATTTTTTATTATATATAGAAAATACCCAGAACAATTATCTGCAGACTGCACAAATATTTGTTCCGAGGCGGGAATCTAACCCGCAACCTCCTGCGTCGCAGGCGAACGTTCGCCCGCCGCGTCACAGGTCGTCAAAAGTAGGTAGTACATAGTAGCGTAGTATTTTTTATCAGTGAGTAACGGAGCGTTTTTTCGAAAAAAGCTAGCCGTGCGAATTGATATATTTCGTAGCATAGTTGGTACAAAGTAATGCGCTTGGTTTCATACTTGACGTGTTCGATGTGTCTATCTTGAATGTGGTATGTGGTCCCATGTGATCCCAACCGAATACACCCTCAAATATAAAAAAATTGTTACGCCAATTTAGTCAAAAATACATTTTTCTTGGACCTGGAAGTTAAACCGTAAGGTGCGAGTCAGATAGAAGAGACGTATGGCTAGGACTCGTCGCGGACAGGGCGGAGACGAGACAAGGACGCGACTTTTTAAATTATATAGAAGAGACGGGGCGCAGACGCGACGGTACACGTTGACTGTGCGAGCGTGCGAGATCCGCCCGGCAGGCATGCCACCCCGCACCCCGTCCTCGCCCCCGCCGCGTCTGCGCCCCGTCTGTCCTGTGTGTTTTGAACAAAAGGCGCGGACGTAAAAGCGTCTCGCCCGCGCCCCGTCTATCCTGTATGTTTTGCGTCTCGTCGCTTCTATACGCGTCTTTCAGGACGCTGTTGAAGCTTCCGCGCTTCTGTAGTGCTTCAGGCATGTTCGCCGATGCGCGCACAGACACGTTAGACGCCATCTGGCGGAAAAAAACGGCCTCACTACTAAGCAGAGTGCGCGTGAGCAACAACAGCATCCTGAATTAAATTGCAAACACATATTTGGAAACTCTCCCAGAGGACGAAATCTGTGTTAGTTATTAATTACTAACCCCTAATCTTAAGCTTACTAAAACTATGGACTATTTTGTCTGAATAAAAATCTTTATTTATTTATTAATATACATTTTGTATGAAAGGGACGTGGAAGAGACAAATGTCCGCGACGCGTCCTCGCCTTACGTCTCTTCTATCTGGCTCGCGCCTAAAGTCTTCGTAGCAGATCCGGGATCGTATTGCGTAATAGACTGAAGTTCGATTTTGATGTCCAGTTTTCTATTCATTGCGTTGCGTGTTTTAAATATTTCTGCTCTTGAAAAAAAGCTATGACACGCAGCGCAATGAATAGTTAGTACAATATGATAGTAGTTCAATATTCCGTGGTCTCCTATTCAATTAGTAGTGTGTTGTTTTCAGTAAAGTGCGTGTAGTAGCGTACAGCAGTCTCGGCAAGTGGCTGGACTGCCTGCACGTGCACCGGCCCGCCGACGGGCGGGCGCGCGCCTGGCACGACGAGCTGACGACGCACATCGTCGGTGACGTCACACCGCCTAAACACGTTATGCAGCTCACGGTAAGCACATCACTTCGTTTGCATACAAAACCAACAGGTTGCAAAATATTTTTATTTTTTTTGTCTTTTTTGCTCATTACCACTCGTCAACACTTCTTCTGATAGCGAAAGTTGAATTCGCGAAAACTAGGAGACCTAACACACATGTTTTAATTGATAGTATCTTATATATAACAACAGTTTAGCTACGAGTAAAAAAAACAACACTAAAAAGAATATAGTTTATTAACCGCTTGGCGTGCACATGTGTCGGCCGACACACTATTTTCCGCATACCTTGGAATCCTACATGTGTCGGCCGACACAGTCCATAGAGGGTTTATTATATTGTCTATCAATCATTATTTAGGAACCGGATGCCAGATATTGCAACACTATTCCATAGAGGCATGATGGTAGGCTAACAAAGAGGCAATAACCACCTCCGGTACGGAGGCCTGCGTTGCTCGATGATAACCACATTTTACGATCAAAGATAAGTTAGTAAACAATTAAAATTCGATCGACATCGGCCGCCATTTTGTTATTGCGGTCATCAGTTTTTATGAAATAAAGAAAATTGTGTGTTTTCTGGTTATTTGAGTGTAAAAGACTGCAATAATAATGTTTTTTAGGATATAAACCATGTGTTATTGCCAATAAACTACTAGAAAGTGCTTTGTGAAGATGTTTATTGTGATCTCAAAGTTAGTGGTCAGTTGTCGCTGACAATTTAGCCACAGTGAGGATATGTTTATTTAATTATTTTTTTAACAAAACGGTAAGTTTTTTAATATAGTTGCTTATAAAGAAACCAATAAGAAATTTCAAGAGGATTCTTGTAGTGGTATTAGTTTTATTATCCTTCCATTCATTAGGCCACAATTAACGATTTAGTGATGAGTCGCCCCCATCCATCATTTTTGCCGTGATCTGCCCGCGACTCAAGGGATAGTATACAAGCGAAATCGCGCGACTCGACCGGTTAATACACATATTTACTATCAAGTCTCCTTGTTTTCGCGAAATCTACTTTCGCTATATGCAGAAGTGTTAATGAGATAGAAAAACCAAAGAAAAAAAAACGCGCCACATGTGAGAGCTTCCACCAACAAAAACCAAACAGGTTAAGAAAAACTTATTTTTTTGTAGGTGAACGCGCAACCAATGAAAAACCTTAGTAAGAAGGCGAGAAAGAGACTCGCCAACACAATGCTGAAAGAGAGCAGCATCGCATCGCACATGCCGGGGGAGAAAAATAAACACAACTTGTAAGTATTTGCTTACCTAACTAACGTATTCAACCGTAAAGCAACGCGGGTACATAAAAAAAATAAAAAAAATGCTGCACATTTCACACAACATTATCTAGCCCCAAGCTAAGCAGAGCTTGTGTTATGGGTACTAGTTAACTGATATACTTAATACAACATATTACATAGATAGATAATTTTTATTATATATAGAAAATACCCAGAACACCCTGAACAAATATCTGCGATCGCACAAATATTTGTTCCGAGGCGGGAATCGAACCCGCCACCTCCTGTGTTGCAGGCCAAGCTTCGCCCGCCGCGCCACAGAGGTCGACATAGTATTATAACAACGTCGCTATCCGCGTCTGTCTATTTGTACTTAACTACACGACGGGTTTTGATGCTGTTTTCACTATCATTTAGTACAGCCTTTCCCAAAGTGGGCGATAACGCCCCCTTGTGAGCGCTGCAGGCCTAAAGGGGGGCGGTAAGAGACCCAGAAAAAAAAATGGGGGTGTCAAATCATTTGGCGTCAAACAATCATCACTTTCGCATTTTAATAGTTATTAGTATTCGTCATATTCGTATAGGTCATTTTCGTAGATAATAGACCGCGGGCAATCAAGTTTTAACAAGTTTTTGCTACCCCGATTTTTAGATGTTTAATCTCCGCTAATATATAGCTTACAAAAATGTGGGGGCGCTAAAAAATAATTTATTCTCAAAGTGGGCAATAGACAAAATAAATTTGGGCACCCCTGATTTAGTATAATACATTTCGTTGAGAAGCCAGGTTAGGTCACTCTAGTCATCATCATCTCAGCCCGGAATCACCCACTGCTGTGTATAGGCCTCCATTCTCTTTTGCCAGCCTCCTCTGTCCTGTGCGTCTCTCAAACAGGTATTGCCCGCAACGGATACGATGTCATCGACCTATCTCGCTTTCGGGTGTCACTAATGTTAACTAATTAGAACTCCGCTATCCGCATTCGAACTCTATGGGCGGTCCATTATGCGTGTGAGTTGTCTGGCTAGGTAGTTAGCCTAACTCCGTCCAGAAGCACAGAAGTTTCCTGGGGTCTTCGCAGGCTTGGCGGAGTGACCTCGGGTTGTTGAGGATTTTTGTTTTCGTTGAGCTGCTACTCCCACACATTCCAGGACTGCGTGGGCAGTCGATTCTTCTTCGGTCAGACACCCTCTGCAGAGTGGGCTGTCTGTGGCTCCGATGTTGAAGAGGTTTCGGAGGTCACTAGTAATATCATAAAATAATCATGGTCATAAATTGATAAATGTACCACCGTGACATCTGAACTCCCGAGTAGAGCGATGGTTGAGTGAGAGAAGCGAAACTACATCAATTCAACTGAAATTTCATCAATTCATCATTCGGAAACGCTTTTAATATTGTTAATTGTGTTTGTAAACCTCATGAGATCATTGTGCACATTTTTGGTTCAATAATTTCATGTTTTTTATAAAGATTTGTTCGACAGTGAAAAAAGTGGCCGCCATTTTGAAATTGTTGTTACTGAATCGCTTTTAAAATCGATATCAAGCGGTTTATTAGTCACTGAAAAGGACTTTTATTCAACGACTTGTTTCTTTTAGATCGGAAAAAGCCAACGACGAAGTAGCAGTGGCGGCTTTAGAATGTGCGGAGACGTTCCTCTCTGTTTGTGGGATATTTTTGAAGACTACAACGCTCAAGGTAAAGTAAACATCATCGGCTGGAGGTGGCTTAAAACCGTTTGTCAACGTTGAGAGTAGCTTAAAATCAAAGTCGGCCGGAGCTGTACCTTCTGTACCTATATATTTTGTGTAGGCCTCCGATAGAATACACAAAATATAGAGCGTAGATAATATAAAAATGATCTGGAATCAATATACTCTTTAATTTAAATTCCTGAATCGAAACGTTGCACAGAATATTGTAGGTGCCAGCCCTACGGTCGAGCTTAGTATGTAGGGGAGCGCGGTGTAATGGGAGCTATGGTGATTGAACGGAATGTAGGCGAGAATGGATATTTGAGCGATTATAAACACTCGGCCGCTTCCGCCGAGAAACTTCGCCTGAGCTGACTAACGAGCCGTTAGTGCCATGCTTTCAGTCACGACTCGTTGTGTGTTTATCGCTCCACGCTTTTAAAAACTGCGGATTCCCAGCGCCAAGGAAAGCATGAAGTTTTATTCTTATTTTATTATGTTATATTCATTACATCCGTAGATTCATCCACTAACTAGTGCAATTTGTTAAATTTCGATTTAAATAAGAGTTATATTATTTATATTATTACTTTTAAAAAAGGTAGTAAGCGGGATATGGGCGCCTAGGATGTTTTTTTTTTTTTTTTATTTGTGTTACGATAAGCATTAATAAAAAAATAAAACTTGACAAACTCTGACACCAGAGGCCAGCACTACCTCATACGAAAACGAACGAACGATAAGCAGTTTGTAGTTACCATGTAACTAAGATCACATTTAAACTATGTTTAGTTTAACTTTTGCGGAAGACTAAATATTATGTATCCTTCCTAGTTTAATAAGCTGTTTGTTTTCCATGAAAATAAATAAAAAGCGTGAAATGGGCTCCCATTACCCCCCCCCCCTACGTTTCAGGTAATGGGAGCGATTGACTTCTTTTGTAAAATCGTTATTGTACCTTAATAAATGACTGCATTTAATTCTAACTATGATTAAAACATACCTAAATAATCGTTCTAAGAGTTCCTAATTAAAAGAAGATTAATAAATGTGGTTTTCATGAAAGTAGGCTCCCATTACACCGCGCTCCCCTAATCAAAATCAAAATCAGCTTGAGCCAAAATGTTTATTTTTAATTAAAATTCCCAAATCTGAACTTTTCTTAGAAAATCTGAGACCAACAAAACTCCATCAGATTCCACTTTGAGTAACTATTTATTTCCCTGCTTGTACTTTTACTTTACAATATTGCCTAACGCTAAAGCCGTTCTACCCTGCCGAGTCACTCGAACGACCAGCGACGACTGCCGACTCAAAGCGGCAGCCGTCTTAACAACTGAATAAATAAATAAAACAACTTTTATATCTTGACAACCTCTTGACCGATTTTGCTCATATTCGAAATTCTTGTTTAGAATTGACTACCGAATGATTCTGGCAAATATTATTCAAAATCGGTCGGTAAATGGCACAGCAGCAAACATCCCCCCATTTTGGGAAAAATAATCGAATCAAAAATCGCCGACAACAAAAAAGACTGAAGTTTTAGAACCCGTATACCAATCTTCGTCAAGATTGGTTGATAAATCCGACCTGTAGAGGAGAACAGCCAGACATACGAAATAATTTGCTGAGGCAGAGACGCTTCACTCACTCGCTTGCTCAATTAAGTTGATGGATTTCATTCAATTGAATTTCTTTGTCTTTAGCAATTCCAAGAGCTGCTGGTCCGCGAGTGCTTCGCGCTCCACGATCACGCGTCCGCGCGCGCGATGTGCTTGCTCCGCGCGCTGGAGGCGTGTCGCACGAGCGGCTCGCTCAAAGTGCCGCCGCCCACGCAGTACTGTCTGCAGCTGTACAGCGACCTCGTCAACAGTCCACAGAGAGAGGTAAGAGCTGCTGTCCGCGAGTGCTTCGCGCTCCACGAACACGCGTCCGCGCGCGCGATGTGCGTGCTCCGCGCGCTGGAGGCGTGTCGCACGAGCGGCTCGCTCAAAGTGCCGCCGCCCACGCAGTACTGTCTGCAGCTGTACAGCGACCTCGTCAACAGTCCACAGAGAGAGGTAAGAGCTGCTGTCCGCGAGTGCTTCGCGCTCCACGATCACGCGTCCGCGCGCGCGATGTGTGTTCTCCGCGCGCTGGAGGCGTGTCGCACGAGCGGTTCGCTCAAAGTGCCGCCCCCCACGCAGTTCTGTCTGCAGCTGTACAGTGACCTCGTCAACAGTCCACAGAGAGAGGTAAGAGCTGCTGTCCGCGAGTGCTTCGCGCTCCACGATCGCTTAATGATTGATTAAGCTTATTACTCCCACGTAAACCGAAAGATGATTTTACAAGTATATTATTATTAATTTTATACCTATTTCAGGTTTCCAAATTCTGCTCGCAAGCGCTAATGGACATAAGGCTGCATCTACACTGCTCGCCCGCCTCGCTCAGCTTCTCTCTAGGAGAGCAGTCGCAGAAGCAGAAGGATAAAGAAGAAGGCAGGAAGAGAGTCTCGGAGAGGAATAGGGTGGTTTTGGAGAAACTGCTTGGTATTGATTGGTGTGTAACATTTTTGATATACTAGCAATGCAAGCACTACTGCTTTGCAGCAGAAATAGGTATGGAGGTAGTACTTCCCCGGGCAAACTCTTTCACAGAAAAGCTCTACTACTACTAAAATGATTAAACATATATTTAAATTTCTTAGAAAATTGCCACAGAAATCAGGTTTTCCCCAACCTCAGTTAAAGTTAATTGAATGTCAGTTGAATGCGCAGTTATTTTGTATTTCGCTAACGTCACTTGTACCAATTCTGTGCTAACATTGAGTCTGAGTTAGAAATCCTAATTTTATCAAGGTCTTTTGGGCCCTATGGGCAAGTGCCCTCTGAGGAACACTCGGTTCAAATTAATGTAAAGTTGATAAAATTCTAATAACTTGATTATAGATCAAATCAAACCTAAATTTATTCATTATCATTTTTAAAATCAGCATGTCAGTTTCTTATAAAATAAAATATTGACGATATGAAATAAATAAATAATGCTGGACAGTTTACACAACATTATCTAGCCCCAAGCTAATCAGAGCTTGTGTTATGGGTACTAGATAACTGATATACTTAATGCAATATATGACATAGACAGATATTTTTTATTATACATAGAAAATACCCAGAACACCCTGAACAAATATCTGCGGATCGCACAAATATTTGTTCCGAGGCGGGAATCGATCCCGCAACCTCCGGCGTCGCAGGCGAATGTTCGCCCGCCGCGCCACAGAGGTCGTCAATCTTTCACTTCATAGTGTAATAGGGATCATTACATGCTATTCACGTTATCTGTACCTAAATAAGGTTGCTCAACCCACTAATCTAAGAAGTATATCAAAAACCAACAAACACTATGTTTTTCACAGGATGAATTCAGAAAATCCAACAGCTGAGACCGTGATCACGATACCCGATGAACCAACGAGCAAGCGGCCTCGCGTCCAAACCGAGGTCTCCGAGACCACTGAGAACGTCAGCATCAGTTCAGACTCCGTCCACTCAGTCGAGATGAGCTCCGATTCGGACGGCGAATCTATCATAGAAGGGGTCGAGTTGGTCATTGAACCTAATGATTCTATAGAAGAAGTTGTTGTCTTTGAACCTGTTATTGCTGAACACCTTAATACGAGTGATTCGGGGATACATAATGAATCTACGCAGGTTGTAGTCACCCATGATGAACCAGCAATTGGTAGTTTAGCCGATGAACCAACGCAAGGGATAAAAGACTTAGCGATACATGATGAACCAGCACAGGCTGATCCGAAAATTAAGAACGCTAATGAAATAGTAGCAGAAACTAATAAAGATGACTTTGAAGTTGAAAAAATAATGGAAACTCCTAATTCGCTAGATATACACGAAGCCAAAACGCAAATTCCGCTACCGAACTCTGATACCATAGACGGTAAAAGTCCATTATCAATGGAAGTTGTATATGATTATCCCAATACGGGTAATGAGAAAATTACCGTTCTTGAGAAAATTGATGATGAAAATCTACCAAGTACTAATGACACTGATGATATACAGATCACTTGTGGACAAGTCGTGAAAAACTCGCAAGAAGTGGACACTGATAAAAGTAAAGATGTTGTTGAGGAAATACAAAAAGATATTGTAGAAATTCCTAAAGTAAATGGAATCGATAAATCACTTGAAACAGCGAATGGCGAGGTAGCTATAGATGAAGTTGAAATTGCAAGCAAAATAATGCCTAATGACAAAGAGATTACGGTTGAAGATATGCTGGCTGATTTTGTAGATGAAGTCAATGAGACTCCAGTGTAAATTGATTTGATTTGATATTATTGTAGTGCCAAGCTTATTGTATACTCTAAAATTATATTCGATCAAAATGATTTTGTATTGCCCAGCATTAACGTTAATTATCGTACATAAATACATAACTCATTGCCGTTCATTGGTTGGTTACCAAATAATTAAAGTTGCTAAGGATAATTTGTGCGGATGGATGGATTTATTAATGGATGTTGATTGATATATATTAATACCTACGTGAAATAAAAATTAAAACTAAGTTATCTCGGGTTGTCAATATTCGAGACAAAGTGAAGTCTAAAGGTAGATATTATTTAATTTAGTTTTAATTTTTACTTCGCCTAATTATATGCCTTCTTTATATATTTTTTCATAATTTTTAGTAATTAAATAAATATGGCTCAATAATGATAAAGTTGTTTATAAATTGCTTTTTTCCTAAATAAATAAATAATGCTGGTCACACAACATTATCTAGCCCTAAGCTAAGCAGAGCTTGTGTTATGGGTTTAGATAACTGATATGCTTAATACAATACATTACATAGAGATTGCACAAATATTTTTCCGAGGCGGGAATCTAACCCGCAACCTCCTGCGTCGCAGGCCAACCTTCACCCGCCACGCCACAGAGGTTGTCTATAGAGAGATAGAGCCCGTCCTGAGGCTTTCTAGTTGTAGGCATACAAAATATAATCCCCAAAAATTCCACTGTTGTAGTAGCACGGTACGGAGGCCTGCAATGCTCAAAGCTAGTAGCATCTTGGCCACATAATATAACCTAGTGGTTGTATCCTTAGAAGAATGAGTGGGCTATATGACAAGTCCATGGCTAAGACTTGCCATTAAAAGTTAGGCCGTTTGTCTACCACAACCCGCAAGTCGCAACCCAATAGGTTGGAGGAACCTGGTAGGTGAGATCGTTAGCAATGAACGCATGGAGAGCGCGATAGCAGGCGGTTTTTCTTTCCCGCACTAGTCATGTGGAATTATAAAAAATGCCAAAACCACATAATTGTTGTATAGGTAATCGATGGGTGCGAAAGATAAAGACAAATCCACCAAGCGATGCAGCCGTACCGTAACTCTTTCTCGTAATAACGTTGTCTTTATATTCGTTGCCGAAAGATGAAGAAATGTAAGCAAAACTTCTTTTTTTTACAACCGTAAAAAAAACTAGTATTAGCACAGAATAATTAATGGCAAAAGCTCAAACAGCTCAATCTTATAGCCCTTGCACACGTACGCCAATTCGACAAACGGACGATCAATTGTCACCGTGTGCACGCGATTGTGCTTAGCAATTCGACAATACATTCGTTCAATTCAATAAAATCATTCAATCATCGATTGCCGCCAGCCATTTTCAAACAGGGATAATAGCTGTCATTAGCTGTGCACAAGAGGTTCCCCCACCACCAAAAATACAATGTTACCAACTCAAAAAGATGAGTTGGTTGGTCACAATTTCCCAAAGGTAATGCGAGACCGCTAGAAATCGATTATAATTTACCCACATTTCAGGCACACCACATAGCCCACCTCCATTTAATTTTCTAGTTTGTAATTTGTTAATTTGTTATAACTTAGTACCCCATAGTAGTCTAAGAATGTGATTAGATGCGTGTCCAGTTCACCCCACAAAGTATATTTACTGTAAGTGCAGTAAGCAGTTGAATTTAAATAAAATAAAATAAAATAAAATAATGATCACCCTTAGAGCGTTAGTTTACGCATTATTATCGAAGGAAGGAAGCTGCCATAAAGTGCCATGGTAGGTACACTAAAACATAATTAATTATATGGAATCATGGAATGGAAGCCCCATCGCCATGCACCACCACAATGAACAGAACAGGCAGGCAGAGTAGGAGACACTGGACTGATAGACCTCTCCTGAAGCAAAGCATGGCTAGCTCATCACAATAATGCTTTCCAAAAATAAAAACAACTTCAAAGCTAGGAATTTATCCCTAATAAAAGATTTTAAGAGATCGGAACCATGTGTTGATGAAAGTGAGCCTAAACACGGCCAGTCTACTATTATCCACTGAGGAGGTCCGTTGTCCACCTTCCGTGTCCATCATCAGACTAGCTAGTTGTAAAATTTGTGATCGGAACCATGTGCTGATCAAAATGAGCCTAAACACGGCCAGTCTACTATTATCCACTGAGGAGTTCCGTTATCCACCTTCCGTGTCCATCATCAGACCAGTTAGTTGTAAAATTTGTGATTGTAACCATGTGCTGATCAAAATGAGCCTAAACATGGCCAGTCTACTATTATCCATCAAGAAGTTCCGTTCGCCACCTTCCGTCTCCATCATCAGACCAGCTAGTTGTAAAATTAGTGATCGGAACCATGTGCTGATCAAAATGAGCCTAAACACGGCCGGTCTACTATTATCCACTGAGGAGTTCAGTTGTCCACCTTCCGTCTCCATCATCATATTAGCTCGCTGTCTTTTTCTTTCTTTAAGTTGAAGTCGCACGGCTTGAGCATTTGCCATTTTCAATTATGTTTATTGTATTTTCACTATCATGGTGTGTCTGGCCCAAGAATAGACCCCTCCATCTCCTCCCATGGATGTCGTAAAAGCCGACTAAGGGATTACCCGGACTTGATAGTAAGATTCGTTGGTATAAAATTTGTCCTGGCTTACTGGAAGTCGCGTTAGAAGAGTCAGTCGTGGGAAGCAATGGCGACGATGAGCTCACCACTTGTCATGTCTTTTTCCGGTGGCCGTTTTACTAAAACGTTGGTAGAATATTTCCACCAACTTTAAAATCCCATTGATCTAGTAGCAAAAATTCTACGTCTATGGAAAATCCCGAACGCTGATCTATCAATAATCGTTTTTATTTAATGACGTCCTAAGACAACTTAATACAAAATTTTATGGACTTTATTAGTTTATGTCAAAATGATAACAAGCAAACTTTGAATATCTATATAGAGCTGCCATAACGCATGTTTAAATTAATGAAATAAAATATATTTATTTCTCCGAGTTATTTTGACTTTAAGGCCTTAGTTATTGGAACTTCTATAAAATAGTAGGTAAAACAAATGAAAAAATATATATACAAAAACAAACAAAAATAAGAAAGTAATAATTAAACCAAATGAAAATTGTGTACCATTCTACGAATCATTGTATAATCAAAATCATATTTTGGTTTTGGGTCACTCATATCTTTTTTCTTAGACTCTTCTTCTCTCAGTATTTTGTTAACAATTGTTCGAGAAATTCCAGTTATGTATTTTATTAATATATTCAGCCTAGACTTTTTTCAGACCAGATCGGAGACGTTCTGGAAAAAGGCCAGGTCAAGAGTACCCTTAACTGACGAGCATGTATGAAGAATGTGATTAGAGTGAATGAAGCAAAAGAAGTGTGTCAGGATCGTAGCAAGTGGAAATCCGTGGTCTCTGCCTACCCCTCCGGGAAACAGGCGTGAGTTTATGTATGTATGTATGTAGGTTTTTTTATTAGTGACTTTCGGATAAAAAGTACAGGAAGTGATTGAATACGATTTCGCGGGCTTGTAGCGCAATGCGTTTATCATTTCCGAACGTTTTTGGCATGGCTTTAGTAATTTGTCTGAAAAAAATTTTGTTAAATATGGCGTAGGTACCTATATGAAAATTGGTATTATCCACTCTATATAAATATGATGATATTATTCGATGCGATCTAGACATATAGATCCACCAACTTATCTGTAGAACCATTTACCAAAAAATTTCTATCATCTACATACATTTCATTCTACAGATAAGTTGGTGGATCTAAACACTGTCTTCCGAGGCACTGGTCCATAATCTATGGATTTAGTAGCACTGAGCATAGAGTTTTTTTGAATATAGAATTCACTGATGACGCAAAAGAGAAGCAAAAAAAACCATGGACTTAGTGTAGTCCATGGAGAAACAGAGAAGAGAAGAAGACAAGAGTATTCTCTGTCTACGGTCGCAGGCCTAGTCAAAGAATAGAGGTAGTAGGCTGTTGCAGCTGCCATACCCTCTCGGTATGTTAACAAACAGGTATACTACGTATTATGTTCTTTGTGCCGAATTCCCAAAAATAAGTTAATTATATTTCCAACGAAATAGAACTTAAGGTACTTCGAAGTTGGCCACTGCTGCTTGTGGCCGGAAGGCAGATGTTCTACGGATGAAATAAAATCGGAGGGGGCTGGGTGTTGGGAAGACCACAACTCACATCTTGCGTCTGTGTTGGGCTCTTTATCAGTGGGCTTCGTTGATCGTAGGAAGCTCTTGCGGCTCTTTAAGCGGACGGGAGGTAGCTTGTGGCCGTGAAGAGGATGCCAGTTATCAGCTTCCTGCTTGCTCTTTTCAACGCTGCAACCAACCTCACGGCGAACGCTTGGTGGCTGCCAGTGGATAGGTATAGCATTTTAAGGGGGGTGCGTTTTAGGCAGCCTGTAATAATTTTGCATGTGTCGTTGAGGGCGATATCTAATACCTCCTTCGCGTGGGCAGACTGGTGCCACTGGGTGCCACACTGGACATGCAAATTCACCCGCCGAAAAGGAGAGTGACAAGCCAGTTGTCCGTAGCACATGAGGTAATGCTCCCCAAGTTAGGCGCCCAAGTTAGGTAGAAGTTAGGCGCCGCAGTAAGGCCTTATCGAGCGTAATACCCAGGTAGCAAGGGAATAAGCAGTGGTCAATGCTTTCACCTTTCCAAGTAGGTAGTAATATAGAGGGTCCGTTCGTTTAGAGTGCCGGTTGCGAAGGTGCAAGATGCAAGATTTTGTCGACTTCCCTAGTTCTTTTAGTGCCACCGACACTCTCGTCCGTCTCTTCGGCCCCTTCAAAACTATCGGTTGAGGCGGCCAGTGCTAGATCGTCAGCATCGACAGAGGTAGCGATGTGTTAGCGAAGTGCTGGGCTGATCATTTGTGTACCTACCTAAATTTTAAAAAGTTCCGGAGCAAGTATGTGCTCTTCCATATGTGCGACCTCTGTGGCGCAGCGGGCGAAGTTTCGCTTGCGACGCAGGAGGTTGCGGGTTCGATTCCCGCCTCGGAACAAATATTTGTGCGATCTGCAGATATTTGTTCAGGGTGTTCTGGGTATTTTCTATAAAAAAATAAAAAATAAACTATCTATTACCCACCCACAATTACACAAGTACCCATTACACAAGCTCTGCTTAGCTTGGGACTAAATTTTTTTTTTTTTTTTACTTCTAGAATGACGGATCAAGCAGATGTAAGCGGTAACCTCTGCCTCTGAACAGTGCATTACCTCATAGGTCACATCCACCTAGGACGCGCCCTATGTGGCATTGCACTGCGCCCGCCACCCTGAGACATAAATATGAAAAGTCTCATTTGCCTGTAATTTCACCGGCACCCTTACCCTTCAAACCGGAACACAGCAATGCGAGCACTACTGCTTTGTGGCAGAAATAGGTATTGTGGTAGTACTTCCCCGAACGAACTCTTTCACAAAAAAGCTCTACTACTGCTAATGTTGTGTGAACTGTCCAGCATTATTTATTTATTTATTATTAGGTATTCGTAAAATTTCAAATGTAGCCCTACCAGCGTTCTTGTCTTCCGTCTATAGCACTTGTTCTTTGGTTAATAAAATTATATCTCCTTCTCTTGTGGCTCTTTCTGGCAACACTCTCAAAATTTCATACTTAGACGAGGCTCGAAATGCTTGGCATAGTGCTTGCCCCAATACTACTCCCCCCAAATCTCTTTCGTCTCAACGGCTATGGGACGGGCCTCTGTACGAGCTGACGCGGAATTGTCTGTTATAAACGTGCTCAAGCTCCACAGATCGTGTTCGTCTCCTGGCCGTTTCCAAATGGGAGTCAGAGTTTTGGTTGCAAGCACTTCCATCACACAATACTGGTACTTTAATGGATCCAGTTTCTTTCCGTATTGCAACTTCTTTACGGTTGGGTGCAGAGTGCTGTGCCCCTCATCACTGCCAGTGCGGTACTGCTGTTGATCAGCTTGGTCACCACGGATTATCGTGCACCAGGGCTGCCAGTAGGATTTCCCGCGCTAGCCTTAATGATATAATTCGCCGGGCCCTTAACAGCGTTAACATTCCAGCCATTCTAGAACCGAATGGTCTGTTACGTGACGATGGTAAGCGGCCTGACGGCATGACTCTTGTTCCGTGGGAGAAGGGTAGGCCTTTGTTGTGGGACGCTACATGCTTTGATACCCTTGCGCCATCTCATCTGTCCGGGACATCAGTTAGGGCCGGTGCGGCGGCAGATTCCGCTGAGGACCTCAAAAGACGCAAATATTCAAGTCTCGACAGAGCTTACTTATTTGAGCCTTTCGGGGTCGAGACTCTGGGTCCGTGGCGTACCGGGGCCCTTCGCGTTTCCAAATTCTTTCAGGGCATCTGGTCAAAGCGACGCGTGAGCCGAGAGCTGGCTCTTATCTGGCTCAACGCATTAGTATTGCCATTCAGCGTGGCAATGCAGCCAGCATCTTAGGGACGCTTCCGTCTGGTAGTGATTTGGATCAGTTGAGCTACCTTTAGATCGCTTGCAGCGGTCTTCAGGTGGCACAACTGTTTCATATGTATTTTGTACATACCTACCTTGTATTATTCTTTCTGTAAATAAATGTTTATTATTTATTTATATTGCTCGCCTGCTACCTACCTTGCACCGACCCGCACGCCGCGCCACGGAAGTCATATTCCTCTGTCTACGGGTTGGTCATTTGGCTCCCACGTGGGTGGATTGTGCTTTGATTGTACACAGTCCATTGTGTCGGCTAGGCAACTCATGGCGCCAATCGGGATTATAGAATTGTCTTTGGAAAATTGGAATTCCATAGACAATTCTATGGAATTGATGGCAATTGGTGTCCGTGTGAACGCCTACACACAATAGGTAGTTTGCTGGGCACAATTCGACAATCAGTTCGTTCATTGAGTTTCGTGGTTCATTCATATAACGTAAGACAGAGAAAGATATGGGAGACTCATAGCAAGATAGAAAGAGGCCCATATATCATAGAATGACGTGGCTTCCGGAAAGTTAGTAGTGTCTTTTTGTTTAAGCTGAATTAAATTATAAGCTAGAAGAGGAACTGATTTAATGTTAATACATTCCATGAATTGATTGGCATTTTTCATTAAATTTCTTCATGATTTCTTCGTTATTAAGAATTTCCAAAGTACTAAGTAGAACTAATCAGATGGTCAAGCAGATGTCTGAAATCGGGCTGCCAGCAAAAGACAAATATTTTCCCGATAATACTACCAGCATGGGTGTTCGTTTTTTTTTTTTTTTTATACTACTTGGATGACGGATTAAGCAAGAGGCCCACCTGATATGAACGGTAACCGGTAACCCGGTAACCTCTGCCTATGAACAGTGCATTACCTCATAGATCACGTCCACCTAGGACGCAATCTATGTGGCATTGCACTGCGCCCACCACCCTGAGACATAAAGATGAAAAGTCTCATGTGCCTGTAATTTCACCGGCACCCTTACCCTTTAAACCGGAACACAGAAATGCGAGCACTACTGCTTTGCGGCAGAAATAGGTATGGTGGTAGTACTTCCCCGGACGAACTCTTTCACAAAAAAGCTCTACTACTACAAAAATATAAATATATTACGTATATTTTTTGAATAATAAATCTAAAAGAAAACCGGTCAAATGCGTGTCAGATTCGCGTGGAGAGGGTTCCGTACAAGTAGGCTACTATAGTAGCCAATAGACTAGTTGAACTTATTAGTCTTCGGTGAAATTAAGGAAAACTTTTCCCTTCAAGAATATTCACTGTTTTCCGTAGGAATTTAAAGACGTGGGATTTTGGGTTTGGTGAACAAACGACTTTAAAAAAAATCGGTTGGGTACGTATGCAAGTTGTTGGAATTGCACAATATTCTGATATAATGTTGGCCTCTAAACAGGTTTTCCAAATGTATTAAGTATAAACTTAATTTCGTTTCTGATAATTGGTCGTTGCGCTCTATCAGTTCTGGACTTCTCTATCACAATCACAAGACTACAGCCTTCAGAGGAAGTTTTAGATATTCGGCAACAAAGTGCTGGAACAATATTCCTCCCCCGATCCGTAATGTTAAAACCAAGTACACCTTTAAAATACATTTTAAAAAGTTTTTGTAACAGATACAAATTGCAGGTATTCATAGAAGAAAGAAAGAAAGAAAGAAAGAAACGTTTATTTATGACTAAACAATCAAAGACACATGCAACAAGCAAAAGCAAAAATGATAAAAAAAAAAAAAAAAAAAAAAACAGATATCAAAAATAAGGCAATTTGTGTGTGTGCCTGACGTAAGCCACAAAAAGGTATTCAACTCAGCCTTTAGGCACATAGTTACGTTTAGTGTCATAGGCACTTCGTTTGCCAAAAATAATACTGCCATCTGTTATCGCTTGCATTCGCATGTGTTGTCATGTACATCACCTAGGTAGCAAACTCCAATATTATGAGGACTCCTGTATTACTGCACAAGCACCAACATTTTGTAGCCTAGGTACACATTACACATTGTTTTGTAACTCGTTCTGCTTGCTATCGATGGATTATGGCTGAAAATCAGTGTTTTTGCTTCTTGAGCAAAATATCTCGCTGAGCCATGGCCTTTTTGACGTACTGCAGCACACACAGACATTTTACTTGGATTTTGTATATATTATTGTTTATTTTTATTAGTATATTATATTTTATTGTATATTTTTAATTGTGCACAGTACAATTTGTTGTAATTTGTATGTGTGTGTGTCTGAATTTGCAAATAAATACTTTTTCTATCTATCTATATGTATGTACTCCGTCCAGGAGGTTCAGAGAAAATCAGCTGTGACCTACAGACACGAGAGTCATCCTATCGTGAGCATCCACCATAACTATCTAAGTTTAGGTCAAGCAATGATCTTCGAGGTCGGTATTTAGATGGGTGACCACTTGGTCTTAACAAATGTCTACCTCAAATATTACTGCAAACATTTTTCATTTTTTTCTTGTTTTTTTTTACAAGAACATACTTTGACAGTCACCTCTCCCACTCTTTCCACGCATACGTTAGCTTGGTAAATATGTTTGAAATAGAAATGGTGTCTTTTTTTCATACTGAATATTTGGTGTAAGATATAGTAAAAACGTGATAGATTTAACAAGAAAACTGTTAATTGGAAACACTGCACATTTTAACCATCCTATTGCCGTAGGCCAATCGGCATGTGTGTGCACGCGAATTGTGCTCAAATCGAACTGCCCAACTTCCCGACTGTCGAATCGGCGTACGTGTGCAAGCGGCATTACATCTCCCTAGCTAGATTGTTACCATGAATGTACTAGTAATTTGACATTTGGCCTGGTACGACTAACACAAATATGAACAGATTTATGCTTGTCTCATTCCAACACATGAATACATTCATATAAAAGAATGAGACTGGTATAATCGCTAACGTTTCGTTTTTAGCCCTAGTTCCATGCCTTTAGTCCATCTTCCTAGGAGCACTCGAAAAACTACAATATATACCGCGGAACTTAAGAAGCCATTATATGAAGAAGAAGAAGAATTTGACTTTTGTTTGACACTTTGGTAATTTTGATTTTATAAAATTGTAAACAAACACGAGAGAGAATTTCTTAAGTTTTTCTTCACATCTGAATAAAAACTGCAATATTTACGTGGAAAATGGTGATAGCTATTGGTTTTGAAGGGAGCGCTAATAAGCTAGGCATTGGTATTGTAAAAGATGGTGAAATACTCGCGAATTGTCGAAGAACTTACATTACGCCGCCTGGAGAAGGTTAGCACATAGAGCAATGTGATGGTATTTTGTGTTTTCAGCTATAAGTTTCTATCTAGAATCTAAAGCTGATGCTGAAACTATGTATTTATTTACGGAGTAAAACTTAAGTTGTCAGGAAAACTATTAATACTACAAAGAAGAAAATCAACAAATCTTGCTTGCAAGTTATGAATAAATATGTTATGAGTTATGCTTGCAACCTTCTTGCAATCAATTCAATTTTCTGAGCAGAAAAAGGGTTGTGGTGTAGTTTAGGGGTCACTATGACAAAGCTCATCCGCACATAACCCTAGGTTTCTTGAACGACACGTTTCTAGAGATCATTTCTTCCCCATACCTACAAACTATGAAATGAGTTTTCATTTGAGGTTTTTCCGCTTGGTTACGACATGTGCCGCTTCAAGAAAAATGTTAATAAATTCGTCCAAGGTAGGCAACACATCCACAATACCCCCGGTGTCTATAAGCGATGGTGACCACTCTATATCAGGTGGGGCATAAGCTAGCTTGTATACTCGTTTCATTAAAAAAAATGGGAAAAGGCTTTGTTAGTCTACCCCTTATTATATTCATGTATTTATTAAAACTTTAGGAACACAATGAGAACTCTTAGTTACATCATGTTACAAATAACAGTAACATCTACCCTACGCCCCCACATCTGTATCGTCATGCCAAAGCAAACCCTGAGTAGTACAGTACAGGTTTGTCTGAGTTTCTTGTTGTGTTTGACGAATTGCAAGTCGATATGTTTTTATGTATGGTTTTAATGAGCTTCTCAACAAGTCCGCTAGGAGCAATTCGATTTTTGTTAAACCGACTGGTACCAAATTACAAACTTGTACTAAGCCCTCTGTTCTCTCTATGAATGTGTTGTGTAAAATCAATAAAATTGATTTAATCAGTTTCATATGTATTTTGTACATACCTTGTATTAGTCTTAGTTCTTGCTGTAAATAAAAGTATGTTTTTCAATTAATAAAAAAAAAAAGAAGTTTATTTTTACAATTTTTTTTATCTATTTGGTACCTATTAAATTGTTTGTTCAGGCTTCCAGCCGCGAGAAACAGCAGAACACCACCAGCAGCACATCCATGAAGTATTACAGGAAGCCCTAGACCAGTCTGGCATCAAGCCCGAGGATATAGATGTGGTGTGCTATACTAAGGGCCCGGGCATGGCCCCACCGTTGATGGTGTGTGCTATTGTAGCACGGACATGTGCTAAGCTGTGGAAAAAGCCTATTTTGGGTGTCAATCATTGTATTGGACGTATCCTTTTATAAATATTGTTTTATGATTATTAATAACTAGTCACAATTAATATACATAGATAACATACATACATAGTCCTGATCCTGGTATTTTTGTCTATCAGGAACTGAGTACCATGTTACCAGAACACTCAGACCAGGAACTAATATTTACAGATCTTGTTTCCGTGGTGTGTCCGGCCCAAGAATAGTCATCTCCTCCCGTTGATGTCGTAAAAGCCGACTAAAGGATTACCCGGACTTGTTTGTAAGAATCTTTGGTATAAGATTTGTCCGCCAGGACAAAAGCAAGCTAGCAGCATGCTAGCTTATTTAAGGAATGTGTTATTACTGGAAGAAAGCGTTAGCAGAGTCAGTCATGGGAAGCAATGGCGGCAATGAGCTCCCAAGTTGTCACGTCTATTTCCCACCATGATGCAACCCACAGTGAAAAGAGGCTCATTAGAGGCTCTGCCTACCCTTTCGGGGAAAAAGGCGTGTGTTTATGTATTAAATCCCCCCACAGTACAGGTGTATGTATGTATGTTGTTTGCAAACATTTGTTGCAGTGGGAATAGAACCCTCACATTGGCGAATACAGGGGTGGGTGCTCATAGGGGCCATGTTACCAGTATATTTCTTAACAGCATCCACAGACATAGAGATGGCCAGACAGATAACAAAGGCCAACAACCCAACCGTACTGTATGTAAGCGGCGGCAACACACAGATCATAGCGTACTCGCGCCAGAGGTACCGGATATTCGGAGAGACCATCGATATTGCTGTTGGGAACTGTTTGGACAGGTGAGAGTACTGATGTCCCACTGCTGTGCATCTGCAGTGGCCCGTGTGGAAGTTGATAAATCGACTCCGGACTCAGGTTGGCCGCTGCAGACTCACCTTGTGCAAATGGGGGTTCAGGGAGCCGAGTCTAACCCAATGCTACTGCGGTGCTCCGACACAGTCCAAGCCACACTTGTAGGTGTGCCCCTCGTGCCCAAACACCTGTATGAGGTAAGACCTCAATGCGGTTACAGATAATGTGATTAAGGTGGCCACCTATTACTCTAAAATTATTTGAAATACATAGCATAAATAAGCAATAAATATAGCATCAACACATAATAAGAAGCAGTCTTCTACTGCAAAGGTTACCTGCCATTCTTTAGCTGATTCCAGCCAGGTTGGGTGGAACTTTTACTTTTAGTAGTAGTAGAGTTTTTTGTGAAAGAGTTCGTCTGGGGAACTACTACCACCATACCTATTTCTGCCGCAAAACAGTAGTGCTCGCATTGCTGTGTTCCGGTTTGAAGGGTAAGGGTGCCGGTGAAATTACAGGCACATGAGACTTTTTCATCTTTATGTCTCTGGGTGGCGGGCGCAGTGCAATACTGCATAGGGAGCGTCCTAGGTGGACGTGACCTATGAGGTAATGTACTGTTCATAGGCAGAGGTTACCGCTTAACATCAGGTGGGCCATCTGCTTGTTCCGTCATTCAAGTAGTATAAAAGAAAAAAAGAAAAAACTACACAGAATATTGTAATAGTACTGGCATCATACAGGATGGCCACTCTTCGCCCCGCCCAATCCTCATCGCTTCCCACACCGCAGTGTGGGAGTTTCTCATACTAACGGGTTCTTTTTTGTGTTGTACGCGCAGTTTATATAAAGGTTTATATTAGAGTATAGGTTATAAAAGCAGTTGTATGCAGTGTCTGTGCGGGGTTTGTTTTCAAAGGTGAAACAACATGCCCACTTTCAAACTGTACCTACTATTATTTCTGTTCCAGATTTGCGAGAGTGCTAAAGTTATCAAATGCTCCGAGTCCTGGATATAATATTGAACAAGCTGCCAAAAAGGGCAAGAAATATTTGCACCTGCCGTACTGCGTCAAAGGTAAAGACATCAAATTAAAGAGAAGAATGTGGGAATTACTTATTCGGTGAGCTGACACGTTTTTGGCGTGTGAAGAAAAAAAAACCGGACTCCGGGTGTTGATCAAGTCTTGTCTCACTTCATCTGTAGCTCCCTCGGGATTACTGGAACAGTGCTGCCATCAGCCCAGTCCTTCTCCGCTATTTTAAGGAGTTGGGCTGGCTGGGCTAGGATTAGGAGGGGGAAAATGCACACTACACCACAGAATATATAATAGTAACTGCACCTCAATGCGGGACATCAGTGCAGATTTAGCTCCCCCATTTAGAATTGGTATTAGAGGCTAGGCAACTGCTCGTGCTCGGTCGTACATCGGCAAAATTTGCGTTCGTTACCTTTCCTTGGCTCGGTCCCGCCATCTACCTCTTGACTGCATCTAGCCTGTAATTTCACCGGCGCACCCATACAATGCGAGCACTACTGCTTTGCGGCAGAAATAGGTATAGAGGTAGTACTTCCCCGGACGAACTCTTTCACTCTACTACTACTAAATACCGAGACTACTCATGTTCCGAGGCGGGAATCGAACCCGCAACCTCCTGCTTCGCAGGCGAACTTTCGCCCGCCGCGCCACAGAGGTCTTCAATAAAATTAAAAACACGGTTGATTATACGATTCGTTTGTTTGTCCAGGTATGGACGTGAGTTTCTCCGGGATCCTCTCGTACATGGAGGACAAGATAGAGTCGCTGCTGACGGAGTACTCGCCCGAGGACCTGTGCTACTCGCTGCAGGAGACGGTGTTCGCGATGCTGGTGGAGATTACGGAGCGGGCCATGGCGCATTGCGGCTCTGATGAGGTCATTGCAACTTATTATCCAACTGATTAGCGGGGACAGCCTCTGTGGCGCGGCGGGCGAAGGTTCGCCTACGACGCAGGAGGTTGCGGGTCGGGCCATGGCGCATTGCCGCTCTGATGAGGTCATTGCAATTATTATCCAACTGATTAGCGGGGACAGCCTCTGTGGCGCGGCGGGCGAAGGTTCGCCTACGACGCAGGAAGTTGCGGGTCGGGCCATGGCACACTGCGGCTCTGATGAGGTCATTGCAACTTATTATCCAACTGATTAGCGGGGACAGCCTCTGTGGCGCGGCGGGCGAAGGTTCGCCTACGACGCAGGAAGTTGCGGGTCGGGCCATGGCACACTGCGGCTCTGATGAGGTCATTGCAACTTATTATCCAACTGATTAGCGGGGACAACCTCTGTGGCGCGGCGAGCGAAGGTTCACCAACAACGCAGGAGGTTGCGGGTCGGGCCATGGCGCACTGCGGCTCTGATGAGGTCATTGCAACTTATTATCCAACTGATTAGCGGGGACAGCCTCTGTGGCGCGGCGGGCGAAGGTTCGCCTACGACGCAGGAAGTTGCGGGTCGGGCCATGGCACACTGCGGCTCTGATGAGGTCATTGCAACTTATTATCCAACTGATTAGCGGGGACAACCTCTGTGGCGCGGCGAGCGAAGGTTCACCAACAACGCAGGAGGTTGCGGGTCGGGCCATGGCGCACTGCGGCTCTGATGAGGTCATTGCAACTTATTATCCAACTGATTAGCGGGGACAGCCTCTGTGGCGCGGCGGGCGAAGGTTCGCCTACGACGCAGGAGGTTGCGGGTTCGATTCCCGCCTCGGAACATATATTTGTACGATCTGCAGATATTTGTTCAGGGTGTTCTGGCTATTTTCTATGTATAATAAAAACAACTATACCTATATGTAATGTATTGTATTAACTTATTAAGTATATCAGTTATCTAGTACCCACAAGCTCTGCTTAGCTTGGGGCTAGATAATGTTGTGTGAACTGTCCAGCATTATTTATTTATTAATTTATCCAACGCTAAGCAGCAGTGCTCGCATTGCTGTGTTCAGGTTTGATGGCACATATTATGAGACTGCAACATTGTCTCAGGGTGGCGGGTGCTATGCAATACCACATAGGTCACGTTATAGGTGCTACTTCAATTAAATTCGTGATAAAAGTATATCCTTTTAAAATTCCAGGACATGATATTTGCTGGACAGTTCACACAACATTATCTAGCCCCAAGCTAAGCAGAGCTTGTGTTATGGGTACTAGATAACTGATATACTTAATGACTTAATATAATATAGATAGATATGTTTTATTATGTTTTTTTTTTTTTTTATACTACTGGAATGGTAGAGCAAGCTGATGGCCCACCTGATGTTAAGCGGTAACCTCTGCCTATGAACAGCGCATTACCTCATAGGTCACGTCCACCTAGGACGCGCCCTATGTGGCATTGCACTGCGCCCGCCACCCTGAGACATAAAGACGAAAAGTCTCATGTGCCTGTAATTTCACCGGCACCCTTACCCTTCAAACCGGAACACAGCAATGCGAGCACTACTGCTTTTCGGCAGAAATAGGTATGGTGGCAGTACTTCCCCGGACGAACTCTTTCACAAAAAAGCTCTACTACTACTAAAAGTACTGTAAGTAAGTAACTGTGGGGCTCATATTGCAATGTTAGCAAATAACGTCACGCCCTCCCCGTCTGCCTTGTGCAGGGCCAGTCACTGCCGCACCGGCGCTTAGACAATACATTTTGTAACCTTTAATTAAATCAGTAATTCAATCAAAAGTGTTTTCATCATCATCACCACCACCAGAACTCTGAACATAAGTATAGAGAACATTTACTACTCTCCCTACATTATACATAGAAAACACCCAGAACACTCTGAAGTCTGAACAAATATCTGCAGATCGCACAAATATTTGTTCCGAGGCGGGAATCGAGCCCGCAACCTCCTGCGTCGCAGGCGAACCATCGCCAGCCGCGCCACAGAGGTCGTCATAATGTATGAAAACATCTGTCAAAAAGAGTTGTTCTTGCGAAACAGTGGCGCGAAATTCAAGTTTATTCGTGTTGTTTGCTCTTCACATCTCATCAACACTTCTTTAGATAGTGAAAACTAACAAACAAGCAAGTTACAAGGAGGTTACAGCAAGCTGATCTTTAAAATGGTGTCCACAGGTCCTTATATGCGGTGGAGTCGGCTGCAACGAGCGTCTCCAAGACATGATGGGGGTCATGTGTTCAGAGCGCGGCTCCAAGGTGTTCGCGACAGACGAGAGGTTCTGCATCGACAACGGAGTCATGATAGCACACGCAGGAGCCCTGGCGTACCAATCCGGGGCTCGCATGGAGTTCACGGACGCTACGATCACACAGCGCTACCGGACGGACGATGTGCTTGTAACGTGGAGGAACGACTAAAGTGTGGATTTTATAAATTGTTTTATTTACCTTTCTGCTGTGCCATTGGTGGACAGGGCATATGCGTAAAAATATACAGGGTGTCCCATATTTAATGGATAATCCGGAAAGTGCATTTAGTGGGGGGCAATGCCGCTCAGTTTTTTTAATTTTTTAAATGTTTTCTAAAAAGTCCTGGATTTACGACAATTGAAAAAAAAATGCTGCCTATGCGTACATTATTGGACACTACAACCACAAATTGAGGAATTAGTATTAAGTAATAGTTTTTTTCTCTAAAATATTTCTTAATGTTAGGCCTTGCCAACGTGCTACCCAATTAATGACTAGCTATTACTGTTTTTTTTTACAAAAGTTTTTAAAGAACAAGAATAGGAAATGTCTGTTTTTAATGTCTAAGTTTGAGCATCTCTCGTGAAAAAAAACGCATGGTGACCTAGGTGGCCAACCATTTTAAAAACAAGCCTACTTTATGCAGTTTCTTAAAAGGTATTACACGCGATATTTTTATTAGAAAAATAATAAGTTATTGCTATGTGACATACTGGAAACGTATTAATAATAACTACCTAAATACGTTAGAATACGCTTTCCGATAACGGATATCCAACGCTTTCCGGATTATCCATTAAATATGGGACATCCTGTATAGTGTTGTAGCTCACGGTCTAGACAGACTCTGTATATGCGATGCTGTGTGCGTCAAGCGACCCCCATATTGAATTCAGGGTTTTCCAATAGTGCATCTAGTTAAATAATTAGTGCCTCAATACTTAAGAAGTTATAAGCTAAAGAATAGGGGGTCACTAGCTTGACGTTATGATAGCTACCCCCACTTGAAACTCAGCAACCACCGCACGTATGACTTAGGTTTATAGCTCAAAAAATAGTGCCTATAAGACCTGCAAAACCTCAGCTACGTGGCTGCAACAGAATAGAACATATTTGATATTCTTTCTGAGAGTATTAGCTTCATGGCGTCGGCCACACGGCACATCCAGGGGGGTGGTAAATAAATAATGCTGGACAGTTCACACAACATTATCTAGCCCCAAGCTAAACAGAGCTTGTGTTATGGCACAGAATATGGTTATGGGTACTAGATAACTGTTATACCTGCTTAATATATTACATAGATAAATAATAAATAAATAATGCTGGACAGTTCACACAACATTATCTAGCCCCAAGCTAACCAAAGCTTGTGTTATGGGTACTAGACAACTGATATACGGCAGAAGGCCCTGGCCAAATCCAAAAAATTGAATTTTTTATTTTATTTTTTTTGTATTGTATGGTGTCCAGTATATGGACAGAGCCCCATAAAGGGTTAAGTATATCAGTTGTCTAGTACCCATAACACAAGCTTTGCTTAGCTTGGGGCTAGATAATGTTGTGTGAACTGTCCAGCATTATTTATTTATTATTTATCTATGTAATGTATTAAGCAGGTATAACAGTTATCTAGTACCCATAACCATATTCTGTGCCATAACACAAGCTCTGTTTAGCTTGGGGCTAGATAATGTTGTGTGAACTGTCCAGCATTATTTATTTACAGCCCCCCTATACAATACATTACATAGATATCTTTTATTATACATAGAAAATACCCAGAACACCCTAAACAAATATTTGCAGATCATACAAATATTTGTTTCGAAGCGGGAATCAAACCCGCAACCTCCTGCGTTGAAGGCGAACCTTCGCCTGCCGCGCCACAGAGGTCGTCAAATTAGGTACCTACGTCCTACGTTCAAACCCATTCTCATTAATCAACCAAGAAGATCACATCATCGACACGTGGGTATCTCTTACAGCTCGCTTTACGAGATCTTTTCTCCCCCATACGTGCAAGTTGCGGAATGGGCGAGGAATTAATCAACCGAGAAGATCACATCATCGACACGTGCGTGGGTATTTCTTACAGCTCGCTTTACGAGATCTTTTCTCCCCCATACGTGCAAGTTGTGGAATGGGCGAGGTGGTTCCGCAAAACGACAACATGGGCGGCTTCAAAAAAAAAATGAGTCCTTTTGGGCAGGCAATGCAATAGGTCATACGTCAATAGGCGACGGTAACCGCTCAGGCGGGCCGCATGCCAGTTTGTCGAGCCATTACATAAAATAAAAAAGACGACGCTTGTAGCGAATCGATGCTTCAAGCGTGGCGATAATTTCGTGGCTCAGGCTCAGACAAATGACGGAACAGTGCCTTTAGCAAGTTGAAGCAATCTTTTTATGCTTGTGTGCGTGTCACACAAGCACATAATATAACTATTTGGTACCATCTGTAATTTAACAATAGTGCAATAAATAAATTTCATTTCAATTAAAATTTTAACTTTATTTCATTTCAAATGTTTGCCAATCCATCCAATCCCCCTTACGTACACCATAGGTACCTATATTATTTTAATCTTGAACAAGAATCATCGATGCTTTTTTATATAAGGTACCTACATAATTTTTATATATTGACATTTCATAAATAACTCGATTTGCGGCGCCCTACAGGGTAGGTAAGAGCTATTTCTAGATAATGTACCTACTATAGTGTACTTGTCACAATAAATATGTATGAGAACATTTACAAATTTTGGTCTAGATTTCCAAAATTGCTCTTGGTCAATACCCATCTTAATGTATTATATATCAAATTGTTATATTAGGTACCTACTTACATTTGAATCTGTGTACTCTTGGAAATAAATCTTAAATAATTTAGGGTAAAACTTAACAATAATATTTTTAAAGTAAAATACCTATATGAAATGCAAATACTCGTAAATCTTAGTTTTTTAGCCAACACAGTGGTGGCATTTTGAAAAAAAAACTAAAGCTAAAAAGCGCTGAATCTAAAAAATTTTTTTTTTTTAAATAACAAATTGACAACCTTATAAATCCAGAGATCCAATCTGAATAATTAAACTTCAAATTAATTTGAGTAATTAAATCAGTATAATATCAGTGGTCAAATGTGAGTGTGATTTTTCTACACCGGTGTGAGGGTTCAAGTGTTTATTACTCATCTATACTATACGGGCTGAACCGATTTTGTTGAAACTTGGTAGTGAGATAGATTCACCTGGATAGACAGAGATTACTTTCTATAGCGAAACAACAAGCCGTGGATTGATGCTAGCTTGGTATACATTTCAAGTTGATAGCTTTTATCTAGCTGAATACGCGAATTTATCAAAACTTTGAAAAAATAAACAATCAAATTGGCACGACTGGAAAAAATATTTCTTGAAGATTTTGATTACTTTCCTCATAATTTATAGAAAAGTACCTACTGTATAAACTTCGGCAGACACAGCAATTAACGGCCTCGTTAGGTTAAAAAGATCCTAAAAATAGATAGATCCTAGATCTATAAATCCTGGATTAATAAAATAAAATAAAATAAATAAGATAATAAAGTTTTAAGATCTCAAATACTTCAAGGCCGTAAATTGCTTCACACCTCAACAGTAATATACTATTACGCGAGAAAGATAATGATATCTTGTATTAAAAGATAAACGGCTAATTACCACTATTATTCGTCACTTTGCTGACGTTTCGAGACTGAGTTCAGAAGCCTCTTCATCATGAGCACCGCCCGCGACCGCGTTCGACGGTGGACCAGCGAATACCACCGCGCGTTCCACCGTCGAACGCGGTCGCGGGCGGTGCTCATGATGAAGAGGCTTCTGAACTCAGTCTCGAAACGTCAGCAAAGTGACGAATAATAGTGGTAATTAGCCGTTTATCTTTTAATATGATTCCCAACCACGATAGTTTCAATTCTATATCTTGTATTGGCTAAAATACCTGAATTAATTTACTTAAAATTAATTTGAGTAATTAAATCAGTATAATATCAGTGGTCAAATGTGAGTGTGATTTGCCGCAAAGCAGTAGTGCTTGCATTGCTGTGTTCCGGTTTGAAGGGTAAGGGTGCCGGTGAAATTACAGGCACATGAGACTTTTCATCTTTATGTCTCAGGGTGGCGGGCGCAGTGCAATGCCACATAGGGTGCGTCCTAGGTGGACGTGACCTATGTGGTAATGCACTGTTCATAGGCAGAGGTTACCTCTTAACATCAGGTGGGCCTCTTGCTTGTTCCGTCATCCAAGAAGTATAAAAAAAAAAAAAAAAAAACTTACAACAATACAATCTTTACATAGGACATATAGTTATGTACAGAACAAAACCAAGATGAAGTAGTTCTACAAATTAATTATTTTACATGCTCACTATTCCGTCTTTGTCTGTGGAGTTTTTTTAAATTCTCCAGCACCATTCATAACCACGGCATTATTAACTATTTTTCAATTCATTGTAATTTGAGGTGTTTAGATATGTTGATAAACTATTACTTAATTCTTGAATCTAATTTCTATTAACAAATAATTTGATGTAGTAAAAATAATAATTTAGATATCTTGCATTTTGTACCAAATCATATAAGAAAAAAAACTGCATTGAGCTGGTACACATCAAACCAAATAAATAAATAAAATCTATGTCAAAATAAACAAATATACCTAAACCAATACATAGTACAATCCTATACAGTGATACAACTCTGAATTAAACATTCCGCACTGTAGGTACTTTAAAAACTTTGCAGTTTGATCATACACTTGATGTATGTGCATTGTACAGGCTGTGGTAGTAGTTATGTACGTTATTTTGTACATGGAACCATTTATAACTTGCAAATCAGTTTCTGGACCCTCATAAGTCTGAGCTGTGTAAGCCTGTGTACACAATTATCCATGTAACCTGAAAATAAAGCATTTAATTTTACCACCTATCACAAACAAACTGGGCCCATAAATGATTACTACAAGCTGTCACAAACAAACTGGGCCCATAAATGATTACTACAAGCTATCACAAACAAACTGGGCCCATAAATGATTACTACAAGCTGTCACAAACAAACTTGGCCCATAAATGATTACTACAAGCTATCACAAACAAACTGGGCCCATAAATGATTACTACAAGCTATCACAAACAAACTGGGCCCATAAATGATTACTACAAGCTATCACTTTTGATAATATGATGAGAATAAGTTTATGGATCTCGGTCTGAAATAAATATTTATTTTATTTATTTATAACAAACAGCTGGGCCCATAACCAATTATTTTGAACAATCTGTTTTATAAAACTGCTGTATTTTACTATGATGAAAATAAGTTGGTGCAGGTATTTTAAAGGCTTTAATAGATATGGTGTTAGTAGTGCATTATGAAGAAAAGTATTATTAAACAAACAAACAAAACAATATTTGTAATACTTTCTTACCAAAAACCCAGCAAAAGAGGTCATAAATCCTTCTTTAGTGATTTCCCACATTCCACCGTATTCCTCTTCATCTATACTTTGGAAATTCATCACATAGAAATATATCACTGCTGCATTTACCAGCACAAACCTGAAATTCAAATTAGGTACATCATATTTTTATATTTTTACATTAACATTTCAAAAATTATTCAAAAATATTTAGACAACCACAGTAAAGTTAATATTACAGTTTAAATTTAAAACGTCTTTAAAATAAAATTGATACGGAAAGAACAGAAATAAAGGTATTCTTACAGTAGTACACCTACGAATCCTCTCAGTGGTAGAATACCCCAACCAAGCCCCAATATGATGCCTAAAACTTGCCGTATCCAGTAAATAACATCGAGGAGTTCATCCTGTAAGCATAAACAATAATGATTGACACTCTTTTGTAATCTTTTCATTGAATAATACGAAAGTCTCGTGATATGAAAACTAACCTTGTCGGGCCATTCAGCATTTGCAATCAATGCCCGTTTCCACACTGATTCACCTACTTTGGCTTTGTTAGCACTCTCGTGTGACTTGATTTTATTCGACATTATAATAGCCTCGATTCCTTTTTCAATTAATTTTAATTCATGAAAATACCAAAATTACCAAATCAATAAATTCGAACGATTCGAGCCGCGATACGAGATCAAAAAAATATACACGTCACGATGACACTGACGTTTTTGTGTAATGACACATTTTTTTAAGGTATGGATATCTACTCTTTTAGCCAGGGAGGTACCCTCCGGTGCCTCCGATACGGAGGCCTGCAATGCTCTAAGGAGGTACCTACCTAATACAGTAAACTTTAACGTCTTGATGCTGATCCTTTAGCCCTGCAATGCTCTAAGTTTGAACGTCATGTCGGGACGGGGTGTTGGTGTTCGCAGCTTAGCTTTAATCACAAAGTCGCACTCGCAACGCACAATGCTAGATCGGCCCCCTACCTACCTTATTTTTTTTGGGATCGCGCACTGTTAACTTTTCTACTAGGTAAGGGGGTTCATCTTCACGGTATTCTCCATGCAAACAAATCAGATTGTTGACTAGGTGATAGCCCCAAGGATTTTTTATACTAACTACTAACACGTTGACGTCATTATTACAACTAAGTCATTAACCGGTAAAAGTACCTATAAAAAATCCTTGGATGACCCTAACTGGCTTCCGCCATTATTAAACGTGACCATTTCCTGGTTGGTCTCTCTTGAATGAGGCTATTTGATCTCTTCTTACACGAGCCTTGTAGGTACATACCTAGTTGTAGAACTAAATGAAAGCTCATAAAATTATCTACAACTTATTTTCTATACACTTTTTTCGAGTTCCCAACAGTTATCGAGCAACACGCGACAGAAAAGTGTACCTAACAAAATTAAAAAAAAAAATTAGTCTGAAATCTTCAAGGAAGCGGCAATGATCTTGTACAACAATCACGGCGAGGTTGAACGAAGATTTGTTACCTCAAATGGCACCAGCAAGACAGACTTCTCTCATAAAAAAAAGAAAAAAATTGTTGTTGTTTATTGTCATATGTCAATAAAGATTTTTTATTATTATTTTTTTTTTTTTTTATAACCAGTACCGCTTAGTAATGCCTAGAGCCTTTCATGAGAGTGGCAAATATTAAGCCTGACATTACAGCAGCGCCCTCCCACAAGTTACCAACTGAGAGCGCATATATACAGCATTCCCAGCGCTCCTACTACCAAGTCCAGCACTGGCTTGGGAAAGAGCTGCCCCCTCAAGAGTAGGGGTGGAAACATGTAGGAGACACCCTGGTGCCTATTATAAAAGACCATCTACCAGCATCAGCTAAATGCTAAAAAAATGTGTTGAAAATCTTACACTTTTCCGGAGCGTGTAGCCTCAATAACGGTTGTAAATTCGAAAAAAGTGTTACAAAACAAGTAATTAATTTTGTAAAAATTACAAAAAAACCCTAACGCTGAACCGATTTTGATCAAACAAAGCTAAGAACACTCCCGACAAATACACCATTCAAACAAAAAAAATACTAAATCGGTTCATCCGTTCGGGTGATACGATGGGACAGACAGACAGACACACACACACACACAGACACGTCATACTTATAACCTCTTCGTTTTTCGTCGGGGGTTAATAAAAGTAGTAGAAAATTTTATGGGATTTAATTTGGATGAAAAAAGTTTTTCCTTGCAACGATAAGCGAAAAACCCAATAAGAGCATCTTTGTGCCCCCTCCGGACTGGACTAATAATTATAGGGTCAATGCACATTGCCGCTGAAGGGCAGTGTCAATATCGCACACACATTTTGAACGTTATCCCCATTGTATACGATTGTAACGATTGGGAAGACACGCTACCTGTCATCTAATTTAGCAAGCTTCTATGTTAGATACACCATGGAGATAACGTTCGAAATGCTATGTACAGTTTTACCAAAAATACGAGTTTATAAGTCCGATCGACTGTTCGCAGAAAAGCGCAGAGCCGCAGAAATAAAATGCCAAAACCCAAATTTTACTCTGAACTAGCTGCGCCCTCAGTTTCAACAGCGTGGGTACAATCTTCCAGGATTACAGTAGCCTATGTTTGTATGTATCTTATTTACACACCAAATTTCATCAAAATACGTTCAGCCGTTTCAGCGTAGCATACATAAATATACACAATCTGTCACTTTATAGTGTTAGTAGGACAGTCAGTTATTTTTTTTAATTAATTTAATCCTCAGAATCAAACAATTTTGTATATTATGTATAATAACATCGTCATGCTCGTCTGGTTTTGGTTGGCCTTGTGATGTTGAAGGGCCACCTTCAGCTTCCATACTCAACGGCATCACAAGTTTCTCTTTAACTCCTATAATCTGTTTAACATACAAGCGACATCGCGTGACGCCAGCGTTTAAGTTCTTCATGGCTGGGTACGTTATACGAATGGCAAGATTTGCCTGATCTTTTAGGGTCATATCTAACGTGTAGAATGGAGTTTAGAGTACGTAGTGCCATACAATTCCTCAATTTCAGGAACTCCCTTTATTTTAGAGAGAGTTGACATACTAATAATAAATAAAATCTACATTTAGAGCAAAAAATATTGTCTCTGGACCTTCAGAACTTCTTTTTTGAAGAAAAGGTCCATAAAATGCCAAAAAAATACAATATGCTGAATGCAATTTTTCCATGCTAAATGATCAAGAAATATGCTAGATTTAGCACTAAAAATGCCAAAACGGCAACACTGCGGCAGTAGGTAGGTACCCGAACGTATACATAGCTCTGTCCCGCTCACATCTAAGCTAAGAGTCGACTGATGAACAAGATACCGCGATTTTGCTGTGAAATCGATTAGCCAATAACAGCGCAAGATTTCTATAGGTAGAAAGAAGGTCCCGCGCTATAGAAATTGGTCTACGTTGCTGGTACATCGGGGCGACTTATATTTTGTGTAAAAACTGTACCTATGTGTACGAAAACACTTCTCATCCGCGGCAGTGTCGACCCTAATAGCTGCTTAAAGCTGCCATTCAGTCTCAAATAAGTAATTAATTTTGTAAAAATTAAAAAACCCTCTACGCAATGAAACGGCTGGCTGGACCGATTATGATCAAACAAAGCTAAGAACACTCCCGACAAATTCACCTTTCAAACAAAAAAAAAAACAAATCGGTTCTTCCGTTCGGGAGCTACGATGCCACAGACACACACACGCACACACAGACACGCCAAACTTATAACACCCCGTCGTTTTTGTGTTGGGGGTAAAAACAAATACAAACAACAAATAAAAAGATAAACATTTAATATAAAAGTGCCGGCATAATGAATAATCTTAGATACTAGATGCAGCCCTATTCTTAACCCGTCTCAGTCGCTCGGTCTCCATACTCTTGGTGATATCCCAGCACTCCTTGTTCAAGGTGTCGAGTCCTCGCGACAGGCTGACGAGCCGCGCCAACACTAGCAGACGGTGGAGATCGTCGGCAGTCACAGGGTTATCGGTGTCCGATCGACTGCGCATTTCTATGAAGTCTTCTTCTACGAACTGTAATAAAAATGAAAATTAAAAAACCCTCAACGCAATGAAACGGCTGAACCGATTTTGACCAAACACAGCTAATTCAACTTTTAAAAAAAAACGGTTCATCCGTTATGGAGCTACGATGCCACAGACAGACACGTAAAACTTATAACACCCCATCGTTTTTGCGTCGGGGGTTAATAAGTGGCGAGTATTTACTGGAAGAAAGTGTTAGCCGAGTCAGTCAAGGGAAGAAATGGCGGCGATTAGCTCACCACCTGTCACGTCTATATTCTCACAATGGTGCAACCCACGTGAAAAGAGGCCTTTTGAGGCTCTGCCTACCCCTTCGGGAAAAAGGCGTGTGTCTATGTTATGTTATAAGTGGCGAGTTTGTCTCTGTCTTTAATAATATTAAGGTGAATGCTCACGCTTGCGGCGCGAAATTCTTTTTTTTTAGTGTTTTTTGCCCATTTCAACTCATCAACACTTCTTCAAATAGCGATAGTTGAGTTCGCAAGAACTAGGAGACTTAACACACGTGTTTTAATTGATAGTATCTCAAAAATATCATCAGTTTAGCTACGATACCCCTAAACAAAAAAAAAACACTATAAATGTGTTCAGAGGATCTTAGCTAAACTGATGATATTTATGAGATACTATCAATTAAAACACGTGTGTTAAGTCTCCTAGTTCTCGCGAACTCAGCTTTCGCTATCTGAAGAAAAGAGTTCATCCGGGGAAGTACTACCACCATACTTAATTCTGCCGCAAAGCAGCAGCGCTCGAATTGCTGTGTTCCGGTTAGAAGGGTATGGTTGCCGGTGAAATTACAGGCACATGAAACTTTTTATGTCTCAGGGGGTGGCGGGCGCAGGGCAATATCACATAGGGCGCGTCCTAGGTGGACGTGACCTATGAAGTAATGCACTGTTCATAGGCAGTGGTTACCGCTTAACATCAGGTGGGCCATCTGATTGTTCCGTCATTCAGTAGTATAAAAAAATTAAAAAAAAACGGTGTCAGTGTCATACACTGACAACAAGCACTGATCCCTTCGTTTTGATTACCTGTAAGTCGTCGGATATAGTGTACTTGACGAGCTTAATGTGAGTGAGGTAAGTCCGGATGACGTTCATGATGTCCTCTTTCAAGTAGTAAGTGGCGGCTTCCACGATAGCGTCGAATATCTGCAGCGAGGACTCCTCCGGCTTAAGGGGTAGGTAGTAATCACTCTGCAAACAAAATTATTACATTAAAACAAGAGGCAATATTTTTTTACACATACTAAGTCATGGGGATCTATTGTATGGTTTTTTCTGAAATTCTGTATATTTAAGGTGGATGCTCACGCTTGAGGTACGAAATTCAATTTTTTTAGTGTTTTTTACTCATTCAATAATATAAGCTTTTATTACTCTTACACTCTCATATTTAAAAATAAACAATTTATTGACTTATCCTAATATCTTATAAATAATTAGTTATTCCGTTTTTCGGTTATCTCCACCAGTGTTAGTACCACTTTGAGCTGTAAAAGCCTCCTCCATCTGCCTCCATCTCTCTCTATCTCTAGCCGCTCTGCTGCAGGTAATGCCTGCCGTTTTAGCGATGTCATCGCTCCAACGTTTATGCTGTCTTCCAGGACGTCTCTTTTTGTCCATGGGGTACCAGTTAGTTATCGTTTTCGACCACCTATCGTCTGTCGCTCGCTGTACATGTCCATGTTTTACTCATTACAGCTCATCAACACTTCTTAAGAGAGCGAAAGTTGATTTCGCGAGAACTAGGAGACTTAATAACACACATGTTTTAATTGATAGTATCTCATAATAATAATAGAATAACATAAATTTGTATTCCAGACCAATGATCAATATTGCGTTAGTAACAGCAATTAAAAATAACTTAAAAAAATTCATAAATTAAATATCGTAAGTTTAGCTACGCGACTCAATGTATTGCAAACTGGTAATTACCAGTTTGATAGACAATAGGGGGGATCAACTGATCCAAATCACTACCAGACGAAAGTGTCCCTAAGTCAATTCTCCCATTACGATACGCAGAGGCGATTCAAGTATCCTGCAAGTCTCGGAGACTAGTCGTCGTAATTTGAATGCAGGCTAGTGTGCGAGCCTGCTTTCAAATTATGTATGTGAGACACTTGGCGGCGACTCGCCTGTGCGTATCGTAATGGGAGAAGGGCCTAAGATTATCTTCATCCTACTAATATTATAAATGCGAATGTTTGTGTGTGTGTTTGTTACTTCTTCACGCTGAAACGGCTGGACGGATTTGCATGAAATTTGGAATGGAGATAGCTGGACTCCCGGAATAACACATAGGCACATTTTTATCCCGATATTCCCACGGGATCGAGACTTACGCGGGTGAAACCGCGGGGCGCTGCTAGTTTATTAATAAACTTACTGGTAGTAAAGACTTTCCCTCCGACAATATAAGCACCGATATGTCAGAATCAAAGTCCATCTTGTAATACTTGAAGTCATACTCCACTTTCTGTGTCTGGATCATGTTGCCCAACGCGGTGATGTTGTTGATGCCGGTCGAATCGAGCCGTCCCTGCTCCATTTTGGTCTCGTCTAGGATGAGATGTGTGTCTTTGCTCAGTTGCAGCACACCGCTTGTAAGACGATTGCACTCGTAATCTTTCCTGAAAATTTATTAAGAGTCTATAGCAGGGGTTCCCAATGTGGGCGATAACGCCCCCTTGTGGGCGCTGCAGGCCTAAAGTGGGGCGGTAAGAGACCCAGAAAAAAAAAGAGGGCGTCAATTCAGACAAACTTTCGCATTTTAATAGTTATTAGTATTCCTAAAAAAATAATGGTAAAAAAGCGATGGTAGCCCAATATGATGGTGGTTCAATAGTGCAACTCAGAATCCAACGATACCGGGTTCGATCCTAGGCTCCGCACCAATGACTTTTCTAAGTTATGTGCGGATTTCCATCGCTCTGTGCTTCGGAGGGCACGTTAAGCTGTCGGTCCCGCAGTTTAGGCAGTAGAGCCGCCCGAGCGCCTCTGACATGGCTTATCGGCTGTTATTGATTAATAGCAGTCGATAAGCCATGTCAGAGGCCCTCGGGCGGCTTGACAAACTCCGACACCAGAGGCCAGCACTACCTCATACGAAACGAAACGAAACGAGTATTCCTAGATAGGTCATCTTCGTAGATAATAGACCGCGGGCAATCATGTTTTAACAAGTTTTTGCGATTTGTGCATGTTTTAGCTCACAATAATTAATGTAATTTGAAGTTATACCCAGTGGTTTTTAAGTAGGTGAAAAAATGGGAGCGCTAAAAAATAATTTATTCTCAAAGTGGGCAGCAGACAATATAAGTTTGGGAATCCCTGGTCTATAGGATGACGATTTAGGCTCCCTCTTCAACGCAAGCGGTAAACCGCGCGCCATCTCCCCTCCCCCCCCCCCATCTATTCACACACCAAATACCATAAAAACCGGCTGTGTTACTCGCTGATAATTTAGCTATCTTTAGGTGAAAGAATTTTTAAAATCGGTTCAGTCTTTTTTGAGTTTAACCATTAAAAACAATCAAATAAAGTTTACATCTTTATAATATTAGTGTCGAAAAGAGAGATGTACTTAGCTATTATGCCAATAGGCATGATTACAGTAACAAAAACCAGCCAAATTATTAAAATTATTACGCCAAAATTATGAATAATTAAGAATACCAAAATATCCAAAAATATATTTATCTACACTCAAATCGAAAAATTCGAATTACGAATTCAAAGACGGTTCTATACAGACGCACTTTATAGACGCATATACATAAAATTAAGAATAAAACTCATTATAGAACCGCCAACTGTATCATAAAACTCATTATAGTACCGCTATTTTTTTTAATTAATTCATTAAACTAGTCTATGGTTATAGCCAGAATATGAAAAAAAGGCGCACGCACGCGCAGTTCGAACTGTGAAAAAATGGCGCACGCATGCGTAGTTTGAACTTTTTCCCGCGCTTCCCATACATTTTTTTGGGAAATAATAATGGTTCCGAAAAACAAATTAATCACCAGCGATCTGTGGCCGACTATTATTCTAATTAACCAGCGTTATAATGAACCTCCGACAAAATTACTAAGATACCGACAACCTCTGTTGTCATAGTTTAGTAATTTTGTTTTGGTTCAAAATAAGTGACAGAACCGACACGGAGCACCCCGACTCCACATAGGTTAGGTTAGAACATTATCAGCACGTGAGCTGCGAGCGAGCCGAAGGCGAGCGTGGCCCGGCAGGGCCCGCAGCGAACCATTTATCATGTTTATTTATCGAAGATTTCAGTATCTCATTCGGTCGTTTCGTCATTTTTATTCGGACAAAAGTAGTCGGAAAGTTAGTATTTTAGGCAGTAGATTTAATATTTTGAGTAAGGACAATTCTTCTTTTTTTGTCGGAGCTTTTATTACTACCCCATTTTTTTGCCGATCGTATACCAGCACCAACTACAAGCAGATATACCGCATCTGACGAGAATGCAGTAATTAACATTCAATTTCATAACTGCGCCATCCACAATTTAAATAATTACTATACCAAATAAATTACTTCCTTGTAACCTACCTACTTTGTTTAATTTCAATTTTTCCTATGAGTGAAGATAAAGTAGTGTATGAAACTGCATATAACTTAGGTATTAAAACACTCGAGTCAACCTATAAACAGACTCTCGTGTTTTAATACCCCTTCTATGACAGTTGCATAAACTACTATTAGTAACCAAACAGATTTTTACGATTTCTGATAAAAGAAAATAGACAATACGGATATCGCCATGCTATGAGAAACGCCAATCAAAGCCCAGTTCAAGCCGTGACGTCATCGTCATGCCTTCTAGCACAAGAAAGCGCCAGGACTCTTCCCGCCATTTTCGAAAAGAGACGTTGTCTACTTTTATTTTATTTCTTTTCCTAGTGTTTTCTTGAGTTATTTTGTGTTATTTTGGTAGCATTTTAACTAATTTAGCTCGTTTAAAAAGCACAAGTGTAGTGAAATGAAATGAAAGTGAATGGCGTGACTTTTGAAATTGGTGGAAATTATCTACCAAAGTTTTAGTAAAATTGGCCACCGTTTTACTAAATCATGACTCGACTGTGACTTTGACGACTTGGAAGGAGTGTAACGTTGCAAAATATATTTAAAATACAATATAGTGAAAATACAGATACGTACTTACTTGAAAATGGCAAATGCACAAGCCGTGCGGCGACAATTATACAAAAAAAAAAAAAAAAAAAAGCGCCAATAATCACCACGCATGGCAGGCGGGTGCTCGCAGTATTGGTGTCGAGTAGGTGGTAATCCCGTAGTCGGCTTTAACGACATCCATGGGAGGAGACGGAGGCTTCAATTCTCAGGCCAGACACGTCACAGCAGCGTTACTTACTTTGGCAATAAGCAGAGTGTATTCATATTTTCAATCGTCATCGGTAGGTAGTAGCTCTTGGTAACGAATTGCTTGATGATGTCGTACAACTGACGCGCGTAGTTCGGATACTTCTTTGTAGGGAGGTTTGAGAGATTCAGGCAGAATTGGCCGAGAGCCATTGTGTCTTGGCGGAGGTAACTAAAAGAAAAAAAAAACATCCATTGAACACCAAGACCGCCCATTGTTCTTTTAATTATATAGTTAAGTTTTGTTTCTTTTTGTTCAATTTATTATTTATTAAGGTGTACAATATTTAAAAAAAAGTATTTTCATTCATTCATTCATTCATTCATCCATCTTACAGCGCCACTTAATCTTGCTTTCCGTCGGACTGCGCCAGAACTTTTAAGAGGCTAGTATTTATATACAATAAGTTTTTTGTGAAAAATATATTTTATAAAATCAGTGATTGTAGCCGTGTGCTGATCAAAATGAGCCTAAACACGACCAGTCTACTATTATCCATCGAGGAGTTCCATTGGCCACCTTTCGTCTCCATCATCAGATCAGCTCGCTGTCACCATAATATTGCGTTGTCATTGGAACTTCTCAGGTATGCAAAATATCATCGCATTCAGTTGAGGATAACTGCTTTAAAATTCAGTTGCAAGATTCCACCTGGATTGTAGTTCTGAAACGGGTGAACCGATTTGAATAGGTTTTTTTTTATTTGAAAGCAGTTTTTCTGGCCATGGTTCTTAGACATGTTTTATCAAAATCGGATAAGCTGTTTCATTGCGTTGGGGATTTTTTAAATTTTACTTGTTTTGTTTGTTATTGGCATGACAATCAAGAAATTTAAAAATGAGTGCAACCGAGACAGATAGACAAAAAGATTTATGTCCCTACGACTTGGTTTAAAACGGCCCGTCTATAGTGCGGCTAAGAATAGTTAATCACTTTCACAATTCATAATCATAACCACCATGCGCGGGTTGGTGATTGCATCATTGGTGTTAAATACTCAGGTGGATGCTGCTGCCCATCCCCGGATGTAATCCGGATTTTAATAGATCCATGTATCCATATATTCTTAGGACGGACAGACCTCAGTAAGGCCCTTAAAGTACTAGATGCGAAAAACGAACCCTGAGGATTGGTTGTTTAGATACATACATACATACATAAACTCACGCCTGTTTCCCGGAGGGGTAGGCAGAGACCACGGATTTCCACTTGCTACGATCCTGACACACCTGTTTTGCTTCATTCACTCTTATCACATTCTTCATACATGCTCGTCGGTTAAGGGTACTCTTGACCTGGCCTTTTTCCAGAATGTCTCCGATCTGGTCTGAATACGTTCGCCAAGGTCTTCCCCTTCCCACTGTCCCATTCACGCTCGCCTTATGTACCCGTTTCGTCAATATACTATTGTCCATCCTTTCTAAATGCCCAAACTATCTAAGCATACCTTTCTCAATCCTAGTCACTACCATCTTCTTTAATTTCACAACGCTCTCTTATCACACTATTCCTTATTCTATATCTCAAAGTCACACCACACATACTTCTGAAAGCTCTCATCTCCACTGCATTTATTCTACTTCATGTTTCTTCTGCCATACCCAACTTTCGCTACCATACATTAGAGTCGGTACTAACACCCCTCTATGCACGGCCAGTCGTGCCTTTTAGGACACATTCCTACTGCTCATAAAGGCGTGAAGTGCTCCGTTCACTTGGTTTCCAGCATTTACTCTCTTTTCAATATCATCTTCATGCTTGCCGTCTCTTGTAAACAAAGTTTCCAAATATACAAACTTTTCTACTTGTTCAACTCTTTCTCCACCGATCACAACATTAGATATCGTCATTAGTTCATCTCTTTCAAAAACCATTACTTTCGTCTTACTTACATTTACTTTCATTTAGATAATTTAAATATACTAACACGCAAGCAATAAGGTGACAGATGAGATATTCAGCAGCCAACTCATCTCCAAGAAGCAGTTCTTTGAGGGCTTTGAGAAGGTGATCCCTCGCTGACTGAGCTCCTTCCAGTACCGCAGCTGGAACAACAAGGAAAACGTTATGTAGGGAATACAAATACAAACACAAATATATTTATTTCGTCAGAATTTTAGGTAGGTACAAGACAGTTAATATAGGCGTAACCTTCGACCAAAGTAAAATAAATGGACTGGCCTTACCCATACAAAACGTCCGTGAAAAATAAGACAATTCGGATTTAGGGTACGGTCAACAAATAAACTATCTATCTATCTATCTATCTATCCAGCCACTGCTGAGTAAAGGCCTCTTCTCTATAGCGCCACTCCTGGCGGTCTTTTAAATAAACTAGGTGAAATTAAATTATTGAACTTCTTAAAAACTGTATTTTTTTAATACTTTAACAGATGCAATGTGTTTTCTAAAGTTATTTCAGTAGGTTTATAGTACAAAAAATCGCCGAAAAAAATGCAATTATTGAATGAAATTTTTACAAAAATACATGGTTCCCTTCTGTTTTATGTAGTTACGTATCTATTTTTCAGCTCTCAAACATACACAATATAAATCAATAGAAAAGCAAGTCCACCTAAGGTCTTCAGCTCAATCAATTTGTGAAAAATATATTTTTCATCACTCAATAAACTAAGAAAATATCATAAAAATCGTACGGAAACATAAATGTATAAAAATTCCAGTATTTAAGAAACTGCAGAGTGCAGTTTTAAGAATTTTGCACAATGAGTTTTTTTATACTACTTGGAATGACAGATCAAGAAGATGGCCCACCTGATGTTAAGTGGTACCCTCTGCCTATGAACAGTGCATTACCTCAGGTCACGTCCACCTAGGACGCGCCCTATGTGGCATTCCACTGCGCCCGCCACCCTGAAACATAAAGATGAAAAGTCCCATGTGGCCGTAATTTCATCGGCACCCTTACCCTTCAAACCGGAACACAGCAATGCGAGCACTACTGCTTTGCGGCAGAAACAGGTATGGTGGTAGTACTTCCCCGGACGAACTCTTTCACAAAAAAGCTCTACTACTACTAACCGTTTTTTGGCGTATAGAATTCATTGTGTAGAAAATGATCAGAGCAAATACGGGAAAATGTATTCCACTTCCAAAAGTCGTCTGTTCTTGCTCGTCTTATGACTTCTATCCATTTTTGTTTACCTTAGATTTTTTTTGGAAAGCTATAAGGTTAATTAACATGCCATTACATATTATATGCAATTACCTAAAGCGACGTGCTTAGCAATGTTTTGACGTAAATAATGCAAATTACAATTCTAAATCAATACGATACCACTTAGGCATCAGATTTTTTTGCAGTCTGTACCGGACCATCCGTCATGCGTGAAGTCTTGTTAAATATTTCGTCGCTGTAGTTGGAAAACTAAATAAGTAATAACAACAACAAAACCAACATCGCGAGAAAAACGCGATTTACTGTTTTATTGCGTCAAAAATGGCAATAACTTTTTGATCGTCACTAATTTTTCAGTCCGTGTTTTGATATGTTATAGATTGGTACTGTATCTATTTTCGAATTTAATGATAATACATTTTAGTTCTTTTGGTTAAGAGAAAAAAATTAAAAAACGACTATGTATTTTTCCCTCGCCAAAGTTTTGAATAATTGAAATGATCTATTATTTACTTATTTGAATATGACAATCCTATCCATGGGTATAGATTTATATAATATTAAAATACATTTTTAAATAAAACCAACTTATAATCATTTCTTTTTATCAAGACTGAATATTAGAAAAATACTGAAACACCAACATTATTTTAGCAGACTTATAAATTCAAAGTAAGTGACATAAACTTATCATACGACTAATGCTTATAAAATCAACAAAATTCAAAAAAATTGTGGAACACTATAATTCTAAGTATCAAAAAGAAAAAGGTATGTCGACTAAAATTAAAACTATCTACGAGTATAAACTTGTGTCTGTTAACTTTCATTCAGAGTGGGGAACATTGAGATAATGTCCTGGGGCGTAGTCCTCCTTGTCGCTCGTCCTCTAGAGCAAGACGTGTCCATCGACATGTATGGGCCATCATAACTATGCAATAAAGTCGATTTCGGAAAATGTGTTAGTTATGTAGTTTTCCTACCACACGACGATTTATAAGTTTTTTATCAATTGATGAAAATTATATTACAAAACCTTTACTTACGAATTAAATGCGATGCCTGAAGCTTTATTTGTATTTCTTGTGTAGTTTGCACTTGCAGAAAAGCACAGGAAGGCATTGTATTACCAAGGTATTTAATTTTGGTATTTTTCAGCATAGCTGTCACTCGTTGCCGTGACAAAGACTGACTGAAGCGAAGTATACTAGCTAGGTCTGTTTAGAAGCTTCAAAACTATCGTTCCCTAAGGCCCGTCCATTCATTTTATTTACGTCGATGGGCGTAACACTAAAATTCTACCAATACAGGCATCGATATGTTATAATGAATACAGGCATACGAAATTCACTTAATTATGTACACAATTCATCAATTTAAAAAGGACATCAGCCCCCCTATTCCCTAACTGAAAGTCACTCGGTGACTAACGTTTGACAGGTAGAATGATGATCAATTTAAAAAAAAAATACTATTAAGAATTGTCAATTGATGGTAATTTTACTTGTCAAACGTTGGTCACTGAGTGACTTTCAAGATAGGGAATAGGGGGGCAGATAAAGACAGGAAAACACAATCCTCTTTAAATACCTCAATTCAATTCAATTAATTAAAGCAATTCAAATTCAACAATAATAAAAGTAGGTACTAATAATAAATTAAAAAAAGCGGCCAAGTGCGTGTCGGACTCGCGCATGAAGGGTTCCGTAGCAGCAAGTAACATAATATAAAAGTTCTTGGATGGATTACGATTAATGACGTATTAAAAAAAAAACTACTTCCTAGATCTCGTTCAAACCAATTTTGAGTGAAAGTTTACATGGTAAAGTACATTATATTTTTTTTTTAGTTTTATCATTCTCTTATTTTAGAAGTTATGGGGGGGGGGACACACACACTTTTTACCACTTTGGAAGCAAACTATTCAGTTTAGTAAAAAATGATATTAGAAACCTCAATATCATTTTTAAAGACCTATCCATAGATACCCCACACGTATAGGTAAGATGAAAAAAAAAAATTGAGTTTCAGTTCTAAGTATGGGGAACCCCAAAAATAAAAAACTACTAACTAGATCTCGTTCAAACCAATTTTGAGTGAAAGTTTATATGGTAATGTACATCATATTTTTTTTTTAGTTTTATCATTTTCTTATTTTAGAAGTTACGGGACACACACACACACACACACACACACACACACACACACACACACACACACTTTTTACCACTTTGGAAGTGTCTCTCGCGCAAACTATTCAGTTTAGAAAAAAAATATACTAGAAACCTCAACATCATTTTTGAAGACCTATCCATAGATACCACAAACGTATGGGTTTGATGGAAAAAAAAATTTGAGTTTCAGTTCTAAGTATGGGGAACCCCAAAAATAATTGTTTTTTATTAATTTTTGTGTATAAATCTTAATGCGGTTCACAGAATACATCTACCTACCAAGTTTCAACAGTATAGCTCTTATAGTTTCGAAAAAAAAGGCTGTGACATACACGGACAGACAGACAGACAGACAGACAGACAGACAGACAGACAGACAGACATGACGAATCCATAAGGGTTCCTTGTCTTTGTATTTATCTTCTTTCTTTTTGTTTTTTTTGTTTTACGGAACCCTAAAAATGACAGTTCTATTGAGGTGTTTTCACGGACGTTTCAAATCATGCGCTAATAGATGGCGCTGCTTTGAACCTAGCTTTCAAAAAAAGTGAAATGTCAAAGTCAACAACGTAGTGATATATTTTCGTGGTATTTTGTTACCATCACACAATAGCACAGACAATGCATTTGTTAATTTTGACAAGCATACTTGAGTCAGCGCCATCTATCGAGTCAAATTGAAGTACTTTTTATTTTATTTTATTCGAAAATGAAAAGGCCTCATTGTTTACATGTCAGGTACTCATTAATACTATAGAAACACCAAGACAAGTTTGACTAATCTTGGCTTCAGTACTCTTTGTGACAAGTCTCAATACTCCAATAGGCAATTTATTATACATACACATATAAAATTAATATAAAAAAAACTTTAGGAGAAAAAGATCTTATTCTTAATAATTCTGGATAGAGGACTTCTCAATGACAGTGTATAGAGAATGTCAACTGAACCTATATTTATTACTAGCGACTCGCCCCGGCTTCGCACGGGTAGCCCCCGGTGACCCCCCCCCCCCCCTCCTACCCCTCCCCCCTATGTCAATCTCCTGGTTCTAAGCTACCTCCCCACCAATTTTCAGCCAAATCGGTTGACCCGTTCTTGAGTTATAAGTGGTGTAACTAACACGACTTTGTTTTATATTATATAGATTTAAAGCGCTATAGGTTCAATCAGTTTCAACGAACATTTTTGTACGAGGCTCGAAGGCGAGCTCAGGCTCTGATAAAGAGTTTGAGTTGAAAAAAAAAAAACCGTTAATAGTTTTGTCAAATTTTGGCGACCTCTGTGGCGCGGCGGGCGAAGGTTGGCCTGCGACACAGTAGGTTGCGGGTTCGATTCCCGCTTCGAAACAAATATTTGTGCGATCGGAGATATTTTTGTTCAGGGTGTTCTGGGTATTTTCTATGTACAGTAGCGGAATGAAAAGGTTCGTCAGTTTTCAAAGGAATCCCCTTAGCTTGTCGCGAGCACATATTACCTTTTCCAAAAATTCTACGTAGCAGACTGCTGTAAAGAACACCATACTTTAAAAGTTTATTATAAAGATCAAAACCGCACACTTTTGATCAGTTGCTTGTTTAAGTTTGGAACGACTTTTTTAGGGTCCCGTACCCAAAGGGGCCAAACGAAGCCCTATTGCCCTCGCTCATCCGTCTGTCCGTCTCTCTATCATACGGGTCTATAGCGGCTAAACCATAGTAGTATTCATATTTGTACTATTTATGTATCTTACTGAACCAAACCCAAAAATAATAACCAAAAATTATTTTGAAGTATGGCTCCCGTACAAGTTAAAGTGGGGCGGGAAAAATAAATCTGTCGTATCCTAGCATGTGGAGTATAATTTTAGAGCTTATTAAGTAGAATAAGACTGTATTTTTGTTATTAAGTTCAATTTAATTTCCATTTATACCAGGAACTAGTTTTTTTTAAATATTCAACAGCCTTATTATCTTTATGTTAGTTGTGTGTATAGTCGTTGCGAGTGGTTAGCCGTAACGCCAACAAGTGGTTCTGCCGGAAGACCAGTGTTGGTTGCTAGCTTGCTGTCAACCAACTCATGCTGAGGCAGAACCATTTTGTTACTTGAGTTACACCTAGTACCTCCATATCTGTTTCTTCTTAGTGTGTTCTGTGTAGCTCTTGTATACAAATAAATATATGTTCTTTCTTTCTTCTTTCTTATTATGAATATTTTACCAAAAAAATTATAATATTTTAGAAAATAAAAACATTTTGAGAATTTTCTCATATTTCTAATACAAACAGATTTAATTTTGCGTGTGGATTAACTAAACTTAGGCAATTTATAACTTCTACATTTGTTATGGAACCACAAATTATATAATAGTTTCTACGACGGAAACCTGAATGCGCGAGGTCCGATGTGCACTTGGCCAGTTTTTTATTGAGTTAGCCAGAAGTTTTGTCATTTTATTCGTAGACTATCTGTCATTCAATCGCTGCTAGTATCCGTTGTCATGGTAACTGAAGCTTATTTTCGTAATATTGCAATATTGACACATTGGCAGTTCCGATACGTAGCGCGAGAATAGGTTCCTGTGTCGGTAAAACAGTACCAATGCAAAACTATGTCGGTAAAACAGCACCTATGCTTTTTGCATTGAACAACCAAAAATAGGCCCTAAGGTGACGAACATTTTCATTCCACCACTGTACAATCTCACAAAATGAAAATTAATAGTTTTCAATAAATTAATTATCAAACGTTTTATAGGTTATGTCCTGATTCGTAAATATACCTTGATCAAACCCATCATTGATTAACGGGTTGCAATGCTCCAGTCTCTTCACGTATACTGCATGTAACCGTGGCACCAAGCTCGGAGGCGGGTTGTGGGTGATGGTCTCCACATCCGTCTCACCCGTGGGCTCTAGCAGAGGATCCCTCTCCGGCTGGAACTCTCCGGAGAGAGCTGGGTCTACGGACAGGAACCCGACGACTTCCACCATGTTGTTTAGTTTGAGGTTGTCGCTTTCATCATAGATCTGGAACATACAATATTTTAAAGTATTTTTTTTGTTCCTTTTTATCTGTGTAAGCAGTTTTTTTTTTTTTATATATATACTTCTGAATGACGGAACAAGCAGATGGCCCACCTGATGTGAAGCGGTAACCTCTGCCTATGAACAGTGCATTACCTCATAGTCACGTCCACCTAGGACGCACTCTATGTGGCATTGTCCTGCGCCCGCCACCCTGAGACATAAAGATGAAAAGTCTCATGTGCCTGTAATTTCACCGGCACCCTTACCCTTCTAAGCGGAACACAGCAATGCGAGCACTACTGCTTTGCCGCAGAAATAAGTATGGTGGTAGTACTTCCCCGGACGAACTCTTTCACAAAAAAGCTCTACTACTGCTGTTTTCAGGGTTGACAGGGTTTGGGTGTGATTCCAATGAATAACACCATTTAAAGTGGTTGCTTTCGCTAGCGGCGCGAAACCGAAACTCCCCCGTGCCCCCCCTGCCCATCACAGCGCATCAACACTTCTTCAGACAGCGAAAACCAACTTATTTTTTTTTTTTGACTTTTAATATTATTATTATTATATTTAATACACTAGCAGCATAAGCTGATGCGTGTATATCATATCAGTGCACTGAGTTTTTAAAATGTTTATCATATCGGTTCTTAAATGAGTTCACCGAGGGAGCACTAATCACTGTCTCTGGTAGCCGGTTCCAAGCGTTTGTTACACGGTTGGGCAAGAAGTGTTTCCTGGGATTGCTGGTTCCAGGCAGCTTTACGAGTTTCTGTGAGTGTCCCCTCAACTTGTTGCTATTTAAGGTAAATAAATTCCTCAAGTAATTACTTGCCGGTAATTTATATTTTTAAGTGCTGTGATGTGTCCGGCCTAAGAATAGACCCCTCCGTCTCCTCCCGTGGATGTCGTAAAAGCCGACCAAGGGATTACCTGGACTTGTTGATAAGATGGACGTGACTGGACGTGATCATGGCGCATGCAACTGTGCCGAAATATCGGGAATATTTAAAACTCAAAAATCATGGTAAATATCCCGTTTCTATTGAAAATTATGTACATAACCATGATAGTTTCAAAAGTTATATCTTGTTGATAAGATTCGTTGGTATAAGATTTGTCCTGGCTGCTAGCTTATTATGGAATGTGTTGTTACTGGAAGAAAGCGTTAGCCGAGTCAGTCGTGGGAGGAATGGCGGCGATGTGCTCACCACTTGTCACGTCTATATTCTACGATGGTGCAACTCAGTGTGAAAAGAGGCCCATTTAAAGTGCACTAATAAGGACTAAGATATACACGCATCAGCTCCGAGAGCTGCCTGTGTATTATAAATAAATAAATTGAGGCTCTGCCTACCCTTTCGGGGAAAAAGGCGTGTTTCTATGTATGTATGTATGTTTATGGCACGTACAGTAGTTGTATGTTTATCCACGTTATTATTTATTACGTTTGTTTTTATTTTAGTAGTAGTAGAGCTTTTTTGTGAAAGAGTTCGTCCGGAGAAGTACTACCACCATATTCTTCTATTTCTGCCGCAAAGCAGTAGTGCTCGCATTGCTGTGTTCCGGGTAAGGGTGCCGGTGAAATTACAGGCACATGAGACTTCTCATCTTTATGTCTCAGGGTGGCGGGCGCAGTGCAATGCCACATAGGGCGCGTCCTAGGTGGACGTGACCTATGAGGTAATGCACTGTTCATAGGCAGTGGTTACCGCTTAACATCAGGTCGGCCATCTGCTTGTTCCGTCATTCAAGAACAATAAAAAAAAAAAAACTAGCTACAAGCGTTCAGGACACTACGCCAATATGTTCTCGTCACAGATACCACAGAGACGAAACTATTAATAAATGCGTGATGACTTACAGTACTGAGACATGTCCACTAATTATTAGCCATCATACAAAGACTCAAATTAACGCAGCAGGCTATGGAGAGAGCTATGCTCAGAGTTTCACAACGTGATAGAATCCAAAATGAGGAGATATAAAACCAAGATCACCAACATAACTATCAGAATTAGCGAGTTGAAGTGGCAATGGGCAGGCCATATACCTCGCAGAGAACTCACAACTATTTAATCCAATACTTTTTTATAGGATTCCGTGTCTTATGTTCGAAAAAGTTAAGAGTCCCATGGTACACATGCAACACCCAGACCTGGAAAAAATATTTGCATATCATGCAAACATTTGTCCCGCTGCGGGAATCGAACCCGCACCTCCGCCGGCTATTCGCCCGCCGTTCCACAGAGGTCGTCAATATAAATAAATCAAAATCATCATCATCATCAAACGCCTGTAGATGTCCATTGCTGGACCCATAGAATGCCACGACGAATGATCTCGAGCTGCTCCCATCCACCGACTACCCAATACAACAAGTAATTAATTTTGTAAAAATTATAACCCCCAAATTAATGAAACGGCTAAACCGATTTTGATCAAACAAAGCTAAGAACACTCCCGACAAATACACCTTTCAAACAAAACGAAAAAAACTAAATCGGTTCTTCCGTTCGGGAGCTACGATGGGACAGACAGACAGACACACACACACACACCGTTTAATATCCGTCCGGGTACCGTTTACTATCCGGCCATGTACCATTTACTATCCGGCCGGTACCGTTAACTCTTCGGCCGGTTTCTATTTACAATACGGCCGGGTACCAGTTGTCCGGATAGTAACGGATCACTGTTGCACGTCTAGTCTGAATTATACCTTAACAATACAAGATTTGCTCTGCACATCAGGCAGCGGGAAATTCAGTAAATGCTCTCTGGACACCACACTGGCAGCACCATTCGCATGTTCAGCCGTCCTCGGTTCCTTATCCCCTCGATCATTCTCCACCATCCTCGGTTCCTTATTGCGTCCATCATTCTCCACGTCCATGGCATTTGTGTCCTCATCAGCCTCGTCGTAGCTTCTCTTTAGTTTTAAACTGGTTGTCAACCGTTTTGAAGTGTTGGGTTGATCTTCTAAATGCTTGAGATGGTTTTTCTTGTCTTCTAGCTGCTGCGCCCAGGCATTGTAGCCGGGGATAGAGATCACTACCATGGTCTGGCGATTTGCGCTTTTAAGGTTCTGTGTGTAGTTGATCTTTTCATTTTCCTGAAAAAGTATTGTTTATTTACTTTACTCGATTGATTGTATCAGTTTCAATAAGACTCGCTTATAGCATTATTTTTGTACTACAAACCTTTGTGGTTTTTGATCTGTTATATGTTTTAATAGTTAGTTTAAATGATAAATAAATTTAAAAAAAAAGATTGGGGCATTGAATAATCATCTCACTAATATCATAAATGTAAATGTTACGATGTTTTTATATTTGTTACTCAATCACGCCGAAACGACTGAACCGATTTTGATGAAAATTGGTACACAAATAGATTATTATTATATATAATTAAAATTATAGACGAGCAGCTTTCGCTGATGTGTCTATTTCAGTGTTGTCTTAGTTTCACTTGCTGCACTGATTACACTTTAATGTCTTTTAATTATGTATTTTGATTATGACCTGGATTGAGCTATAGGCTGTAAGTATACTTACTATATATATTACTTATATATACATATATACTTTTTATCCTGGTAAACTGCGAGTGAAGCTGCAGGCAGACACTAGTATTAAATATAAGGGAAATCTACAATTATCCATTCTCTATCTATTTAAAAAAATGCACATAACCCTCCTCCTTTTTTTTGAAGTTGGTTAAAAAGTAAATAGGTACTTACTAAAATGTGAGCAGTATCCTTATATTTCCCAGTTTTCATTTTGCACTCGTTTGTGACCGTGTTGTAAACCTCAAACTCCTCAAAGTAGAACTCAGGGTTGTGCATGTCCTGTATCATACCTCGGAATCGCACCAAGCTTCCATCTGCCAAGTTGTGTGAGGCATTTGAGTTTAACAACGGGATCTGAAATTATATGTACTCACTCATGACTGTCAATTTAACAACGGGATCTGAAATCATATGTACTCATGACTATCAATTTAACAACGGGATCTGAAATCATATGTACTCATGACTGTCAATTTAACAATGGGATCTGAAATCATATGTACTCATGACTATGACAACCTCTGTGGCGCGGCGGGCGAAGGTTGGCCTGCAACGCAGGAGGTTGCGGGTTCGATTCCCGGGTAAAAATTTAGAATCGTTTGGCAGGAGGAGGAGGGGGAGATGGGGGGTGGTGGAGGGGGAGGGGTACCCCCTCACCCCTGGTACCAATCCCATAACAAGGTAACTTATAGTTTTCGAGAAAAAAAATAAAGAAAATTTTGAGGTTAAGTATGAGATTTTGGTAAAACTTTACAATCGTTTGGCAGGAGGAGGATGGGAGAGGGGGGGGGAGTGGGGGATTTGTACCCCCTCGCCCCTGGTACCACTCCTATGCAAAGGTAACTTACAGTTTTCGAGAAAAAAATAAAGTTTTTTTTTTGTTAAGTATGGATATTTTAAATGTCGGACTCCGGTATGTGCTCCCGCCAGTACTCTCGCGAGGTCGCCCTTGAGTGTCGCTTCACCCACTCGACCTTTGCTACGCTCGGCCTCGCGGGCTTGCTCCACTCAAGATCTCCCACGCGAGCTACTGGCTCCGCGTTTTTATATACACTCTAGGGGCGTGACGCACAGTACCACGTGGAGTCGGGGTGCTCCGTATCGGGTCTGCCACTCTTTTCGGACCTAACCAACTATTGTCGGGGTGCTCTGTGTCGAGTCACACAGTCAGTGAACAATAAAAAATCCATAATTTATAACATTAATTAATTCCTCAAAAGGATCTCTCTTATTTCTTTCAACATCCCTTCTCTACAGATAGAGTTACCTACTCATAAATTAAATCATTAATATTATTATTTTACGTTCCAATTTTGTAAAATTTTCTTTATTATTTTTCTTTAAAAGCACAAGTTTCCTGGACAAAGGGGCCGAGGCTGGAATTTCCTGCACCCTCCCTGCAAGTTGGCGATGACTCCCGTAACATCTGACACTTCCAATTCAAAAATTTCATAACCTCAAAAATTTCTTTATTTTTTTTCTCGAAAACTATAAGTTACCTTGTTATGGGACTGGTACCAGGGGCAAAGGAGTACCCCTCCCCTTCCTCTCCCCCTACTCCCACCCTCCTCCTCCTGCCAAACGATTCTAAACCCAACCCATAAAAAATATCTATCTATGTAATATATTGTATTAAGTATATCAGTTATCTAGTACCCATAACACAAGCTCTGCTTAGCTTGGGGCTAGATAATGTTGTGTGTACTGTCCAGCATATTTTTATATTTATTTACTATCAATTTAACAACAGGATCTGAAATCATATGTACTCATGACAGTCAATTTAACAACGGGATCTGAAATCATATTTACTCATGACTATCAATTTAACAACGGGATCTGAAATCATATGTACTCATGACTGTCAATTTAACAATGGGATCTGAAATCATATGTACTCATACTATCAATTTAACAACGGGATCTGAAATCATATTTACTCATGACTATCAATTTAACAACGGGATCTGAAATCATATGTACTCATGACTGTCAATTTAACAATGGGATCTGAAATCATATGTACTCATACTATCAATTTAACAACGGGATCTGAAATCATATTTACTCATGGCTATCAATTTAACAACGGGATCTGAAATCATATGTACTCATGACTGTCAATTTAACAATGGGATCTGAAATCATATGTACTCATACTATCAATTTAACAACGGGATCTGAAATCATATGTACTCATGACTGTCATAACTACAACTATGGTTCTCAACTATGTTTGGTGGAAATTGGTGCAACCTTTACCAAAATATTCCGAAACACTTTTTTGGAACCTTCAGTTTGTGCTCAAAATGTTCATTTTCGACGACATCATGCTAGACATCAGAGAACATCATTAGAGGATGAACAGGACCTGTGGGTACTATTGAAGCTGAACGCTAGACAGCATGATGTCTTTCTCCCGCAGACTCCGGGGTCTGATGATACCCTGATGATGCAGCAGCAATGGATGCATTAAAGGACTTATTGCACAAAAAACCATTACAGACTCAGGTGAGTGATGTTGTATTTCCATAGATAAGTGGGAATGTGTACCGTTTTTCCAATTTTAATGGAACTCTGAAAATTAAACCCCGACGTGTTGTTAATTTTCTTGTAAACAATGGCCTGAGTGGAAGGTTAGACAGGGGTCAAAAAATTTTAAGGGAGTTTTATTTGATAAAGTTTGATGTGGTTTTTTACCTGATACCAATTCGGTAATTTTAAAAGCCTTTCTTTCCATGCTTCTTCGTTGGCAATCCATAAATCCGGTGTAACAGTTTCGAAATCGGTTGTAAGGTCGTGCATGTTTAAGATTCCAAGATGAATTTAGATCGAGATTAACCCAGGCATGCGCTTCAAGAGTTCAAATGAATGTATGCAATGCAATGTAATCAATGTATGGGAACTCTCATAATTCACAAAACCTCGATTGAAAATTTGAAATGTGAATAAAATAATATATAAAAATATTGTGACAGGGCGCCAAAAATAAGTTTTTTTTTGTTCCACAGACCACAAGACTAGTGATGAGTCCCTCACTCGTGAGGTACCTCGTTTGAGGTCCTCAAAATTTTAAATGAGGGAGTTACTCGTTTTTCAACTTTGAAGCAACTCATTCGAGTTCTGACTGAGTGAGTGATGCAAATTATGCAAAACTGCTAAACGAGTTAACTTATGAATGAGAGTTATTGACTCGCAACAACTCCCAACGCCTATAGTTTGGTTATGAGTATTTTGAGGGGTTTGAGGTTTGAGGCTTGATTTGATGTGATGTGGGTGAATGTAACATGGAGGAATAAGTAAACTTATCATGGGATTTTTCAAACAGCCATTTTTGAAAGAAACGTCTTTATTTTGAAAACTAAAATTTATAAAGGTTTTTGCTTTTGCACCTTTGAGCGTATTAGCGCCCCAGTAAGGGTATTATTTTGTGGCGCTGACCCTACATCACGCACATTGCACATTACATTACATTACCGACGACCTCTGTGGCGCGGCGGGCAAAGCTTCGCCTTCGTCGAATGGAGGATACGGGTTCGATTCCCGCCTCGGATCAAATATTTGTGCGATCCGCAAATATTTGTTCAGGGTGTTCTGGGTATTTTCTATGTATGTATAATAAAAAATATCTATCTATGTAATGTATTTTATTAAGTATATCAGTTATCTAGTACCCACAACACAAGCTCTGCTTAGCTTGGGGCTAGATAATGTTGTGTCACAGTCAAGCATTATTTTATTTATTTATTTATCACATCAATCACGCACATGCATAAAGAGTGACCGTGAGTGACTGCGAAAAAACTTCGAATAAAAATCACGGAATATACCTAACTACGTATGTATAGTAGGTACAAGGTAGGTAGGCACAGAACGGCCTCTCTCCGCCCCGTGAAATCCGCGTCCCTGCAGCACACCCCGCAGAAATATGGATCGCCATGTGCCGCGTACGCACGCACACTGTTTCGTGCAAAAATGGTGAAAAGCTGAGCTATTTTTGTATAAATTACGGGTCTATCAACCATCATCAAGCAACGATAAAACACTTTTTCAGGTTTCCATCTAGTGAATACTGGTAAAAAATACTAGGTAGGTAATGTACCTACCTAATCTGAATCTAACCTCAGATCACAGAAACCATAAAAGTTTTGTCTATCATTGAAGGAATAATCGAATAAAGTCTAGCGCATAAGGTTGAGCTGAGATAGGCAATAGGTACCTCATTTATTTCACGCATAATAATAATGGCTCGATCGCATCATTTAGTAGGTACGCAATATTTTCTAAGTGTCAAGTGTCATCCAATATGTACCTATTGTAAAAAAAACTTCTAGGTATTAATGTTTCTAAAGTAGTTAAGTAGCAAGTACCTACCTACATATCAAATAGGTAGTACCTACCTGCCTAATTTACGAAGACTAGGTACTTACTTCCTAAGTAGGTAGTTAGGTAAGTAGGTATTTCTTCTTATCGTGTCGATGCTTAGTTAAAAGGTAGCCACCTCAATCACTTAGGTAGGTAAGGTACATACTTACAAACACATTTGGTGCGTGTATAAAAGCCATGTGTTTACTGTTAAGTAGTAGGTAAATAAAAAAAATACATTGGCCGGGGTAAGGCTAACGTAAAAATGAGAGACAGCGCGTGAGAGTTGTAAATACAAGCTTCATTCGAGTTTTAGCACACTCGGATCGGACGGTGTGGCGACGAGTGCTTGTGTGTTGTGCAAACTAACACAATTTTACTCCCTCCCTCATCCAACGAAACGGTAACGCGCCACCCCGGACGCTCGTCTCGTTCGCGCTCACGCCTCACTCGCTAGACGGTACTCTATCACAATCACCGCAATCACCACATCACATCAACTCACCTCAAATGAAGGGTCCTCAAAAGTACCTCGCGATGCAGAATGAGGTACTCCCTCATCCTCATTTAAAATAGACGAGTTACCCAACGCTACACAAGACCAATACAATAAGGGAGTTTGGTTCACTGGTTCACTCTTTACTTTCGTCACAGATTGTATATCTCTTGTTTTCCTCTACCCACAGATAATTTTTATACGAAGGGGAACCTCTACTCCACCGTGACTCTACCCAGCTCTACCCACTCTACTCTGAATCTTCTGTGACTCTGAAGTTCTATTCTTTGTATTCTGTGCACAGAACACTAATACTCTCTAGCGGATTCAGTGCAAGAAGCTTGAATTACCTATAACCATGGACGTACTACGTCCATGCCTATAACTTCATGATTCAGTGCCTTTATCTATCGTTCGTTCGTTTCGTATGAGGTAGTGCTGGCTCAGAGTTTGTCAAGCCGCCCGAGGGCCTCTGACATGGCTTATCGACTGCTATTAATCAATAACAGCCGGGACCGACAGCTTAACGTGCCCTCCGAAGCACAGAGCGATGGAAATCCGCACATAACTTAGAAAAGCCATTGGTGCGGAGCCTAGGATCGAACCCTTTATCTATGAACTAGCGGCTCGCCCCGGCTTCGCACGGGTAGCCCCCGGTGAAAAACAGCCCGCCCGCGATATTTTATTACTTATAATTTCTCCCGTTTTTTACACATTTACCACTATATCTTTGCTCCTATTGGTCGTAGCGTGATGTTATATAGCCTATAGCCTTCCTCGATAACTGGACTATCCAACACAAAAAGAATTATTCAATTCGAACCAGTAGTTTCGGAGATTAGCGCGTACAAACAAACAAACAAACAAACAAACAAACTCTTCAGCTTTATAATATTAGTATAGATTCGACTATCACAGACCACAGACAGAACAGAAAAGCAACGCTACCTACCTTATACCTACTAGCTACCTACCTAGGAAGATGGACTAAAGGCACCTTACTATTATACCTCCATGCTACCTACCTACTTTTCTCTATGCTTCAATTTCAATCAAATTATTTTTTTTATGCTTCAAAAGTTAAAATTGTCTGTATCTAGTCTGTGGGTGGTTTGCTCTCGCTAGAGAGTATAGTGTTCTGTGATCTGTGGTGGCTTGGCTTTTGGCTTTGCTCTGGTTTCAAACTCAAACTCAAAGATAAACTAACAATACAGAAATTATTGCAAATTATTTTACAGTCGTATTTCGCATTACACAAAATAGTTAGTACCGAGTGCAAGCATTTGCCAATTTAGGCAAAATTTTACAAAAGGCCAATCATAAAATCTATCGATCAAAAGAGACGACTGTAATTAGGTTATTACAGAAACGGCAAATCTCGCGAAATGAGTAAGTATTTATAGTGAAGTCAGTGGATGAGTTGTTTTATTTGACTTTAATTACGTACTTACTTGCATTGCAATGTTAGAAATGTAAGAGATTCTGAGAAATAAATCTAGGTATTAGCCTAACCTCAAAATGTCGGCTTGGTAGGTGGGGGGAGCCCGGGAGCTTCATATTGTTTATCTGTTTGTTGTAAAAATTATGTTCTAAATAAATTATGTGTTGCTTATAATAATAATAATATTATTTATAATAATATAAATGCCACAAAATCTCTTTAAGATCCATAACGTGAGCACCAGCAAAATAACTCCTAAGAATGTGCAAGTATTTGTAAATTTTTTATTTTTTAGCGATCGATATTCGACCCAACCACACAATCTACATCAACAATTTGAACGAGAAAATTAAAAAAGAGGAGCTAAAAAAGTCCCTTTATGCAATTTTCTCTCAATTTGGCCAAATTCTGGACATAGTTGCAATGAAAACATTGAAGATGAGAGGACAAGCTTTTGTTATCTTCAAAGAGATTTCCAGCGCTACTGTAGCTTTGCGAAGCATGCAAGGATTTCCGTTCTATGATAAGCCCATGGTAAGGTAACATTTTGTGTTCGCATTTTCTTAGCATAAACCTCCATGAAGTAAATTCGAAAATCAGGTCAAACTCTTGAGGAGTCATTATCCTATCCACATTATGATGACCTCTGTGGCGCGGCGGGCGAAGGTTCGCCTGCGACGCAGGATGTTGCGGGTTCGATTCCCGCCTCTGAACAAATATTTGTGCGATCTGCAGATATTTGTTCAGGGTATTCTGGGTATTTTCTATGTACTTATAATAAAAAATATCTATCTATGTAATGTATTGCATTAATTAAGTATATCAGTTATCTAGTGCCCATAACACAAGCTCTGCTTAGCTTGGGGCTAGATAATGTTGGGTGAACTGTGTCTAGCATTATATATTATATACAGTTGTGGTCATATAATTAAGAACGATTTGAAGTTCTAGACGTTTTTTATTTAAATCGTATCATACACAGAGATGTGTACCTTCTGAGAAGCAACTAGTTATGTTATATAATAGTCACATTAATAGAGCAACCTGACTTAAGAATAAAGTATGAAATCGCTAACTATTTTTTGCACATTTTATTGATTTTATCAAAGTAACACATTCAAATAGTACTGAAACTGGACAAATAATTAAGAACGATTTATTTAACTGCTCGGGAATTGTTTTGTATGACACTTAGATTTAAAAAATCACAATATTATGTAGCACAGGAAACATAAAAAGAAATTTAATAAATATTTAACTAAAATTAATAGTTAATAGCATATCCACGGCTTTTAATTACAGCTTTACACCGGCGAGGCATTGACTCTATTAATTTTTGACATTTCGCAAGAGAAATACAGTTCCATTCTTCTAAAAAAACGTCATACAGCTCTCTTAAATTTCCACACTTTGTATTTGAAACCTTTTTCTTTACTTCAAACCACAGATTCTCTATTGGGTTTAGATCTGGACTGTTAGCAGGCCAGTCTAAGACAGAAACTAATTGCGCTGTAAGAAATTCCTTTACGGTGCGTGCAGTGTGCTTTGGATCATTGTCATGCTGGAATGTCCAAATGACCGGTAGAATGTCTTCAGCGTATGGTAACATTGTTTCTTCCAGTATATTTTTGTATTGGAACTGATCCATGTTACCTTCTATCAACTTTACAGGTCCTACACCATGTCCAGAAAAGCAACCCCAAATTTTCACATTTCCACCACCGTGCTTTAATGTAATTTTCGTGTACTTTGGGTCGAATGCTGTATTCGGGGGACGTCGTACATATCGTTTTCCATCAGAACATACTCTGTTTATTTTCGTCTCGTCAGAAAAAAAGTACATTTTTCTACTGTTGCACAGTCCAGTTTTCATACTTTCTCGCAAATGCAAGCCGGGCTTACCTGTGGCAAACTTTTAACATGGGTACCTTTCTTGCTATCCTACCGTGCAATTTTTCTTCTACCAAACGTCTTCGAATAGTGCGTGCTGAGATTGCTGAAGGGTTGTTTTCACCAAAATATTCTTTTCTAAGCTCATTGGACCCTTTAAAAGGATTTTGTTTTGCCATACGAACGATGTTTCGGTCATCTCGAGGAGTTGTTTTTCTCTGTTTAGGTACACGTGGAACATTCGAAGTAGTTTGATACGTAGCAAAATGCTTTACAGCGTGGAAAACCATCGTTTTTGAACATTGCAGATGGTCGGCTATCTTTTTATAAGACCAATTCTTCCGGCGAAGTTTTATTATTACTTCCCTTGTAGATTTATCACAACTTTTATTTTTTCCCATTGTTTTTTCTAAAGAAGCAATCACTTTTAATCTTTTACAGCACGTAATGGCGCCAAAATTATACAAACAGTAACAAATCGACTGAGTGTTCTCTATTTAAATTTGAATAAAGGTATAAACTACTTAGCGTTCTTAATTACGTGACCAGCCAGTAATAAGGAATACTTTGTTTAAAAGTAGTGTAAAAAGTTTGCCTATTGATTTTTAGCCAATCATGTGTATCAATGAATACAGTGGTAATATGGAAATGTTTTACGATACCGAGAGAAATAAAAACAAATGCATACAATTAGTTTTGCATCTTAGTTGGAAAAAATCTTCCCTTTATATCAGCGTTCTTAGTTATATGGCCACCACTGTATATTATTTTAGCTGTACATGGCCTCCGGTATTTAACCACCTCCATCCACAGGTGTCCTGCTATAAAATGTTGTTGCTCCATTGAGAGGACTGATGACACTTACGAGAGTGCGCTGGGTTACCATGAACTCATGGCCATTCAGTTCAAAAACTATTCAGTACAAGAAAATTGGGTTTGTGATGTCCACAACTATATTGCTCCTTCCTTCACTATATTGATCCTTTGTGCTCCATCTTCGGCCACATCATCACCTACTAACAGGTGAGATCGTGGTCAAACAAAGGTCTATCAATGTTAAAAAAATAAAAATAAATTATAGGCACAGTTGCAGAGGGTCTATAGACTTCTGCTTATTAGTATTTAACAATGACGAATCTCAACAACTGAATAGTTTTTGAACTGAATGAGTAGAGCTCATGGTAACCCCCATGGCCTAAACTCAACATGCTAGCCCAATTCATTTTTGCAGATTCCCCACACAGTTTTACCACTTTCAGCATGTGCACATAAAGTTAGTTAAAAATCCTTTGTTGCCTGCCGGCCCAGGAATTGAACCCATGATCTTCAGATGGGAAGTCAGCATACCTCCTACATACACGTTTTTGTGTTTCATATTATATACTGTATGTCAACTTACAGAGAATTCAGTATTGCAAGACTGACAGTGATCTCATCGCCAAAGTTAAGGGCACATTCCAAGAGAGGCCTAAGCGTCCCAAGTTACCCAAAAGCGTGGAAGATGCCAAGAAGAAGAAGAACAAGGAAGCCAGCCGTCCTGGGGTGGTACATGGACTCGGTGTTCCAAATCTCCTCAACAATGTCAATGTTGAACAACCTCCTAACCAGATTCTGTTCTTGACAAACCTGCCTGATGAGACTTCAGAAATGATGTTGTCCATGTTGTTCAACCAGTAAGTTAAATTGTTTATTTTTGGACCTCTGAAGAATTTGAGCCAACTATGTCAAACCACTTTAGGTAACCTTAAAGCCCCGTTTACACTAGGAGACATTAGTCCCGTGACCTTGTAGAGATATTCCCACCCCCGCATTGCAGGCGACCTCTACGTGTCGCGGGACATGTCGCGACGGCGACAGTCGTCTGACAGCATTTCGATTGTGAGTATGCGTGTCGCTCTATTCCATGACCTACGACTAACTCCTCGGGCGACACCGCAAACACAACTTGGTGTGTGGGCAAGTAAAATCATGACTGCTCGCGACATGCCTCTCGTCTTTGTACCCTAGTGAAACAAAAGCTAAATTCATTCACTATCTTATTATTGTCCAAGTAATGGGCTAGACTTTTTTCCGTGTTTTAAACATCCAATAGTCACCTGTATAGTCCTGATCCCACACTAGGACTCCCTGTGTAGTGGGTATCAGGAACTACGAGTACCAAGGTACTGGACCATGACACTCAGACCCAGAACAAATAGCAGACCATGCTAATTTATTAACTTCAATTTGTATTTCAGGTTCCCTGGCTTCAAAGAAGTCCGTCTGGTCCCGAACAGGCATGATATTGCCTTTGTGGAATTTGCCAATGAAATGCAATCAGCCGCTGCAAAAGAAGCGCTCCAAGGATTCAAGATTACACAGACTCATGCAATGAAGATTACTTTTGCAAAGAAATAGAGTACCTACCTAATCTGAGGTTTATTACCTGTTGTAATAAATCATTATTATGATGTACTTTTAAGTAAAATAAATTTTAAGATTTGAGAACTGTTTTGAGCATTGCACTTCGCTGGAACAGCTCTCTGGCTGTGACTAGTCATAAGTTTACATGTTACCATGCTTTTCATTTTCCTCATTTCTAGTACCTAGTTTGGTATTGGTAGTTTTGAATAGTCTTTTTCATGAAGTCACGGGACTCAAGCCACTGAGCTTTATAGTGCTAATAAATTGTATGCATAGCAAACATTTTCTATATGTTGTATGTTAGTTCCTCAGATGGTTGTGAGACTTCTTTTGTGAAAAGGATATTATTTTTGCTTGAAGAGCTGCTGGGAGCTTATGTTAATATATTCTTTGTGCTGGAGAGGCAGATAAAAGTACTCGGTGATATGCAATGATGTTCCTTGGGCACTTAGAACTACTAATCATGGACTTAGTATACATAAGTCCATGCTACGGTAACATTTCTACCAATCAACAACTGCTGAGCGAGATAGTATAGATAGATTATAGATAGATTGTATTTAGTCCATCTTCCTTATATATTGTATCCTCCATACTCCACAGACCATGGACGTAGTATACAAATAAGTCCATGCCACAGACCAAGACATGTACTACGTAGTATCCTCTTTGCGTATTTTATGAATCATGAATAGAGTTACGGAATAGAAAAGTCTTTGATTGTATTTTATTCTTATTGTATTGTATTGTATTATGATTCTCTGTCTACAGTTTGATTACTACGTCTATGGCACAGGTCCATGGTTAATATTCAATGTATACGCAAGAAGCTTTTAAACTCAACAAAGCATATAGTATGGATGGAACTTGGAAGTAATAAGTACTACATTACTTCCATGCTTGTACAAGTGCTTGTATGTACGATACGTAGAGTGAGTATACCATACTCTATCTACGGTATTATACGACCGACTGAAAGAGAAATAATACAAGTGGATCAGAGAGGTAACGCTTACGTTCGAAATCTATTCTTTTCTGGTCCGGTAATATAATTTTGTCGGGTAGCACTTTATTTTTGGTGATTGCGAAATTTACAAATGAATGAAGGAACTTGATGAATTTTCGCGTTATTTGTCACGGTTGTTTGTCCACCGCTCTGTTTTTGATACCACTTCAAGTGCTGTTGTGTAATTGGGTGCTATCAGCTGAATTCGTGACGAAAGAGCTGTAAACATGGAAGATATATTTCAGTGGTGTCGGGAGGGAAATGCCCTTCAAGTGAGGGTCTGGCTGGATGATACCGAACATGACATGAACCAGGGGTAAGTTCAATGTATTCCCTAAATAATTATGTAGCAATACCTCGTATGGGACGGCCAGATGTTCCGTAAATGGCATTGAGAGGCACGCCCACAATGTAGTCATGGCCTAGAAGAATGCGTCAGCTTTGGTCAAAAAGCTCTACTCAATCTACGTCTATGATAAAACGCTACAACCAATACAATATGTTTGCGTATTCTACAAGATACCTAGCGCAGAGATCTCATAGAGACCTACAAGATCCTAAACAACCACTGCACTTTTAACAGAGATTTAACATATTATTTAACAGATTTAACATAGACACTATATACCATGAACAATAATATAGGGCTCTGAGGACACTCGCTGAAGCTGCAAGCGGGCCAAGTACCAGCAATCCATATTGCCCAATCGTGTTGTGCACACTTGGAACCGGTTACCTCGGTGATCAGTGCCCCTCAGTGAATTCTTTCAAAAATAGACTGGACAAACATTTAAAGTGCATTGATAAGGACTAAGATATACATACATCAGCTCCGAGAGCTGCTGTGTATTATAAATAACTAATCAAAATAAATAAATTATAAATTCCCTTCAAAAATTGGTCAAAATACACAGCTGTATACTGGATCGATGTAAAGACTTTAGTTTCAAACAAGTACCTACCTAGTTGAGCTTGTATAATTTAAGAAGGTTGAGTGCTATATTTATATTAAACAAAGTTAATAAGTAAACAAGACCAATAATTAAAGGGAATGATTAAATGCTTGTATTTTTTTTTTTTTAATTATCTACTGTATGACCGAACAAGCAGATGCCCCACCCGATGTTAAGCGGTAACCTCTGCCTATGAACATTGCATTACCTCATAGGTCACGTAATCACCTCACTGTAATTAGACCTAGCTCAGTGGCACACCATGGGAGAGACCGATGTCCAGCAGTGGACTGCAATAGATTGATGACGATGATGTAAACAAGTGTTCACAATGAATATTGTGCATCGGCAAACATTTTCGAAACATAAATATACCTAACTAGTGGAATGCCCGCGACTTAGTCTGCATGTACTTTTCCCTACAAACTGAAATACCCCGCTGCATCCCCTTATTGGTTGAATTTCTGGAATTCCTTTCTTAGCGCACCCTAGACCACAAAAGGAATGTACCCCTTTAAATTTCAGGTCTCTAGGACTTATGGTTTAGGCTGTGGGTTGATCGTCAGTCAGTCAGATTTTATATTGATTTTATAATCAGTTGCGATTAAAAACACGACAGATACAAACAATGATTGCTGAGGCACATTTTTTTCCTAGTAAGTAGGTGGTACAAACGGATGCCTAAATATGACACTGAAGCTCCTAGTATCAGCATATTCAGATCGAGGTTGAAGCGCTGGCTCATTGAGCAAACCTTCTACACCTTTGATGGGTTCACTAGTCTGAAATGAATGGGCTTAATTAATGCCTAAACATTTGAATATTGCATCCATTTTCTTACAAATGGGTGCCCAACTGTTGAGAGTCTTTGAATCTCATAGCACTGGTGTAAGCGCGCCTTGTGTTGTATACACACTAAAACCGCATTCGGGAATATGCCACATATTTTTTTTTATTTCATCATCTCAATAGCCATTTGTAGATCAATCCCACTATTTGTATCTATTTGGTAGTAGTAGAGCTTTTTTAGTGGGATATCCATAGCAACGTGACGTGCCAACAGGCCCTGGTGTTTCCCGCCTAAGAATAGACCCCTCCGTCTCCTCCCGTGGATGTTGAAAGGGATAACCCAGACTTGTTTGTTAGATTCGTTGTTGGTATAAGATTTATCCTGGCTGCTAGCTTATTTAAGGAATGAGGTATTACTGAAAGAAAGCATTAGGTCAGTTGTGGGAAGCAATGGCAGAGATGAGGTCACCACTTGTCACATCTATTTCCCACGATGGTGCAACCCATGTGAAAAGAGGCCCATTTGAGGCTCTGCCTACCCTTTCGGGGAAAAGGCGTGTGTCTTTGTATGTTTTTTAATCAGGAAAATTGCTCGAATAATCGTCATTATGCTGATATTTAAAGGAGTTTTAAGTAGGTACATGTTTTATGTGATGATTTTCCTGAAATTCTGAATGAGTAACTTGTAATTTGCTTGCATTTTCCTGTTATTGGTTTTATAAGTTCAAAAAGGGTAAAACTATTCTCTAGGTTTCGAAGACCAAAAACAGTACTTTACCCAGCAGAAACCTCTCAATAACTGTTGAGATATCTGGTACTTCTACCTATTCACAGTAATATATCTGGTACTTCTACCTATTCACAGTAATATATCTGGTACTTCTACCTATTCACAGTAATATATCTGGTACTTCTACCTATTCACAGTAATATATCTGGTACTTCTACCTATTCACAGAAATATATCTGGTACTTCTACCTATTCACAGTAATATATCTGGTACTTCTACCTATTCACAGTAATATATCACTTATTTATTCAACAAGTCTACGAATTTTCATTTTAACACGACTTGCGCTTATGCGTAGTTTTATATAATGTATTATTTATATACAAATTTAATTAATAAATGTTTTTTTTTTTTTTTTTTTATTTAATTTTTTTTTATTTTTTATTTTTTTTATTTTTTTCGGGTAGTCGAAAAAAATTACTAAATAAAAATATATACACAGTTACTAAACGTGTAGTCGAAAAAAATTACTAAATAAAAATTTGATATTTTTACGTGAAGAGAGCGTTAGCTGAGTCAGTCGTGGGAAGCAATGGTGTCGATGAGCTCACCACTTGTCACGTCTATATTCCCATGATGGTGCAACCCACAGTCGAAGAGGCCTATTGAGGCGTTGCCTACCCTTTCGGGGAAAAGGCGTGTGTCTATGTATGGATTTTTGTATTTATACGTGTAGAGGATTGTTTCGTTCACTAATTCAATAGACTAATATAATATATCACTTACTATTATACCTACTCTATGCCTAGTAGGTACGTATGATTTTTCTCAGATTTGTATTCGCTGCCAGTTGGATAAACAAACAATTTACAATACTCTACTCTACTCTACAATTTGCCTGAATTTCATGAAATCTACATTTTAAAAGAAACCTCTATGTCGTTGAGAGGGCATAGTCGCAAAATATCACGTGGACCATCCAATACAAACACTGCACAGCACTTCCTTAGTAACAGAGTGGTCCATAATTGGAATGATTTACCTGAAGATGTTGTTACTGCCACATCAATAAACGCTTTCAAGAACAAATTAGATAACTGGTTGCGAACGAACAAACTGTTAACAATTAAAGACATTAAAGTGTAATCAGTGCAGCGAGTGAAACTAAGACATTTCAACACTCTGAAATAGGCACATCAGCGAAAGCTGCTCGTCTATAATTTTAAATAATAATAATAATAATAAATCGAAAATGTGAACTGTCGTGCTTACGTAAAAACGTATGTTTGATTATTATTTTTCATAATATACATTGAGTTGTTATCAAAATTAAATTTCGTAGACTTAGTATATAAATAGGTGATACATAGATGTGATTTAAAATAAATACCAGGCATGTTGTTATAGCCATTGAGAAATTTGCCCTGAAAAATGTGCTATTTTATTTATTTGTTTATTTTATTTATTTATAGACGAGCAGCTTTCGCTGATATGTCTACATAAAAACAGTGTTGTATGTCTTATTTTGGGCCACTTTTTTATGTTCTGAATTGTCCTTTTGTAGCCAGTTGTCGAGCTTGTTTTTGAAATATAAAAATTTAATTGTTGTTTTTAAATTTTCCATTTTTATCCCCCGACGCAAAAACGACGGGTTGTTAAATAAATTTGACGTGTCTGTGTGTGTGTGTGTGTGTGTGTGTGTGTGTGTGTGTGTGTGTGTGTGTGTGTGTGTGTCTGTGGCATCGTAGCTCCCGAACGGAAGAACTGTTTTTTTTTTTTTTACTTTGAAAGCTGAATTAGTCGGGAATGTTCTTAGCTATGTTCGTAACTTGTTACTTAAGTAACAATAATTCACATTTTAAAATCTTATATCTCCATGTTTCCAGGGATGACCATGGCTTCAGCCCCCTCCACTGGGCCTGCAAAGAGGGCCATCTCAAGATAGTTGAGATGCTGATCAAACGTGGTGCCCGGGTTAACTCCACGAACATGGGAGATGACACTCCTTTGCATTTAGCAGCTGCTCACGGTCACAGAGCTATTGTACTATTGGTGAGTAAAAGGATGTAGTTTTTACACAACTGCCCAAAAAAAAGGAGTGTATTGTTTTGAGAGTTCATATGTATGTACATGTTTCTTTAATCCACCATATCTTCTAAAAGCCTGGACTGATTTAAATGATTGAGGTATCATTTGAATCTGCACGTTATCCCAAAAATAAATGGATATTTGAATTAAAAAAAAATAACAATTTTGACCATAACGTCAAAATTAAAAAGGTCAAACTTAAAAAAAAAACTCTAAAGCTGATCGTGTTTGTAATCTATGTGTGTAGAAGTTTTTTTTTATGCTATCAAGATAACAAGCTAACATACGGCCCACCTGTTTGTAAGCGGTTACCGTAGCCTATGGACGCCTGCAATACCAGAGGCATCACACGCGCGTTGCCGACCCTTTAAAAATGTCCAAACACCCCTTTTGAAGAACCCCATACCTGAGTAGGTTCGAAAAAAAAACATATTGATATTTACTTCACGTAGTTCTCAAGAATATAACTAACTAACTATAATATAGTTCATGTTAAAATCATCGCAATCTTGTTTTTAAATATTTTATTATAGTATTATTTAGATTTATTTACAAAAACACATCTGTACATAAAACACCGAACACAAATAAATAAGTTTTTTGTGAAAAATATATTTTTCCATACAAGCTTTTATAAAATTAGTGATCGTAACCGTGTGCTGATCAAAATGAGTCTAAACACGGCCAGTCTACTATTATCCATCGAGGAGTTCCGTTCCGTCCACCTTCCGTCTCCATCATCAGATCAGCTCGCTGTCACCATCATATTGTAATATCATTGTATTGTATCTTGGCATACCTGTCAAGTTCCGATGACAACATCGGAACTTGACAGGTATGCCAAATTTCAGCTCAATCGGTTGAGGATAACTGCTTTAAAATTCAGTTGCAAGATTACACCTGGATTCCACCCAGACAAACATACATACTTTGCAAGTTAAATAAAAGCTTGTAAAAACACATCTAGTACAAAAAACACCGAAAACAAATAAATAAATATACGAGTGCGGAGTACACTCCAGTCGCGCGTCTGAGACACCATTTTTTTACAACAAGTACTGTATGTTTGTAGCTACTACAAAACAGGGTGGATGTGAACTTCACTAACGAGCACGGTAACTCGCCGCTGCACTACGCGTGCTTCTGGAACTACGGCGACATCGCGCACGAGCTGGTGCTGGCCGGCGCGCTGGTGTCGCTCGCCAACAAGGACGGCGACACGCCTCTCGACAAGACGAGGGGCCAACTTGTGCAGAGGTAACTACACTAAGGGCACGGCAACTCGCCTCTACACTACGCGTACTTCTGGAACTACGGCGACATCGCGCACGAGCTGGTGCTGGCCGGCGCGCTGGTGTCGCTCGCCAACAAGGACGGCGACATGCCTCTCGACAAGACGAGGAGCCAACTTGTGCAGAGCTTGTGCAATTCTAAAATACTTTGTATACATAATTAAATAAGCAGATATGATCAGTGCATTACCGCGTTGGGCGCGTCCACCTAGGACGCACCCTATGTGGTATTGCACTGCGTCCGCCACCCTGAGACATAACGATGAAAAGTCTTATGTGCCTGTAATTTCACCGGCACCATACCCTTCAAACCGGAACTCAGCAATGCGAGCACAACAGGTTTGCGGTAGTTTTTTTTTTAACATTGATAGACCTTTGTTTTACCACGATCGATCTGTTGGTAAGTGATGATGTGGCCGAAGATGGAGCACAAAGGTCTAGAAGGCACCTATTCACTCTAGCCTTGAAGAGACCCAGATTATAGTTTTCAGGAGACACAGACGACGGTAGTGTATTCCACTCCTTAGCAGTTCGCATTATAAAGGTAGAACTGAAACGTTTAGTACGAATAGAGGGTATACTAATGAGGTAAGGATGGTACCGAGCCGTGCGCCTGCTCGTCCTATGATGAAAAGGAGATGGTGGGATTAGATCATGAAGTTCTATATGTAGGTAGAAATAGGTATGGTGGTAGTACTTCCCAGGACAAACTCTTTCACAAAAAACGCAACACTACTACCAAAAATTTTATTTGAAGTTGACTGTTCACTATAGACTCCACGAAATGGCGGTGAACCAGAATCAGGACATGAAGAAGATTCAGTTCAAGGATCAGTCCTGGATCGGGCTGAAGACTCGGAGCCGCGACGCGACGCTCTCCAGACACAAGGGCATCAATATAAACGAGCTGACGCTGCATACCAGGATAGCTATCACACCTTCTGGTAACCAATATTTTACAAGCTTTTATTAACTTATTACTATTAGCCCATACTGTCCCATTGTTGGGCAAAGGCCTCCCCCCACTTCCGCCAGTCACCACGGTCCTGTGCAACCGTTTCCCATTCCCTCTCATAGGCGTCCAGTTCATCCCGCTACCTCATGCGTGGTCTGCCACGACGCCGCCTGGCTGTATTAGGGCTCCATGCCGTGGTGATTTTGGCCCAAAGTTCGTCGGGCATGCGGCAAATGTATCCGGCCCAATGCCACTTCAGCCGCGCGGCCTTATTTTACTTGCAATATTTGTATGGATGTATGTTCGGGTCAAATCTTGCAACAAAATTTTAAAGCAGTTATCGTCAACCGTTTGAGGTGAAATTTTGCAAACCTGTCAAGTTCCGATGACAATACAATATTATAATGTCAGCGAGCTGATCTGATGATGGAGACAGAAGGTGGACAACGGAACTCTCTTTGACGACCTCTGTGGCGCGGCGGGCGAACGTTCACCTGCGATGCAGGAGGTTGCGGGTTCGATTCCCGCCTCGGAACAAATATTTGTGTGATCCGCAGATATTTGTTCAGGGTGTCCTGGGTATTTTCTATGTATAATAAAAAATATCTATCTATGCAATATATTGTATTAAGTATATCAGTTGTCTAGTACCCATAACACAAGCTCTGCTTAGCTTGGGGCTAGATAATGTTGTGTAAACTGTCCAGAAATATTTATTTAGTTATTTAACTCCTCGATGGATAATAGTAGACTGGCTGTGATTAGGCTAATTTCGATCAGCACGTTTAATAAAAAATATATTTTAAAACGTATTTATCAGACAGCATAAATAAGTTTAAAAACAAAAAAACTAATCTTTACTTGCACGTTAAGAGCTTGCGAGGATGCGAGGTTGCGGATACGATCCCCGCTGCGGAGCAAATGTTTGTATGATTACAAATATTTGTTCTGGGTCTGGGTGTTGTGATAACATAGTAGATACTCATAGTTCCTGATACCCAAGACACAGGGAATACTATTGTGGGATCAGGACTATGTATTAGTACATGGAAATCTTACCAAAAGAGAAGGGTTGCCTTACATCAAATGAGGTAGTTCTGTTTTTTTTATGAGTGATGAAATGGGTCATGACAAATCCAAGTTTTACACCTCGAAAGCCCTCCGGATCACAGTTAAATACTTGACAATTTATGACTTTTACCCGTTTTTGACAATTTTTACCACCAAGGACCTGTGTTACGGCAACAGTCACAATGGACACTTTCAAGTAGACTAAATTTGCAATAAAATGAGAATATTTTGGTTTTGGTACGGCAAATAGTTTCTATGATACGGCTATTGAAAGATACGTGAAAAGCACGTGTGTTATTTGCTGCATTATGTCCCTAAAACACTGCATTATTGCATTACTATGGTGAGCCACTTTACGAGCAAGTGTGTTGAAAATCATTTATTGTACAGGTGAAACGTGGCGCGGCAGATGGCAGAAAAACGACATCGTAGCAAAGATTCTCGCGGTGCGAGAGTGTACGCCGCGCGTCCAACGAGACTTCAACGAAGAGTTCCCCAAGTTGAGGATATTCTCACACCCCAACATTTTGCCTGTGGTATGTACCGCTTGTACGATAACGTTTTGCCTGTAGTATGTACCGCTTGTACGATAGCGTTTTGCCTGTAGTATGTACCGCTTGTACGATAACATTTTGCCTGTGGTATGTACCGCTTGTACGATAACATTTTGCCTGTGGTATGTACCGCTTGTACGATAACATTTTGCCTGTGGTATGTACCGCTTGTAAGATAACATTTTGCCTGTGGTATGTACCGCTTGTACGATAACATTTTGCCTGTGGTATGTACCGCTTAAACGATAACATTTTGCCTGTGGTATGTACCGCTTGTACGATAACATTTTGCCTGTGGTATGTACCGCTTGTACGATAACATTTTGCCTGTGGTATGTACCGCTTGTACGATAACATTTTGCCTGTGGTATGTACCGCTTGTACGATAACATTTTGCCTGTGGTATGTACCGCTTGTACGATAACATTTTGCCTGTGGTATGTACCGCTTGTACGATAACATTTTGCCTGTGGTATGTACCGCTTGTACGATAACATTTTGCCTGTGGTATGTACCTGTTGATATTTGTGGTCATATCAAATGACCAACACTGATATTTATATAAGAACAATTTATTTTAAAAAATATGTACACAACTGAAACTCATTAATCTTATGGTGGTAGCTTTAGGTTGTGGCGCGAAATTCAATTTTTTTCATATTTTTTGCTCATCACATCTCATCAACACTTCTTCAGATAGCGAAAACTATGTTGCCGGTAATTATATGACCTAACACACAAGTTATAGTATCACATAAATATCATTAGTTTAGCTACGATTGTGCTTCAATGGTTTTTACAGTGTTTTTTTCTTTCAAGCACATTATTCATATATTTACCGGAAACATAGTTTTCGCTATCTGAAGAAGAGTTGATGAGCTGTGATGAGCAAAAATCTCGATTTTTTTAAAATTTCGCGCCACAAGCGAAAGGTACCACCTTAAGGGCTTGTACACAAAACTGCGATGCGACGTCGCATATCGCAAAAATCTGCGAGTTCTTACACCTTACTACTTGCGAATTCGCATCGCGTCGCATCGCAGTTTTGTGTACAAGCCCTAAGAAATATGTACACAACTGAAACTCTTTAATCTTAACTTGCAAGACGCAGCGGCGCCCGCACGCCTGCCTAGCGCGACAGTGTGAACTATAACTCTATCGGCGAATGCACGTATTTTGCGATATTTCAAAATAATGTTTGAGAACCCTGATTTTATTTTAATTTTATTTTTTTATTGAATAAAAACCACAGCAATAATACTATTAAAACTTCCGTGAGTAATATTCATAATTGAAAAAACCGGTAATAACTCACGTAGGTACTTGTTCCGAGTCAAACACCCGACTCGAGCCACAGCCCTTAATATATAACAACAAATACTTACAAACTAATCTTAACGCCAATAACGGTTTTACATTTTATTTTATTTTTAAATTTTGACAGACAAAGGTGTAGAACAATATAACAACCTGAATATTAATAACGAAAGTTAAATTTACAAAAAGATATGCATAGGTATAATGAGAATATATATAAAAGTACGAACGAAAATAAAAAATACAAAACAAAACAAATAATAAATAATAAATAAATAAATATCCTGGACAGTTCACACAACATTATCTAGCCCCAAGCTAAGCAGAGCTTGTGTTATGGGTACTAGATAACTGATATACTTAATACAATACATTAAATAGATAGATATTTTTTATTATACATAGAAAATACCCAGAACACCCTGAACAAATATCTGCGATCGCAATATTTGTTCCGAGGCGGGAATCGAACCCGCAACCTCCTGCGTCGCAGGCCAACCTTCGCCCGCCGCGCCACAGAGGTGTCAACAAAGTTAACAAGGTACGCGTAAGAATTTAAAGAGTTGAATCATAAATACAGTTAGGTATATATATTAACCATAACCATATACTATAACTATATACATATTATAAACACCATACAAAGTTTAATAACTATATTACCCACACAAAAAATATCAATCAACCATTCCAAACAGCAGCAAGAAACCCAAGCAAATAGGTATGTTGGTAGTACTTCCCCGGACGAAATCAATCACAAAAAAGCTCTGCTGCTATTAAAAAAAAAATTGGTTCATAGTCGAATGAATGTTGCGAACAACAAAGTTTGAGATTTAAGTTTGAGCTATAATCGGTTATAATCGCAGGTGGGATGCTGCGTGGACCCGCCGTCGCTGGTGGTGATCTCGCAGTACATGTCGTGGGGCTCGCTGCACGGGCTGCTGCACGCGGCGGGCGGCGGGCGGCTGGTCGTGGACGCCGGCGCTGCGCTGCGGCTGGCGCACGACGTCGCCAGCGGCATGGCCTACCTGCACTCGCTGCCCAGAGACAAGATCCTGCCTACCTTCCACCTCAACAGCAAGCATATCATGGTACGTTATTATTATGTACAGACATTTGTAGCACAGTGGGAATCGAAACCGCAACCTCTCGCATCCCAGCCGGCTACTCGCCCGACGCGCTACAGAGGTTTTCAGGCTGGTCCCTATACCGCTATAGCGTATCAGCTTTTTCCATTCCGAATTTTATCCAAATCCTTCCAGCCGTCACTCTCTGGTGTAGGGAGTTTAACGACTTAGCCCCTTATTCATAATCAAATTTTAAAATTTGATAGCTCAAATAGCTTTAGTCTTATTTTGTTGTATGTAATTTTACAACAGAGCGAACAAAATAAAATAAATTTTAACTAAAATAGGTTTATAAAATGATTATGAATAATGTAAACGTTTAAGATAAAGATAAGATAAGATAATTGTTTATTTTCAGATTTCACACATTAAAAAATTCACATGTCATCCATTTTGTTAATAAATTAAATCTTATAATTAATGTTAGTTAGCATACAAAGTGTCAGTGTAGTTAGTTTAGTGTCTAGTACACCCGTGTAAAATAATTATGTTTCACGCTTGCGGAGCCTCGGACAAATGCTACATGTACTATTAATTATGCTTCAACTCCTTTCACACTAGATTTGCTCGCCAATGATGTTCATGACCTGCAAACCTTTTCACTTGTATATTTGTAACTTCAGTAATACAGAAACATTCGTGATTTCAGATCGATGAAGACCTGACGGCGCGCATCAACATGGCGGACTCGAAGTTCTCGTTCCAGGAGAAGGGGCGCGTGTACTCGCCCGCGTGGATGTCGCCCGAGGCGCTGCTGAAGCCGGCCGCGCGCCGCAACTGGCAGGCGGCCGACATGTGGAGCTACGCCGTGCTGCTGTGGGAGCTGGCGACCAGAGAGGTATCACATACATACATACATAGCGCGAGAAGGGGCGCGTGTACTCGCCCGCGTGGATGTCGCCCGAGGCGCTGCTGAAGCCGGCCGCGCGCCGCAACTGGCAGGCGGCCGACATGTGGAGATACGCCGTGCTGCTGTGGGAGCTGGCGACCAGAGAGGTATCACATACATACATACATAGCGCGAGAAGGGGCGCGTGTACTCGAACGCGTGGATGTCGCCCGAGGCGCTGCTGAAGCCGGCCGCGCGCCGCAACTGGCAGGCGGCCGACATGTGGAGCTACGCCGTGCTGCTGTGGGAGCTGGCGACCAGAGAGGTATCACATACATAGATAGCGCGAGAAGGGGCGCGTGTACTCGCCCTAATGGGCAGGTATCTGAGGTAAACTGGTTCAGTCTAACCAGTTCATTATAACAAATTTTGTATTCTTATCTGTTACTTTGAAGGTTAACGTAACTGTCCATTTTAAATGTGCTCTTAAATCTTGAACTCGAGTCATTGTAGCCGTTGTAATAAAATTGTCTTTTTTTATACTACTAGAATCACGGAACTAGCAAGTGGCCCACCTGATGTTAAGCGGTAACCTCTGCCTATGAACAGTGCATTACCTCATAGGTCACGTCCACCTAGGACGCGCCCTATGTGGCATTGCACTGCGCCCGCCACCCTGAGAGAGACATATAGATGAAAAGTCTCATGTGCCTGTAATTTCACCCTTCAAACCGGAACACAGTAATGCGAGCACTACTGCTTTGCCGCAGAAATAGGTATGGTGGTAGTACTTCCCCGGACGAACTCTTTCACAAAAAAGCTCTACTACTACAAAAAGATTAGATCAGGTCTAACAAATAAATATTTCCTATTCTAACAATTTGATCTATCCTTCCAGATTCCGTTCGCGGACCTCTCCCCAATGGAGTGCGGCATGAAGGTGGGGCTGGAGGGTCTCCGCATCTCGATCCCCCCTGGCGTGTCTCCCCACATCGCCAAACTCATCAAGATATGCATGCACGAGGACCCCGGGAAACGACCCACCTTTGATATGATCTTGCCCATTTTGGAGAAAATGAAGCGCTAGCTTGAGATACACTGATATAGAGTCTGATTGCAGAGAGAATTATAAAGAGAGAGAGAGAGAGAGAAAAAAATATTTGGGAGATGAGAGTATTAATTTTTATGTGAGGTAAGAACTGCTATAGCACTTCCTACTTGATACATTGTGTCTTTTGGTGGTAAGGATACAAAAATAACGACTGTAGTACAAAAGTATAATTTTACCGAAGTTTTATAATTTGATTAAGGTTGTTTGATGATGGACTTCTTTTAATAATCACTTATAAAATATATTATGTATGTAAAACCGGTGACAGTGCCATCTCTCATGCAAGAAGAGTAACATTTTAGTTAATTCCAGTGAAGCTAGAGGGCACCACTGCTTTCAGGACAGCGCCATCTCTCGTGCGGGAGAGTAAACGTTTTTTAGTTTAGTATTGATTAAGAATGATTATGTGAAATCATGCTGATCAAATATATATTTATTGGCTAATGTAATATGCAGTATCTATTGAATGTAATCAAGTGCCATTATGAAATATATTCCATTTATTTACAAATTATATGAAATGGTAACTAAAAGTTTATTAACTATTCAATCAAGATATTTACTGCCATTGTTGTTTAATACTTAGGTTGTGTTTAGGACTAATTACTTATAATGGTGCTAAAATTCTAACAGACGTAACAGATCCTTACCAATGTATAAACGTGAACTTGTATTAAAACATAAGATAGTTTTTATTCCGAAATTTTATCCCTGGGAGTGTAACGCGGGTGAAATCATGTGAGGCTGGATAATGTGTCAGATTCAGAACGCTCTACCTAACTTACCAACCGATACTACAAAAAAGATACAGGATATTTAAAAAGTCTCAGCGTATAGATGATAGCGGGCGAATTGATAACCTCCTGTTTTTGAAGTTTTATTATTTGTTGTATGGACTGGTAAGTCGGTGTTGAGACGTTTCAGATCCAAATCAAGAATCTCCTGTGTGCAATATGTAGTTTGAGATTATTATAGTAACATAAAATGTAATTTATGTACTATTCAACGAGTACCTATTTGAAATCATCTTTAATAGTTTTATGAGGAACCAAAATAAATGGAGACATATTTTAAAATATGATTTATTGTTATGTGGTTTTTGACATGATAGCTTTTGTAGATATTTATTTTATGATAAAAACGTGCTTTTGTAATGAAATAAGTGCCTAAAATAATGGATATTGTAAGTTGCCTCCGAGGATGCTTGCTAATGTAATTGTGCCTTACAGATTTTTGCCAGTTTACCATTTATACAATCTAGGTTCAACGAAGCTTTATTGACAAAAATATAACGAATGTAAATTATAATTAGATTAAGATATTAGTTATTTTTGATGTGTATTAAACTTTACGACTTTCATAAAGTTGTCTAATGAATGGACTAACATTTTTTAATAAAATATTCGAATAAAGCTGTTCTGTTTGATATTTCATAACCCATTTTATTTTAAAAGCAAAAACATGTTGTTTATAAAAGCTTGACAGGCTGCTGAACGAAACATCTTTCCTACTTCAATACTTATAAACATAACCACCGTCACAAGCTGAAACACCAAACGCTATCCCGATTTTGTTAACATCAGTTTTCTGAACTAGCACTTGAATATGAAGACTTATTCACGTCAAAAAATGCAGGATGCTAAAAATCTCAAATATTTTTTCATATAAACAGAGTAATATAACAGATACAAAAAGTCCAAGGCGTCATCTATCAATTATGATAGTACAGCTCTTATAAAATTTATATTAAAAATATCTACACACAGAAGTACAGCGCCATCTCTCGTGAAAGAGTACATACAAGTACATATAAGTTCTTTCCAGTGAAGCTAGAGGGCACCACTTATTTCAGGACAGCGCCATATCTCATGCAAGAGGAGTAATATTGGCTGAAATCTGCCATTTTTGAAAGAAACGTCGTAATTTTTATTGTATTACATTTTAATGTGTTTTTTCGAGTTATTTCCTGTAATTTTAGTGGCATTTTAACCGGTGTAACTTGGATAAATGGCACATGTGTGATGTAGTGAAATCTATGTGTATTGCGAGTCTTTTCGAAATGGTGGATTTTTTCCTGTAAAAACTCAGTTTTTCTGCCACCATTTAAACTGGGTTAGGACTTGACGGAGACTCTTGACGACTTGACTATAAAACTATAATAATTATATCACTTGACATTGGCTAAATTGTTGCAAATAATGCACAGAAGCTAAGAAGATTAAGGAGTGTAATATTATATTTCAATTCATTATGGTTCTTTGAAGTTGTGTCGGCTAGGCAGCATGGAGCCAATCGGGATTAAGGAATTCTTTATGGAAAATTTTGTGTGCGTCAAGCTAGCGACCCCCAAATCGAATTCAGCGTTTTCTTCCCGGCCAATAAATAGTGCCTTTAGTTAAATAATACACAAAAGAGGTAAATTGTGGGCAACTGATTGACAATCTGCCGAATTGGTATACGTGCATGAATGTTTCTTCATGCACTCAATCCATGTACTACTACTACTGCTGTACATGGATTGAGTGCTAAAATAGCATAGTGTTCCTTCTTACTCCTTTCCTAGAAGATAGCTTGTTAGAGAGAAATAAATATATTGTCATACGACAGTCGTTTTCGTATCATGCATATACATCCCCTAGATTGTTACCATGAATGTAATAGTAATTTGACATTTGGCCTGGTACGACTAATAGCCCTTGCACACGTACGCCAATTCGACAAACGGACGATCAATTGTCACCGTGTGCACGCGATTGTGCTTAGCAATTCGACAATACATTCGTTCAATTCAATAAAATCATTCAATCATCGATTGCCGCCAGCCATTTTCAAACAGGGATAATAGCTGTCATTAGCTGTGCACAAGAGGTTCCCCCACCACCAAAAATACAATGTTACCAACTCAAAAAGATGAGTTGGTTGGTCACAATTTCCCAAAGGTAATGTGAGACCGCTAGAAATCGATTATAATTTACCCACATTTTAGGCACACCACATAGCCCACCACCATTTAATTTTCTAGTTTGGAATTCGTTAATTTGTTATAACTTAGTACCCCATAGTAGTCTAAGAATGTGATTAGATGCGTGTCCAGTTCACCCCACAAAGTATATTTATAATGATCACCCTTAGAGCGTTAGTTTACGCATTATTATCGAAGGAAGGAAGCTGCCATAAAGTGCCATGGTAGGTACACTAAAATATAATTAATTATATGGAATCATGGAATGGAAGCCCCATCGCCATGCACCACCACAATGAACAGAACAGGCAGGCAGGGTAGGAGACACTGGACTGATAGACCTCTCCTGAAGCAAAGCAAGGCAAGCTCATCACAATAATGCTTTCCAAAAAAAAAAAAACTTCAAAGCTAGTAATTTATCCCTAATATAAGATTATAAGTGATCGGAACCATGTGTTGATGAAAGTGAGCCTAAACACGGCCCGTCTACTATTATCCACTGAGGAGTTCCGTTGTCCACCTTCCGTGTCCATCATCAGACCAGCTAGTTGTAAAATTTGTGATCGGAACCATGTGCTGATCAAAATGAGCCTAAACACGGCCAGTCTACTATTATCCACTGAGGAGTTCCGTTGTCCACCTTCCGTGTCCATCATCAGACCAGCTAGTTGTAAAATTTGTGATCGGAACCATGTGCTGATCAAAATGAGCCTAAACACGGCCAGTCTAAGGGATTACCCGGACTTGTTAGTAAGATTCGTTGGTATAAAATTTGTTCTGGCTTACTGGAAGTTGCGTTAGAAGAGTCAGTCGTGGGAAGCAATGGCGACGATGAGCTCACCACTTGTCATGTCTTTTACCCACGACGGTGCAACCCACAGTGAAAAGAGGCCCATTTGATGCTCTGCCTACCCTTTCGGGGGAAAAGGCGTGTATCTATGTATGTATTTGCAACTTTACACTCCTTCCAAGTCGTCAAAGTAATAGTCAAGTCATGTTTTAGTAAAACGGTGGCCGTTTTACTAAAACGTTGGTAGAATATTTCCACCAACTTTAAAATCCTATAGATCTAGTAGCAAAAATTCTACGTCTATGGAAAATCCCGAACGCTGATCTATCAATAATCGTTTTTATTTAATGACGTCCTAAGACAACTTAATACAAAATTTTATGGACTTTATTAGTTTATGTCAAAATGATAACAATCAAACTTTGAATATTTATATAGAGCTGCCATAACGCATGTTTAAATTAATGAAATAAAATATATTTATTTCTCCGAGTTATTTTGACTTTAAGGCCTTAATTATTGGAACTTCTATAAAATAGTAGGTAAAACAAATGAAAAAAAAAATATACAAAAACAAACAAAAACAAGAAAGTGATAATTAAACCAAATGATAATTGTATACCATTCTACGAATCATTGTATAATCAAAATCATGTTTTGGTTTTGGGTCACTCATATCTTTTTTCTTAGACTCTTCTTCTCTCAGTATTTTGTTGACAGTTGTTCGAGAAATTCCAGTTATGTATTTTATTAATATATTCAGCCTAGACTTTTTTCAGACCAGATCGGAGACGTTCTGGAAAAAGGCCAGGTCAAGAGTACCCTTAACTGACGAGCATGTATGAAGAATGTGATGAGAGTGAATGAATCAAAAGAAGTGTGTCAGGATCGTAGCAAGTGGAAATCCGTGGTATCTGCCTACCCCTCCGGGAAACAGGCGTGAGTTTATGTATGTATGTATCTAGTTTTGTTTTGTTATTGACTTACGGATAAAAAGTACAGGAAGAGATTGAATACGATTTCGCGGGCTTGTAGCGCAATGCGTTTATCATTTCCGAACGTTTTTGGCATGGCTATTAAGCTTTAGTAATTTGTCTGAAAAAAATATTGTAAAATATTGCGTAGGTACCTATATGAAAATTGGTATTATCCACTCTACATAAATATGATGATATTATTCGATGCGATCAAGACATATAGATCCACCAACTTATCTGTAGAACCATTTACCTAAATTGTTCTATCATCTACATACATTTCATTCTACAGATAAGTTGGTGGATCTCTACACTGTCTTCCGAGGCACTGGTCCATAATCTATGGATGTAGTAGCACTGAGCATAGAGTTTTTTTGAATATAGAATTCACTGATGACGCAAAAGTGAAGCAAAGAAAACCATGGACTTAGTGTAGTCCATGGAGAAACAGAGAAGAGAAGAAGACAAGAGTATTCTCTGTCTACGGTCGCAGGCCTAGTCAAAGAATAGAGGTAGTAGGCTGTTGCAGCTGCCATACCCTCTCGGTATGATAACAAACAGGTACACTACTTATTATGTTCTTTGTGCCGAATTCCCAAAAATAAGTTAATTATATTTCCAACGAAATAGAACTTAAGGTACTTCGAAGTTGGCCACTGCTGCTCGTGGCCGGAAGGCAGATGTTCTACGGATGAAATAAAATCAGAGGGTGCTGGGAAGACCACAACTCACATCTTGCGTCTGTTGGGCTCTTTATCAGTGGGCTTCGTTGATCGTAGGAAGCTCTTGCGGCTCTTTAAGCAGACGGGAGGTAGCTTGTGGCCGTGAAGAGGATGCCAGTTATCAGCTTCCTCTTGGTCTTTTCAACGCTGCAACCAACCTCACGGCGAACGCTTGGTGGCTGCCAGTGGATAGGTATAGCATTTTAAGGGGGGTGCGTTTTAGGCAGCCTGTAATAATTTTGCATGTGTCGTTGACGGCGATATCTATCTATCTATAGCACTTGTTCTTTGGTTAATAAAATTATATCTCCTTCTCTTGTGGCTCTTTCTGGCAACACTCTCAAAATTTCATACTTAGACGAGGCTCGAAATGCTTGGCATAGTGCTTGCCCCAATACTACTCCCCCCAAATCTCTTTCGTCTCAACGGCTATGGGACGGGCCTCTGTGCGAGCTGACGCGGAATTGTCTGTTACAAACGTGCTCAAGCTCCACAGATCGTGCTCGTCTCCTGGCCGTTTCCAAATGGGAGTCAGGGTTTTGGTTGCAAGCACTTCCATCACACAATACTGGTACTTTAATGGATCCAGTTTCTTTCCGTATTGCAACTTCTTTACGGTTGGGTGCAGGGTGCTGTGCCCCTCATCACTGCCAGTGCGGTACTGCTGCTGATCAGCTTGGTCACCACGGATTATCGTGCACCAGGGCTGCCAGTAGGATTTCCCGCCACGCTAGCCTTAATGATACCATTCACCGGGCCCTTAACAGCGTTAACATTCCAGCCATTCTAGAACCGAATGGTCTGTTACGTGACGATGGTAAGCGTCCTGACGGCATGACTCTTGTTCCGTGGGAGAAGGGTAGGCCTTTGGTGTGGGACGCTACATGCGTTGATACCCTTGTGCCATCTCATCTGTCCGGGACATCAGTTAGGGCCGGTGCGGCGGCAGATTCCGCTGAGGACCCCAAAAGACGCAAATATTCAAGTCTCGACAGAGCTTACTTATTTGAGCCTTTCGGGGTCGAGACTCTGGGTCCGTGGGGTTCCGGGGCCCTTCGCGTTTTCAAAATTCTTTCTGGGCATCTGGTCGAAGCGACGCGTGACCCGAGAGCTGGCTCTTATCTGGCTCAACGTATTAGTATTGCCATTCAGCGTGGCAATGCAGCCAGCATCTTAGGGACGCTTCCGTCAGGTAGTGATTTGGATCAGTTGAGCTACCTTTAGATCGCTTGCAGCGGTCTTCAGGTAGCACAACTGTTTCATATGTATTTTGTACATACCTTGTATTATTCTTTCTGTAAATAAATGTTTATTATTTATTTATATTGCTCGCCTGCTACCTACCTTGCACCGACCCGCGCGCCGCGCCACGGAAGTCATATTCGTTTGGTCCTCTGTCTACGGGTTGGTCATTTGGCTCCCACGTGGGTGGATTGTGCTTTGATTGTACACAGTCCATTGTGTCGGCTAGGCAACTCATGGCGCCAATCGGGATTATAGAATTGTCTTTGGAAAATTGGAATTCCATAGACAATTCTATGGAATTGATGGCAATTGGTGTCCGTGTGAACGTCTACACACAATAGGTAGTTTGCTGGGCACAATTCGACAATCAGTTCGTTCATAGAGTTTCGTGGTTCATTCATATAACGTAAGACAGAGAAAGATATGGGAGACTCATAGCAAGATAGAAAGAGGCGCATATATCATAGAATGACGTGGCTTCCGGAAAGTTAGTAGTGTCTTTTTGTTTAAGCTGAATTAAATTATAAGCTAGAAGAGGAACTGATGTAATGTAAATACATTCCATGAATTGATTGGCATTTTTCATTAAATTTCTTCATGATTTCTTCGTTATCAAGAATTTCCAAAGTAGTAAGTAGAACTAATCAGATGGTCAAGCAGATGTCTGAAATCGGGCTGCCAGCAAAAGACAAATATTTTCCCGATAATACTACCAGCATGCGTGTTCGTATATTTTTTGAATAATAAATCTAAAAGAAAACCGGTCAAATGCGTGTCAGATTCGCGTGGAGAGGGTTCCGTACAAGTAGGCTACTATAGTAGCCAATAGACTAGTTGAACTTATTAGTCTTCGGTGAAATTAAGGAAAACTTTTCCCTTCAAGAATATTCACTGTTTTCCGTAGGAATTTAAAGACGTGGGTTTTGGGTTTGGTGAACAAACGACTTTAAAAAAATTAGGTAATCGGTTAGGTACGTATGCAAGTTGTTGGAATTGCACAATATTCTGATATGATGTTGGCCTCTAAACAGGTTTTCCAAATGTAGGTGCGTATGCAATATTGTTTGAATTGCACAATATTCTGATATGTGTTAGTATGTTGGCCTCTAAACAGGTTTGCCAAATGTATTAAGTATAAATTTAATTTCGTTTCTGATAATTGGTCGTTGCGCTCTATCAGTTCTGCACTTCTCTATCACAATCACAAGACTGCAGCCTTCAGAGGAAGTTTTAGATAATAGGCAACAAAGTGCTGGAACAATATTCCTCCCCCGATCCGAAATGTTAAAACCAAGTACACCTTTAAAATACATTTTAAAAAGTTTTTGTAACAGATACAAATTGCAGGTATTCATAGAAGAAAGAAAGAAAGAAAGAAAGAAAGAAAGAAAGAAAGAAAGAAAGAAAGAAAGAAATAAAGAAACGTTTATTTAATAAAAACAGATATAAAAAATAAGGCAATTTGTGTGTGTGCCTGACGTAAGCCACAAAAGGGTCTTCAACTCAGCCTTTAGGCACATAGTTACGTTTAGCGTCTTAGGCACTTCGTTTGCCAAAAATAATACTACCATCCGTTATCGCTTGCATTCGCACGTGTTGTCATGTAGGTACATCACCTAGGTAGCAAACTCCAATATTATAAGGACTCCTGTATTACTGCACAAGCACCAACATTTTGTAGCCTAGGTACACATTACACATTGTTTTGTAAATCGTTCTGCTTGCTATCGATGGATTATGGCTGAAAATCAGTGTTTTTGCTTCTTGAGCAAAATATCTCGCTGAGCCATGGCCTTTTTGACGTACTGCAGCACACACAGACATTTTACTTGGATTTTGTATATATTATTGTTTGTTTTTATTAGTATATTATATTTTATTGTTTATTTTTAATTGTGCACAGTACAATTTGTTGTAATTTGTATGTGTGTGTGTCTGAATTTGCAAATAAATACTTTTTCTATCTATCTATCTATGTATATGTATGTACTCCGTCCAGGAGTTTCAGAGAAAATCAGCTGTGACCTACAGACACGAGAGTCATCCTATCGTGAGCATCCACCATAACTATCTAAGTTTAGGTCAAGCAATGATCTGCGAGGTCGGTATTTAGATGGGTGACCACTTGGTCTTAACAAATGTCTACCTCAAATATTACTGCAAACATTTTTCATTTTTTTCTTATTTTTTTTTAAAAGAACATACTTTGACCGTCACCACTCCCACTCTTTCCACGCATACGTTAGCTTGGTAAATATGTTTGAAATATAAATGGAGTTTTTTTTTCATACTGAATACCTATTTGGTGTAAGATATAGTAAAAACGTGATAGATTTAACAAGAAAACTGTTAATTGGAAACACTGCACATTTTAACCATCCTATTGCCGTAGGCCAATCGGCATGTGTGTGCACGCGAATTGTGCTCAAAATCGAACTGCCCAACTTCCCGACTGTCGAATCGGCGTACGTGTGCAAGCGGCATTACACAAATAAGAACAGATAGATTTATGCTTGTCTGATTCCAACACATGAATACATTCAAATAAAAGAATGAGACTGGTATAATCGATACCGTTTCGTTTTTAGCCGTAGTTCCATGCTTTAGTTCTTATTCCGAGTATACGTGTGATGATGTGTGTGGCCAAACGGCCTGCGTGTGCACGTGAATTGTGCACAGAATATAATTGCCTAATTTCCCGTTTGTCGAATACGTTTGAGTCATTGAATTAAGGTCATTCGTTCATTCATTCTTCATTGGCGAATCAACTTGTCTGTCTGTGTATGGCAATTGGCAAATTTGGCAACGCCATAGAAGAAAAAATACTTTGACGGCGCTACAGAAGACATAAGACAATTCGTTTTTTAATAATTTATTTACAAGTGTAGATCACTAGATAGTAGATCAATACTTTAAAAAACTATACCAATTGTTGGTGCAGTTAACGTAGGAACTAAAATGTATTTATAACTCACAACCATGGACCCCGGCGACTGTCAAAATGTGGGCGTTCTTCCTAACATTATTGATGTTGAGTGGAAACTGGAAGTCTCTACAAATTCCCCAGGAACTGGATCCGATAACCTCCTATACACTGTGATACTAAAGACTGACGTGGGCGAGGATATCAGGTTTACATGTGGCAGCCAGCAGCTCCAAGATTTGGTGTACAAATTGAAACATTTAGTTCGGCATTGTGAGAAAATAAAAACTGAACTTTCGTAGTGTTTATTGAACTTGTGATGTGATATACTTGTGTGTAATTTATTTATGAAGTACCTACCATTGATATACCTATTTATGATTACTAAGTAATAAAAAACTAGGTAAATATATCTCAAAATAAAATTGTATTGTAAATAATGCCTAAAACTAACTGTATCCCTCGAACAATAATTATTAAAACCTAAAAGAATGACTGAAAAGGCCTGTAAATAAAATAAATCTAACTGGAGTTCAAAAACGTTTTAACCCATAGATGTAAGAGGGGTGTTAATAAGTTAATATTGGAACACGAGTTGATGGTGGAGATCGGAAACCACACTCAAGCTAAATATAATTACAGGTAAGCTTAAAATGCTTCAAACTTGACTGTTATTCATAGAAACTGACAACTCAACATGCATTGTGTGTCATGTAAAACCTTATTCTCACATGTGTAAAACAATATGTGTGAGTGTGGTATTAATCTTCTCCATAGTAAGACATCCTATTCGGGGTTACGTAGGGTTAACCCAATCTAAAACTAAACATGCCAGTACATTACTAGGATCACTTTGAAACTTCAAGCTTGTGTCAAGTGCCAATCAAAAGCAGTGGTAGGGATGTTCAGTTTTAGATTGGATAATCTCTACTACTTTGTGAGTCTTAAGTCTGTATAACAGGTGGTGAACACTGAACACTATATTAGGGCTGGGTGTTCAGACTAGAGAGCTGGGCGTAGGTACTGGCTGTTTTTCTATCCATCACGATTCCTGCTGGTGAACCAAGATGTTTGTATAGGTAATTGATTTGAATCTTATTGGCCCTTAACTGGCACACACTCGAGTTAGAAACATTAAATCTAAATTTCTTTACAAAGCACAAGATGGAAATTAAATAAGGCGGGTTCTTATTTTAATAACTTTATTTCAAAAATACCTTAAGTAGTAAAGTTGATAACCTCTGTACAGAAAGAGTGGTTATGGTTATGGGTTGTCAGCTTAACTGTCTCAATATAACAAGACTACAATTTTTTACATCATAATGATAAACGTCTTAGACGGCTGCCATGCATAATGGACCCGCCCATAGAGTTTGAATGCGGAAAAGGGAGTTCTTTAACATTAACATTATTAACATTAACTGCCATGTGAAAATCTAATTAAAAATGAGGCTAGTTCCAGTAGTTCCCTTAATCGCCACTCCTATTCTCTTTCTGCACAGACTAGTAGGTACCTTAATACAAATAACATATCACTGCACAAAAACAACTCCGATTAACTAGAGATCTTAAATGAATAGATACGCTGCTACTCGTCTACAAAATGTTAGCTTCTTTAGTTCTTAAACATTGGTGTAGATTGTGATTCAGCATTCTCACAAACACATTTAAAATTACAGCATTCAAAAGGTTTCTGTCCCTACAAGTAGGTATACAAGTAGGTATACAAGTAGGTATACAAGTAGGTATACAAGTAGGTATACAAGTAGGTATAATCACAGATAAAATAATACTATACTAGCACGTTCAAAATAAAAAAAATACAAATGAAACAGTTAAGCTATCTGAAGACCGTTGCAAACAATCTAAAGGTAGATCAACTGATCCAACTGATTACAGAATTATTTTTACTATATACACTTATACACTGCAGCTAATACCAATCGCCGAAATGTAAATACCCTCTGTCTCCTCCTGTGGATGCCTTAAAGCCGACTTCGGGTTTACACCAGAGGATGGAAAGCAGCATCCACCTGAGTTATCAACATCATTAACCGCATTCACCAATCCGCCTGCCAAGTGTGGTGATTATGGCAAATACCTCCATTGCATTATAGGGGGGTCGTCCAGCAGTGGACGTCTAAATGCTGATGATGATGAGGATGAAAGAATGGTGCAACAGAATCGACACCAATGAGTCTTAAATCAGTATCTTAAAATATCACAAAATCGACAACTACACTACTACCCATCAGCAATTTATAAAATTTATCCTTTTAATTTGAACACATCATAGTTTGGTTTAAAAGAAAGGGCTCTTCAAAAATACCTTATTATTCATAATGATGAGTGATAAATAATGCAGCCTATGAAAATACATCATGACTGGAAATATAATGCGTTCTACATTCTGCTGTCATAATACATTTAGCGGCCCGCTCGCGACTTCGTTCGCGTGGGCCCGGTGACCCGACTGCAGCGCCACCTATGGCCCAGTAGTGAATCTAAACCATCCAGGGACCCACACAAAAAAACATCAAATCGGTCAATTTGTTTCAGAGTTTTAGCGAGACTAACGAACAGGGCCCTTATTCCCTTATGACTAATCGTGACATAACGCGGGCTCGTTACGATAACTGCGTGGAATCATCGTTCAGAATACATTGTGACGTCACACGTCATTGGCAAGTAATCTCCTATGGTCATAGCGAATAAGGGCCCGGCAATTAATTTTTATATTAAAGAAAGAAGTAATTTAGGTAGTGAAAAAAAACGATCACAAAATTACCGATAATATTCAATGTCCTCAGAATATTTAATTAAATATTTTTTTTAGTGCTGAAAATATTTATCACTATTTTATTTTGTATTAAAAATATTGCTTTTCTTAATTTATTAGCTGCATATTATTATTTTAACTATTGCACATTTATGACTAAGGTAAGGATTAAGTACATAACTACAGTTAAGATATTAGTAATACTTCTGATTATGTAATGACTTGCATTGATTTAATTGAACACCAAGATATTTAAAATTTACCAACTTTTGGTACCTATACTTTGCATTCGAAATCGCTTGATTGGTACCTATACTTTGAATTCACAATAGCTTGATTGGTACCTATACTTTGCATTCACAATAGCTTGATTGGTACCTATACTTTGCATTCACAATAGCTTGATTGGTACCTATACTTTGAATTCACAATAGCTTGATTGGTACCTATACTTTGAATTCACAATAGCTTGATTGGTACCTATACTTTGCGTTCACAATAGCTTGATTGGTACCTATACTTTGAATTCACAATAGCTTGATTGGTACCTATACTTTGAATTCACAATAGCTTGATTGGTACCTATACTTTGAATTCACAATAGCTTGATTGGTACCTATACTTTGCGTTCACAATAGCTTGATTGGTACCTATACTTTGAATTCACAATAGCTTGATTGGTACCTATACTTTGCATTCACAATAGCTTGATTGGTACCTATACTTTGAATTCACAATAGCTTGATTGGTACCTATACTTTGCATTTACAATAGCTTGATTGGTACCTATACTTTGCATTCACAATAGCTTGATTGGTACCTATACTTTGCATTCACAATAGCTTGATTGGTACCTATACTTTGCATTCACAATAGCTTGATTGGTACCTATACTTTGAATTCACAATAGCTTGATTGGTACCTATACTTTGCATTCACAATAGCTTGATTGGTACCTATACTTTGCATTCACAGTAACTTGATTGGTTTAGTTTGCATTCACAGTAACTTGATTGGTTTATTTTGCATTCACAGTAACTTGATTGGTTTAGTTTGCATTCACAGTATCTTGATTGGTTTAGTTTGCATTCACAGTAACTTGATTGGTTTAGTTTGCATTCACAGTAACTTGATTGGTTTATTTTGCATTTACAGTATCTTGATTGGTTTAGTTTGCATTCACAGTATCTTGATTGGTTTACTTTGCATTCACAGTAACTGGATTGGTTTAGTTTGCATTCACAGTAACTTGATTGGTTTAGTTTGCATTCACAGTAACTTGATTGGTTTATTTTGCATTCACAGTATCTTGATTGGTTTACTTTGCATTCACAGTATCTTGATTGGTTTACTTTGCATTCACAGTATCTTGATTGGTTTATTTTGCATTCACAGTAACTTGATTGGTTTAGTTTGCATTCACAGTAACTTGATTGGTTTAGTTTGCATTCACAGTAACTTGATTGGTTTATTTTGCATTCACAGTAACTTGATTGGTTTACTTTGCATTCACAGTATCTTGATTGGTTTACTTTGCATTCACAGTAACTTGATTGGTTTAGTTTGCATTCACAGTATCTTGATTGGTTTATTTTGCATTCACAGTAACTTGATTGGTTTACTTTGCATTCACAGTATCTTGATTGGTTTACTTTGCATTCACAGTATCTTGATTGGTTTACTTTGCATTCACAGTATCTTGATTGGTTTACTTTGCATTCACAGTATCTTGATTGGTTTACTTTGCGTTCACAGTATCTTGATTGGTTTACTTTGCATTCACAGTAACTTGATTGGTTTACTTTGCATTCACAGTATCTTGATTGGTTTACTTTGCATTCACAGTAACATAATAGGTATACTTTTAAATAAGTAGGTACCTAAATTTAAATTAAAAGCACAAACAATAAAGTAACTACATTGGAAATAAAATAATGCATAGCCTTTTTTAATAAATTTAACATTAAAATATAAATAGAAAAACAAACACAAAGATATCAGATACACGCATCAATCAGTTGCGTAGACAAACAATGGCAAGTTGTAGACGGGGAATCAAACAGATTGACTTCATATATTTTAGTGGGCAATCTCAGCGCCAAAGGTTTTTAACTTGCTTCAGGCCGCGCCATTTTACCAGACTTGCCACCATTTTTTTTTTTTTTTTTTTTTTTATACTACTGAATGACGGAACAAGCAGATGGCCCACCTGATGATAAGCGGTAACCTCAGCCTATGAACAGTGCATTACCTCATAGGCATTACCATTGCTACGCCACTGGCTTTAAGGTGGTTGCTTTCGCTTGTGGCGCGAAATTCAATTTTTTTCGAGTTTTTTGCTCATCACAGCTCATCAACACTTCTTCAGATAGTGAAGACCAATTTTCCGGTAATTATATGACCTAACACACAAGTTTTAATTTATAGTATCACATAAATAATGTGTGTTCATGTTGTGTTCGCCTGTAATTGGTGTATGTATCAGCTCGAAACTAAGTGAATGATTTTTGTAAATGTGTTTATATATACGCTGTTGGCGTTCCTTTTTATGAATAAATAAATAAATATCATTTTAAATTTGAATTTCGCGCAACCACCTTAAAAGTTCTTTGTGACCGATATATTTTAAGATTGTGCTACGATTGTGCTTCAATGGTTTTACAGTGTATTTGTTTCAAGCACAATCGTAACCAAAGTAATGATATTTGTGTGATACTTTAAATTAAAACTTGTGTGGCAACATTGTTTTCGCTATCTGAAGAAGTGATAATGACCTGTGAAGAGCAAAAAACACGAAAAAAAAGAATTTCGCGCCACAAGCGAAAGCAACCACCTTAACTTGCTTCAGGCCCCGCCATTTTACCAAACTTGCCACCATTGCTACGCCACTGGCTTCAAGTTTGGGAATATCACATGTAGGTACGAGTATGTTTAAAGCTTTGACATAGCGTTAGCGCAGAATGAGTCAAACACAAAAGCAGAGTAACAACCAAGCGGCAAAATGCTCTGCCGGTTTTCAACAAACGATTAAATCACAATTTCACTGGTGATGTAAAGTTTTACCCGACCAGGCATTTAAAAGTATGTCATGTTATTTTTTATCACCCTATTAACAAAAAATAATCAACGTAGGTGCCTTTTTAATTTGTCACCATTTTTAGATTCTCTAGCAAGTATCTAAATAAGCGGTATAGAAGCATGGATATTATCATAGTCCCTTCTAATGGATATGACACTTCTATACCGCTACATAGTAGGTACATATACATATAGTCGGGTTTTTATTAAACTTTAATATACACGTTCGTTAATTTGTTATTATTAAACATAGGTAGATACTCTAATAACCTAAATTTCTTTACATCAGCTAAATCTATTCAATATACGTAACTTTTTTTTCGTTTTTTATATATTTTAGTTTAAACAGAGCTATGAAATATGTTCTAATATAGTACTATTATAGAACTTTCGCTTTCACTTTTAGAAAGAGCGCAGACCAAGCGGCAAAATGCTCTTGCAGTTTTCCACAAGCGGCAAACTGCTGGAGCAGTTTTCAACTGATAACTAAAAATAAATATTGTCCTTAGCCAACTCGAATACAGTTGAAAGGAGTGTGCGCGAACATACGCTGCTGAGATCAAATTGTCTCTTACAACACTATTTGAATTGGATAAGGACGCTATTTATTTATCAGAGGAAGACTGCTTGAGCAGTTTGCCGCTTTGTCTGCGCTGACCCGATCATGATATAAGCCAATCCACTTAGAATTGAAATGACTTGAGTTATGTAAAATAGCTCTGATTGATCGCATCATTGTAAATAGGCCAGTCTGCCTGAGATCTTTCATAATCAGTCACATCCGACAACAATTCTTTACAATCCAGTATTCGAATACGCGCATCAACTATCCGGACTCACGGTAGTGCAACAGCCCAGTTTTAAGTGCACCCGCACATTGAGCCACTAGTTGCGGCCACTGAACGCGGCCACAAGCTGTGGACGAGTTTTTTCATACATTTTGTCTATACAAACTACACTACAACCGCCGATACTATTATCGGCGCAAACCGAGCGTTCGAGCCACAAGCAGCGGGAGTTGCCCGAGCTCGCTACTTGTGGCCGCGTTTAGTCTTGGCTACTTGTCGGCGCCCGCTTCCCCACCAACACACGTCAGTTCTGCTGCATACAATTCAGCCGAATAGTGGCTTAAGTGGCGGCGACTGCTATCTAACCCACTAAGGGCTGCGTCTAGTGGCTAGACTGAAACACTAGTGGTCGCGTTCAGTGGCCGCGACTAGTGGCTCAATGTGCGGAGGGTCTAAGTCATACTGCGCCGCCACGCTTGATCTCGCCGTCATCAACTTTTTTAACTGCATTTATTTTTACCGTTCTACTATAAAATTCGAATTATCCTTGGAATAATTACACAGTGATTTGTCTTTTGAGGAGTCAACCTTCTGTACCTGTACTATTATGTATTCTGTGGTTATACCTACCTCACCTAAATACTGTAACTGTAATATTGTACCTTAATATTGTAATTGAAATTGTATTGACCAATTTAACGAAATTGTAATTTGTCCTCAATTATCCACTGTTAGTCCAGTCAAGTTAAACATAAAAAGTGGGTCGTGCTTGCAAAAGTTCGGGTCACGCTGATTTTTTTATATGTTGTTAGGATCTTAACCAACATTAAAAAACCAGATTTGCAATTTTCCAAGTGCTGTGCGTTCGGCGGTGTGCCCAAAAAACCATGAAATTTTGGGTTTTTTTTTTTCAGTTTTTGCTCAATATCTTAGTGAAGGAAGGTCTGACCGGTATGATAAACGGTAAAATACTTTTAAAGATGACTAAATTTGCAACAATTTTACACTAGCGCGAGCTCTATAGAGCCATTGGTTCCCAAGATACAGTTCTTCAAAAATATCCATTTTTTTCCTAAAAGTGTATTTTTTCGAAATGTTCACTTATTTTGTGAAATATCTTCTAAAATACGTATCCCAAGTCAAATATTATAATAATTAAGTTGTAGTAAATTTACTTAGGTTTAATTTGGGACCAAATTGGTACCTGTAGGTACAGCGGTTATCTCAAAAACAGATCTTCTATCTTAGATGGCCCGGGCTTGGGCTCGCACGAAGATGGTGTCTCGATGGCCGTGATGGACGCTGGGAGAGGCGCCCAGTCTGCAGTCGGGTCAACTTCATCGTCCGAGCATTTCAGCTCCACATCCGGGACGTTAATTCACAATTTGCCACCGCATGACTGGCAGAGGACTGCATTTACATTAAATTTTTCACAAAGGGCAGGAGGTGCTGGATCCATGGTGGTGGGGATGGGGGTGAGTCCCTGAGAAGACAGCTTCCATCCCCCAATCAGTGGGATTAAAGTTGACTCCCTACCACTTCTGCACTTGGAGGTAGCATCTTGCCGCATGGTGGCCTGCGGCATCTTCCGTCGGTGGCAAACGAGCGAGGTTTATGCTTGTTGAAGAGACAAACGCCTTATACATCAGGAAATCCAAAGTATCCCTCGCGATGTATATAGAGCCACAAAGCACTTGATGCCTGCTTCTCTCATGACTTGTGGGGTGAACTCTGGCCGAAGGAAGACCTCCACTTGCTCAGCAAGTGGTTCACTCTTCCTCAGGAGATTGATGTTTTTGGCCTTTCCTTGGCCAAATGGTACCGACGGAAGATGCCGCAGGCCACCATGCAGCAAGGCGCTACCACCAAGTGCAGAAGTGGTGGGGAGTCAACTTTAATTCCACTAATTGGGGGTGGAAGCTGTCTTCTCAGGGACTCACCCCCATCCCCACCACCATGGATCCCGCACCTCCGGCCCTTCTACGAAAAAAAACCTGTAAATGCAGTCCTCTGCCAGTTATGCGGTGGCAAATTGTGAATTAACGTCCCGGATGTGGAGCTGAAATGCTCGGACGATGAAATTGATCCAACTACAGACTGGACGCCTCTCCCAGCGTCCATAACGGCCATCGAGACACCATTTTCGTGCGAGCCCCAGCCCGGGTCATCTAAGATACAAGATCCGTTTATGAGAGAACCGCTGTGCCTACAGGTACCAGTTAGGTCTTAAATGAAAGCTTATTAAATTTACTACAACTTCATTTTATAATATTTGACTTGGGATGCGTATTTTAGAAGATATTGCACAAAATAAGTGAACATTTCGAAAAAAATACACTTTTAGGAAAAAATTACCTATTTTTGAAGAACTGTATCTTGGGAACCAATGGCTCTATAGAGCTCGCGCTAGTGTAAAATTGTAGCAAATTTAGTCAACTTTAAAAGTATTCGCAGTTATCATAGCGGTCAGACCCTTCCTTCACTAAGATATTGAGCAAAAACTGAAAAAAACCCCAAAATTTCATGGTTTTTTGGGCACACCGCCGAACGCACAGCAATTGGAAAATTCCAAATCTGGTTTTTTAATGTTGGTTAAGGTCCTAACAATATATAAAAAAATCAGCGTGACCCGATCTTTTGCAAGCACGTATGTACATCTTGACTGGACTATGTGTAATTGACTGAATAGAGGTGGGCAACTTTATCGTACCCATTGTAAAAAAGGACCAATTCCGACTTTCAAAAGTAAGTATTGATTTTATTTCTTTTTCTGTGCTATTTGTGGAAATCCCAACCCTTTGTTATATGGTCTATGTCATAATTTGTACACTCAAAGATTACTAGAATGCTAAACATTATACTCTGTGTTTTCGACTACTAAAAAAATAAAAATGTGAAAAAGTCGACGAAGTTTTTATGGAAAATCCTTAAATAAAGCCCTGCAGAGAGCCCGATATCAACGAACGAAAAAGAGGTGGCAGGAGCCCCACACTATTATTTAAGAAAATTAAAATAACCATCAAATTAGATGAATTACTCCATGCTAATCATAAATGACCGTATCCTAGGCATTCCTAGCATCACAATGAACCGGGCCACGGGTATCGATAAAAAGTGATTCACTGTAGACCACATGACGAATATTTTAATATATTACTAATGCGTGTATCCGAACCATGGGCAATAGACAATTTTAATCTACGCACATTACAAATACTACTTTCTGTATCACCACAGCAAGGACGGATCTAGAATCCTATTGGCAACGTCTACTAAAGTTGTAAGGATAAAAAAGTTACGCCTTGCCCAACTGGGCCCATAACCAGCAACCAAAGGTTCACTCCTGTTGCAGCGCTCATAGGCAAAGGGACGACCGACTAACCTTCGCACCGCTCTGTCACACTGGTGTGATGGTTAGGAAGAAAACTTCCTGCACGAAACACTAGTATTAAAGATAGGAAAACGCATTCCTAACCTCAACACCGTCGCTTCTCTGTCAATCTGGTGTGATGGAGGACGCATACCACCATCGTAAAAACGTAGCTTAAAGCGAGAAGAACTTGAGGAAATCCGCTGGAGGCACCGGGTACGGCGGCAGAGGACCGCCGGCTTCCTTGAGACGCTCGCGGTATTCCGGACACTGGAACATAACCAACAATGGCGGTCAACGAAGTTCCTTATAAATAAAACCGGCCAAGTGCGAATAACGTTAGCCAAAGCCAATGGTTTAAAAAAAACAAAAGAGTTTTAAAAGTACTTTATTCTTTTATTACTAGTTTAGTTTTTTTTTTATACTACCACGGTAGCAAACAAGCGTACGGCCCACCTGTTGGTAAGCGGTTACCGTAGCCTATGAACGCCTGCAATACCAGAGGCATCACACGCGCGTTGCCGACCCTTTAAAAATTTCCAAACACCCCTTTTAAAGAACCGCATACTGTAGTCGCTAGGGAAAAGTATGAAAGGTAAGTTATTCTAAGTTAAAATTAACAGAGACTACGTCTGGTCAATGTAGGTACCAGTGATAGAATGACGACACCATATTCCATTTCCATATTCCCAGTAAAACTGCAAGTGCTGAATCGGCACTCGTGTTGTATCGGCCGGGCATTGAAAATGCAAGGCTGCTGTTTCACTCTCATTCAGGTCAGCAGGTTAGGTACATGTTGGGCATGTAACATGCGAGTCGGAGGCCATACACCCTTCATCCACCAACCTCACGTTAACTAACCTGATCAGCGATACACGGGTGTCCGAGCGACCGCCAGAAAAGGCACTTGCAGTGGCGACACAGCGACAGAGTCTCGGCGTATTGTGCATCCTCACGGAGACCATACACCCTTCATCCACCGACCTCACGTTAACTAACCTGATCAGCGATACACGGGTGTCCCAGCGACCGCCATCTGACGTCGGCGTATTGTGCGTCCTCACGGAGACCATACACCCTTCATCCACCGACCTTAAGTTAACTAACCTGATCGGCGATACACGGGTGGCCGAGCGACCGCCAGAAAAGGCACTTGCAGTGGCGACACAGCGACAGAGTCTCGGCGTATTGTGCATCCTGACGGAGACCATACACCCTTCATCCACTGACCTCACGTTAACTAACCTGATCAGCGATACACGGGTGTCCCAGCGACCGCCATCTGACGTCGGCGTATTGTGCGTCCTCACGGAGACCATACACCCTTCATCCACCGACCTTAAGTTAACTAACCTGATCGGCGATACACGGGTGGCCGAGCGACCGCCAGAAAAGGCACTTGCAGTGGCGACACAGCGACAGAGTCTCGGCGTATTGTGCATCCTGACGGAGACCATACACCCTTCATCCACTGACCTCACGTTAACTAACCTGATCAGCGATACACGGGTGGCCGAGCGACCGCCAGAAAAGGCACTTGCAGTGGCGACACAGCGACAGAGTCTCGGCGTATTGTGCATCCTGACGGAGACCATACACCCTTCATCCACTGACCTCACGTTAACTAACCTGATCAGCGATACACGGGTGGCCGAGCGACCGCCAGAAAAGGCACTTGCAGTGGCGACACAGCGACAAAGTCTCGGCGTATTGTGCATCCTCGCGGAGGCCATACACCCTGGGAAATACATAAATCCTTTAATTTCCACTCTCCTCAACCACACACACAGTGCACACAGTAGTGCTCGCATTGCTGTGTTCCGGTTTGAAGGGTATGGGTGCCGGTGAAATTACTGGCACATGAGACTTTTCATCTTTATGTCTCAGGGTGGCGGACGCAGTGCAATGCCACATAGGGTTCGTCCTAGGTGGACGTGACCTATGAGGTAATGCACTGTTCATAGGCAAAGGTTACCGCTTAACACCAGGTGGGCCTTCTGCTTGTTACGTCATTCAGTAGTATAAAAAAAAAAAACTTGACACAACCCTTTTGCTAAGTTTCCAAGTAGTATGTTAAAAATTTTAAGTAGTTGCGTTACACACTCACTCAATACCGGTAAAGGTTACAAACTTGACACAACCCTTTTGCTAAGTTTCCAAGTAGTATGTTAAAATTTTGAAGTAGTTGCGTTACACACACTCACTCAATAACGGTAAAGGTTACAAACTTGAATTTATTCACTGAAATCAGTGAATAAAATTACTTTTAATCACTATTTTGGTGTTGAATTAATTTAGAACTTAGAACACACCAAATATATTATACCTCCATCACAATGCTATACAAAATCCTTGTGCAAAAAATACTCGATACAAACTTCTTGTGCAAAGAATACTCGATACAAAATCCTTGTGCAAAAAATACTCGATACAAACTTCTTGTGCAAAGAATACTCGGCTTATAAAGTCCTTGTGCAAATAACTACTCGAGAGCGAGACGTCGAGATTTGATTGGTCGACATTTTCGACAAGGAGTTTAGCATTAGAATAAAAACTGTTTATGTTCTTTGCTGTCATTAGTAAATTGGAGCTATTTTAAATACTGTAAGTACTACGAACACGAAGTTTAGTATTAAGTGCTCAATAATAAATCGATTGGAAATGCATTCAAGTGATAATGAAGATTTATATTTTCGCTTAAATCTTTCTTTTTCTCGTAGATCTAAGGTATAGTATGCAACTCTTGAATAAAACGGATTTATATCGAGGGCCATGAATCACTCACGCCTCGCTCAGGATTCTAACACTTGAATCACTCTCCTACGGCCGTGATTAAGTCGTTAGAATCCTTCACTTGCTCGTGATTCATCTATGCCCCTCGCTTTAAATCCGTCCTTTATTCACTAATTGGTAATAAAAGCCGACTAAGGGATTACATCAGGAGGCAGGCATATGAGGGATAGGCAGCAGCATCCACCTGAGTCTCAACACCAATACTGCGATCACCAATCCACGTGCCATGCGAGGTGATTATGGTAAATCCTCCATTCTATGGGGGACGCCTCGTCCAGCAATAGACGTCTAACTGATGATGATGATATAAATAAATAAATAATGCTGGACAGTTTACACAACATTATCTAGCCGCCAAGCTAAGCAGATCTTGTGTTATGGGTACTAGATAACTAACATACTTAAGGTGGTTGCTCTTTCTTTTTTTTGTGTGTATTTGCACAAATATGGGAGAACAGAGTATAATTTTACACTGAAATTACTGTTGTTGGTCCACTGTTTTCTTCAACCATTTGTTTTTTTTTATTTGTTTTGCCGCAAATAATTACCAATATAAAAGCCAACAACAGTCATTTCAGTGTAAAATTATACTCTGTTCGCCCATATTTGTGCAAATACGTTTGTATGAAAAAGCAACCACTTTAATACAATACATTCAATACATAGTTTTTTTTTTACTATACATACAAAATACTCAGAACACCCTGAACAAAACTCTGCAGATCGCACAAATATTTTTTCCGAGGCGGGAATCAAACCCGCAACCTCCCACGTCGCAGGCAAACCTTCACCCGCCTCGCCACAGAGGTCATGGTGTGTACTCACTTCCTGAGCTGGTGGAAGACCTTCTTCCAGTCTGTGTCCTTGTCTCCCTTAGCCTCCAGGTTGACGAGTTCCAGCTCGGTCTGCTGCGGGCTGAAGTGGAACGCGACCAGCGACCGCCAGATGCGCTGCTCGTTGCAAACCGACGCCATTACGTTCCATGCTGATGATGCAGACTGCAGATCAATATGGTGTGTACTCACTTCCTGAGCTGGTGGAAGAGCTTCTTCCAGTCTGTGTCCTTGTCTCCCTTAGCCTCCAGCTTGGCGAGTTCCAGCTCGGTCTGCTGCGGGCTGAAGTGGAACGCGACCAGCGACCGCCAGATGCGCTGCTCGTTGCAAACCGACGCCATTACGTTCCACGCTGATGATGCAGACTGGAGATCAATAGTCAAGGTCATAAAGATTCAAGTCATAGAGATAGTTATTAGAACTGAAATACGGGCAACAAGCAAGCTATACTTGGTGGAAATTGGTGCAGCCGTTTCCAGGATCATCAGCTCATAACTAGCAGTATGAGCTACAACTTCAACTCAAGATGACATGACATGTCTTCCTCCCACAGACTCCAGGGTCTGATGATGATCAATCACCACAAGATGAATAGAAGGATCTATGAAAACTAGACGACGGTAGTGTATTCCACTCCTTAGCAGTTCGCATGATCCTGGTTCTTCTCTATTGAATGTGCACTTACATCTAAATCCCTGTGGTCCGCTATCCTCAGCAGTATCTCCCTGACGCACTCCTCGGGCATGTCGTGCAGTTTGGGCATTACTTCTGGTCCGGGCTGAAATTTTAAGGATTTAATTGTAGTTAATAACTTAATGTGTAAGTACTTAGTTTTTGTCTTTTGTAGGTATTACCTTTTATGTTTTATCTTTCTTATAAAAGTATACATAGTGACTATACCGGTCAGAGCCTTCCTACACTAAGATATTGAAAAAAACTGAAGAAAAAAAACATGGTTTTTTGGACAAACCGCCGATCAATACTGACGATCTATTTCTTGACGATCTATTGGCATAAGAGATTAATTTATCAACACAAGTTTGAGAACCCACGAACCTCTATGTCACCATCATTGGAACATCCTCCCCTCTTGAATGCGGATCGCATTGGCGATGCGGTTGATCCTGGCAATGGCGTGGTCATGGTGTCCCCACAGCGCCCTGGAGCCCAGAGGCCTTCCCCAATAGGCGGCGCGTTCCGCCTCTCTTAATATGTCACCATAATTGAAACATCCTCACTTCTTGAATGCGGATCGCATTGGCGATGCGGTTGATCCTGGCAATGGCGTGGTCATGGTGTCCCCACAGCGCCCTGGAGCCCAGAGGCCTGCCCCAGCAGGCGGCGCGTTCCGCCTCTCTTAACGAAGTGAGAGCCACTAGGAGGGCACGAAGGGCGTTGAGGTTCTGTTTTGACGAGGACACTGAAATGTAAGTTCCTGCTTAGTTCACTCATTCGTCGTGTCACTGGTTATATCTTGGTAACACTGCGTTAGCTCAGTAAAAAGGTTGAGGTTAACTCTTAATACTGCGCTCCCGCCAGGCAGAAATCTTCATACAAAAAAACGCCACGCGCCGCTCGAAGAAGCGGTTTTTATAGAAAATCTCGTGAAATATAGAAATATTTAAAAAAACCCCGTGGATGAACCCTCCGTTTTATTGTATTGATTTTATTTATCCAATTTTTGACCCAATAATCTATACCATTTAGACAAACAATTGAATCTAGCCAAAAGTTAGAGGTAACTTTGTGTTTTTTTTTTACCGAGAAAATGTTGTCCTATCGTGTTTCTGTCTGGGTGATCCCTCGGTATTATAATGTAGTATCCATGCATATTTTTAATTTGAATATTGTACTTGATTTAGTCAGTTAAAAATCTAATCTAAGACTGGTAATTTTGCGTTATACCCCACCGTAAAAGTGCTATGTGATCGATGTTTTATTTTAAAGGATCACGGAATCAGAAGGCCCACCTGATGTTAAGCAGTAACCTCTGCCTTTAACAACGCATTACCTCACAGGACACGTACTCCTAGGACGATGGAGAAAGGGTGCGCCTTTCTTCTCGCCAAAAAAGGAATCGCCAATCTTTTCATGCACAAATCAGTTGATGAAGTTAAAAAGCTAGCATAACAAGGAAACTGGCAAAAACGCAAACAGACATCACGCAAACAGACATCACAAATTAAATAAAACACGTGGCTCTTCAGTTGGCCAGTCAGAAACGAGGGAATACTCTTGTGATGCTGCCTTGACTTTCTGCTCTGCATTCCGTGAAGTAATCTATTTGGTCAGCTAAAGTATGTCGAATGAATATAACACCGCCCAGATAGGCCATCTAAAACGTACCTGAAGACATAGCGGGCAAGCTGCTAGTGAAAGAATACTAAGTATATTTTACCCTGATCAGCAAGCTGCTCTAACATAGACAGCAGCAACTTCTGTGCCGCCCCGGGCAAGTGTGTCAGTCTCTGTTCTCCAAGCAGCAGTTCCAGTAGGGCACAGATGTAGTTGAACCGTCTCACGTCACGGACGGCTGACGAGAAGTCCAAGCGACGCACTGCTTCTGATAGGCCGTTGAATCCTGCTATCTGAAAAGGTAGGTACAACCAGTTTTATGTAAGAACACACCAAATTACAAGTTGGTAATTAGTATTTGTGATGGGGAATTGCCATAATCACCACGCTTGGCAGGCGGATTGGTGATCGCAGTATTAGTGTAATATTAAGTACTCTAGTGGTGTGCCGTGGTTTGGCCGGCTTAGAATAGACCCCTTCCTCCCGTGGATGTCGTAAAAGCCGATAAAGGGTCTACGCCAGAGGATGGGCAGCAGCATCCACCTGAGTATGAACACCAATATTGTCATCCATCACCAATTCACCTGCCAATCGTGGTAACCAACTATGGTGGTGGCCTATGTCCAGCATTGGACTTATGTGGGCTAATGATGATGACTCTGGTGTATGCTGCTGCTGCTGCCCATCCCTTGATGTAATCCCTCAGTCGGCTTTTACGACATCCGCGGGATGAGACGGAGGGTTATATTCTGACACCACGGCATTTTATGGAGGAGATCTCGTCCAGCAGTAGACTTAACGGCTGCTGATGAATTAGAACTTGAAAATATTAACTAGTAGGTAAATAGAACCAAGATCACCAATATAGCTCTCAGAATCAGCAAGTTGAAGTGGCAACTGAAGCAGTGCCGATGAGATGTGATGAGAAAAAATACATGCCACAAAATGGACCATCGTTTGGCATGTATATATTGGGTCAAAAATAAATAATATACAATAAAGCCGAGGGCTTTGTAGGAGTTTCATAAAATTATATATATTTTACGAGATATTCAATTAACATGGCTTTCATGAGCGGCGCGAGGCGGTTTTTCCTGTATGAAGATTTCTGCCCGTGGTTATGGCGAAACAAACAAACGTGCGACAAACGTGCGTTTGCGTGCGACAAACTTGGCTTTTTTTGACATTGAAGTTTTTGTCTGAATAGTATTTACTTATGTGCTTACCTCTTTGGTGCATTTGATTGTGATGTGGCAATGTGGAGGTATCCTCGATGAAAAGTCGTCTGTATTTTTATCGGCATCCTCGTTTTCTGACCTGCGAACAAATAATAATGGATATTATTGATAGTGAAAGACCTTTTTACACTTGTGAGTGCCTGAGAACTATACTCGGTTCGGTCGCTCGGTCAATTACGGAAATAAATATCCTGTGATAGTTCTGTTATTTTTTTTTATAAAAGATTGAATTGAGTGAGTGCATTAGTGATTGAAAGTATTTTTTTATTAAAAACCTCATCGTTTTGTCGGGGTCGGACAAACCCACATCGTCTATACGTGTTTAAAGTGGCTGCCCGACCAGCCTTCCGGTTATACGCGGTAGCGCACTTTATCTGGCCGAGGCCAGGACCAGTTGCGGCAGGTCCTACCGCCCATCATGCTAACACACTCCGGGTACTCATGCGAGTTGCTCGTGAACTTTGCAGAACACCACCGTTTATCCAAAATGGTATCGGAGCAATTGTGGTCGCTCACCACCCGCACCCGCAAAGATGCTAGCTTCAACCCCAGCTAGCATCCAGAATGGTACCGGAGCTGTAAAGCACGCTCACTTCTCGACACACGTACATGTGTCTACCCAGGTCCTGCAGCTGGGTGGCCGGATCCATGCCAGCTCACGTCTCTACTTACTATCCAGGTAAGTACCGGAGATTACAACGTACCGTTAGGTTGTTGCTTAAAGGATCACTCACTGACCCCGCTAGTGCCCACCTTACGGCCCGACGCCTTAGACCTGTGAAGACACCATCTAGTTGCGCCTAACCTAACCACCAATGTACCGGGAAGACGACATGCCCACCCCCTGCAACTAACCACATAGCCACCACGAAACCGAACCTAAGTCAGGACCTACCGGTTTTACCCAGTAGGCGGCTTCTCCTGACGCTCGTGGTACCCTAGTCCAAACAGCGGAACCCGTAGTATCCGCTGCGAACCCTATCTACTCGGGTCGTGTAGATAGGGATAGGCAGTTGCGGACAGACAGGTCGGACAGGTAAGTAATTAAGGGGGATCGGGGAGTTAATATAATATTAAACTCTGGTAATGTCATGTCAGAGGCCCACGGGCGGCTTGACAAACTCCGACACCAGAGGCCAGCACTACCTCATACGAAACGAAAGAAACGAAACTCTGGTTATTATTATAACATGGGAAATTTAACCTCTGTGGCGCGCCGGGCGCAGGTTCGCCTGCGACGCAGGAGGTTGCGGGTTCGATACCCGCCTCGGAACAAATATTTGTGCGATTTGCAGATATTTGTTCAGGGTGTTCTGGGTATTTTCTATGTATAATAAAAAATATCTATCAATGTAATATATTGTATTAAGTATATCAGTTATCTAGTACCCATAACACAAGCTCTGCTCAGCTTGGGGATAGATAATGTTGTGTGAACTGTCCAGCATTATTTATTTTTATTTATTTATTTAACCTAGACCCATGGGGCCTAAATTAAACTACACTCATCAACACGGTCTAGGGATATTTCATACTCAATTAAATAACTCGAAAAGTACTGGCCGCATTGGAATCTTTTATACACCGATTTGTTTGTAATTTATCTCAGACTAATTCCAAATTCAAATTTTTGAAAATTCTTTTGTTTAGGTGGCATAAAAATGTCTTGATGAGGGAATTTTAATTTGTGCGAAATTTAGAAAACAATACGAATTACGTTTAGTTACAGTTTTTTTTCATTTTTAAACGAAAGATAAAGTTAAAATTGAGGTATTGTAGCCATGCAACGCCAACATTTGACGAGGGCGGAGATGTTACGAGCTGTGGGAATGCTGGAAGCTGGGTCTGTTCAGCGTAATGTTGCTGAGGCCATAGGGACCCACCAAAATGTAATTTCAAGATTGTGGACACGCTATCGTGCCACAGGTGAAGTAGCGGAGAGGCACCGGGGGCCAAGTCGCATCACTACCCCCAGACAAGAACAATTTTTGCAAATTACTGCGCGAGCTCAACCAAATGCAACGGCGACTCAATTGGTCCAAAGGCTGCGAGTGGAACACCAAGCGCTTGTGAGTGGCCAAACTGTAAGAAGGCGACTGCATGAAAGCAATCTACGCTCTCGTAGACCACTCCGGGTCCCACCTTTACGGAGAGGCAATCGTGGACGACGATTAGAATGGGTTCGGAACCACGTGGACTGGGGCCGTGAGCAATGGTCCAATGTGCTGTTCACGGATGAATCCAGGTTCGGCTTCCATCCAGATTCACGAAGGACGCGTGTTTGGCGAGTTCCTGGACGATGGAGCCGTCTTCAGAACACTCAGGAAGTTCACCCATACCAAGGAGGAACAATTATGGTTTGGGCAGGAATTCGTCTTGGAGGACGGACGGATCTCGTTTGGGTGCGGGGCAATATGACGGCAGAACGATACGTCCAACAGGTGCTGGGGCCCGTAATCTTGCCCCACAGAACACAAATGGGGCAAGATTTCCTGCTCATGCACGACAATGCCCGGGCACACACGGCGAGAACGGTAGCAGCTTGGTTACATACACACAATGTTAGGGCCTTAGACTGGCCTGCTCAATCGCCAGATCTAAATCCCATTGAGCATGCGTGGGATATGCTGCAAAGAAGAGCTCTGAAGGAAGTTCCAAAAAATAAAAGTTAATAACAATCATGGAAATCATATTGATGTAATCACAGACAATCAAAACAATATCGCTCGGTCGTTAGAAAGTTTTTACGTAACAAATTGGTAGGTCATTATGGTTACGAACGACTGTTAGTGTTAACTAAGATTATGTATGATTCTTTGGGCTCCTTGAATGTTCTGCCGATTTATACAGATATGGCTTAGATGGTCGATGGTACTTAGATATTATAAAATCGGCTGTATAGCCACAGAATAAATATTAGTACAAGTACAGAAGACGCACTTAGCGAAAAAATTTATATAAATAGCGACTCTTGCTGGGACGCAACAAAGTGCAATTCAGCTCGCATTAGCGCTCAATGCCTATAGCGATATTCACCTAAACATTTGCTCTCTCTTCTAACGCGTAACTCTGTCGCTGTCAGGCGCGGAGTGATACGCATCGAAAGGGTTGTCGACATATCTAATAAAAAATTAAATTAACCTTCTGTTATGTAGGTAGTCAGCATGTAGCACAGATTATATATTAGTTACTTCGTAACGCGCAAGACAGCTAGAAGAGGCCGTAACATAGGGTCGGATCTTTATGTCTCAGGGTGGCGGGCGCGGTGCAGTGCCACATAGGGCGCGTCCTAGGTGGACGTGACCTATGAGGTAATGCACTTGTTTTTGTTGTTTTTTTGTTGTTGTCAACCACTATCACCACTTGATTACACCAGGGGATGGGCAGCAAGCAACATCCAGTGTCCCATTGCATTATAAGGGGAGGCCTCGTCCAGCAGTCGACGTCTAAATGCTGCTGATGATGATGATGATTATGAATCATAATATTACCTACTTACCTAATCAACATACAAAATACCTAAGCCATCCGCAATCATACCACATTGAGTACTTGCATTTGATATGTTGCACTTCGCAACCTTCTGACTAGTGAAGTAGACCTCTCCGATTTCAACCTTCAGCAAGACACATAAGATGGTTTAAAGTGAAAGAAGCAGCTCAGCATACACTGGTTTAGTAAAATGCTTGGAAATAGCTCGGTCGTTGACGTCTAGTCTTTGGGCTCCACCCATAGACGTAGAATTTTTTCGCTACGCTAAATAGACAAACGAAGCGTGGGAGAGAGAAGTCATTTTTAAATGTACCCCGTGCAAGAAGAAAAGTGACAGCAACAATGTATTGAATGTGACATGTTTTGCTTGAGTACATGCCCATACCGGACGGTCTCTTGTGCAGTTTAACTAATTTCGTATTTTTTTTAGTAATCTTACTATTAAATACCAAATATTACTTTGTATGACAATGGTGTCATGTTCAGTTTGTGACTGTGAATATACAAGACGTAATTATCCGGGAAAATACACGTTTCACAGGTAAATAAGAGATTATTGGTAGTTCGATTGTATTGCTTATTTTATCAATTCTGCTTTAGTAAATGGCCTAAAAACCAGTTTCATTCGTAGATTAGGACTTTCCCTTATATTTTTTAATAATATTTCGTTGCTGCACCTAGAAATAAACAATATTTTATGTAAAATATAAAAATGTTTGATTACGATAGGGCTTGACCAAGTGATGACGTCAGAAATATCGATAGTCCTGTTGCAGTATATATCGTAGTATAATGCGCATCATGTAAAAAGAACGCTGGCGGTCAAGCTTCTTCAGGCGTTCCAGCGTTCGTTTTAAGAGATTACTTACTTTTCTACTTATTTAAGAGATGTATACCTATGCATTCAATGAGTGCCTACCTAGTTTACTACTTTTTACATGACGCGCACTATACCTACCTATTAATTAAATTTTTGTCCATCCTAGAATAGAGGTTTACTTTGTTTGGAGTAAATATGTGTGCTCTGTTAACATTTTATCGTTTTTTTAAAAATCTATAATAACCAGGTGGACATTGAGGTGTGTGTTTTTGTATTGACTATTGAAAAGGTAACTTTAAAGCACCACGGGTGTTTTTATTGCAGTTTGTGTAGTAGATATTTTGGAGTAAATATTTACGTTGTTGTACACACGCTTTTTTCCCGAAAGGGTATATTTATTATTTATTTTTTATAAATAAATATTGTTTATTTCTGCTTAATAAAATAATAGGTAACAAATTAAATTTAAATATACCCCAGAAATTCCGTTCCAGCGGGACTCGAACCTGCACCCTCGCCTGTGATCAGCGATGCCTTTACTTTCGAACTTTGAACAGAAGGTTTCCAATGAAACACCTGTAGATACAGCACTATCAACTTGGCGCTATAGCCGAGTTGATAGTGCCCACAAATTTCGTCTCCAGAGTCATAGCTCGATCTATGGCTAAATTGTTTAAGGCATCGCCGATGACAGGGTTTTTGGGTTACATTTAAATTTAATGTTATCCATAAAGCTTGGTTTACACTTGAAAAATAAGAAACTTTGGGGTAACAAATTGTCTATAGATAAAGTAACAGAGTGAAAAATTATATGGGCGTAGCACGGCTGATATAAAATGTTTTTGTGCTTTCAGATTTCCAAGTAATCCTTTGCTACGAGAAAAATGGTTATCGGTTATAAGAAGAGTGGGATGGACTCAAATAAGAACTCCACTAGGTATATGCAGCAAACATTTTAAGTTTAAATTTAAAAGGGAAACTCTAAGATCCCACCTATAAATAAAAATGTAATATTTAGGGGTCAATAAATAATAAAGGTTTATTTATTAACTGTATTCAAAATTCTCTTTATGACGTAAAATCTGCCAAACTGTGTTATTCATGAAAGACTTAATCTGCATTAAGATGTATTTATCTACCATACACATCACGGACGGATGATGAATTCTATCGACAATGTAAAAGTGTTGGTCGAGTACAACACTATTTTTAACTCGGACATAGACTTTCACCAACACGTGCACATATTTTTTTTGGTTCCATCTTCGATCTCTGATTGTAGATCTAGTACATATACTAAATCTATGGCTCCACCAATATTGTTTCGTTGTGAAACATTTTGTTGCTGATGTTCTTTTGAAAATAGAACCTAAATCGCAAACCGTAGGAAAATTATTTATATGAAAGAAACACGTGTTTTATTTACGTTTGATTTTGATCGCTGAACTGCTTCTGATAAGTGGACCGGTGTATATATTCTGTGACCGGGGCAAAACAGACTGGGTCTGCATTCAGTCGTCATATGGTCAAGTCGTGCACATATTTACACAAGGCCACACACAACGCTTCCCTTTTGTAGCCCCTCCCCGTCCTTGGTCACGTTTGTGGGACAAACGTCCTCCTCTCATGGAGTGACGACACAAATTTTGATAAATTCAAAATGATTAATGTATTTCTATATAAAATCAAACATATTAGAAAATGTATAAAGCTTCACATATCGAATGAACTATTTGTGTCCATGGACTTTGAACCCGTTCCTTTATATTATTGGAATTGAAGTTTAGTTACGAGTTTTAATACTGAAATTACCAGTTGATTTTTGTTGATTGTAGCCAAATGCTTGGGGTTTCGTGGACTGAGTGTCGTACCAATCAGTCCATAGCCATACTCCAAGAACTCGGCATCAAGCAGCGACTATCAGCTACTGTGCAATCTCGCATCCTCACTTTCTTCGGACACGTGTCGCGACGCGGAGAGGTTTCCATTGAACGCCTTATTGTACAGTGTAGAGTTGAGGTCACACGAGCACGGGGCAGATCGCCCATGAGATGGACTGACCAAATCAAGGAAGCTTTGGACGGTCCACTGCATAAAGCTGCGGTGCGAGGTGAGTGGCGAAGGATTGTGAAGCGAGCCACAAACCCTGAAGTGACGACCACGACCACTCTACCAAGAGTGTAACGACGAAGAAGAATCCACTATCCACGTTTTGTTCACTGTTAAATCTTTATTCCAGGACAACATACTGACCGTTCCCGTCCAGAGTATATAATTCCTACTAATCCTTACCATTAAAGTACCACTGGGCAATCCCTCAACCGACCTTGCTGTTAGGTACTCGCGATAAATGGATGCATGCAAGTTCAACACTATTATTGATTTGGCCTTGTGCTGTCGCCTATAATCCTAGTGCAATGTTGGTCACTGATATAGGTTCAACTGAATTTCTACCTACTTGTGTCTGCGGCGGGCGTGTCATTTGTAGAATCAAATGAAAGAGAATGTAATTGCAAAACTTTGAATGATAATGCATCGATGTTTGTTGCATACAGTTATACCTTTTATAGGCAATACCTCGACTTCTGGTTTATCAGTGAGTAATTTTCCGTTCGAAAATAATGATAACGGAAACGTTTTTGCTCTATTTCATCTGCGTACATTGGTCACAACACACAACCTAAAATCAGAGGGGATAACTGCATTTTAAAATGCTACGAAATATCTACCTTTTAAACTGTCAAAAGCGGTGACCGAGTGCGGAACACCATGCTGCGTTCGATAACTGGCATTGCCGATGTGCGGAGCAGAACAGCAAAGCTCAAGTGGGAATGGGCTGGCCACGTCAGTCGGATGCACCCCGAGAAGTGGGCGGTCATAGTAACTCCTTGGGTGTCTGAAGACGGACGGGGCCGGCTGAGAAGGCGTTGGAGGGACGATCTCGAGGCTTATGAGAAAGAGTCAAAAACCTGCCTTTTTTATGAGAAAAAGTTTGGTGGGAAACAACCAAAAACTGGGATGAATGGAAAATTTTGGGGGAGACCTTTGCCCAGCAGTGCGACAAAATAGGTTAACTAAAAAAAAGGCAAAAACATAGTTTGAACTTTCATCATAAATTCTTCAGAACTGTTTCAAATATCTTCGCTACACACGTTGTGCTGGCACTTGAACCGACCCGGAATCACTACGAATGACTGGTGCATCGTGTCCAACGTAAACTGGACTCCAAACGGTCATTTCCTCAAGTACCATAGGAAGATGGGAAGGTCTTCCTGAAATGGTGGTTACAACCCGATTCAGTTACGAAGTTTTATTTTTGGATTGCTCTAAATTATATGGATGCAGCAACTGCTCTATTTGCGAAAGAAATATGTTATTTTGTTGGAGAATGGGGTTAACTCTTTCTGATGTGTTTATTTTTAAAAGTTCTTTATTCAACATTATACAACAAGATACATTAACATAACTAAACACAGTGTTTGTTTCTCGCCCACTCGATGGATCAAAGACAGGAAGACGTTGGATGGAGGCGGCTCAAGACGGTTCGTCGTGCGAGGCATTCTATGGGAGGTCTATGTATATCAGTGGATTTCTAGAGGAAAATGATACAAATTGAGTTTTTTTACTGATTTGCTTGGCTCTTCTCTCGTTAACTCTGCTGCATGGTATAGGTCATACATTAGCAGCCGTTAGAAATCCACTGTTGGAAGAGGCGTCGACCATAGAATGCAACGGAGGGATTGGCAGGAGGATTGGTGATCGTAGTAAGTCGGCTTTTACGGCGTTTTTTTTTGTCTCGTCCACGTGAGGAGACCGAGTTTTTTTTTTTTGCCGGTCGCATTTTTTTTTAAATAATTTTAAAAACTAGTGTTTTTTAAGGGTTTGTTGGAGCTTTACAGCACACTTTATTATGTCTTATTAACAAATAGTAGATTCAATATTATCCAACTATTATTGTTAAAAAACAGTCAAGCGTAGGGATGACATGCTAATGTTACAAAATGTAATAGTTAGGTTAGGTAGGTATATCTCTACGTTTCTGATGTCAATGGGTTCCCTTTATAGTATTATTTTAACAGTGCCTTTCAGAAGCAAGCATTATTTGTGTCTAATAAGCACTTCCGCTCTGTCTAGTCATCTAGTGGTTTCATAAAAGAATGACACGTAGATAGTGTAATCCTTGTAAACTTTCTCGAGTAACATACAAACATAACGTACACATAATTGCCGTCATTAGGTACGGCAGTGTTACTAACGAGGCCTTTATGTCGTTGCAAATGCGGAAAAATCATTTTCTGCTTTCTTGTTTTCGTTTGCATTTCACATTTGCAAACCATTTGATGAGTTTGATGACGCAATGAACAAACTGAATTTTTTTCGCCGAGAAGAGACAAGCATGCGTTTTAGAGCCGTTGAATTTAACTAGACTAGCATCGCCCCAGTCGGAGTCAAATTCAAAACCTGTAGCATCTCATCTCGTAGCTCCTGAATGTCATTCTGACTAGCTCGAGCAGTGGAAACCTATCTCTCTACAACTGTGCCAAATGATACCAAATGTCATCTGCATACCAATTTTTTAGAGCGCTCTGTCCTTTTGTATACAAAAGGACTGAGCGCTCTAAAAAATTATAATACCGAAACAAGACCTTATTTCATTATGTTAAGACTCAATTTAGATTACCGTCATAGATAGAGGTTACCGCTTAACATCAAGTGGGCCTCTTGCTTGATCCGTCTTCCAAGTAGTATAAAAAAAAAGAGGAAAAACGAGCTAAGAGAGATAGGTAGAATAGAGTCAGTTTGTCCCTTTCTAACAAATGAAATTATAGCTTTATGATAGCAAGGGTGACCATGACCAATACTAAGAGGTCATCGATACTACAAATCTAAAAGTTGGCCGTCGCGGGACGCCCGGCAGACGAGAAACATCACGGCATGGCTGCGTCACGAGTCGCGCCGTTTGCCGACACTGAACACTCGGTAAGTAGTCAGTAACAAGGTTCGATAACACTTTCTGTGATATTAGAAAAAAAACGTGTTTCCTACAAACGCAAGCCCAGTCCCGAGTCATCTATTAGGGGAGGTCAACATTTTATTTTACGAAATTAACAAAAAGTGTATTCGATTCGTGATACTGATCACTTACCAAGCCTCCAGTATGAATCTGGCTGCATCAATAACTGTAATAAATAATTTGATTTAAATAATGTTTGTTCCACTCCACTTTCATAAGTGTCTATGGAAAAAGTCTCCTGGACATGACTTTATTTTATGGTCACTGTATTAGAAGTAGACACACTAACTCTATAGTTCATATCTTGCTCGGCAAGTTTTTCAGCTGCCAGCGCTCAGTCCTTTTGTAAACTAAGTCCATGACCAAATGATACCGGGCATGAGCAGATCACATGATATTTGAGACAGTTGCGGGTTTTCGTGATTTTCGCTCAGTTTTTGTTTCGCGTGCTCTATTCTGTCCCATTCTTACTTACCTGAACTTTACTGAGTTAGATAATGACATAATTTGGGGTGACTAATCACCTTAAATATTGGATACAACTTTAAGCTTCAATTTGAATTTCATATTTGTTTTTTTTTATAGCTTCAGTTCAAAAGTAGTTCAGGTCTATTTGAGCACCAGACGTTAGCCATTTCTGCCAAGCAAGGCAAGATCTGCCCTGGCGGCGCGCCAAGGATACTCTGACATCGACCAACCTTTAATCACCCCTTCTGTGTGCAACACTTTTAGCCATCATCTGACTTCATCCTAACTAAATAGCTTCGACGTTTGAAAAAGCAAAATGTCGTTCCACACGGTTCGAATAGACTGTGTCTGATGTTTTCCGGATTCTTGGAGACAACTTTTAGTTTTGTTTTTGGGAGTTTATTTATAAATAAGTGATCTTATTTATGGTATGACGGCCCGTGTGTGACGCTGATTAAATGTTGTTTTGGTATTGAACCCATAAAATCCCGTTACATTCCTAGCATTCCCTTCAATTGGTACGAATGTTTCGCTAGTATTTTTTTTTTTTTTTTTTTTTTACACTACTTGGATGACGGATCAAGCAAGAGGCCCACCTGATGTTAAGCGGTAACCTCTGCCTATGAACAGTGCATTACCTCATAGATCACGTCCACCTAGGACGCAACCTATGTGGCATTGCACTGCGCCCGCCACCCTGAGACATAAAGATGAAAAGTCTCATGTGCCTGTAATTTCACCGGCACCCTTACCCTTCAAACCGGAACACAGCAATGCGAGCACTACTGCTTTGCGGCAGAAATAGGTATGGTGGTAGTACTTCCCCGGACGAACTCTTTCACAAAAAGCTCTACTACTACTATTTCAAACACTAGCGATAGACTTCATTGTTTGACGAGGCCTTTACTTTACAACACTTATCTAGGAGGCATCCAAAAATAGCGCCAGACCTAAAGGTCTAAAAAACCCCCCCCCCCAACGCAAAAATGACGGGGTGTTATAAGTTTGACGTGTCTGTGTGTGTGTCTGTCTGTGGCATCGTAGCTCAAGAACGGATGAACCAATTATTATTTTTTTGTTTGAAAGGTGAATTAATCGGGATTGTTCTTAGCCATGTTTGATCAAAATAGTTTTTTTTAATTTTTACAAAATTAATTACTTGTTTTACAAGTAGTTTTTGTTTGTACCTATTTAGTTTGATGCATTCCAACCGAAGCGTCAATAGAAGAGAGTTTTGAATGATTATGTTTCGAATCGTATGTAAATACGAAAAAAGAAAAACGAAGAAAGTATGTTTGTACGGCCCAAATGTTGCGAGACGAATTTGGCGCGGTTCCCGACTTACCTATTAGTATTGCAAGAAAACCCACAGGTATCATAAAAGTCGTATCGAAGAAAGTAGAACTACAACGTCATTCAAATTCCTAGAAATGGGAGGTCAAAAATGGTTGTTATATTGATACAAGTTATAAAGGATACAAGATTCTAAAGTCTTTTAGACTTTTCCCTGTAATTGTGTCACAAAAGCTGCAAACATACCAAATTTCAGCATTGTGGTGTGCCACAATGCTCTAACGAAACCTCGAGGGCCTAGAGATTTCGTATTCTTAAATTTTCGATTTTAATATCTCAAAAACTTTGTTTTGAAATGTCCAAGCAAAGCGCTTTCACCCGACTTGGTCTAACAGTCTCACTCACTTTTATGTTTTTTACCCGAGGGGAAACCCCCCCCCCCCCCCCCCCCAAATCCTCCCATTAATTACCAATACCATATTGGACACCAAAATCTCAACAACCCACCGACCAATATAGTTCATAACCGAGTGGGAATTACAAATTTTACTTAATACTATCTACACGTACCAAATTTCATGGAGATCGGATTAACGGTTCGGAAGTTATCCTCGGACAAACATATATATTCTTCCACAAACGCCGATTCTTCGAAGTAGAATAAAAGAAATAGCTTCGCTCGTTTAAAAAAAACGCGATATATACCATTTTTTACATCAGCTTAACTAAATCTAAACCAAAAACGTTAAGTTTGAAAGGTTAACAAGTAATTAATTTTGTAAAAATTAAAAAAACCCCCAACGCAATGAAACGGCTGAACCTATTTTAATCAAACATAGCTAAGATCACTCCCGACTAATTCACCTTTTAAACAAAAAAACAAAATAAAAATCGGTTCATCCGTTCGGGAGTCACGATGCCACAGACACAGACACGTTTAAACTTATACCACCCCGTCGTTTTTGCATCGGTGGTTAAAAATGCATTTTACTATGAGTTTAGCAATTGACGAATCCAGAAAAGTTTGACGTGTCTGTCCATAACCATAAATTACTATTTTTAAACTTCCGCAGATGAAAATAAACTGCGCACGGGAACGAACTGAGGACTTTCACTCTAGCAGCATCATACATTACGATTTGAAACTGTATCACCAATACACAAAGTACATTTCGTCTAAGCTAGAGGCACTCTAGGTGCAGTAATGCAAAACTAAGTTGGTCACGCATCTAATACAAATTCATGAGATCAGACGATGATGCAATTTTGGCGTATTAACATAATGCGTTGATTGGTAGCTATTGAAAGAAGTTGCTTCCGTTCCGCTACGGATTTATTTCATGTACCTACTTGCAATGGTTAACTGACTGAAGTCGGTTTAGAGACAAATTAAACAACAGATATTTACGTTTGAAACAGCTAAGCTGTATGCTGCATCACATCACACTAATATTATAAAGGCGAAAGTTTGTGTGTGTGTGTAGTGTGTTTGTTACTTCTACACGCTGAAACGGCTGGACGGATTTGCATGAAATTTGGAATGGAGATAACTGGACTCCCGGAATAACACATAGGCACATTTTTATCCCGATATTCCCACGGGATCGAGACTTACGCGGGTGAAACCGCGGGGCGCTGCTAGTAAACCATAAAGGACTGTTATGCTGAGTAGTTCCTGCTCGATCCATTGTCCTGTTCGATCCATAATACCTATATTTTTGTTCCTGATCGATCCTCTCTCCAATGCTATGCTATGTTGTAGTTGGCGAAGTCGGTTCTTCGTAGGTAATTAAATAAATAAATAATGCTGGACAGTTCACACAACATTATCTAGCCCCGAGCTAAGCAGAACTTGTGTTATGGGTACTAGACAACTGATATACTTAATACAATACATTACATAGATATATATGTATGTGTGATATGTTTCCACTGCGCGAGCTAGGCAGAATGAAATTCAGAAATTAAGAGATGAGATGCTGCAGCGTCTGAATTTGACTCTCAAGGCTGTATCCGACTGGGGTGATGCCAATCTAGTCAAGTTCAATGCCTCTAAAACGCAGGCTTGTCTCTTCTCGGCGAAAAAAAGTCCGTTTCTCCAAGTTCCTGTATTGCGTGATGTACCTGTAGCTATAGGAGATCACCTCGAGCTCTTAGGTGTTTCGCTCACGCCTACTCTCAACTTTGGCTCTTACATCGAGTCTAAGGCAAAAACAGCTGCTATGAAGTAGGCATCCTGAATAAGGTAAAGCGTTACTTCACACCAGGACAGCTTCTCAGTTTATATAAAGCACAAGTCCGGGCTGGTAGTACTGCTGCCATGTTTGGGATGGTTCGGCCAAATACCAGCTTGCTGCCTTGGACTCGATCGAACGTAGAGCTTTCAGGCTTATAAGTGAGCAACATATGGCGGAGACTAAAATCCAGAGTCTCGAGCACCGCCGTAAGGTTGCATGCCTTTCGATCTTCTATAATTTACATTTCGGGGAATATGCTCCCAAGAACTGCACGATCTGATCCCACAATCTCCTTTTCATCATAGGACGAGCAGGCGTAGGTACGGCTCAGTACCACCCTTACCTCATTAGTATACCTTCTATTCGCACAAAACGTTTCGGTTCTACCTTTATAATGCGAACTGCTAAGGAGTGGAATACACTACCGTCTTTCCTGAAAACTATAATCTGGGTCTTTTCAAGTCTAGAGTGAATAGGTGCCTTCTAGACCTTTGTGCTCCATCTTCGGCCACATTGTCACTTACCGACAGGTGAAATCGTGGTCAAACAAAGGCCCATCAATGTTAAAAAAAAAAAAAAAAAAACCCAGAACACCCTGACAAATATCTGCAGATCGTACAAATATTTGTTCCAAGGCGGGAATCGAACCCGCAACCTCCTGCGTCCTGTGTTAATAAGAAGTTTAAAGATGCGTACTGGATTCCACGAATTATCTAACATACTTTTAGGTCATGGTCGCTATTTGGCAGGATGTATTGATTGACCAATCGCAAAACGGACATCGTATAATAAACCCGTTGTTAATTTACATTCTTTTGCTAGCTACTTAGGTTGACTCTTTTGAGGGTTCCGTAGTCAAATGGCAAAAAACGGAACCCTTATGGATTCGTCATATCTGTCTGTCTGTCTGTCTGTCCGTGTATATCATTTTTTCTAAACTGAATAGTTTGCGCGAGAGTCACTTCCAAAGTGGTAAAATGTGTGGTTCTGTGTGTGTGTGTGTGTGTGTCCCCGTAACTTATAAAGTAAGAGAATGATAAAACTAAAAAAATATACCAGTTAAAAAGTTTACCATATAAACTTCCACCGAAAATTGGTTTGAACGAGACCTATAGTAATTGTTCAGCGTGTTCTGGGTATTTTCTATGTATGTATAATAAAAAATATCTATCTATGTAATATATTGTATATATCAGTTGTCTAGTACCAGTAGTAGTAGTAGTTGTACCCATAACGTGCCATAACACAAGCTCTGCTTTGCTTGGGGCTAGATAATGTTGTGTGAACTGTCCAGCATTATTTATTTATTTATTTATTGACCTGTAAATTTCGGAAACAGAACTAAATAAATAGCATACATGAGTGTGCAGACACCATCGTCGTTATTTCACGAGGACGACGATAGGACAGGACCAGAGAGGTGATGGATGAGCTAAATCAGGGGTTCCCAAAGTGGGCGATAACGCGCCCTTGTGGGCGCTGCAGGTCTAAAGGGGGGCGGTAAGACACCAAGAAAAAAAATGGGGGCGTCAAATCAGACACACTTTCACATTTTAATACTTATTAGTATTCCTAGATAGGTAATTTTCGTAGATAATAGATCGCGGGTAATCATGTTTTAACAAGTTTTTGTTAAATAACCCGATTTGTGCATGTTTAATTTAATAAACAATAATTAATTTAATTTGAAGTTATAGTGGTTTTTAAGTAGGTAGGTGAAAAAATGGCGGCGCTAAAAATCATTATGGGGGCGCAAAAAAATAATTAATTCGCAAAGTGGGCAGTAGACAAAATAAGTTTGGGAACCCCTGAGCTAAATAGACGAGTTGCCCGCACGCGTGAACATCCATGGCCACTCCAGGGAAGAATAAATCTGGAAAGTCTGCAATAGACGTGCTTCTTGACGTCATAAATTCATCATTTTCCAATGGACAAAGGAATTTCAAAAGAGTTCGGCTCCAAGCTTTGAATAAATTTGACTATGAGATATTTCACGTAACAGATAGATTCATGAGAGATTCTCTGAGATTCGTTTTCCAATACGGAACATTACCGACGCTCGCAAAAACAAAATAAAAAAAAGCGGCCAAGTGCGAGTCGGACTCGCTCATGAAGGGTTCCGTAGCAGCAAGTAACATAATATAAAAGTTCCTGGATGGTTTACGATTTATGACGTATTAAAAAAAAACTACTTACTAGATCTTGTTCAAACCAATTTTTGGTGGAAGTACATCATATTGTTGTTTTAGTTTTTTATTATTTATTATTATTATTTATACTTTATTGCACATAAAATAATGTAACAAAAAGGTGGGCTTAATGCTAACAGCATTTTCTACCAGCCAAACCTGGTTTGTGACAGCTGGTGGTTGGCGTACTACTTACAAACTAACACAATAGGTTCTTAAAAACTAGCTACATTAACAATAATATACCTAAATATAATGCAATATAAATAATAATATAATATATAAACATATACATAACCATATCTACATAATAATGAATAAATAGATACATACAAAGTACAAAATATATACACACAATAATTAAATTAACTAAATAAATAAACTAAAGATATATTTTATACATACATAAGAGTGTCATTTTTGGTAAAGGTATTCTCTAGTTAGTCGTTTGAAGCATTCCTTCGACCCAACTTTTCTTAACTCAAACGGAAGATTGTTCCAGAGCCGAACCGCTTCAACAGAAAAAGAGTTTCCACGGAACGAGGTGCTATGCGCGGGGGTATCTAATAGGAGATTGTCAGATGACCTCAGTTGTTTGTTATGTGTGTCAGAACGGAATTGAAAGCGACTCTTCAGATAACCAGGAGTGAGGGGATCTTTAAGAACGGAGAAAAGAACACAGAGAGTTCTCAGGTTTCTGCGCTCGCGAATTTGAAGCCATTTAAGTTTAGCTCTGAAAATGCTCACATGGTCGTATTTTCGAAGACAGAAAATAAAACGTATGCATGTATTCATGAGCCGGTCAAGTTTGTTTAGTAGATCTTCAGAAAGATCTAGAAAAGCTACATCAGCATAATCAATAATAGGTAAAAGCAGCGAGTTAACTAGAGAAATTTTAGTGGACGTAGGAAGAAAGTGTTTCAACCGAATTATTGAGTGTAGAGTAGCATAACATTTTCGAGATAATTCCTTAATATGAGGGACCCAGCTAAGCTTTGTGTCAAACAGAATGCCAAGATTAACAGTGGGTGAAAAGGAAATTTTACAGCCGTTATAATGAAGATAAGGTAGGGTATCGATAGAATTAATTTTAGTTAGTTGGCGTGAACTGCCTATGATAATGGCTTGGCACTTGTCAGGATTTACTTTGATACCAAAACGATCGGACCAGGATAGGAGACGAAGTAGATCGTTGTTAAGAACTCGAATGGCATCTTCCAAGTTATCGACAGGAGCGGAGGTATACAGTTGGAGGTCGTCCGCGTACATGTGATAGTGATTAATGAGATGAGGAGAGAGCAAGTTAATAAATAATGAAAAAAGGAGTGGAGATAAAATGCCCCCTTGTGGAACACCAGCCTCAATATCCTTCCACTCTGAAAAAACCTCGCAATCTCGAATACTTTGACGACGCATTTTAAGATAGGATGCAAACCAATCGACAACAGAAGGAGAAAAGTTAAGTTTAGGAAGAAAAGCCAGCAAAAGATCGTGGTCAACTGCGTTGAACGCGTTACTGAAATCAATAAGCACCAGTACCGTCACGTGACCTTCTTCCATATTAGCCCGGATGTCTTCAGTAACATTTAAGAGAGCAGTTGTTGTGCTGTGCCCCTTTCTAAAACCAGATTGATATGGGTTGAAAAGGTCATTGTCACAAAGGAATTCAGTGACTTGAAAATGAAGGACAGATTCAATTATTTTGGAAAAAAACGGCAGTATTGAGATAGGACGATACTGCTTAGGAAGTATAGGGTTAGAGATTTTAGGAAGAGGAATAACATAGGCCTGTCGCCATTGGCCGGGAAACTCTGAGGAGCTAAGTGAAAAGTTAATTATATGAGTAAGAGCAGGAAGTATATGCTTAAGAATGTAAGAAATCATGACGCGACCGATGTTATCACTACCAACTGCTTTAGTCTTGAGCGAGACGGTTGTCTTTTGAATCCTATCCTGGCCAACGTGGACGAAGACGAAAGGTTTTATGGTTGGTACCGAAAGATTATTGATCTCAGCTAGAGCTTCATGCTTAGAAGATGGGCTAAGGGAAGAGCTTGAAGAGAAATGAACGTTAAGGGTATCAATTTTGAGTTTTGTGTTAGTACATTTTGGTTTTCCTATTCCAAGCGACCTCAGAAATCTCCAGAGACCTGCAGGAGTGGAGAGTTCGATTTGTTCAGCAATATAAAGTTTTTTAGAGTTGCGAACCAGTAAGTTGCAGCGGTTTCTGAGCTTTTTATAAGAAAACCAGTTTTCATCGCAGCGATTACGTTTAAATTTTCGAAAAGCGCGATCACGTCTGGCCATTGCTTTTCGAATGATGTCAGTTATCCACGGTGAGGGAGTATGTTTTAACTTAATGAATCGAATAGGAGCATGTTGATCGTATAGACCAGTGATGTTAGAGTTTTATCATTCTCTGAATTTAGAAGTCACAGGGAAACACATTTTACCACTTTGGAAGTGTCTCTCGCGCAAACTATTCAGTTTAGAAAAAAATTATATTAGAAACCTCAATATAATTTTTGAAGACCTATCCACAGATGGGTTTGGGACACGTACGGGTTTGTTGAAAAAAAAAATTCGTTTCAGTTCTAAGTATGGGGAAAACCCCATTTTTTTTCTATTTTGGTGTTAAATTCAGAAACATATTTTATCATTCTCTTATTTTAGAAGTTAAGGGACACATTTTACTACTTTGGAGGTGTCTCTCGCGCAAACTATTCATATCATTTTTGAAGACCTATCCATAGTTGCCTGGAAGAAATCGCTTTCAGCGATAAGGCCGCCCATTGTACCATAATTTGATTTAGTTAATCCTTGTATTATTGTGTTTTTTATTATTATTTTTTGGTGTACAATAAAGTGTTAATCTATCAATCTATCCATAGATACCCCACACGTATGGGTTATATTTTTTTTTTTCGAGTTTCAGTTCTTAGTATTAACCCCAAAAATGTATTGTTTTTTTTTCTATTTTTGTGTGAAAATCTTAATGCGGTTCACAGAATACATCTACATACCAAGTTTCATCAGCTTAGCTCTTATTGTTTCGGAAAAAAGTGGCTGTGTCATGCACGGACAGACAGACAGACAGACAGACATGACGAATCCATAAGGGTTCCGTAGTTTGGCTACGGAACCCTAAAAATAGCATCGATGTGTTTGTCTTTGTTCGAGAAAGGTTTCCATTACTAAAATTGCGTCTTCATTTGAACAAAAGCTGTCGAGAAAAGGGAACAATTTTCATTTGCGTGTATTTGTATGAGTTACAAATCGAGTCCGACGCCTTCTACCAAGTTCTGAGCTTCTAGTTAGGTAACTATACTACGTCAGGAGATAGGATGAAGTGAAGTTATAACAAAATTGTGCAGAAGTAATTAGTTTAGTTTCTTTCCCTCCCTTCGCAACAAGATTATAAAGTCCATGAAGAAATAATTGGATGCTATGTTTACTGATAGAGAAACTTGACTAATTAGATTCAGGTGACGACAATATTTAGCAAATAATTCAAGGTGATCCAAATGCAGCTATAATATTTATCTTAGGGTTGTTTGCCCAAATTAATGTCAATGTGTAGGGTTAATCTGAAGAACTTCTAAGCAGGGTTTAAAATTATCAAGATAAATATACCTTTTGATAATTATCGCGATAATTATCAACCAGATATTAAGCCTGGGAATCCTTTTTTAAATGATATTACATATCAACATTTATGTTAGAAGCAAGTAGTTTCGTAAATAAATTATATACATTTTACAATCAAGGTAATCTTTTATTATTTTTTTGTTTATAATTGCGTGAATAAAAACTTGCAAACAAAAATACGAGAAGTTTATCAACTACATAATACTTAATTAAATTGATGAGTGGAATATCATCGTCATCAACCTCAACTGCGTTAACTGGACGGTGGTTGTCTGTATCAGAAGAATCGAAATTCAAAATCCAACTTAAATTTACGTTATTATTACCAAGATACTTATCAAGATAATTATATGATAATTATATCAATGATAATTATCACTTCGAACCCTGCTTCTAAGTATAAATCTATGTAATGTTTATTAGATTCAAAGGGTCTGTGAAAAGGTTACGACTTTACGCCCTTCCCAATAGGCGTAACCACTTTACTAGATCGAAGATTCAGGGTGCGGTATCCATTACCATGCCATGTAGCCCAGTCACGGCTAGTCTATCTTGATAAGCTAAGCTATTGTCAAAGGGCAAAGACTTGGCAAACGATGCTAAGTGAAGCGGAGGGGTGAATGCCCCTCGCATTGTTACTAGACAGTAATGCAAAGAGAATTAGATGCAGACAATTTATCGTGAAACAGCTTTATTGTTAACGTCTGGGTTAGGTGGAATAGTAGATATATTATAGACTAGCGACTCGTATCGGCTTCGCACGGGTAGTTTCAGGATGAAAAACAGCCCCCCCCCCCCCCCCTGCCTTGGTAGCCTATGTCACTCAGGGTGAATGTAGCTTTCCAACGGTGAAATAATTTTTGAAATCGGCACTGTAGTTTTTGAGTTTATTCATTACAACAAACACACACAAAAACACAAATCTTTCCTCTATATAATATTAGTGTAGATATTATAGACTAACGACTCGACCCGGCTTCGCACGGGTAGTTTCAGGATGAAAAACAACTCCCCCTCCTATCCCCCCCTCCCCTGGTTGCCTATATCACTCAGGGTGAATATAGCTTTCCAACGGTGAAAGAATTTTTGAAATCGGCACAGTAGTTTTTGAATTTGTTCATTACAAACATACATACACACAAAAATACAAATCTTTCCTCTTAATAATATTAGTGTGGATGTACCTAGATAGACTAGCAATTCGCCTTGGCTTTGCACGGGTAGTCTCGGGATGAAAAGCAGTCAACCCCCCCACCCCCCCCATATGTTACTCGCTGATAATTTAGCTTTCTATAGGTGAAATAATTTTTAAAATCGGTTCAGTAGTTTTTGAGTTTGTCCATTACAAACAAACAGTCTCTATAGTGTATAACTTTTTAGAGGTCAATACAATGGGCGGCCATCGCTAACAGCGATCTCTACCAGGCAACCTTTGGATGAACTGGAATAAACAGAAAAGAGAAGGGGCATATATAGGTGTATAGTAAAGCAAAGAGAGGGACGAATACATACATACATACATACATAAACTCCAGCCTGTTTCCCGGAGGGGTAGGCATAGACCACGGATTTCCACTTGCTTCGATCCTGACACACCTCTTTTGCTTCATTCACTCTCATCACATTCTTCGTACATGCTCATCGGTTAAGGTACTTGTACTATTATTTATTCTGTGGTTAAGTACTCTTGACCTGGCCTTTTTTCAGAACGTCTCCGATCTGGAGGGACGAATCCAAGTAGATATATTCTATATTATATATTCTATTCTAGCTTGGCTATCTAAGAATCTAAAAAAACTTGTTTCTGCACCAGGAGATGAGGGATTTGGTACCTCCTACCCCTTTGAAAATATGCTACTCCAGTAAATATCCTCCACTATATGGCATGGTCTACAAACTGTTGTAAAACTTGGTCAATCGCCAAACCTACGCTCATGCATGACGTAAAAATAGATTCGTGCTTGGAAGCCCTCCTTCCTTCACGATTGTATCACTCTTGAAAGCCTAACCCCTACTTCCTAACCTAACAGACCAAAATGAAATTACATTCGCGTGTTATACATACAGACGTAATATGTAAATACACGTGCATGTAATTTCACCGGCAATGCACTTCAAACCGGAACACAGAATGAATGAATGGTATGGTACCCCATAGCTTAGCACATGTTTAAACGGTTAGTCATGAAACACTGAAACTTTTCCAAGAAGACAACGCGAATCTGTTCAATTGTAAACCACAGAAAGAAAGAAAAGAAAGAAAGAAAAAACATTTATTTGTATCTACAAGCCATGGAAACAATATTCCACACAAAATGACACACACACACATACACACAGAAACAAAGAAATCAATATCAATATATATTATAAAAGAAAGTTGGTATGTCGCATGTCGGTATGTTCCGATAAAACTCAAAAACGAACCAATGCAGCCCAAAAAAGGTTTAACCGTAGGGTAGCCCCAACCCTCCCATCCATGAAGAAGGTTCGGGTTTTGGGCTGCGCGGTTAAGAACCTCTAGAAAAGTTTGAAAAAGTTCAAGAACTTTCAAGAAATTTCCAAAAATTCAAAAAACCTCCAGAAAAGCTTGAAAAAGATCGAGAACTTTCGAGAAATTTCCAAAAGTTCTAGAACCTTCGAGAAAGTTCCAAAATTTCAAAAACATCGAAAAATGTTTGAAAAAGATCGAGAACCTTCGGGAAACTTCTGAAAGTTCTAGAACCTGCGCGAAGCGCTGGGCCCCAGCTAGTATAAAACTAAAAGCAATTAGGTACTGTTACTTACTTCTATAGTAATAATTGAAATTGATACCTACCTATCGACATAGCACTAGCATCTAGAAGTTAAATAAATCAAAAATAAGAACTTTGTAGTAGGTAAATGTCAAGAACAAAAATTCCGAACATTCGTCTCATGAAACACCGAAAACATAATTTCTGCTAGTGACGATTTCATCGCAGTGAAAATAAATAAATTTATCTCTTTTCAGATGTTTCGAAATACTCCATCGTAAAACCTCGCAGTCACAGTAAAATAATAAACCAAAATCTACAAGCGTAGGTACTATTCAAAATGTCCTTGTGTGGTTTATCTTCCCTAGGGAAGGAAGGTCACACAACACCCGCAGAGCCTTGGGACCTTGACCCAATTCAGAGTTGATCGGATACAAGGCTTTCAAAACGAATGGAACATGGAAACTGACGCAGAACCTTTGTTTACATACATACATACATAGACACACGCCTCTTTCCCCGAAGGGGTAGGCAGAGCCTCAATGGGCCTCTTTTCACAGTAGGTTGCACCATCGTGGGAGGTGGACGTGACAAGTGGTGAGCTCATCGCCGCCATTGCTTCCCACGACTGACTCAGCTAAATAAACCTTTGTTTATTTTGGACAATTTAGTTTTTCTAAGACATAAATGTGAAAAGACTCATGTTCCTGTAATTTCACCGGCACGCATACCCTTCAAACCGGAACACAGCAATGCGAGCAATACTGCTTTGCGGCAGAAATAGGTATGGTGGTAGTACTTCCCTTGACGAAATCAAGTGATACATTTTACCACTTTGGAGAAGTGTCTTTCGCGCAAACTATTCAGTTTAGAAAAAAATTATATTAGAAACCTCAATATCATTTTTGAAGACCTATCCATAGATACACGACACGTAAGGATTTGATGAAAAAAATAATTGTTTCTGTTGTAAGTATGGAGAACCCCAAAAATTTATTGTTTTTTTCTATTTTTGTGTGTAAATCTTAATGCGGTTCACAGAATACATCTACTTAACAAGTCTCAACAGCATAGTTCTTATAGTTTCGGAAAAAAGTGGCTGTGACATACAGACAGACAGACATGACGAATCCATAAAGGTTCCGTAATTATGTTACGGAACCCTAAGAAGCTCTACTAAACATTACTATTACTAAACAGTAGCATAATTTTTAATTGCTTTATAAAATCCATAGTTTTCTTAAACACATTGCATAGCTCTATGTCAGTTGAGTATCGTTATATATCCTTAGATAATCTATAATATATCTAAGGTTATATCATAATGTGGTGAATTATCTCTTTCAAGAATCCAATAATAACAAGTCCAATGAGGATAAAGTTAACAGAAGCAACCTCATAACATAAAACAGTCGGAAAATCCACTCAAGATACAATTTTGAAGCTATCAACCCAGTCCGCATTTGGCATAGCAAGCGATACCCAAACAGTTGATATATGCACAAGTTTATTCAACCTGACTGCGATGTGATGTGAGTCACTGATGTTTACCTGGCTTCTTTCAAAACTACATAATCAAACACACGAATTTTCTTTTTAGAGCGGCTACTAACATTTACCAGATTAGCACAATAAGCTTAAGTTTGTTTAAGGCGCATACAACAGCCAAATTCCGTCACTCTCTAACTTATGAAACGAGCGAAGCGAGTTCTCCGAGTCAACTTGGAAGAATCGTGGTACGTATGTTTGTACGAGCATAACTTCCGAACCGTTAATCTGATCTTCATGAAGTTTGATTTAGGGGTAGATAGTATTGGTACAATTTGTTGGTAGGTTATGAGCTATATCGGTCGGGGGGTTGCTGAGTTGTAGGTAAAAATTTTCGAACCACACGTACGTATGTTTTTTCCAAAGAAATAAGGTAACCTATCGTGTATTCTCGCGTGTATTCGCGATATCTCAGTTCGGGGTGAACCACTAGTTAAAGTAAAGGTAAGTTAGAAAATAACAGAAAAGCCGTCGCGCAACGAAAAATAAGTGAAAATAAAGAAAAACAGTTATTTGCCATGTGAAAAACCGTCGCATCACTGAATCATACGTTCAACTTGAAGATAAAGTCTTGCCGACATTTCCGAAAAAGTACAAAATTCTAAATCGAATCCAATTTTCAGTCGAAAACAGCTGCACTTTTTTATTTTTTTTCACATGGTTAATGAACAGGTAGAACATTTTTGTACGTTCTCTTTACAGATAAAAGGTCAATGATTGACATATTTTTCTTCACACAACATTATTTTTTTTCAGCACATAACATTGACTCCGCTAATGAGGAGAAATGCTCCAAGTAAGACCAATCAGCTGCTGTATGCGCCTTAACCACATCCTACTAATATTATAAACGCGAAAGTTTGTATGGATGGATGGATGTATCTTTGTTACTCTTTCACGTAAAAACTGCGTAAAAACTGCAAAGCGATGGTAGCCTAACGGTTCAATAGTGCAACTCAGAATCCAACGATACCGGGTTCGATCCTAGGTTCGGCACCAATGACTTTTCTAAGTTATGTGTGGATTTCCATCGCTCTGTGCTTCGGAGGGCACGTTAAGCTGTCGGTCCCGGCTGTTATTGATTAATAGCAGTCGATAAGCCATGTCAGAGGCCCTCGGGCGGCTTGACAAACTCTGACACCAGAGGCCAGCACTACCTCATACGAAACGACGACGATGTAAAAACTACTGGATGGATTTGGATGAAACTTGGAGATAACTGGACTCCTGGAATAACACATAGGCACATTTTTATCCCAATATTCCCACGGGATCGAGACTTACGCGGGTGAAACCGCGGGGCGCTGCTTGTAATAAATAATAGTACATTTACACAATAAGCTTTAGTTTGCTTGAAGTATTTTTATTTTCTCTGTTGTGTTTGAGAATTTTTGTTTTGGTTTTGGGTCTCGAGAACTTGGTGTAGCGTAGCTAAGATCAACCCAAGCATGGATACAAGTAGGTACAGCACCGTTTATGACTGAAAATCCGTCGTTTCTAACCCCCGACGCAAAAACGACGGGGTGTTATAAGTTTGAAGTGTCTGTGTGTGTGTCTGTCTGTGGCATCGTAGCTCCCGAACGGATGAACCGATTTCGTTTTTGTTTGTTTGAAAGGTGAATTTTTCGGGAGTGTTCTTAGCTATGTTTGATCAAAGTCGGTTCAGCCGTTTCATTGCGTTGAGTTTTTTTTTACTTTTTCCAAAATTAATTACTTGTCACACGAACTGTCATCCAGTGAGTAAAGAAGGTTATTTCGAAGCGAGCCTAGCCAATTAAGCCAGCCACACATGTAGGTATAGGGTCACGATTTCCATCAGTTTGGCAATAAGAGCATTGAGAAGCGTGTGTTCCATTTCCAGAGTTGCAGGTTCATTTGCAAAAGTTTGTTCACCCGAGGTGCATTAGTCACTATACATATACGGTTTACTTTGATCTCGATCTTCGATAAATTAGATTTTGGTACGTCCTTTAGTATGCATGTTACAACAGGTCTCTCTGTAGGTTGTTGTTTTAATTGAGCATTGTTTCTGAATTCAAATCCTTCATTTGTTTGTAACTATTGTCATTTCCACTACACTTGTACACTTGTACTACACTTGGGGTGTTCTCGTTACGTCAAAGTGAAGCGTGGCTTCATGTTATCTGATAATTTGAGAGACGAAAACACCCCTCCCGCACCGCTCCCATACCTCACGGACTGACTCGGTTAAGGATAATCGTCTTGATTACTAAAAGCTCGGTTCACGGTAGATGGCGTGGAAACTTATTGTATTACTTTTTTATTTTTTGTGCTAAATTCGGGCGTCTTTCGTGTTTTATTTTATCGTTCGCGGCTAAGTTGTAGTTGTAAGAATTTAATTCAGTATGAATTTCCTTTAAACAGTCATTTGAAAGTTCAAATTACCTAGAAATAAGATCGTTCACTTTTCTGATGTAATTACACGCACGCACACATACATATTCACTGTTTTGGTTTTCATTAGATGGCGTTGTTATTGTCCAAGAGCATTGGCATGGACGTTAGATAGATGGCGTTAAATAAATAGCTTGGTATCTGTTTATAGATCGCGTTGAATAAAATTGTTAGAATGATAAAAGGTATTTCAGGGAAAAACTCGGAAAATTATTGTTTACAAGAATAAAACTTATTTTTCTAATGTCCAAAATGTACACGAATGTAAGTAACTGACCTGCATCATTGCAGTAGGTATAGGTAGGTACCCATAATTATCATAGTTTGCCCCGTGAACCCATGACGGTTTTTCATTATCATCAGCCTACAGAAGTCCACTGCTGGACATGGACCTCCCCATAGAATGTCAAGACAAACGGTCTTGAGCAGCCTCCATCTACCGCCTTTCCGCAACCCCTTCTGTGGCGTGTCCGGCAAGATAGGATGTTGCATAAGAATGTTTCGTTTTACAGAAATGAACAATAAAAAGAAAAAAAGATTATAAATTGTTTTATATTACAACTTCTGCTTACACTATAAATATTAGGTATACAGTAAAAAAACATCATCAATAACTAAATACATTTTGCCTTCGTTTTTTGTATTCATTGCTCGAAGATTCTGTACCCGTACCTAAATCCGAAACATCCGTAAAAGAACCAGGATCATATAGCTTTATGTCTAGCCCATTGCCACTTCAACTTGCTAATTTAGAGACCTATGTCAGTGAGCCGGTGGACTTGGATCTACAGGCTGATGTTTGTACCACCATCCATTTAGAATGCGTAGTACGAATAGATAGGTACCTACTCTAGGTAGGTACCTACTACCTATTCTACGCACGGACATTGTTCAGCTAGTCTAATATAAAACCATTTTACTGACTTCAAGCCAATGTAGACGGTTGATCATCATCATCATCAGTCTACAGAAGTCCATTGCTGGACAACGGTTTCCTCTCTAAAATGCCACGACGAACTCTCTTGAGCCTGCATCTACCAACTTTCTGCTGATTATAATATCTTTGGTGCATGGAAAGAGGGGTCTTCCTCTACCTTCATCAGGTTTGTAGGTACCACTCGAGAACCTTTATTCACATAATATGGTTGTTAGTTCTGCGAACTATAAAGCCATTTTTTTTATTTATTTTTTAACTTTGATAGACTTTTGTTTGACCACGATCTCACCTGTTGGTAAGTGACGATGTGGCCGAAGATGGAGCACAAAGGTCTAGAAGGAACCTATTCACTCTAGTCTTGAAGATACCCAGATTATAGTTTTCAGGAAAGACAGACGACGGTAGTGTATTCCACTCCTTAGCAGTTCGCATTATAAAGGTAGAATTGAAACGTTTAGTACGAAAAGAGGGTATACTAATGAGGTAAGGGTGGTACCAAGCCGTGCGCCTGCTCGTCCATGATGAAAAGGAGATAGTGGGATCAGATCATGAAGTTCCTGGGAGCATTCCCCAAAATGTAACCTATATATAGAAGATCGAAAGGCACGCAACCTTACGGCGGTGCTCGAGAGACTCTAGTCTCCGCCATATGTTGCCCACCTATAAGCCTGAACGCTCTGCTCTCTGAACGTTCGATCGAGTCCAAGGCAGCAAGCTGGTGTTTGGCCGAGCCAGCCATCCCAAACGTGGTAGGAGTACTTCATACCAGCCCGGACTTGTGCTTTGTACAGACTTAGAAGGCTTCATGGAGGCAGTTTTTGCCTTAGACTCGATGTAGGAGCCAAGTTGAGAGTAGGCGTGAGTGAAACGCCTAAGAGCTCGAGGTGATCTCCTATAGCTACAGGTATATCTCGGAAGACAGGAACTTGGAGAAACTTACTTTTTTCGCGGAGAAGAGACAAGCCTGCGTTTTAGAGGCGTTGAACTTGACTAGATTGGCATCACCCCAATCGGAAACAGCCTTGAGAATCAAATTCAGACGCTGCAGCATCTCATCTCTTAACTCCAGAATTTAATTCTGCCTAGCACGCGCATTGGAAACGTATCTCTCCACAACTGTGCTGTCGTCTGCATACCCAATGATACTGGGCAGTAGCAGATCATTTATATGCAGCAGAAACAGTGTGGCAGGTAGCACTGACCCCTGAGGTACCCCGGCGTTTATAGCCATTTGATCCGACGAGCACCCGTCAACAACTTACTCGAATGGATCTTTCCCTCAGAAAGTCTGCGAGGCAGGCCTTCGAGACGTCTAATGAAACAGCCAGTGCTTCACCATGATCTCGATGGCCTCTCTCCAAATGTGCGTGGCATACACAAGAAGGTCCCCAGTAGACCGATTTCGGCGAAATATCCTCGATCCGTCGAGGTATGCAAGGACCTTCCTATTCTGTACACGCTCCATACATTTACATAGTAGGGAGGTGACCTAGATAGGGCGGTAGTTCAATGGGTCAGCACGACTGCCTTTCTTGGGCACAGGTTGCACGTTAGCGAGCTTCCAAGACTTGGGGACTTCACCAGTATTCAAAGAGAGGCGGAAAAGTTGCGTTAATATTGAAGACAACTCAGGTTCACAGGTTTTTAATACTACGGCCGAGATACCATCCGGACCGCTAGCTTTATTCACGTCGAGACTACGTAGCGTTTTGAGCACTTCCTTTTGCTGGATGCGAATTCTTGCCTTGAAGCTTCGCACCGAGGAAGGCTGGGTGGAGTTTCGCCAGAGGCGTCAAGACGCGAAGCCTCCGCAAATTGAGTGGCAAATAAATTTGCTTTCTCAACCGCAGCGTGAGTTTGGGACCCGTCCGGTTTCAGTAGTTGGGTTTAGTGAAGGGCGGCTGAAGTTCGCTTCCACCGACTTAGCCAGAGACCAGAAAGCTTTACTTCCCGCAGGGTATGCGGCAAACTTAGCCCCCAGATAGCCAATCCGATTGAAGCGAGCCTTCTGTAACACCTTCTTGCAGGACTTGGTGGCTTTGTTATAGGCTTTCTTCATAATCCGTGCATCCGAGGTTTAACCGTTTCTTGCGTCAACGCAAGCTAGGTATGCAACACGTTTTTGCGCTTCCGCGCTAGCACACGCGGGACTAAACCATGGGCGAGCATTGCTTGCAAGTGAAGCATCGGAGAATGGAAAAAAATACTCCATTGCTCTATTTATCACCTCCGTAACGGCATCAGCACTGACCGTTGGATCACATGAAGAAAAGCAAGTTTGCCGCCAAGGATAAGAAGCGAAGAAGTGTCGCATCTCATCCCAATCTGCCGACTTGTAACACCACACTCGCCTACTACCTCTGGGCGAGGGATCGGGTGGCGAGTATGAAGATACAGACCTCACCACACAGTGATCTGATGTTCCCAAAGGAAGCATCACTGATACCGAGTGGCGATCCGGCTCGTTCGTCAGCAGAAGGTCCAGGCAGTTGGCTGTGTGGTCCTCAACGTCCAGAATTCTGGTTGCCGCATTGACGAGCTGAGTGAGATTAAAGTGAGTGCAAGTTTGCACGCCTCTCTCCCAGCATAGTCGGACAACTGGTAAGGGAACAGCCACTGTTGGTGGTGGGCGTTAAAGTCCCCCAGAATCACCAGTTGGGCATCAGGATAACGTTGCTGGGCCACATCCGCCGCTTCACTGATGTAGTTGAACAACCTGGTTGTCTCGTGGTCTTCAGAGTGACAATGATATAAACCAGCATAGATAATTTTGTCTAAGCCGGTGTCCACCAAAGTACATAAAACTGAGAAATCGGGTTCATTGAATCTGCGTCTCCGTGAGGATTAAATAATAAGTGTGGCTTAGCTGTCCCTAGGTGGTGGTGGACCGGATCGAGATTGGAGTGCAGTCCTCTAATGTTTCAGAGGTGCGCTTGAAGCGAGAGAAAAGAATGAAAGAAAGAAAGAAAGAAAGAAAATTTATTTATTTTACCACACGCACAACACTCACATAAAACAAGAAGACAAAAACAAAAATCTACTAAGTATAGGTATAGGTACTACAAGATCTTAGAGAATTGAAAACAAAAATAAATAAAACTGTTATAACCGTTGGTAAGATGATAGGTTGTGTAGGAAGTGCTTCCGCTGTGAGCGCAACTTATTATATGTTGACTTTTTCATGGTTTGGTTTTTGGAGTGATTAGGTTTGTGGGAAAAACGGCTGTTGAGTGAGGCACTGGTCAGTGAAAGCCTAGAGACAAACAGCAGGCTCCTGCGCCAGTGGGAGACTAGACTGGAGACTGAGACCTCCCTCCAGGAATGGCCATCGGGTCCTCTAATCCGGTCGCCAACCGGCACGATGGAGCATTCTGGGATTTTTCGCAAGGCGGCGGGCTAGCTTACTAGTTGGGCCCCCTACAACCTGCAGTCAGCCAGCGGAGAACCGTGCTTCGGATCCCGCTACCTTCCAAGCCTAGCCAACCGGCACACTTGCACTGCTGCGGTCTCTAAAACGCACATGCTGAATCCAGTGCACGAACTGCCGTGGTATTCGGGGCCGCATGAAGCCTCACGTGAATATTCACGATTTGCGCAGTAAGTAATCTGCACTCTGTAAAGTTCGGCGTGTAACGCGTATCGCGCAACGCGTGAATTAGATGACACAAATAGGAAGTGAATTGGCTCAAATCACGGTACACAGTGGAACGATTTTGAAAAAAGGTGGACGTAGGAACAAGTTTCGTAATTTCTGTCTAAAAAAAATTGCAACTGATAGGAAATTGTATGGTGATTAAAAGATATTCTATTAAATTTTCAAAAAAAGACACTCCTTTATAGGTTAAAATAATAGTTCAGAAAAAATGTATGGAAAGATTTATATTATATTGTTTTTCTCAGAAATAAGAAGTTTGTTCAAGAAAAAACCTATAATAGCTTAAAGTAGCTACCGTCTTCTACAAATGGGCATATAGGGTTCTGGACGGTTTAACCCTGCAGCATTGGCAGTTAAGGGGAATTAAACTCTTAAAAAATATTGTTTATTTTGATACAAGCATCTGATAGGAAATGTAGTGCTTGTTAAAAGTTATTCTATACAATTTTCCATAAAAATGAGTCTGTGATATTATAAAAATGTATTTCTGAAAAAATGCAATGAAATATAAATCAACATATTTTTTCTCGGAATTTTAAATCATAAGAAACTTACACTACTTAAGTTCTATACAACAACGAAATATTCGTTTTTGGCTAAACGCTGTTGCAGTGGTGTTTAAATGGGATCAAACTTTACAAATATATGATTTCATGTTAAATGTTAATGGAAAATGGTTCAATTTCTGTCATTCGCTCAGTCTTATCTAAGTAAAATGAATAAATCATAATAAAATCTAGTGTAAAAAACTTCTAAGTCTAACTATTGGCTTCGTAATTATCTCCAAATAATTTGCCAATTTTTCCGATACTCGACATTTCTGACCTTATAGGTAGGTACCCGATACTTTTCATTGCTACAGTTCTTCCACTGAGCATTACATTCATAAAAGTAATAAATCAATATACAATCTAGTGTCAAAAAGTACAAAGATCTAAGAGATTAAGAGATTGTCTTATTAATTATCTCCAAATAACTTAAATAACTTGCCAATTGTGTTGTTATATCCAAAAGGACTTGTTAACTTAATCTTTGCCTCCGTTATTTCAACACCTACTGTAGGGTAGTATCTTTTTTTGGCTTCTAATATCTTGTAGTAGAAGGGCAATACAGATATGCTGGAATCTGATAACATTGTCCTCAGGGATAAGTATTTTCATTTCGTTAGATTCAGCGAAGTTGAAAGAGCAAGAGCACTATCTTCATCAGAGAAATCATCGCATCCAATGAATAAAATCAGAGCATCACAACAAAACTTTACAGATCTGTTAATATGATTTACCCTCTTACCATTTTAAATAGTCCGGAATTCCCAGCAGCCATTTTTCATAAAACATATGATAGATATTTTATTATCGATGTAACTAAAAAATTTCCCAAATAAAGTTAATAATGACAAAAATCCCCTTAAAACTACAAGCAACCTTCGTAAAACTAGTAATCACTTACTGGAAAGATCCACCAAATTATCAGTAGAACCATTTACCTACATTTTTCTATCATCTACATACATTAAATTCTACAGATAAGTTGGTGGGTCTCTAACAATGAAAGGAATCTAGTACCTTCCTACAAGGTCAGTCATTAGGCTCAAGTATCGGGACCATTATTAATAATACGTGGCAAATTATTTCAAGATAAGTAATAGGGGGCGTTCAAGTATTATGTAAGCCCTTGAGGGGGGCGGGGGGGTCTTTGTTTTGCTTATTTTTGATGACATGGTCGATATCGTGATTACGTCAGCAGTTATTATTTACTTATTTTACACAAATGGCAACCCACAAATTGTCTATGCTTGAAAATAAAACTCACATGTCGGGGATTCCCACAAATAAAGAATACGTTATAGGTACTCGCCTAGAAGCGAGTGGGGATTACCGCGCGCACTTGTCACGTCTAAATTTCTTCCGTCAATCTATTGTTTCGATTCGATTCGAATGACGATTTGACGTATTGTAAGCAAATCAAAGCAAGTTAATTTTTGTTTTAACCGGTGATCCTTTTTCGCCCAAGCTTAACTGTTTAACATGTTGTTTCAAATAAACAAATCCAAGTAATATCAAAAATTATTCGAAAGTTTTAAAAAATCTCATACAAATACAAAAGTACAAAATGTACAGAAGTTAGTTAAGCCTATTTGCTAACTACTGCTCACGAATCAATAAAAAAACAGAATACATTAAAAGAAAAATGCATATAGGTACCAATGATTAAGTAAGCATGGGAGGGGGGGAAGAGGTTTGCTTACTTTTGCTTACACAGCTTACACAGAAGGGGTGGGCATAGTGCGCGTCATGTAAAAAGAACGCTGGCGGTCAAGCTTCTACAGGCGTTCCAGCGTTCTTTTTACATGACGCGTACTATAATGGTACATTATTTGTAGTAAACTAGGCTCATTCAATGTATAGGTATACATCTCTTAAATAAGTAGAAAAGTAAGTAATCTCTTAAAAAAAAACGCTGGAACGCCTGAAGAAGCTTGACCGCCAGCGTTCTTTTTACATGACGCGCATTATAAATAGTTGTAAAAAATCTGCTTACGTAATACTTGAATGGCCCCATACGACAATCGCTAACTTTGTAGTTTTTGTCTCTAGTGACTCTAGAGTCTAGATGATATGGTGATTTACTTTTATGAAAGTAATACTCAGTGGAAGTACTGTAACAATGAAAGGTATCTGGTACTTAACCTACAAGGTCAGTCATTAGGCTCAGGTATCGGAAAAATTGGCAAGTTATTTGGAGATAATTATTAAGACTATAGCGATCTTTGTACTTTTTGACACTAGATTTTATTTTGATTTATTACTATTATGAACGTAATACTCAGTGAAAGTACTGTAGCAATGAAAAATATCTGGTACCTACCTACAAGGTCAGAAATGTCGATTATCGGAAAAATTGGCAAGTTATTTGGAGATAATTACTAAGCCAGTAGTTAGACTTAGAAGTTTTTTACACTAGATTTTATTATGATTTATTCATTTTACTTAGATAAGACTGAGCGAATGACAGAAATTGAACCATTTTCCATTAACATTTAACATTAAATCATATATTTTTAAAGTTTGATCCCATTTAAATACCGCTGCAACAGCGTTAAGCCAAAAACGATTATTTATTTTTTGTAAAGAACTTAAGTAGTGTAAGTTTCTTATGAAAACCTTTTAAAATTCCGAGAAAAAATATGTTGATTTATATTTCATCGCATTTTTCAGAAATATGTTTTAATAATATCACAGACTCATTGTTATGGAAAATTGTATTGAATAACTTTTAACAAGCACTACATTTCCTATCAGATGCTCGTATCAAAATAAACATTTTTTTTCAAGAGGTTAACCCCCTTAACTGCCAATGCTGCAGGGTTAACAGAACCCTATATGACCCATTTGTAGAAGACGGCAGCTACTTTAAGCTATTGTTGTTTTTTTTTAACAAACTTCTTATTTTTGAGAAAAACAATGTAATATAAATCTTTCCATACATTTTTTTCTAAACTATTTTTTTAACCCATGAAGAAGTGCCTTTTTTTGCAAATTGAATAGAATATGTTTCAATCACCATACAATTTCCTATCAGTTGCAATTTTTTCAGACTGAAATTACGAAATTTGTTCCTACGTCCACCTTTTTTCAAAATCGCCCCACTGTGCGGTACCCCGAATACCATAGCTGCTCAAACCCGTCACTTCCACGATGGCTACACTGGACATCAGTCCGAAACACGACAATGTCGCTTCACGGACTGGCTATGTCCATGGGGTGGTGATAAGCCACGGCCGAAGCCTACCACCAGAAATGTTGTTACCCGTTTGACACCACCCAGAGATCACGTGTAGGGACGCGAGGGTATTTTCCTATGGACGCGAGCAACTCCAATCTCCAAATTT